>JASDDO010000026.1:431294058-432494058 GCA_030015575.1 Agapanthus africanus
ACAAACACACCCGGAGCCGAAGCCACAACATGCTTCGAATTCTGGCTACTGGCTATGCTAGCCCTGCAATCCTTCTGCCAATGTTCATTCTTGTAACAAAAGGAACGTCCCTCTTTTACTACATCCAGTCCCGAAACTTCTGCCCTTCCCTTTCTTTCTACTTCCCTGGTTTCCTTAAGGGTAGTAGGTAGGGACTGTTGAACTAAGTCAGCATCTGACCCGTTCTTCAACGTGGTCTTCAGGTCCGCGAGCTCAAAAGAGCTGGTCTCTGTAAGGACGTTGCCCCTTATAGATGACCCGATAGCCAACCTCGCTGGAAGCAATTCGTTCGAGGTCTCATATCTTGCGATACGAGATTGCTCTCCATATAAATCTTTGTTATGGAGGAAGATAGAAACTAAGTCCATCTTCTCGTGCTGCCTCTGGTATGCACCATCAACTGAGGCTAACACGAGGCACTTGGCTTTCGCACAGTCTTTTTCCGATGAGTCGCGGATATGAATATCCGTGACCGGGGAAACTGGACCTGAGACGGCAGGGGTTGGATTAGTCAAGAGGTGTCCCAGCTTGTCATGGGCAATGGACATCTGGACAGACCTTTGCTAGTCAAAATAGTCAGATTCAGTCATTTTATTATCTAGATGTAACCTAGGTGTGGTCACTAGGTCGCTGCAATTAAGAGAGAGAGAAGAAAACACTCAGCATGATGTTCTTGCAAGTTTGGATTGGTTTTTAATTTATCTAAACAGGATGGCTCCCACTGTCTCTCGAATCCCTCCTCAAACCATAAAGGAAGAATTAGTCAGGATCAATCTCACCGTACAATACTTGCTTAACCGTTCAGCCAGGCCAGTGTCGGTACTTAGAGGGAGGTTTTCCAACGCTTTTGCGAAGTTCCTTAATTAAGTAACATCTTTTCTCTGTGGGCGTAGCCCCGCTAACACCTTTCTAGACACCTACTTGGTTTATAGCATTGATCGTTAAGCGAGAAAGTTCCCGAGGAGTAGCATATACTCACAGTAGGATCGGGATCCAAATATCATCGCGTGACAAAATTGAAGGAATCCTACCAGAATCATCACACTCCAAACGGTATGCAACACTAGCAGGTTTCAGTACTTTTGAAACTCCCGATGTGGATTTTTGCCCCATGCTCTTATGACCTTGACGAAGGCCAATATATCATAAGTCACATGTCAAGTTCTACCCGTCATTGTCTAGGTTAGTTTGAACCCACCCGTACATACCCTTGACGAAGGCCAAAATAGTAGTACGACTATCCCGAACCAACGCATCTATCTATGCTACAGATAAATATTCAGCAGCTACCAATCACTATGCCTTGGCGAAGGTCAAAATACATAGCTTGAATACTACTGAATATTTAACTGAAATGACGGAGGGCTACGAATGGTTTTGGCGAAACCGTGAATGTAGTGAACTTGATATAATCGATGGAACGAGATAGCTTTTAAAAGGAGTGGTTCAAGCTCCGCGTTTAAAAAGCTGGTTTTTGAAAAGAACCGAGTGGTTTTAAAAGTGTTCCAACGACTTTTACTTGGTTTATTTTTCTTGCATTAGTTCTTTTAATGCGTCCCATCATTTAATCCTACCATTGCAGAAAACAACCAAAATATGACATACGCTTATGCCATTTGCATTCGCCACGGGGCCCGTCATCACCCATTAGGTTACTTAACTAACGACAGAGCGGGGTTGGGCTAGCGCGGATGAAAAACATAAGCAACGCCTAAATAGATATCATATATAGATATATAGCAATGATAGCCATTACAGATCACAGATGAACACTTTGGATATACTAGGAATCCGCGATTCGTTCGAGCCTGCAACGAAAAGCGGATTACACGGTCGCGATGAATAGCCAATACCCCACCCAAGACCCCTACGGGTGCGGCAAACTACCCGCCAAGTACCCGAAGCGAAGCAACTTCCCTCAACACCGTGAGTAGGCCACTCGGCACTTCGGGATTCCCGGTAGTTTGTGCACCCCCTCCATGGGTCTATCCTACGAGCAAAAACAGTAAAAAGAATTATACAATGACGGCTACAACCCCGACCCGGTTGTACGGCCATACAAATAATATTACATCAATTTACAAATTTTATAATGAATGAAAGAAAAAGAAACTCTCATCTCACATCCACCCGGGCTATTCATCCGCGACAATCCACCAAGTTCATATCAACAAACCATCAACATTACAGATCACAGATATGTATAACCCCCACTAATCGACTTATAGCGATTAATAGACGTTTAATACATATATCACATCACAGATAAAATCCATTAGCTAAAGTGTACGGAATACCGATCAAAATACGGATTTTTAACTACCCCAAAAGTCAATTTGCTCTCTGGAAAATCTGGGTAGAAAAATCATGTATTAAAAATCCCAAAACAGCCAAACTAAAACACTGCAGAAAAGCCGATCCAGTGCCGAGTCAAAACGGCGGCGGAACCGCGGCAATGAGCATGTCATTGCCGCGGAACCGTGGTCGTTTGATCGAATCACTGGTTCGTTTTTCTGCAGTATTTTCACAAAACCCTGAGATGATTTTTCATATATTTTAAATCACTTTTTGAGCAGTATGAAAATCGACAGAAACTTGTGGTTTTGCGGACGTGTTTTGTGACTTTTTTCCGATCGATGTTCTAAACACTTTGCTAACTTACTAGTTTATGTTTAGCTAGGCTCTGATACCACTGTAAGTCCACGTTGCTCACCCCGGTTCTTACGGGGAGGCGGAAACGACGAAAAACAATGATTTGGTGCAAGGCAACATGGACTCAAAGCACGGATCTTTGCTAAACTAGAAACTAGTAAACTACTAGAGGCTATAACTACTATGCTGTAGAAAGTATACCTCACGAAACCGGTCCTTCGGGTCTTCATTCCGCTATCCCACTCGTCCATCCAAGCTCCAAGTGTCGATCCGGACCTTGGGCACCTCCGCGGCCTTCTTGAGTCGAAGACGATCCACCCGAAAGATGTACACCGAGCTCCACCTCGAGCCGAGGCAACTAGGGCAAAGAGATTGCTAGTCAAGAAGCCCTAGGATGTGTAGAGGAGATGTATGGATGTGTTTGTCAAGTGGAATCCTTTTTCTCTCAACACATGAGATCAAAGGAAGAATCAAGAGGAGGAAGAAGGAGGAGCAACCATGGAAATGTTTCTCATTTTCTTTTCTATGAGAGAGAATGAGAATGAACAAATGAAAAGCTTAACCAAGAGAAAACACAACCATGGTTGCAATAATACTCATTTTCATCATTACTAATCCAATCATGATAAAGTTGATGGCACTAATGACATGACCATTTTCATAACAAAAAGGAAAAAGAAAACCAATGAATTCTTTAGACCTTTCAAGAAGATCTTAGTCAAATTTGGTCAAACGGTCAACAAAGTCAAGATGGTCAAATGGTCAATGTAATTAGCCATGACATAATTATCAATAAATGGATTAGTAAATAATGTCCCCGGCTCATAATGGTTTTGACCGAACCAACTGTCAAAACCCTAATGAGGCACCTCCTCCTTCTCCACTCCGCAAATCTGTGCATACACACCCGCATACGCATTCCGTAGAATGTGAATGCATAGAAGACATAACAAATCCATCTGTGCAATACTAGAATCCGGTTTAAACCAAAGCCCACTAGTATTGCCTGCCCGAACAACATACGCACACAAGTGTACGCAAGTGGTCGCAGCCCTACCGTAAAACCATACGGCCTCTACACGTTTCGCTCAGTGCAGGGAAACTCTCTGTATGGGACTCTAAAGACTCGACACTACGCTGGCAGTGGGTTTAACCACAGACCGCAAGCGGCACTAGCTGTATGTAACGGTCCCCAGGTAGATGTCGATAAGAAGGCCGATGAGGTAAACCCATCCGAACACCTACTGAGCTTGTATGTGACAATCTCCGTACAGTCCGGTCTGTTCGTCTGATACATCGCATGGCGGGCCTAGGGGGGCTGTAAACGTCAGTCCCCTAATAGCGGTACAAGTCGTGTCGGAGTGAAGCCCAGAACACCCTGAGATAACACTGGAAACCTACCAGTATACCTCGCTTGCCCTGACCAGGGACTACTCGTGTAATGGCTCTCCTAGACACAGCGCGATGTCAACCCCCAATACCGGGAGAGACGAATCCTGTCTAACCGTCACTGCCTCCAAGTGCTTCGGGACTGCACCCAACTACTACCTGTTTGCACGACTCCTTTGAGCCGTGGTAGGGTAATAATCCAAGTACAGTGGGAACACACTCGAGGCGAAGTGACAGTGTCAAGTCGGTGGACTAAGCTGTACTCATGTCACCTGGGAACTGATAACTGACGATAGGTATAATACCATCCATCAGTTCCCGACGAGTCCTGTCCAGTGTACTCGTAACCTAACGAGCACCCGCATACTATCTCTAGTACGACGTACTAATGGCTGTTGGACACGCCACCTCCCGTGCTGGGATGAGAAGCGTATGCGCTAGTCTACTCCGGAGTATCGATGCCCTGTCTCGATAGTCCTATGACTAGGGACCTGTATAAGGATGTGCTTATAGATTACCCAGCCCCCATAAGTATGACTGCCATCACAACGCTGGTAATCAAGCAAAGATCTTAAGGGCTCTACTAATATGTATAAGCGATATGCTAAAAGAAACACATGCACATATTGAAGTAGAAACAAACCAAGTAGCATACTACCATTTTGAGCAAGATTGTCTATACAACTGTGAATATCCCAAGCTTCCATTAAGTAATATAGTGTCTAGTATGATACAGTAATGGCCTCTAGGGCATATATACTAACACCAATACCGGAAGAGACGAATCCTGTCTAACCGTCACTGCCTCCAAGTGCTTCGAGACTGCACCCAACTACTACCTGTTTGCACGACTCACTAGAGTCGTGGTAGGGTAGTAATCTAAAAACAATGGGAACACACTCGAGGCGAAGTGACAGTGTCAAGTCAGCAGACTAAGTTGTACTCATGTCACCTGGGAACTGTTAACTGACGATAGGTATAATACCAACCAACAGTTCCCGAAGAGTCATGTCCAGTGTACTCGTAACCTAATGAGCACCTGCATACTATCTCCAGTACGACGTACTGATGGCTGTGAGACAGACCATCTCCCCTGCTGGGAAGAGAAGCGTATGCACTAGTCTACTCTGGAGTATCGATGCCCTGTCTCGATAATCCTACGACTAGGGACCAAAGTAAGGATGTGCTTATAGACCACCCAGCCCCCACTAGTATGATCGCCATCACAACGCCGGTAGTCATTCAAAGATCCTAAGGGCTCCATCAATATATTTTTAGCGATATGTTAAAAGAAATATATACACATATTAAGATAGAAACAAACCAAGTAGCATACTACTATATCAAGCTAGACTGTCGTAAACCCGTATATATATCCCAAGCCTCCAAAATGTATTATACAAACTATTACTATACAATAATGGCCTCTAGGGCATACATATTAAACAATCTCCCACTTGCACTAAAGGCCAGTAATTGGTGTACCGCATACCCAACGTCTACACTAAGGCCAGCTACTGGCGTACCGCATACCCAATAGCTCAAAAAGTCGTTCGAACTGTGTTTGAGGGAGGGCCTTTGTGAATGGATCCGCCGTGTTGTCTTTTGTGTCCACTCTCCGTACCTCGATCTCCTGGCGATCAATGATCTCCCTGATCAGGTGATACCGCCTTAAGATGTGTCTGGATTTCTGATGGGACCTTGGTTCCTTCGCTAAAGCTATAGCCCCATTGTTATCGTAATACAAAGGTATTGGGTCAACAATGGACGGAACCACCTGAAGTTCACTAATGAACTTCTTCATCCAGACCGCCTCTTTTGCGGCATCGCTTGCAGCAATGTATTCAGCCTCCATCAACGAGTCTGCGACGGTATCCTATTTGGAACTCCTCCAACACACCGCCCCTCCGTTGATGGTAAACACAAAACCCGAGACAGACTTGCTGTTACCTTTGTCACTCTGGAAGCATGAATCGGTAAAGGACTCGACCCTGAGGTCTCCATTACCGTAAACCAGGAACATCTCCTTAGTCCTTCTCAGGTACTTGAGAATGTTCTTCACTGCCGTCCAGTGGTCCCCACCTGGGTCTGACTGATACCGGCTCACCACGCTCAGCGCGTAAGCTACATCTGGTCTTATACATAGCATCGCATACATTATAGATCCTACCGCCGAAGCGTAGGGTATAGTGCTCATGCGAACCCTCTCCTCGTCAGTCTTAGGAGACATCTTCTTGGAGAGGGTGATTCCGTGCAATGTGGGTATTTTACCGTGCTTGGAATCTTCCATACTAAATCTCTTTAGTACGGTCTCTATGTACCTGGACTGCGAAAGTCCCAGTAGTCTCTTAGATCTATCTTTGTAGATCTTGATCCCCAGAATATACGAGGCATCACCCAGGTCCTTCAGGGAGAACCGTTGTGACAAGAATAGCTTGACCGATTGTAGCATAGGAATGTCATTTCTTATCAAAAGAATGTCTTCCACGTACAAGACTAGGAACACGACAGTTCGTCCTACAATCTTCTTATAGACACAAGGTTCATCTTCGTTCTTGATGAAATCAAATTCCTTGATTGCCTCATTAAAACAGATGTTCCAACTCTGCGGATGCCTGCTTTAATCCATAAATGGATTTAAGTAACTTGCATACCATCCCGCTGCTCCCACTGTCTACGAAACCTTCTGCCTGATCCATGTAAACGCACTCTTCCAAACAGCCGTTTAGAAAAGCCGTTTTAACGTCCATGTGCCAGATTTCATGGTCATGGAAGGCAGCAATGGCAAGTAGGATCCGAATGGATTTGAGCATAGCCACTGGAGAAAAAGTGTCGTCATAGTCCACACCAGGTCTTTGACGAAAACCTTTTGCAACGAGTCTAGCCTTATAGGTTTCCACCTGCCCATCTACACCAAGTTTCCTTTTGTAGATCCATTTGCATTCAACGGGTTTTACCCTAAATGGTGCAATATCCAAGGTCCACACTTTATTGGTGTACATGGACTCCATTTCGGATTGCATTGCATCAAGCCACTTATTAGAGTCCCTACTGACAATGGCCTGCCTGAAACTGGTAGGGTCATCTTCTTCCAAGATGCAATCCTCTTGATCCCCGTCTATGAGAAAACCGTAGTATCTCTCGGGCGGATGAGAAATCCTACCAGATCTGCGGAGTGGCTGAGGTTCGTTGGGTGTAACTGAATCTAGCGGTTCCTCCGAATCTTTAGTTAAAGTTTGTGTTTCTGGAATTTCATCCAGTTCTACCGTGCTGCCACTAATATTTTTAACAAGAAATTCTTTTTCCAAAAATGTGGCATTCCTGGAAACAATTATCTTCTATTCCTCTGCATGGTAGAATAGATACCCACTAGAATCATTTGGGTATCCCACAAACTTACATAAAACTGCCCGTGTCTCAAGTTTGTCTGGGTTATGCTTTTTGACATAAGCTGGGCAACCCCAAATCTTAATACGTTTAAGATACAAACTCTTACCACTCCATATTTTATACGGAGTCTTATGCATGGATTTGGATGGAACTTGATTCAATAGATGTGCAGCTGTTTGAAGTGCATATCCCCAGAATGAAAGAGGCAAGTCAGCACTACTCATCATGGAGCGAACCATATCCAATATGGTACGATTCCTCCGTTCCAACACACCGTTGTGCTGTGGTGTATAAGGAGGAGTAAGCTGAGAGAGAATACCATTCTCTTTTACATAATCTAGGATTTCCTTACTTAACTACTCCCCTCCCCTATCCAATCGGAGGATCTTGATACTTTTGCCAGTCTGGTTCTCTACTTCGTTTCTGAATTCCTTGAATTTCTCAAAAGCTTCAGATTTGTGTTTCATCAGATACACATATCCGAACCTAGAGAGATCGTCAGTGAATATGATGAAGTACGAGAACCCACCCCTTGCATGTATAGACATTGGACCACATACATCGCTGTGTATGAGTCCCAAGGGCTCTGCTGCCCTTTCTCCATGTCTGGTGAATGGAGATTTGGTCATCTTTCCTTTGAGACAAGACTGACAAGTTTCATAAGATGAAAACTCGAACGTATCCAAGAGTCCATATTTATGTTAGTGTATATGCCCTAAAGGCCATTACTGTATCATACTAGTATGTATATTACTTAATGGAAGCTTAGGATATTCACCTTGTATTGACAATCTTGCTCAAAATGGTAGTATGCTACTTGGTTTGTTTCTACTTTAATATGTGCATGTGTTTCTTTTAGCATATCGCTTATACATATTAGTAGAGCCCTTAGGATCTTTGCTTGATTACCAGCGTTGTGATGGAAATCACACTCGTGGGGGCTGGGTAATCTATAAGCACATCCTTATGCAGGTCCCTAGTCGCAGGACTATCGAGACAGGGCATCGATACTCCGGAGTAGACTAGCGTATGCGCTTCTTATCCCAGCTCGGGAAACGGTTTGTCCCACAGCCGTCAGCACGTCGTACTTGAGATAGTATGCGGGTGCTCGTTAGGTTACGAGTACACTAGACAGGACTCGTCGGGAACTGATTGGTTGGAATTATACCTATCGTCAGTTATCAGTTCCCAGGTGACATGAGTACAGCTTAGTCCGCTGACTTGACACTGTCACTTTGCCTCGAGTGTGTTCCTACTGTACTTTGATTACTACCCTACCACGGCTCAAAGGATTCGTGATTCGTGCAAACAGGTAGTTATTGGGTGCAGTCCCGAAGTACTTAGAGGCAGTGACGGTTAGACAGGATTCGTCTCTCCCGGTATTGGGGGTTGACATCGCGCTGTGTCTAGGAGAGCCACTACACGAGTAGTCCCTGGCCAGGGCATGCGAGATATACTGGTAGGTTTCCAGTGTTATCTCAGGGTGTTCTGGGCTTCACTCCGACACGACTTGTACCGCTATTAGGGGACTGACGTTTACCGCCCCCTAGGCCCGCCATGCGATGTATGAGACGAACAGACCGGACTGTACGGAGATTGTCACATTCAGGCTCAGTAGGAGTTCAGATGGGTTTCACCTCGTCAGTCTTCTTGTCGGCATCTACCTGGGGGCCGTTACGCACAGCTAGTGCCGCTTGCGGTCTGTGGTTAAACCCACGGCCAGCGTAGTGTCGAGTCTTTAGAGTCCTACACAGAGAGCTATTCGCCTTTAGGCAAAAGAGTAGAGGTCGCATGGTTTTGCGACAGGTCGCATGGTTTTGCGACAGGGTTCGGTCATATCCGCGCACTTGTGCACGTTTAGTGACCGGGCAGTTTTTACTAGCGGGCTTTGGTTAAGCCAGATTCTAGTATACGTTTTGGGATTGGTTTTATCTTGTTTGTATTCGTGTTCCTCAGAACGCGGATGCGGGTGTGTATGCACAGTTGACAGAGAGACGGAGGCAGAGTAATCTCATTGGGGTTTGTTGACTGTTGACTGTTGACAGTTGACCGTTGACCATTGAATTTTGCTTAACCCTAATGAGAATAAGATATATATATATATATAATTAGCAATAATATTAATTATGTATTATAATGACATGGTTGTTGAGAGGTTGACTTTGTTGACTTGTTGACTTAGTTGACCGGTTGACTAGGTTGGACTAGTTGACCATCATCATCACAATGGTTGTCATTTTCATGCAAAGACTTTTGCTTCCTTGTTGTAGTTTGCAAAATGAGTGCATGAAATGATATTGCCTTTTGTGAAATGAGAACCATCACATAATACTTGATTAACATTATGGCTCATGATGCTTTTGGATTATGAGAGAGTGTATGACAAAAGAGAGGCTCATTCTTTGATTTCCTTTCTCTTTCTTGTTTTTGAGCTCTCTCATTCTCTTGCTCTCACCCTCTTACTCTTGCTCTCTCTCTTGTCTATGGTTCACTTGTCTCATGTGTTGAGAAGCAAGAACCATAGAGAAAATCCCATCACACTCTTCTCTACTCACTATAGTTCACAAGGTTTAGCAAACCAAGTGAACTAGTTTCTTCAAAGTTCGAAGAAGAAGCCAAAGGTAGAAGCTTTCGGGTGGATCGATCTTCGGCGCAAGGAGACGACGGGGTGAAGCCGATCCGTACACCATCAAGAGATGAAGACGAAGGAGTTCAAGAAAGAAAGGTATAACCCCATAACCGAGTAGTTAACAACTCGTAGTTAGGTTGTTAGGTAGATAGTTTAACAAAGATCCATTTTGAGTCCATGTTACCGCCTCTAGAAAATTGGTTTTCATCAAATTCCGCAAGCCCGTAAGTACCGGGAGAGGTAGCATGGACTTACAGTGGTATCAGAGACTAGTTAAACACTACCTAACATGTTAGCATAGTAACTAGAAATTCCATCGGAGAAAAAGTCGTAAAATACTACCCGGATTTCATGTTTGCTGTCGATTTTTAAAGTTCTGTAAAAATAATAAATCATGCTTCAAAAATCGACTCAGGGTTTTTATAGTGCACTGAAGAAAAACGATCAAGCGATCTCATCAAAGCGCCGCGGAAACGCGGCAAGAGCTTGCTCTTGCCGCGGTTCCGTGACCGATTGAACTCCTCTGTAGATTTTCTTCACTGCAGTATAATTAGTGGGGTATTTTTGGAATTTTGGTATATGTTTTTTCAGCCCGGATTTTCCAGAAAGAAAAATTTGTTTTTAGGACTTTAAAAACCGTATATTGATTGAGTTTCTAAAGACTTAAGCTGACGGGTATTTATCTGTGTTGTGATATTTGTATTGAACGTTTGCTAATCGCTATATGTCGATTAGTGGGGGTTATACAAATCTGTGATCTGTAATGTTATTGGAATGTGTATATGAATTCATTGGATTGTCGCGGGTGAATAGCCAGGGATTGTGAGATGAGAGTTTTCTTTTCTTTCAATTCATGTAAATTTGTAAATTGATGTAATAATTATTTGTATGGCCGCACAACCGGGTCGGGGTTGTAGCCGTCATTGTATAATTTCTTTTTACTGTTTTTGGTCCAAGGATAGACCCATGGAGGGGGTGCACAAACTATCGGGTATCCCGAAGTGCCGAGTGGCCTACTCACGGAGTTGAGGGAGGTTGCTTCACTTCGGGTACTTGGCGGGTAGTTTGCCGCACCCGTAGGGGTCTTGGGTAGGGTATTGGCTATTCACCGCGACCGTGTAATCTTCTTTTCGTTACAGGCTCGTACGATTTGCGGGTTCCTAATATATCCAATGTGTTCAACTGTGATCTGAAATGGCTATCATTGCAATATATATATATATATATGATATTATTTAGGCGTTGCTTATGTTTTACAACCGCGCTAGCCCAGCCCCCGCTCTGTCGTTAGTTAAGTAACCTAACGGGTAATGACGGGGCCCCGTGGCGAATGCGAATGGGATAAGCGTATGTCATATTTTGGTTGTTTTCTGCAATGGTAGGATTAAATGATGGGACACATTAAAAGAACTAATGCAAGAAAAATATGCATTAAAAGAACTAATGCAAGAAAATAAACCAAGTAAAAGTCGTTGGAACACTTTCGAAAAACCACCCGGTTCTTTTCAAAACCAACTTTTAATTGCGGAGTTTGAGCCACTCCTTTTAAAAGCTATCATGATTCCATCGATTATATCAAGTTCACTACGTTCACGGTTTCGCCAAAACCATTCGTAGCCCTCCGTCGTTTCAGTAAAATATTCAGTAGTATTCAAGCTATGTATTTTGACCTTCGCCAAGGCATAGTGATTGGTAGCTGCTGAATGTTTATCTGTAGAATAGATATATGCGTTGGTTTGGGACAGTCATACTACCATTTTGGCCTTCGTCAAGGGTATGTACGGGTGGGTTCAAATTAACCTGGATAATGACGGGTAGAACTTGACATGTGACTTATGATATTTTAGCCTTCGTCAAGGTCATAAAAGCATGGGGCAAAAATCTACATCGGGAGTTTCATAAGTAATGAAACTTGCTAGCGTTGCATACCATTTGCAGTGTGATGATTCTGGTAGGATTCCTTCAGTTTTGTCACGCAATGATATTTGGATCCCGATCCTACTGTGAGTATATGCTACTCCTCGGGAAATTTCTCATTTAACGATCAATGCTATAAACCAAGTAGGTGTCTAGAAAGGTGTTAGCGGGGCTACGCCCATAGGGAAAAAGAGGTTATTTAATTAAGGAACTTCGCGAAAGCGTTGGAAAACCTCCCTCGAAGTACCTGTTGGAGATAGTGCCCTCAGAGTCAATTATTGGATCACAGGCACGTGATTGCAACGATTGAGGGAGGACCTATCCCGGTAGGACAGTCTCACTCGAGATGATAGTATGCTATCTGGTTTATCTTTATCATCGTGTACTGCTTTAGGTGACCTGACAAGTCGCTATTACACGTTGATAGAGCCCCTAGGATTCTTGCTTGACCACCAGCAGTATGAGGGCGATCATATAAGTGAGAGCTGGGAGTCTATAAGCATATCCTTAAATGGTCCCTAGTCGTGTGAGTTTCGAGACAAGGCATCGATACTCCATAGTAGACTAGTGTATACAGTCGAGACCCCGACGAGGGGCGGTGGCCGGTCTCACAAGCCATTGGTGTCAGTTGGATCACCTAAGATGTATACAGGTGCTCATTGGGTTATGAGTACACCGGACAGGACTCGCCGGGAACATGCTAGTTGGTCATATACCAGACGTCAGATGGCAGTTCCCTGGTGACATGTGTGCAGGTTAGTTCATCGACCTGGGGATCGTCATTTGTCTCGTGTGAGTTCCCACTGTACTTTGATTACTACCCTACCACGGCTCAAAGGAGTCGTGCAAACAGGTTTTAGTTGGGTACAGTCCCGAGCCACATGGAGGCAGTGAGCGTATCTTCAGGGGTTCGTCTCTCCCGGTATTGGGGGTGAGGTCGTGCTGTGTCTAGGAGAGCCATTACACGAAGTCCTTGGCCAAGGCAAGAAGATTTACTGGTAGGTATTCCAGTAGTATCTCAGGGTGTTCTGGGCTACACTCCGACACGACTTGTACCGCTTTTGGGGGTCTGACTTTTACCAACCCCCTAGGCCCGCCATGCGATGCTCATAGACGAACGGACCGGACTGTACGGATATTGTCACTGACAGGCTCAGTAGGGTTGTCAGGCTGAGTTCACTCACAGACGTCCCTTTTAGTCAATACTTGGTAGCCCGTTACGTATTGGCTTATACCTCTGACGTGCTAGTGGTTAAATCCACAACCGAGGTGTTGACGAGTCTTTAGAGTCCCCCACATTCAGTTACTCAGCTTTCGGGCGAAAGGTTGTAGAGGCCGTATGGAGATATGGCAAGGTCCGACCAGATACGTGCGGTATTGCACGGATCAGGATCGGACAGTTTGTACTATAGGCCGTATGGATATATGGCAGGGTTCGATCAGATACGTGCGGTATTGCACGGATCAGGATCGAACAGATATTACTAGCCGGTTTTGGTATAAGCCGGATCCTAGTATAGTACAGTGTAGATTTTGTCTCATTGCATTTGTATTTCGGTCGAAATACAGATGCGGGTGTGTATGCACAGTATCGGGGTTTTCCTGTAATTTATTACGGGACCAGTTTTCTGGAGTTGCCAGTTTGCTTTCCGTTTCGGCCAATTTCCTTTGTTCCGTTCCTTGGCCGAAGTTTGGTGGAGGAGGGCTTATTTGCATTGTTGCAAATGAGTGTTTGTGGAGGGGGTTCTTTGCTTATTATCATGACATGATTCTTGTCCCATCATTTGACTTCATAAACTCATGATTGCTTGACTTTCTTTATCATCATGGTTTTAGTCATGGTTGTTGGTAGAGTGTTGGGATTGTTGTTGATGATGGATGATCATTGGTGTTGGAGTGTTGGACTTTCCTTGCTATCATTTCTTTTGCATGATAGCTTTCCTCTCTCTCCCTTTTTGGTATTAGATAAGAATGGCTCCCTCTTGGGTTACTCTCTTGACTCTCCATTCTCACCCTCCTCTCATTGTCATGGCCGGCCTTGGCTCATTGGGGGCTGTCCCAATTTTTAGATGAGGGAATTACACTCATTTTGGTTTGGCAAAGTCTTTTTAGCTCCTCTCCAAAAGCTTGTATCTTTTCCTCCACCTTATGGCAACTCCTTCAACCCCAATAGAGACAATATAGCTCACTACACATTCTACAGCGAACCTTGGGCACGTCGAGTAGCCGGCTTCGTGCCCGAGTTGCCTCGGCATTGAGGTGGGAGCCCGTAAAAGAAGTAGGCGTTGTGGTGCACTTCCGGCGACGAGGAGGAGACGGGACATTCCGCATGAGATCGGGACGATGACGAGAAGACCGGAGGACTTGGATCGTCGGTATATCTCTATTCCCTTTCTTGTAGTTAGCTTAGACTAGTTAATGGTTCGATCCCGGTTATAGTGCGCGGTGGTGCCGGTTTGCTAAGTCCGCAAAAATTTAAGTTATTCACCGCTTCCGCATTTGGCCGTCGGATTGACGGCCGGGGCGCCGCCGTGCACTTACAGTGGTATCAGAGCCTCGCCATTAACTTAGTCTAGCTTGGTGTAGTGTGTTTTTCTGTTTCGATCGATCGAATGTTCCAAAACTACATTTTTGTTAGCATCAGTTTTCTGTTGGAAATTTTTAGTGTCGAAAAATTTTTCAGGTTGTAAAATATTGATGTACTGGTAAATCTAAGAGCTCTGTAAAAATTCGACGAAGTAACTCCACAGTGGGAGCGCGGAACCGCCGCGAAAACCCCCTTCCCGCCGCCCTTCCGCCGCACACTGTGGAGATCACTTCACCAATTTTTTACAGAGGCCTTCTGGGCTTAAAATATGGGTTTTGGAATATTAAAATTGGGCCCAGGTTTTCTGTGAGTGCTACAGTTTTGATTGGGGGCCCACTTGTTAATTTTTGATCGATCGGATATTTTAAACACATTTTTCACAGTATTTACATTATATCTGCGACCGTGAATGTCACTTGATCGGTAAATCCGGTCTAACTGCTATAGCCCGGTTAGACGGATTTGCGAACGTGACTTTCACGTTGATGTTTTGTTTTTGCTGTGATGTTGCGGATCGGTCGTGGGGGATAGCCTGGATGCAATGCTAGTACAGTTTTGTTGTATTATGTACATTTGATATTGCGGGGCGAGCGTCCGACATGTGGACTGCCGTCACTGCCTGTTTGTATTATTATTTTGGGGCACGACCTGGTTGCGGTCGATGTACCCGGTGTATGTATATTTTACTTTCTGTACTAGGATTACCCCGCGGAGGGGTGCACGGATAGCCGGGTTCTGGAGGGCAACAAGCCCGCATCTCATGGCATTGAGACGGAGGGGGCTTCACTCTAGGATTGGCGGGCTATTCGCCGCACTCGTAGGGGGTACAGGTTGACCCAGGAGGGGTGCCCAAGTTGCCGGATTCCGTGAAGTGCTGGGTGGTCCATTCACGGCGCTGAAGGGGGCTGCCTCGCTTCAGGTTTTGGCGGGTGACTTGCCGCGCCCGTAGGGGTCTAGGATTTCATTGCACAGGCTATCCACACGACCAGGGGAACGTCGGGTTTCAGTAGTGGCTCTGTGAAACCCGGGGATCCCAGATATCTGTATTGTTTCTGTGATGCTGTTCATTATCTGTGATGTTGCATTTCTTTCACGCCTTGATTGAAATATAATATATTGGTATATATATTAGTAGATGTTGTATATGTTTTGCATCCGCGCTAGTCCAGTCCCCGCTCTGTCGTTAGTTAGCTAACCTAACGGGTAATGACGGGACCCAGTGGCGAATGCGGATGGCATATACGTACATCAGTATATTTTCGTTCTTTTTGGTGTGATCAATTGATGGGACTGCATTGATTCGGATCAATGCAAGTTAAAACAAACCTAATCTGATGTTGTTGGAACACTTTTCAAAAAGCTGTTATTGCAAGGACGTTCACTTTTGTTTTGCACCGTGATATTCGGTTATGAATATCCTGCTCCTCAGTCGACGAGGCAAGGGCCGAGATCCCTTCACCGGGAGTGACCCCTTGGACAAAAAGTTTGCGTCAGGGCATTAACTTCACTATAGCCGATTACTTTTGCTTTGCACCGTGGTATTCAGTTGGAATATCCTGCACCCCATTCTATGGGGAAAGTGCCGAGATCCCTTCACCGGGAGTGACCTCTTTAGCGGAAGTTGTCGTCACTATATTTCTAAAAAGCTATCCGTTCCTTCAACGATATCAAGTTCTTTACGTTAAAGGTTTTCATCAGAAACCATTCGTAGCCCTCCGTCATTTCAGTTAAATATTCGGTAGTATTCAAGCTATGTATTTTGACCTCACGCCAAGGCATAGTGATTGGTAGCTGCCGGGTATTTATCTGTTGCATAGATAGATGCGTTGGTTTGGGACAGTCGTACTACTATTTTGGCCTACGTCAAGGGTATGTACGGGTGGGTTCAGATTAACCTGGATAATGACGGGCAGAACTTGACATGTGACTTATGATATTTTGACCTCACGCCAAGGTCATAAGAGCATGGGGCAGAAATCACATCGGGAGTTTCAAAAGAACTGAAACTTGCCAGATATGCGCATACCTTCTGGAGTGTGATACCGTGAGCGGATTCCGTCATGTTATCATGCGATGATAGTTGGATCCCGATTCCCACTGATGAGTTAGTTTACTCCTCGGGTGACCCCGACTAATTCTTCTTTCAGGTTTGGAGGAGAATTTGAGGTACAGTGGGAGGATTCCAGATTAGATAAATTGGTAACCATTCTGATCTAGGTTAGAGTGCACGCTGAGTGTTTCTTTTCTCTCTCTCTCTGGCAGCGACCATTGACCCGACCCTAAGACTTTGACTCAGTGACCAAGTTGACCGAACCTTCTTAACACTGGCTTTTGGATTGTCAGAGTTGCGAACCTCATTGCCACTCCTACTTTTACCCTTTTCTCCAGGACACCCCGTATTACTACGAACGTCCACTTCCATTGGACAAAACCATCGTATGGTTAGATACGAACTCGAAGGGATTTATTCGAGGATGGTTTCCGGTTCTGGAGAAAACGGATAGGATTATTCAGTTGTCTTTTCCTTTTACCCTCTCTCAGGTTACGAGTACTCCTTGGTTTAGGGGTAGTACACCTATTACGCAAATTGGATTGTCTTCTTCCAAACCTTAGGCTGGTGCCGACCGGTAGGGAATGAAGAAAACCAATTAGCATAACGATGGTGTGCAGAAGGTATTAAGTTCAGACAAAGCAAGGGATTAGTAAGAGGGCAAAGTAAATTGCAACAGATATTCACGACCAAGCCAAATATTTCGTTACCACTCCCACATCACCTTTGTATTTCTCCAGGACACTCCGTATCACTACGAAGATCCACAGTTTATTTGGATACTCCATCGTATGGTTATATACGAACTCGAATGGAACTTGTTCCAGTTCGGGGATGGATTCTGGTTCAGGAGAAATAGGAATAAGGTTTATTCGGTTGTCTTTTATCTTCACCCTCTCTCATTGCGAGTGTTCCTAGGATTGGGACAGTACACCCATTATGCTTATTGGATAGTCTTCTTCCAAACCATAGGCTGGTGCCGAACGGTAGGGAAGGAAGAAAACCATTTGGCCTAAAGGGGTGTGCAGAAGGTAATGACTAAAGACATATGAAGGGATTTGGAGAGGTGGCAAAGAATTATACGGTTACAGTCGTGAATATGGAAAAGGCATTACTAGGAATACCAGGATACCCCTACGAAACATTTCAATGTTTCAGTCTCACTGTGTAATGTTAAAAGAAAACTGATTTCCCGATTAGACACTTGCTCCAGGGTATGTATTTACCAGGTATGATTCTCACATCTGTATGGTTTTACAGATGATGAGTGGGAGTAGGTTATTGGGAATTGGGTGATCATCCTCATTATATCGGGATTCGTTGTAATCGGTGATATTTGAGGAAATCACCTGGGTTGTTTGCCGGTCGGCAAATATTTGGTTTTGAATATCCGCTGTTATGCACCAATTTCAAATCGATATATCTGTACGTCTATTTTCATAGAGTGAGATATACTTTTTGAAATTATGTCGATGACATTTACCTATACCAGTGGATGGTTAGGTAAGGAGCATTAAACAGCGGTGTAATTCTTCTTAACCATAAGTACAGTTTTCAACCTACGACATACAGTGAATGAGTTATCAAACTCAAGGGACTTATACAGAGTATTGTATGTTGTCCAGGGTCCATCAGGACAGAGGGGTTGGTCCTCGTACTATATTCGGTTTACTTATGACTTCTCTAGTTTTTAGACAGGTGTTTCGTGGAAACACATGGTCCGAATTTTGAGAAGTTATAGGTATTTGAATAGAGTAGAGAACCAGGTGTAGCAAGTATCGGGATTCTTCAAAGAGATCGAAGATGTAGATACTTATGTATGGTATTCGGTTGGTAGTAGTGACTAAAGAGATCTCGCTTCTCTTTCAGGTTACTCATAATTGGAAGTATTCCTAAGTTGAGTAACGCTGATCGGCCTCCTTCCATTTGGTTGACATGCGCTGGGGACAGCTGCATGATTTGAATCTGGTTCAATTAAATCAGTGCCTCTGTTTCTATATTGGATATAGAACAGTTCATATCTTAACGATGTTAAGGTACGGGGAGTTGTCCGGTTTATGATTAAAACCAGACACTGGACAACTCAAGGCACGTTTCTGTAATGGCTGTTTGTGGGTTGACCCAGGCTATGACGAGGGTTGATTTTCTACCATCTGGATGAACAATAGCGATATTGTTCTAGACTCGCCACAGTTTTATTAAAAATGGATTTTTTCAGAAAACAATAGTGGGAGTATGGTAGAACTGGAAGTGATTCCAGAACCACAAACGATTACTGAAGATTTGATAAGGAACCTAAAGATTCAATCTGGATTGACATTCCATTGGCCACTCCACAGATAAGGTGGGTAACTTCAGGCACCCGAGAGGTACTCCGGTAGCCTCAAGGACGGTGACAGGGAAGTTCTTGTTTACCCACATTGCCATTGCTGTTGTTCCAGGTTACGAGACCCGGCGGGAGGATGAGTATAGCGTCGTTCTAAACCAGTTTTAGAAGTGTACGTCTATATGACTCTGCCAGAGGGTTGTCGTAGTCAGTGGGAGCAGCGGAAGCATTGGTGGACAGGTAGCTTATGTCTATTTATAGACTAAAGCAGATGTAGCGGAGATAGATCATCTATTTCTGACGTGACAGTCATGGGTTTGACTTCATCAGAATAGGGGATGGATCTGTTGAGAAGGTAGTAGGGTGTGATATCCTGGTATTTGGATGACATACACAGAATAGGAAAAGAAACTCCTATACTACAATCGGTTATACTTTGGTCGTCACACAGTGGTTTCTCCACAAAGGAAATGGATTTTATATTTGACATACTGGTTACTGGATCTATGGTTTCAGATCTAGATTTGGGTGGTTTCCCAATCAGGGTACTTGACAGCATTCTAAGAGTATTTAGGATGGACGACTCCTGGCACGGTAGTGTACCTGCAGGTAATGGAGTCACCCTCTCCAAAGGTGTCTTACAGACTAAAGGGGAGAGGAACGTGCATGATTGGCAGATCACTTGCTTAGGCAATTGAGTCAATCGTGAGATGTCAAGTACCACACCAGATGTTGTTCTTGTACTAGATGCAATAAGTTAACATTAATCCAATCCTGGAGAAACAGTCGGAAGCAGTTCTAGAACATAAGTGAATGTTCTAGGGATATGATAACGACAGCCTTATTCGGGAGACAGTTATCATTCCAGGCTTCCAAGGTAACATGGACGACAAGGAGGTTGTCAGAGTTATAGTTTTCCTTCTGATGAGGGGCAGTATTTTGGACAGGTGGTCCAAGGCAATACTGAGGGAGGCATGGCGCGCAGGATACTGATTAAGTTCAGTTGACGATATAGTCTAAGAAGTTTGGATTTGGAGTTCATTTATGAGCTATGTCCCATCAGACATCCAGACACGTTCTAAGACAAGTATTGCTCATTTCGGGAGATGGCTTTCTCCGCGAACTTGAGATATAGAGAGACATAGAAAGAAACATCTAGGCGGATCCACTCACTGAGGCTATTCCTCGACCGCAATACTTTCACAAACGGGATTTGTGAGACTGACTAGTAGAGGAGTTGGGTGTTCGGTATCACACGGGCTGTGAGTATGCGACATCGCAATAATTAGCCTTGAGTGCAAGTGGGAGATTGTTGGAGATAGTGCCCTCAGAGTCAATTATTGGATCACAGGCACGTGATTGCAACGATTGAGGGAGGACCTATCCCGGTAGGACAGTCTCACTCGAGATGATAGTATGCTATCTGGTTTATCTTTATCATCGTGTACTGCTTTAGGTGACCTGACAAGTCGCTATTACACGTTGATAGAGCCCCTAGGATTCTTGCTTGACCACCAGCAGTATGAGGGCGGTCATATAAGTGAGAGCTGGGAGTCTATAAGCATATCCTTAAATGGTCCCTAGTCGTGTGAGTTTCGAGACAAGGCATCGATACTCCATAGTAGACTAGTGTATACAGTCGAGACCCCGACGAGGGGCGGTGGCCGGTCTCACAAGCCACTGGTGTCAGTTGGATCACCTAAGATGTATACAGGTGCTCATTGGGTTATGAGTACACCGGACAGGACTCGCCGGGAACATGCTAGTTGGTCATATACCAGACGTCAGATGGCAGTTCCCTGGTGACATGTGTGCAGGTTAGTTCATCGACCTGGGGATCGTCATTTGTCTCGTGTGAGTTCCCACTGTACTTTGATTACTACCCTACCACGGCTCAAAGGAGTCGTGCAAACAGGTTTTAGTTGGGTACAGTCCCGAGCCACATGGAGGCAGTGAGCGTATCTTCAGAGGTTCGTCTCTCCCGGTATTGGGGGTGAGGTCGTGCTGTGTCTAGGAGAGCCATTACACGAAGTCCTTGGCCAAGGCAAGGAGATTTACTGGTAGGTATTCCAGTAGTATCTCAGGGTGTTCTTGGCTACACTCCGACACGACATGTACCGCTTTTGGGGGTCTGACTTTTACCAACCCCCTAGGCCCGCCATGCGATGCTCATAGACGAACGGACCGGACTGTACGGATATTGTCACTGACAGGCTCAGTAGGGTTGTCAGGCTGAGTTCACTCACAGACGTCCCTTTTAGTCAATACTTGGTAGCCCGTTACGTATTGGCTTATACCTCTGACGTGCTAGTGGTTAAATACACAACCGAGGTGTTGACGAGTCTTTAGAGTCCCCCATATTCAGTTACTCAGCTTTCGGGCGAAAGGTTGTAGAGGCCGTATGGAGATATGGCAAGGTCCGACCAGATACGTGCGGTATTGCACGGATCAAGATCGGACAGTTTGTACTATAGGCCGTATGGATATATGGCAGGGTTCGATCAGATACGTGCGGTATTGCACGGATCAGGATCGAACAGATATTACTAGCCGGTTTTGGTATAAGCCGGATCCTAGTATAGTACAGTGTAGATTTTGTCTCATTGCATTTGTATTTCGGTCGAAATACAGATGCGGGTGTGTATGCACAGTATCGGGGTTTTCCTGTAATTTATTACGGGACCAGTTTTCTGGAGTTGCCAGTTTGCTTTCCGTTTCGGCCAATTTCCTTTGTTCCGTTCCTTGGCCGAAGTTTGGTGGAGGAGGGCTTATTTGCATTGTTGCAAATGAGTGTTTGTGGAGGGGGTTCTTTGCTTATTATCATGACATGATTCTTGTCCCATCATTTGACTTCATAAACTCATGATTGCTTGACTTTCTTTATCATCATGGTTTTAGTCATGGTTGTTGGTAGAGTGTTGGGATTGTTGTTGATGATGGATGATCATTGGTGTTGGAGTGTTGGACTTTCCTTGCTATCATTTCTTTTGCATGATAGCTTTCCTCTCTCTCCCTTTTTGGTATTAGATGAGAATGGCTCCCTCTTGGGTTACTCTCTTGACTCTCCATTCTCACCCTCCTCTCATTGTCATGGCCGGCCTTGGCTCATTGGGGGCTGTCCCAATTTTTAGATGAGGGAATTACACTCATTTTGGTTTGGCAAAGTCTTTTTAGCTCCTCTCCAAAAGCTTGTATCTTTTCCTCCACCTTATGGCAACTCCTTCAACCCCAATAGAGACAATATAGCTCACTACACATTCTACAGCGAACCTTGGGCACGTCGAGTAGCCGGCTTCGTGCCCGAGTTGCCTCGGCATTGAGGTGGGAGCCCGTAAAAGAAGTAGGCGTTGTGGTGCACTTCCGGCGACGAGGAGGAGACGGGACATTCCGCATGAGATCGGGACGATGACGAGAAGACCGGAGGACTTGGATCGTCGGTATATCTCTATTCCCTTTCTTGTAGTTAGCTTAGACTAGTTAATGGTTCGATCCCGGTTATAGTGCGCGGTGGTGCCGGTTTGCTAAGTCCGCAAAAATTTAAGTTATTCACCGCTTCCGCATTTGGCCGTCGGATTGACGGCCGGGACGCCGCCGTGCACTTACAGTACCGATACTAGCCTGGCTGAACGGTTAAGCAAGAATTGTATGGTGAGATTGATCCTGACTAATTCTTCCTTTTTGGTTTGAGGAGGGATTCGAGAGACAGTGGGAGCCATCCTGTTTAGACAAATTAAAAACCAATCTAAACTTGCAAGAGCATCATGCTGAGTGTTTTCTTCTCTCTCTCTTAATTGCTGCGACCCAGTGACCATATCTAGGTTACATCTAAATAATAAAATGACTGAACCTGACTGTTATGACTTGCAAAGGTCTGCCCAGATTTCCATTACCCATGACAAACTGGGACACCTCTTAACTAATCAAACCCCTGCCGTCTCAGGTCCAGTTTCCCCTGTCACGGAGATTTACATCCGCAGGACATCGGAAAAGGATTGTGTGAAAGCCAAGTGCCTCGTGTTAGCCTCAGTTGATGGTGCAAGCCAGAGGCAGCACGAGAAGATGGACTCAGTTTCTATCTTCCTCCATAACAAAGTTTTATATGGAGAGCAATCTCGTATCGCAAGATATGAGACCTCGAACGAATTGCTTCAAGCGAGGTTGGCTGTCGGGTCATCTGTAGGGGGCAACGTCCTTACAGAGACCAGCTATTTTGAGCTCACGGACCTGGAGACCACGTTGGAGAATGGGTCAAGTACTAACTTAATTCTACAGTCCCAGCCCTCTGCTTATACCCTGAAGGAAACCAGGGAAGAAAAAGGAAAAGCAAGGGCAAAAGTTTCAGGACTGGATGTAGTAAAAGAGGGACGTTCCTATTGTAATGGGAATGAACTTTGGCAGAAAGATTGCAGGGCTAGCAATGCCAGTTGCCAGAATTCGAAGCATGTTGTGGCTTCGGCTTCGGGTGTGTTTATGATAGAGAACTGTACGTCAGTTAATCCTACTTCCTGGGTATTGGATACCGGATCAGGATCTCACATCTGTAATTCATTACAGGCTTTGAGAAACCGTAGGGTTATCAGGAAAGATGATATGACTCTCAGGGTTGCTAACGGAATGAGCATGGATGCTGTATCCGTAGGGGAATATCACCTTGGACTGACAACTGGGCAGATATTGATTCTGCGTGACTGTTTGTATGTACCAGGTGCGACTTCTAATATCATATCTGTATCCTTACATTCTAGGGAAGGATATGATTTTACTTTTGTAAGCGATGTAGTAAACATCCACCTAAATCATGTTCTGATTGGGTCAGGTACATTAAATAA
This sequence comes from Agapanthus africanus, assembly GCA_030015575.1. Classification (NCBI taxonomy): domain Eukaryota; kingdom Viridiplantae; phylum Streptophyta; class Magnoliopsida; order Asparagales; family Amaryllidaceae; genus Agapanthus; species Agapanthus africanus. The sequence goes on from JASDDO010000026.1 coordinate 431,317,867, forward strand.
CGGTATATACGTATTGAATCAAGCTCAGATATTCAGTGTCCAGAACACACTTAAAAGAAAGTCTTCGGAATTAAATCAGGCTTTCTTATGGCATTGTAGACTGGGTCACATCAATGAGACATGGTTAACAAAGTTACATAAAGAAGGATACTTGGATCCGTTCGAGTACCAGTCTTATGCCACTTGTGAATCTTGTCTCATGGGAAAGATGACAAAGACTCCGTTCATTGGACACGGAGTAAGAGCGAGCGAGCTCTTGGGACTCATACACAGTGATGTGTGTGGTCCAATGTCTACACATACGCGAAGCGGTTATTCATACTTCATTACTTTCACAGATGATTTCTCTAGGTATGGACATGTCTTCTTAATGAAGCATAAATCGAGGCCTTTGAGAAATTTTGGGAATACAAGAATGAAGTAGAAAAACAAACAGGCAAAAGTATTAAGACACTGAGATCTGATCGAGGTGGAGAATACTTGAGTGCCGATTTTCTGGACTACTTAAAAGAGAATGGAATTCTCTCTCAGCTTACTCCTCCATACACACCAGAACACAACGGTGTATCGGAAAAGAGGAATCGAACCCTATTGGATATGGTTCGTTCCATGATGAGTAAGGCTGAGTTACCGCGATCTTTCTGGGGTTATGCACTAGAAACAGTTGCATATCTCTTGAACAAGGCTCCAACCAAGACTGTGCCTACCACCCCATATCAGATGTGGAGTGGGCAGAAACCCTGTCTTAAGTACCTAAAGACATGGGGATGTCCAGCTTTTGTTAAAAAGCAGCATGCGGACAAACTCGAGGCACGCTCAGTACTGTGTAAGTTTGTGGGATACCCAAAGAACTCAAGGGGGTATTTTTTCTATTACGCAGAGGAACAAAAGGTTTTTGTTTCTCGTCATGCCCACTTTCTGGAACATCAGTTTTTAGAAAAAGGAATAAGTGGGAGCGCAATAGAACTGGAAGAAATTCCAGAACCACAAGCTATTACTGAAAGCTTGGAAGAACCAGAAGTATCAGGAGAACCGGACATTCCTGCGCCACTCCGCAGGAGTAGTAGGCAGTCTCATCCGCCCGAGAGATACTACGGTTTTCTCATAGACGGGGATAGAGAGGATTGCATTATGGATTATGGTGAGCCTACTAGGTTCCAGCAAGCCATTCAGAGTGGTGACTCGGTAAAATGGCTGGATGCAATGCGGACCGAGATGGAGTCCATGTACACCAACAAAGTTTGGACTTTAGACTTTGCTCCAGAAGGGGTAAAACCCGTAGGCTGCAAATGGATCTTCAGAAAGAAGATTGGTGTAAATGGGCTGGTTGAAACCTATAAAGCTAGGCTCATTGCAAAGGGTTTTCGTTAAAGACCTGGTTTGGACTATGACGAGACCTTTTCTCCGGTAGCCATGCTCAAATCCATTCGGATCCTTCTTGCCATTGCTGCCTTCCACGATTATGAAATCTAGCAGATGGACGTAAAGATGGCTTTTCTAAATGGAAATTTGGAAGAGTGCGTCTATATGGATCAGCCAGAAGGGTTCATTCAGAGTGGGAGCAGCGGTAAAGTGTGCAAGTTGCTCAAGTCCATCTATGGACTCAAGCAGGCATCGCGGAGTTGGAACATCTGCTTTGATGATACTGTCAAAGAATTCGACTTTGTCAAAAACCCAGATGAACCATGCATTTACAGTAAGATTGTAGGGAGAAATATGGTATTCCTCGTCTTGTACGTCGATGACATTCTCCTAATAGGAAATGATATTCCTATGCTACTGTCAGTAAGGATTCTTGTCACAGAGGTTCTCCATGAAGGACCTAGGCGATGCCAACTACATTCTGGGGATCCAGATCTATCGTGATAGATCTAAGAGGATGTTGGGACTTTCACAGTCAAGGTACATCGACACCATACTGAAACGATTCAGTATGGAAGATTCCAAGCGCGGTAATCTACCGGCTTGTCACGGAATCACCCTCTCCAAAGAGATGTCTCCCAAGACTGATTTGGAAAGGGCTCTCATGTCATCAATACCCTACGCATCTGCGGTAGGCTCTATTATGTATGCGATGTTGTGTACCAGACCAGATGTAGCATACGCATTGAGCGTTGTAAGCCGGTATCAGTCGAACCCAGGGAAGAAACACTGGATAGCAGTAATGAAGATTCTCAAGTACCTGAGAAGGACAAAGGAGATGTTCTTGGTGTATGGCGGAAAAGACCTCCAGATTGAGGCCTTTGGTGACTCCAGCTTCCAGTGTGACAAGGATGACTCTAAGTCCATGTCGGGTTATTTCTTTACCCTCAATGGAGGGGCGGTTTGCTGGAAGAGTTCCAAGCAGGAAACTGTTGCCGACTCAACTATGGAAGCGGAGTACATAGCTGCTTGCGATGCCGCAAAAGAAGCTGTCTGGATGAAGAAGTTCCTCACGGAACTTCAGGTGGTTCCTACCAGTGTTGATCCAATACCACTGTATTATGACAACAACGGCGCTATAGCTTTAGCGAAGGAACCCAGGTCCCATCAGAAGTCCAGGCATATTTTGAGGCGGTACCACCTGATCAGGGAGATCGTTGATCACCGAGAGATCGAGGTGAAGAGAGTAAATATGGAAGATAACACTGCCGATCCACTCACGAAGGCCTTACCCCAGACTCAGTTCGAGCAGCTGATCGAGATGATAGTCTTCGATACGCCAGTACATGGCCTTAGTGCAAGTGGGAGATTGTTAGTGTATATGCTCTAGAGGCCATTACTGTATCATACTATTATGTATATTACTTAATGGAAGCTTGGGATATTCACCTTGTATTGACAATCTTGCTCAAAATGGTAGTATGCTACTTGGTTTGTTTCTACTTTAATATGTGCATGTGTTTCTTTTAGCATATCGCTTAAACATATTAGTAGAGCCCTTAGGATCTTTGATTGATTACCACCGTTGTGATGGCAATCACACTCGTGAGGGCCGGGTAATCTATAAGCACATCCTTATGTAGGTCCCTAGCCGCAGGACTATCGAGACAGGGCATCGATACTCCGGAGTAGACTAGCGTATGCGCTTCTTTTCCGAGCTCGGTAGACGGTCTGTCCCACAGCCGTCAATACGTCGTACTTGAGGTAGTATGCGGGTGCTCGTTAGGTTACGAGTACACTGGACAGGACTCGTCGGGAACTGATTGGTTGGAATTATACCTATCGTCAGTTATCAGTTCCCAGGTGACATGAGTACAGCTTAGTCCGCTGACTTGACACTGTCACTTCGCCTCGAGTGTGTTCCCACTGTACTTTGATTACTACCCGACCATGGCTCAAAGGAGTCGTGCAAACAGGTAGTTTTTGGGTGCAGTCCCGAAGCACTTGGAGGCAGTGACGGTTAGACAGGATTCGTCTCTCCCGGTATTGGGGGTTGACATCGCGCTGTGTCTAGGAGAGCCATTACACGAGTAGTCCCTGGCCAGGGCAAGCGAGATATATGTAACGTTTTGAAAATCGTTTCGGTGAAATTTCGAAAAAACGGTAAAATAAGGGGGTTTTCTGTAAAAAGTCAAAATGCAAATATCTTTATTATAAAATTAAATATACATATTCTAGCTATGTAATTGCTAGTATTTGGTGTTTATTGAGCCACTGCTGAAATTTTAAATTTTCTGAAAATTTTTCCGAAATTAATTATTTTAATATTATTTTAAGCCGGTAAGAAAATACATAAAATTAGCGATAAATACAAATTTAAATGGACTAATTTTAATCTTTAAAATCATGTTAATTAAAATCTACTTGTAATATAATTTTTTAGTATTTTATTTCAAGTTTTAATTGATTTATTTTATGGAAAACAAAAATATAGTTATTTTGAACTAAAACTTGCAAATATGGTATTGTGGGCATAGAATTTTTTTGTAAAGTCTCTCACACTCACCCTCACTCCCCTTGGCCGGCCCCACACTATTGTTGCAGCCCAAGAATTTTATTTCCCTCTTTTTGACCTTAAATCATGTGAGAAATGGGTTAAAATAAGGTTTTTATATAGAGTAAAGTAGGTGGGGGTATTATGGTAATTTGGGAGGGGCTTTGACTTGGATTCTTTTCCACAACTCCCCCACACCTCTCCCCCCTCCCTCCTCAGCCGAAATTCCTGCAATAAACAGCCCCAAAATTTACTCTCTCATTTTTCTTCTAAACTCATCAAAATTCCATCAAAATTCCATTTAAACTTCACAATTTCAAGCCCATCCTTCATCCATTCTTCTTAACCTTTCTTGCATGGATTTTGGATGCTAGGAGGCCATCTTTGGAGTTAAAATTTCTTGCTAGATCTCTAGATCTAAAGGTATAATTGTTACCCATTTAAATTCTTATGGTTAGATTTCTTTAAATGAGTTGTTTTAGTGTTAATATTGGTGCTATTTTCATCTAGGATCTTCAAGAGAATGGTTTGAGTTAAACTAGGGTTTTTAGCACACAATTATTAAGTTAATTATTCTATTTTGCTATCTAGTGTTTTATACAAACCAAATCTAAGAGTTTAACTTGCTTTTTGGGCTTCAAATTAGTGCTAATTTAGTGTTTCATGTATAGTTTGGGTTGGATTTTGTTAATTATAAAATTCAAGAAAGGGTTTGAATGCAAGTTAGGGTTTTGTGAAATTGGTGTATGGTTGTGTAATGTATTAGGCTCTTATGGCTTGTTAAAACAAAGTTAGTAGCTAGTTGTTAATTGTTAGTTTAAAAATTATGATAATTACGCTAATTTGCTAACTAGCTATTTAAAATTGGTTAAATAATTGGGTTAAAAATGTAATTATGTTTTTATGACATTATTAACATTATTATGAGTGGTTTAATATCTTAGGTTATGCAAAACTAAGCATAATTGTTGAATTGTGAATTTTGCTTTAAAAGGTGTTAAAAATTGATATTTTTGCAAACTAGGATTTTGGAATTTATGTAAATTGATGAGAATAAATTATAGGAATGGTTTATATGACTTTGTTATGATATTTAGTGAATATTGTGGATGCTAGGTTCGTTTATACATCGAGTTTTGTAATAAAACGATGATTTGTGCTTGCTAGATTTTCGGAAAAATGACTTTTTAAGTAAAATTGGGGGGTTTTGGTGAATTTGAAGCTATTTTATATTATAATTAGTGCTTGTAATTGTACAAATGAGTGTGTTGGGAGTTTTCTCGATGGTTTCGCGTTTGTACGCCGACGTCGAGGGCTTTTGGGTCGATTTGCGAAAGCAACAATAGGTTTTGACCTATGTGGGATTCGTGCGTCGTTTTGGTCATGAGTCGGATTTTAATGCGGTATGGTGCGTTATGATATGTAGGTACCCCATGTAGACTTCGAGACGATAAGCAAGCGCGTGGCGACGTCAGCACCGGCGAACGAGGACCAGGTGAGTAGATTTATATCTACGGGGAGAAGCCGGGTGGATGGCGTATAGCACCCCCGCAGTCCGTGGTGGTGTATACGGATGCGTATACACACCAACAATTTATTATATGTTATTTGGGATTAATAACGATGTTTAGGATGGATATTGGTGTGTTGGATTATTTTAGTGTTGCGAACCCTAGGGTAGTGTTGCACTACACAAACACACCTACATACTTGCATGCATTCCTATTTATATGTGCTCATGGGATTCTTTATAGTTATGTGATCACATGGGTATGGGACTATGTGTTCACATACGGATTTGAGGATGATACTTGGGATTGAGCTGAGTCGATGAGATTTGTTTTGTGGTTGTGATATCGGTGATATGGCAGGATTCGTACTTAAGGTACGCCCTGGTGTTATAGCGGATCTTGGGGCGGCGATACGGGTGAATAGTGTTATAAATAAAATGGTCGACATGTGATCGTGATATGAGGCATGATAAGCTAGGATATTGATATTAGGCCGTATCGGGCGATGTATACCCTTGATGATGCTATGTGCTGACGGTATCGGTTTGTACGAGATTGTCGATCTGTAGTCAGATCATGAGTACATTGAGGATATTAGTATTGTACTAGACATAGGTCAGTACCCTAGACTATGATCTTGAATAAAGAGGATACCAGAGGAATGGTGTGAGGAATATGATATTGACCCGTACCCAGATTTGGGGATGCCGTACGACGGATTTACGTACGAGCTATATCTTGATGATTGATCCGCACTCTTGACTTGGGATGGCTGATTGTAGATATGGTATCGGATATGATATTATTGAGGCGGGATCACCGACTAATATATATACAGGTATGTATATGGATCGACTCAGATGTTAGGCGGTTTCCTTACCTGTAGTCCAGCTTGTTAGCTTAGCCCTTTAATTTAGTTTAGTTGTTAGATTAGATTCGATTCTTACCTATTTCAAAAACTAACGAATCGTGGGTATTTTAAAAGACAGCCCAAGGGATCCTACGGATATTTCAAAAGACGTATCTTTTATAAAAACACCGTAGCCCCTATTTTCAAAACCCCATGATTCGTGTTATTTCAAAAGGCACCATTTGTAGGACTTATATTAGATTAATGCAGGTTAGTTACAGTTGCGTCTAGTATTCAGCTCCCGCTTATTATTGTGGTTCGCTTCGCATCGCATACTTATGTTATAATTTCTTATTACAATGTTGATATCATATTGTTAGGACACCAGCACCATTACCGATGATGCGTATGTACCACGTACACTTATTTGCCGGCTCACACACATCTTCATCGGTAATTGCCATGTCACGTACACCTTAGAAAATATTATTGCTTGACTTAGCTTATTTGTTAGTAATTTGACATGATATTAGTGTGCCTGCCTTATATGCCAGCTTAACATTGTAGTTATTACTTGTCACTTCATGCATACTGTTATTCATTGTTATGCCTATATTCATGGTTTTTACATGCTATTGATGATTTGGATTCGGATTTCCATGAAATTTTCTGGATTTGGGGGGAAAACCGCAAAACTTATATAAACTGATTTCTCTCTTTTTAAATAAAAAGTGCGGTTTTTCCCATGATGTATGAGTCGTCCACCATGAGTTTGCTGATGGATTTCGAGACCCGATTCGAGGAGACGGATGAACCGTTTCGGGTACATGGTGGACCCGGTAAGGTATCCCGGGGCAAGAAGCGCGTGATGATGACGATGTGAGCCTGGCAGGGGAGCACTACCTACCGGTGATTTTACCCGACGCGTCGGATATCCGGAGGATACCGTCGTGGTCTTAAGATGGATGGCAGGGGCCGGTCTGGACTGACGGCGCCTTAGATATTGTGATTGAGACATTGAGATTTCGAGATATTGAGGTACAGAGACTGTGATACAGAGATATCGAGATATTGGGATTACATTTTGTGCCGATGCTAGGCACTGTTTTATGCTAATTTCATTATGATACCTCATTTTAAAAATACAAAGGAAATCTCACTAAATTATGAAAACGGTTCTTCATTTACATGTATTCTGTTTTCATGCATTCATATCTCATTCATATGATATATTGCTACTTGAGGCACTGACACGGGCATATAAGATTACACTCGGGTTAGATATTTACCCTAGCCTTGTTATAGGCTACGTGTTATTCTTATATTTGAGGATATATTATGATCATTGACCTAGGTTGCGTTATTTATACGATTTCTTTGCGTAGATATTTTTCTATTCACGAGTTGGCAACTCACCCCTGTTCTGCCCCAGTTTCTTGCAGGTTTGCCGTACAGGTTTCTTTACGGCTTGCGGGCATAGTTTCTTTCGGGTGATTTGCTAGTAGGTGGGTTTACTTGTATCATACCCCTATTTTATATCTTGTATATTATTAATCTGTTGTATCTAGAAGTTCCATCAACCAAACATGTATTTATTTGAGATAGAGACCAGTGATGTTTATTCTTTCGACCTTAGAGTCGCGCGTTGTATTTCTGTGGTTTTCTTGTGGTTTTTGAGTTTCCTTTTGAATTTTGATTCTCGCCCTTGGCGTTGTATATTATATTGCTTGTGTGGTTGTGACCATCGATTGACGAAGAGCTAGCTCCCGCTTGGGGATGCCGTTTTATTGATTTCGTATACTATTCATGTTGTATCCCATTTGGGGGCCAGTATTTACAAAGGAGACTCTGCCGAAATTTTCGGGAAATTTTTGATTTTTTTAAAACCGCCTAATTCGGCTTATGCTATTGAAACTACTTGCTTTAAGTTGGTTTTTCCTGCACTCTACATCTTTCTTGGTTTGGATTTCTGGGTTTTTGGTTTACTTAGATTACGTACGCCACGAGACGTTCGTAGTTTAAGTGCCGGTCATGTTCCGTACTTTCGGGTCGTGACAAAGTTGGTATCAGAGCGTTAGGTTTTACCTTCGTAGCGTAGGATGACCCTTGGTTGATGGAATAGCTGACTAAAGTAGAGTGACGTACCGTGGGTATGTTCCGCGGCATATTTACGATACGCTACTCCACTTAAGAAGCCTTAGGATGTACATTTCTTTGCTCAGTATTATATTCATTCCGATCTAGCCTCATCAGTACCAGTTATGGTTTTGATGCCACGATTACGGGCAGGGAGAGCTACGGCTAGAGTTGCGGTCAGCACGAGCTCGTCACGAACGAGGACTGACCAGGGCGAAATTCCGGCGACACTCGATTGCGGAGATGTGTCTTTTTACTGTGTTTCCGCGCCACGAGCGTTTGGCGGATCGCCTTTATGAGATTTCTCGGACGTGCCGATCAGTATCAGAGGATTAGGCCACTGACAGAGGCCAGCCGGATTTTGATGACCGTTGGTGTGTTGCTTATTCATGATGGTCGAGGCACTGTTCAGCGTGCAGACGAGCTAGCCAGTTATTGCTGCGAACGACGAGATATTGCTCCAGATGCTGGCGTTAGTGCAGAACGAGTTGTACTAAGAGATGATAGAAGGTCGCTAGTCATCGAGGATGAATGACTAGGACATGTGGATCGTTCGCCTACCCCGATGCGAGGTCATCAGATAGATTGATTCCAGCTAGAGACAACTTCACGCGGAGACGTTGGGAGTCGACAGAGACGATCGAATGTCAGAAACCTATTATTCCAAGTTTAAAGTAGTCGGAAAGACATGCAGGCAATTCTATGGTCCCTCTAGAAGAATGAAACCCTAACTCGACTTAATGACCGTGTGAAAGCCTTTGAACCTTCGGGTTTGCGGCAGTTTTACGGCGCCATTAGTGAGGCTTGGGTTTGCCCTTCTACGGCTGGACCACCGATGCTGTGGTATGTACTCGATACTATTAAACTGTGCCCAAGATATTGAGCTCTTAGGGGATTATGAGGTTTTGACGACTCGATCGGATGGCTCGACTTAATTCGGATGCTAGGTGGTGAGATGCATTTTTTGGGAGACTCCAGATACGAGGATAGCCGTTGGAGCTCAGTCCATGCAGCCGCGACGAGACGAGTCCAAAGAAGACGACATTAGAGGAAAGTGAAGTAAGAGGTTCGTACCAGATCTAGATGAGATGACGTTCCACTCCACCGACATCAAAGATGTGATGCGCATGCCGAGGCATGGTACTTGGATTTACCTTCCAGAAGGAGTCGTGATGAGTATGCAGCCGTTCTGGAACGAGAACAGATCTTGTAAGGAACGATGACTTTCGGACAGTTCGGCAGAGGCGAGATTTGGGAGAGACCTCGACAGGACCTTTCTGGGACAAATTACGAGAAGACTTGGACCCAGGAGTGGTCGTGTTACGCACACCAGCAGGCCAGAGTTCATGATCATCGACGAGACGTCCCACTAGTGACCGCGACAGTTGGTCCGAGATTCTTAGAGGATGCACTTGAGCGGTACTATTCCGCCGTTATTGATTTTGATGTTTTGGGTGATTGATTCGCATGATTTGATTTTGATGATTGAGGATTTACGATCTTTGCACAGTGTTGCACTTGATATCGTTTTCGTGCTTGGTTTCACATGTTTGCGATTTTTCGGTTTTAGACATTTGAGTTGATTTTGTGCGTATGTACGCACACGATTTGGTTTTTGCACGCGGTATAGTTCATATATGCTTGCAGTGCAGTGTTACGTATGTTGTGCATTTAGATGCCCTGGACTTTGATTTCGATGGTGATGTTCGATATTTGTTTTGTGCACCTTGTGCACCTGATTTGATTTTGCGCATATTCGGCACTTGATATTGGATTTCATGATTTCGTGCACGATGGATGCACCTGATTTGGATTTTCGCGCATGTTGGGCGCATGTTTTGAAGTGTGATTTTGGTGCACACCAGATGCACTAAATCGAGATTTTTCGTGCATGTCAGATCCACCTGATTTTGCTGTCAAGCACACATGTTGCCTATGACAGATGTTTCGTGCACACCCGATGCACTTAGATGTTGTTTCTGTGCATATGTATGGCACATATTTGGATTTTGATTTCCGTGCGCACAAGACGCACGTAGTATTCATACGCATATTTTGGGGATTGATTTTTCTTATAGAGCAGTACGTTTTTATGATATTGCTATGTGTTTTCGTACTGAGCAGGACTAGTCAGAGGACAGTACCTGAATATATTTTACATGTATAGTTTCGAGTTATATCATATTGGTTTTGCTTTGGATTTGGTATTGATGTCTTCCCCATGACTCCGATGATTTCGGGATGCTTGACGGAGTTCTAATTTGAGTTATATGCTCATTTTTCATGCGCATGCGTTACGCTACTATTTGTTTTATGTATTTATGATTTCGGAGCCCCGGCGATTTGATTGTTTTGGCTGAAATATTTTAGTATTTGGGGGAAGTTTTAATTTAAATTCGGGGACCGAATTTCTTTAAGGGGGGAAGACTGTAACGTTTTGAAAATCGTTTCGGTGAAATTTCGAAAAAACGGTAAAATTAGGGGGTTTTCTGTAAAAAGTAAAAATGCAAATATCTTTATTATAAAATTAAATATACATATTCTAGCTATGTAATTGCTAGTATTTGGTGTTTATTGAGCCACTGCTGAAATTTCAAATTTTCTGAAATTTTCTCTGAAATTAATTATTTTAATATTATTTTAAGCCGGTAAGAAAATACATTAAATTAGCGAAAAATACAAATTTAAATGGGCTAATTTTAATCTTTAAAATCATGTTAATTAAAATCTAGTTGTAATATAATTTTTTAGTATTTTATTTCAAGTTTTAATTGATTTATTTTATGGAAAACAAAAATATAGTTATTTTGAACTAAAACTTGCAAATATGGTATTGTGGGGGCTCTTTTTGCATAGAATTTTTTTGTAAAGTCTCTCACACTCACCCTCACTCCCCTTGGCCGGCCCCACACTATTGTAGTAGCCCAAGAACTTTATTTCTCTCTTTTTGACATTAAATCATGTGAGAAATGGGTTAAAATAATGTTTTTATATATAGTAAAGTAGGTGGGGGTATTATGGTAATTTGGGAGGGGCTTTGACTTGGATTCTTTTCCACAACTCCCCCACACCTCTCCCCACTCCCTCCTCAGCTGAAATTCCTGCAATAAACAGCCCCAAAATTTTCCCTCTCATTTTTCTTCTAAACTCATCAAAATTCCATCAAAATTCCATTTAAACTTCACAATTTCAAGCCCATCCTTCATCCATTCTTCTTAACCTTTCTTTCATGGATTTTGGATGCTAGGAGGCCATCTTTGGAGTCAAAATTTCTTGCTAGATCTCTAGATCTAGAGGTATAATTCTTACCCATTTAAATTCTTATGGTTAGATTTCTTTAAATTAGTTGTTTTAGTGTTAATATTGGTACTATTTTCATCTAGGATCTTCAAGAGAATGGTTTGAGTTAAACTAGGGTTTTTAGCACACCATTATTAAGTTAATTATTCTATTTTGCTATCTAGTGTTTTATACAAACCAAATCTAAGAGTTTAACTTGCTTTTTGGGCTTCAAATTAGTGCTAATTTAGTGTTTCATGTATAGTTTGGGTTGGATTTTGTTAGTTATAAAATTCAAGAAAGGGTTTGAATGCAAGTTAGGGTTTTGTGAAATTGGTGTATGGTTGTGTAATGTATTAGGCTCTTATGGCTTGTTAAAACAAAGTTAGTAGCTAGTTGTTAATTGTTAGTTTAAAAATTATGATAATTACGCTAATTTGCTAACTAGCTATTTAAAATTGGTTAAATAATTGGGTTAAAAATGTAATTATGTTTTTATGACATCATTAACATTATTATGAGTGGTTTAATATCTTAGGTTATGCAAAACCAAGCTTAATTGTTGAATTGTGAATTTTGCTTTAAAAGGTGTTAAAAATTGATATTTTTGCAAACTAGGATTTTGGAATTTATGCAAATTGATGAGAATAAATTATAGGAATGGTTTATATGACTTTGTTATGATATTTAGTGAATATTGTGGATGCTAGGTTCGTTTATACATAGAGTTTTGTACTAAAACGGTGATTTGTGCTTGCTAGATTTTCGGAAAAATGACTTTTTAAGTGAAATTGGGGTTTTTGGTGAATTTGAAGCTATTTTATATTATTATTAGTGCTTGTAATTGTACAAATGAGTGTGTTGGGAGTTTTCTCGATGGTTTGGCATTTGTACGCCGACGTCGAGGGTTTTTGGGTCGATTTGCGAAAGCAACCATAGGTTTTGACCTATGTGGGATTCGTGCGTCGTTTTGGTCATGAGTCGGATTTTAATGCGGTATGGTGCGTTATGATATGTAGGTACCCCATTTGGACTTCGAGACGATAAGCAAGTGCGTGGCGACGTCGGCACCGGCGAACGAGGACCAGGTGAGTAGATTTATATCTACGGGGAGAAGTCGGGTGGATGGCGTATAGCACCCCCGCAGTCCGTGGTGGTGTATACGGATGCATATACACACCAACAATTTATTATATGTTATTTGGGATTAATAACGATGTTTAGGATGGATATTGGTGTGTTGGATTATTTTAGTGTTGCGAACCCTAGGGTAGTGTTGCACTACACATACACACCTACATACTTGCATACATTCCTATTTATATGTGCTCATGGGATTCTTTATAGTTATGTGATCACATGGGTATGGAACTATGTGTTCACATACGGATTTGAGGATGATACTTGGGATTGAGCTGAGTCGATGAGATTTGTTTTGTGGTTGTGATATCGGTGATATGGCAGGATTCGTACTTAAGGTACGCCCTGGTGTTATAGCGGATCTTGGGACGGCGATACGGGTGAATAGTGTTATAAATAAAATGGTCGACATGTGATCGTGATATGAGGCATGATATGCTAGGATATTGATATTAGGCCGTATCGGGCGATGTATACCCTTGATGATGCTATGTGCTGACGGTATCGGTTTGTACGAGATTGTCGATCTGTAGTCAGATCATGAGTACATTGAGGATATTAGTATTGTACTAGACATAGTTCAGTACCCTAGACTATGATCTTGAATAAAGAGGATACCAGAGGAATGGTGTGAGGAATATGATATTGACCCGTATCCAGATTTGGGGATGCCGTACGACGGATTTACGTACAAGCTATATCTTGATGATTGATCCGCACTCTTGACTTAGGATGGCTGATTGTAGATATGGTATCGGATATGATATTATTGAGGCAGGATCACCGACTAATATATATACAGGTATGTATATGGATCGACTCAGATGTTATGCGGTTCCCTTACCTGTAGTCCAGCTTGTTAGCTTAGCCGTTTAGTTTAGTTTAGTTGTTAGATTAGATTCGATTCTTACCTATTTCAAAAACTAACGAATCGTGGGTATTTTAAAAGACGGCCCAAGGGATCCTACGGATATTTCAAAAGACATATCTTTTCATAAAAACACCGCAGCCCCTATTTTCAAAACCCCATGATTCGTGTTATTTCAAAAGGCACCATTTGTAGGACTTATATTAGATTAATGCAGGTTAGTTACAGTTGCGTCTAGTATTCATCTCCCGCTTATTATTGTGGTTCGCTTCGCATCGCATACTTATGTTATAATTTCTTATTGCAATGTTGATATCATATTGTTAGGACACCAGCACCATTACCGATGATGCGTATGTACCACGTACACTTACTTGCCGGCTCACACACATCTTCATCGGTAATTGCCATGTCACGTACACCTTAGAAAATATTATTGCTTGATTTAACTTGTTAGTTAGTAATTTGACATGATATTAGTGTGCCTGCCTTATATGCCAGCTTAACATTGTAGTTATTACTTGTCACTTCATGCATACTGTTATTCATTGTTATGCCTATATTCATGGTTTTTACATGCTATTGATGATTTGGATTCGGATTTTCATGAAATTTTCTGGATTTGGGGGGAAAACCGCAAAACTTATATAAACTGATTTCTCTCTTTTTAAATAAAAAGTGCGGTTTTTCCCATAATGTATGAGTCGTCCACCATGAGTTTGCTGATGGATTTTGAGACCCGATTCGAGGAGATGGATGAACCGTTTCGGGTACATGGTGGACCCAGTAAGGTACCCCGGGGAAAGAAGCGTGTGATGATGACGATGTGAGCCTGGCAGGGGAGCACTACCTACCGGTGATTTTACCCGACGAGTCGGATATCCGGAGGATACCGTCATGGTCTTAAGATGGATGGTAGGGGCCGGTCTGGACTGACGGCGTCCTAGATATTGTGATTGAGACATTGAGATTTCGAGATATTGAGATACATAGACTGTGATACAGAGATGTCGAGATATTGGGATTACATTTTGTGCCGATGCTAGGCACTGTTTTATGCTGATTTCATTATGATACCTCATTTTAAAAATACAAAGGAAATCTCACTAAATTATGAAAACGGTTCTTCATTTACATGTATTCTGTTTTCATGTATTCATACCTCATTCATATGATATATTGCTACTTGAGGCACTGACACGGGCACATAAGATTACACTCGGGTTAGATATTTACCCTAACCTTGTTATAGGCTACGTGTTATTCTTATATTTGAGGATATATTATGATCATTGACCTAGGTTGCATTATTTATGCGATTTCTGTGCGTAGATATTTTTCTATTCACGAGTTGGCAACTCACCCCTGTTGTGCCCCAGTTTCTTGCAGGTTTGCCGTACAGGTTTCTTTACGGCTTGCGGGCATAGTTTCCTTCGGGTGATTTGCTAGTAGGTGGGTTTACTTGTATCATACCCCCATTTTATATCTTGTATATTATTATTCTGTTGTATCTAGAAGTTCCATCAACCAAACATGTATTTATTTGAGATAGAGACCAGTGATGTTTATTCTTTCGACCTTAGAGTCGCGCGTTGTATTTCTGTGGTTTTCTTATGGTTTTTGAGTTTCCTTTTGAATTTTGATCCTCGCCCTTGGCGTTGTATATTATATTGCTTGTGTGATTGTGACCGTCGATTGACGAAGAGCTAGCTCCCGTTTGGGGATGCCTTTTTATTGATTTCGTATACTATTAATGTTGTATCCCATTTGGGGGCCAGTATTTACAAAGGAGACTCTGCCGAAATTTTCGGGAAATTATTGATGTTTTTAAAACCGCCTAATTCGGCTTATGCTATTGAAACTACTTGCTTTAAGTTGGTTTTTCCTGCACTCTACATCTTTCTTGGTTTGGATTTCTGGGTTTTCGGTTTACTTAGATTACGTACGCCTCGAGACGTTCGTAGTTTAAGTGCCGGTCATGTTCCGTACTTTCGGGTCGTGACAATATACTAGTAGGTTTCCAGTGTTATCTCAGGGTGTTCTGGGCTTCACTCCGACACGACTTGTACCGCTATTAGAGGACTGACGTTTACCGCCCCCTAGGCCCGCCATGCGATGTATCAGACGAACAGACCGGACTGTACGGAGATTGTCAAATTCAGGCTCAGTAGGAGTTCAGATGTGTTTCACCTCGTCAGTCTTCTTGTCGGCATCTACCTGGGGGCCGTTACGCACAGCTAGTGCCGCTTGTGGTCTGTGGTTAAACCCACGGTCAGCGTAGTGTCGAGTCTTTAGAGTGCCACACAGAGAGCTATTCGCCTTTAGGCAAAAGAGTAGAGGTCGCATGGTTTTGCGACAGGGTTCGGTCATATCCGCGCACTTGTGCACGTTTAGTGACCGGGCAGTTTTTACTAGCGGGCTTTGGTTTAAGCCAGATCCTAGTATACGTTTTGGGATTGGTTTTATCTTGTTTTTATTCGTGTTCCTCGGAACGCGGATGCGGGTGTGTATGCACAGTTGATAGAGAGACGGAGGCAGCGTATTCTCATTGGGGTTTGTTGACAGTTGACTGTTGACAGTTGACCGTTGACCATTGACTTTTGCTTAACCCAAATGAGAATAAGATATATATATATATATAATTCGCAATAATATTAATTAAGTATTATAGAGGGGTTGACTTTGTTGAGTTGTTGACTTAGTTGACCGATTGACTAGGTTGGACTAGTTGACCATCATCATCACAATGGTTGTCATTTTCATGCAAAGACTTTTGCTTGCTTGTTGTAGTTTGCAAAATGAGTGCATGAAATGATATTGCCTTTTGTGAAATGAGAACCATCACATAATACTTGATTAACATTATGGCTCATGATGCTTTTGGATTATGAGAGAGTGTATGACAAAAGAGAGGCTCATTCTTTGATTTCCTTTCTCTCTCTTGTTTTTGAGCTTTCTCATTCTCTTGCTCTCACCCTCTTCCTCTTGCTCTCTCTCTTGTCTATGGTTCACTTGTCTCATGTGTTGAGAAGCAAGAACCATAGAGAAAATCCCATCACACTCTTCTCTACTCACTCTAGTTCACAAGGTTTAGCAAACCAAGTGAACTAGTTTCTTCAAAGTTCGAAGAAGAAGCCAAAGGTAGAAGCTTTCGGGTGGATCGATCTTCGGCGGAAGGAGACGACGGGGTGAAGCCGATCCGTACACTATCAAGAGATGAAGACGAAGGAGTTCAAGAAAGAAAGGTATAACTCCCTAACCGTGTAGTTAACAACTCGTAGTTAGGTTGTTAGGTAGATAGTTTAACAAAGATCCGTTTTGAGTCCATGTTACTGCCTCTAGAAAATTGTTTTTCATCAAATTCCGCAAGCCCGTAAGTACCGAGAGAGGTAGCATGGACTTACACTTTATGCAACTTACTTAGTCTTTTCTTTCCGATATGACCAAGTCTACAATGCCATAAGTAGGATTCGTTCGTATCTGAACTCTTCCTCTTGCGTGTGTTTTGTACATTGAGAACTGCATTCTTATTTAGAACGTAGATACCATTACACAGTGTACCTTCTGCAACCAGTACCTTATGAAGGTAAATGTTCATGTTATTTCTATCAAGAACAAAGTTATATCCATCTTTATTGAGTAAAGAAACTAATATGATGTTGCAAACCATGGAAGGTACATAGTAGCATTCGTTCAAAATCATAGTGTTGCCATTTGGCAACACTAGGTGATATTCACCGACGGCTGCAGCATTAACTAGTGCTCCGTTCGCTATCCTGAGCGACATATCACCAGGTACAACTTTCCTACTTTTTCTCAATCCCTGCAATAGATTACAGATATGAGATCCTGATCCGGTATCAAGTACCCAGGAGGTAGGGCTGACCGGAAAGCGGTTCTCAATTACAAAAATACTTGAAGTAGATGCAAAACTATACTTCTTCTTCTACTGGGTATCCTTGGAATCCATACAATCCTTTTTCCCTCGCTCATACTTATGACTGTTGTCGTAAGTTAGAGCCGAACCAACGTTCCCTATCCCTGAATAAGAATTCGGATCGGTTAAGCGATACATTTTATTATCTTGATTAGGGCATGAAATGGTTGCTACCTGGAGAGAGAGAAAAGAAACACTCAGCGTGCGCTCTTGCAAGATTAGATTGGTTTATTGATTTATCTAACCAGGATGGCTTCCACTGTTTCCTCAAATTCTTCTTCAAACCCTAAAAGAAGAACTAGTCAGGATTAATCGCACGTCACAAAACTTGCTTAACCTTTCAGCCATGCTAGTGTTGGTACTTCGAGGGAGGTTTTCCAACGCTTTCGCGAAGTTCCTTAATTAAATAACCTCTTTTCCCTGGAGGCGTAGCCCCGCTAACACCGTTTTAGACACCTACTTGGTTTATAGCATTGATTGTTAAGTGAAATAATCTCCCGAGAGTAATCCAACTCATCAGTGGGATCGAGATCCAATTATCATTGTGCGATGACCTAGATGGAATCCACTCTAGTCACCACACTCCAGAAGGTATGCTAAATCTGCAAGTTTCATTTTCTTTAGAAACTCCCGATGTGGACTTTTGCCCCTAGGACCCAAGTGACCTTGACACAGTCCTACAAATCAAAGAGTCCTAGTCAAGTTCAACCCGTCATTATCTTGATTGCATTAAACCCACCCGCATAACCCTTGACACAGTCAACAAGGTTACACGACTGTCCTAACCAATCACATTGTATCCAGCAGATAAGCAATACTCAGCTACCGTTCACTGCGCCTTGATACAGTCAACAAACGCAGCACGAATACTAAGTATAACTTATAAGAAATGACGGAGGGCTACGGCTGGGTTTTTGGCGAAAAACCCGTTAACGTAATGAACTTGATATCGTTGAAGGAACCTGATAACCTTTTAAAATATAGTGGCGAAAACTTTTGCTAAAGAGGTCACTCCCTGTGAGGGGATCTCGGCTCTTTCCTCGTCGAATGAGGTGCAGGATATTCCAAACTGAATACCTTGATGCAAAGCAAGAATAATCGACTATTGTGAAGTTATTACCCTGACGCAAACTTTTGTCCAAGGGGTCACTCTCGATAAAGGGATCTCGGCCCTTGCCTCGTCGAATGAGGTGCTGGGCATTCATAACCGAATACCTCTGTGCAAAACAAAAGAGAACGTCCTTGCAATAACAGCTTTTTGAAAATTGTTCCAACAACGTCTTTTAGGTTTGTTTTTTCTTTGCATTTATATAATGCGTCCCATCAATTAATCCTACCATTGCAGAAAATAACGAAAATATGACGTATGCTTATTCCATCCGCATTCACCACGGGGCCCCGTCATTACCCGTTAGGTTACTTAACTAACGACAGAGCCGGGCTGGACTAGCACGGATGCAAAACATAAGCAACGCCTACTAGATATCATATATAGATATATACATTCGTCATATGCAATGATAGTCATTCCAGATCATAGATGAATACATTGGATATGCTAGGAATCCGCGTTTCGTTCGAGCCTGCAATGAAAGACGGATTACACGGTCGCGATGAATAGCCAAACCCCAACCTAGACCCCTACGGGTGCAGCAAACTACCCGCCAAGTACCCGAAGTGAAGCAGCCTCCCTCAACAACGTGAGTGGGCCACTCAGCACTTCAACGTACCCGGTAGTTTGTGCACCCCACCTTGGGTCTATCTTAGGACCAAAAACAGTAAAAGAAATAATATACAATGGCGGCTACAACCTCATCCCGGATGTGCAGCCACAAAAATAATATTACATCAATTTACATATTATATCAAATGAAAGATAAAGAAAATCTCATCTTACAAAACCCCGGCTATTCATCCGCGACAATCCAACAAGTTCATATACACAATCCAACAACATTACAGATCACAGATATACACAACCCCCATTAATCGACGTATAGAGATTAGCCGATGTTCAGTGCATATAACACATTACAGATATAACCATTTAGCAAGAGTTTGTAGAACTTCGATCAAAATACCAATTTGTAAATACCCCCAAACACAACATTGTTCTCTGGAAAAAACTGGGCAGAAACAAAACATCTTAAAAATCCCAAAACAGCAAACTGAGTAATCTGCAGGAAATCGGAGTCGCGGCCGAGTCAACTCGGCCGCGGATCCGCGGCGAAACGCTTGGTTTTGCCGCGGTTCCATGGTGAGTTGGCCGAGTCGTGGGCTCAAATTTCTTCCTATTCCTAGAAAACCCTGCACCGATTTTTAAGGCATGTGGAATAATTTTTAGAGCAGTTTTAAAAATCGGCAGAAAGTATGGTTTTTGACATGTTTTCGGGATTTTTTCCGGATCGAAGTTCTAAACACTTTGCTAACAGTTAGTTGTTGTTTAGCTAGGCTCTGATACCACTGTTAGGTCCACGTTACCCACCCCGGTTCTTTCTGGGAGGCGGAATAAGTAAAAATCAAAATTTTCTAACTAGGTAACATGGACCATCCATGAAGGATATTTGCTAAACAAAAACTAACAAATAAACTACAAGTTTTAGGTACTATGTAGAATGGTTATACCTAGGTCTTGAAATCATTCTCTTCCTTTTGTGGTTCTCCTCCTTGCTTGCTCTTTGTAGTGGTTTGAACGGCTCCTCCTCATCGTCTCCTTTTTGCCTTAGATGGATCCACCCGAGGGCCTCGAACTTGAGCTCTTATCTCAACCTAGAGATAACTAAGGTGCTTGGTTTGCTAAACCTAGAACCTTAGAATGAGTAGAGAAGAGTTATGGTGGTTTTGTCTCAAAAGTTTATGATTTCCAACTCATGGAACACTTAAACTTTGAGAGAGGAAGAGGGAGAGCTTTTTTTTCAAGGGAGAGAAAGAATATGATAGAATGAGCTATCATCTTGCAACCATGCTCACATATTTGGAATAATGATGACAATAATAATAATTAAGAATTGTGATGGTTAGTTATGAATGACCATTATCATTACATTCATTTAATGCATTTGCAAAGAACAAGAAGCATCTTTGAAATGAAATGATGATGGTCAACACGTCCACAATGGTTAACCGGTCAACAAAGTCAACAAGCCAACAAAATTCAAATTTTCAACAACCCTAACCATAGCACAATTATCCTTAATTAATATTATTAACCATATTCCTCATTCTTATTAGCGTTGGGAAAAAGTCAACGGTCAACAAGTCAACCAAAGTCAAATGGTCAACAACCCTAATGGGAATCCTCTGCCTCTGTCAACTGTACATACAAACCCGCATCCGTGTTCCAAGAAACACGAATACACTGAGACAAAACCAATCCCAAAATAAATACTAGGATCTGGCTTAAACCAAAGCCCACTAGTAATAACTGCCCGGACACCAAACGTGCACAGATGCACGGATGTGAACGAACCCCGTCGCAAAACCACGCGACGTCTACTCTATTTTGCCCAAAGGCGAGTAACCCTCTGTGTGGGACTCTAAAGGCTCGACACTACGCTGGTAGTGAGTTTAACCATAGGCCACAAGCGGAACTATCAATACGTAACAGTCCCCAGGTAGATGCCGAAAAGAAGACTGATGAGGTGAACCCATACGAACTCCTACTGAGCCCTGAATGTGACAATCTCCTTATAGTCCGGTCAGTTCGTCTGAGAGTATCGCATGGCAGGCCTAGGGGGGCCGGTAAACGTCAGTCCCCTAATAGCGGTACAAGTCATGTCGGAGTGTAGCCCAAAACACCCTGAGAATCTACTGGAAAACCTATCAGTAATTCTCGCTTGCCCTGGCCAGGGACGACAATGTGTAATGGCTCTTCTAGACACAGCGCGATATCAACTCCCAATACCGGGAGAGACGAATCCTGTCTAACCGTCATCGCCTCAAAGTGCTTCGGGACTGCACCCAACTACTACTAGTTTGCACGACTCAGTAGAGTCGTGGTAGGGTAGTAATCTAAGAACAGTGGGAACACACTCGTGTTGAAGTGACAGTGTCAAGTCAGCGGACTAAGCTGTATTCATGTAACCTGGGAACTGTTAACTGACGATAGGTATAATACCAACCAACAGTTCCCGATGAGTCCTGTCCAGTGTACTCGTAACCTAACAAGCACCTGCATACTATCTCCAGTACGACGAACTGATGGCTGTGGGACAGAACATCTCCCCTGCTGGGAAGAGAAGCATATGCACCATTCTACTCTGGAGTATCGATGCCCTGTCTCGATAATCCTACGACTAGGGACCAAAGTAAGGATGTGCTTATAGACCACCCAGCCCCCACTAGTGTGATCGCCATCACAACGCCGGTAGTCAGGGAAAGTTCCTAAGGGCTCCATCAATATGTTTTTAGCGAGATGTTAAAAGAAATATATACACATATTAAGATAGAAACAAACCAAGTAGCATACTACTATATCAAGCAAGACTGTCGTAAACCCGTATATATATCCCAAACCTCCAAACCGTATATATATCCCAAACCTCCAAAATGTATTATACAAACTAGTACTATACAATAATGGTCTCTAGGGCATACATATTCAACACATATAACTAACAATCTCCCACTTGCACTAGGGCCATCTGTTGTAGTATCCAATACCCAACAATCAGCAGTGGTTAAAGTATCTCATACTCAACCATCCTATAAAAGTCTCTCCTGGGAATAGGCCTTTGTGAGTGGGTCCGCCCTGTTCTCCTCTGTGTCTACTCTCCTAACCTCGATCTCCCTGGAGATCATCCATCTCCATGATCAGGTGATACTGCCTAAGAATATGTCTGGATCATATATGGGATGGGGGTTCCTAAGCCTAAACCACAACTCCATTTTCACACAATGGTAGGAACGAAGTTCATCACATGAACTTATATACATCCAGACTACCTCTTTGGTAGCATCCATGGTAGCAATGTATCCAGCCTTTATCGTCTAGTTTGCCACGACATCTAGCTTGGAACTCTTCCAACATACCGTCCCTCTACTGAGGGTAAAGACAATGCCTGTGACTGACATTCAGTCGACCTTACCACCCTGGAAGCTATCCGATGATTCTCCCCAGGATCGATTAATACCATCTCACTAACCTAGTGAGAATCCTGACATCCATTTAGATCTATCTCATAGATCCAAAAGCCAGGATTTAGAAGGTATCACCTTGATCCTATATGGAGAATCTTTGTGATAAGAGGAGATTGACCGAGTGTGGCATAGGAAACTCCTTTACTATCAAGAGTATGTCATCACGTACAATACGAGGATCACCACCATACTCCCTACTACCTTTTTGTATATACAAGGTTCATCTACCATTTTGATGAAGTCAAACGCTTTGACTACCACATCAAAACAGATGTTCCAACTCCACGATGCCTATTTCATCCCATAAGGCAACTTGAACACGTTTCCGCTGCTCCCACTGTCTACGAAGCCCTCTGGTTGTGTACTTATAGACGCTCTCTTCTAAATCACCATTTAGAAAAGCAGTCATGACACCCAACTGCTAGATATCGTAGTCATAGTATATAGCAATAGCAAGTAGGATCTGGATGGACTTAAGCATCGGGACTAGAAAAGGTTTTATCATTATCCATATCTGGTCGATGACGAGAACCTTTTGCAACAAGTCTTAGCTTTGAAAGTCTCAACTTTTCCATGTACACCAAGTAATCTTCTCAAGATATACTTGCTCCTGATGTGGATTTAATGCAGGGTTACCTAGCACGGCAGCAAGGTTTCAGGAGGCATCGTCCATGCCAAATTCAAATTTTTGCCGTTTTAGCTAACCCTAACTAAGTATCTTTAACTAGAAATCGACGGAATATAAAGTAAAATACTTTGCAAATGAAAAGTGAACAAGGAATACAACCTTTGTACACTGGTCCTTCACTTCAATAGCTCCATGTAGTACTCCCCTTCGCTGTGATCGTGAACTCCGGACTCTAGAAATGCTCCCTTGAAGAAACGAACATGCTTGATTCGAAGACTTCGAGGCCGAAGATGATCTACGTCGAGGAGACACTAACCCAAGCTATCACTTCACTAATTACGTTATTAGTGAAGCAAGCACCCTATACTAATTGGCAAGTAGTAGAGGATGATAAAGTAGGAAGTTTGCTCACATTAGAAATCATTTTCTCACACTTTTTCTTATATCTCCATTGAAGCTAGAAAGCTTTTGAGGAAGAAGAAGAAGAAGAATTAACTCATCAAATGAATTATTGTTTTTGGTTAGAAATGCAACCAAGGGTTAAGCATGTCATGCTTAACCCTTGTAAAGAGTTAACCATAAGCTATGGTTAAATGTTAGGTCAAGAAATATCTTAAGCAAGACAAAGAGAGTGAACAAAGTCAAAAATACCATGAAGCTTCTACAAGCTTTGAACAAATAACAACCATGACTAATTCAACAGTTTTTCAATTACTTAATGATAAATATAAACCCTAATCTTAACCCTAGCATGGTTTAACCCTCAATTACCTAAGTTTCATTTGTAACCTAGCTTGATACATTTAACATATATCACATATACATCAATGTATCCAAAGTGAGAAAAGAAATCATAAGTGAGCTAATACTAGTTAATATAATGTAATATATCAAATATATAATTATACATTAGATTATCAAATCAACTCTTGATTTAATAATCCGGCTATATTACCTATAACCGACTAATATCATATGAATCAAATTATCAAATCAACACTTAATCCGATAACCCGGCTATATCATATATAACCGACCGATATCTCATATCGCGAGAATAAAATACGGTATCTCATATCGTATCAATCTCGGTTCCGCACATATCACATATGTGTGCCTACTCCGTTTCGCTTGAGCCAGGAAATCCCTGTGTAGGACTCTAAAGACTGGTCAATAAGCCGACAGTAGGTGATGATCATATCGAACCCCCACAAGCCGCAAGCGATCTGCTAAACGTAAAGGCCACCCAGGTATTGAGCTATCAAAAGATCAACAAGCAAGCCTGCTCACACTCCTACGAATCCAATCAGTAACACTACCGTACAGTCCGGTCTCTTCGTCTAATATGTCGCATATCTCGTTTAGGGGCGGTAAACGTCAGACCACAGTAACTAGATAAGTCGTGTCGATATGAGGCTCATAACGGGTCGAGAAACTACTGATAACACTTACCAGTATATCTCTGAAGCAGACTTGGCCAAGGACTTCCTGTTATAACCAATCGAGCACAGCACAACATCAACTTCCAATACCGGGAGAGACAAAACCCCTCCTATCGCTCATTGCCTCCATGTGACTCGGGACTATACCCAAAAGCCACCATTTTGCAAATTCTCTTGAACGTGGTAAGGTGGAAATCAAAGCACAGTAGGAATCACACAAGACTTTATGACGATCTCGGGTCTACAGACTAACCTGTACCAGTGTCACCAGAGAACTGCCATCTGACGTTAGGTATAATACCTTCTGGGAGTTCTCGGCGAGTCCGTTCAGTATACCCAGTCTTCATTGAACACCCGTATACTGTCTCTGAAGTCAAACACGAATGGATATGGGATCATCCATCGTCCATCTGCATGGGTCGAGAAGCTATATGCTAGTCTACTCTGGTATATCGATGTCCTGTCTCGATACACCTACGACTAGGAACATTTAAAGGATGTACTTAGTGACTACTCTGTCCCTACTAGTATGATCTATATCATAGTCCCGGTAGTCAAGTACTCATCCTAAAGGCTTTATCAACATGCATCATAGAGACAATCAGCGTATATGTTAAGATAAAGAGCAACCTGATAGCATACTATCATGTCGAGAAAGAAAGTCCTCCTTATATATGTCCAAGTATCCACTACAATATACATCGTATGTATAGTAATGGCCTCTAGGGCATACATATAACTATCAATCTCCCACTTGCACTAGGGCTATCTGTTGTAGTATCTCATACCCAACAATCAGCAGTGGTTGAAGTATCTCATACTCAACCATCCCATAAAAGTCTCTACTGTGAAATAGGCCTTTGTGAGTAGATCCGCATTGTTGTCCTCTGTGTCTACTCTCCTAACCTCGATCTCCCTGGAGATCATCCATCTCCATGATCAGGTGATACTGCCTAAGAATATGTCTGGATAATAGATGGGACGGGAGTTCCTGGGCCTAAGCCATAACTCCATTGTCACACAATGGTAGGAACGATGTTCATCTCATGAACTTTTATACATCCAGACTACCTCTTTGGTAGTATCCTTGGTAGCAATTTATCCAGCCTTAATCGTCTAGTTTGTCACGGTATCTAGCTTGGAACTCTTCCAACATACCGTCGCTCCACTGAGGGTAAAGACAATGCCTGTGACTGACATTCAGTCGACCTTACCACCCTAGATGTTATCCAGTGATTCTCTCCAGGATCGATTAATACCATCTCACTAACCTAGTGAGAATCCTGACATCCATTTAGATCTATCTCAAAGATCCAAAACCCAGGATTTAGGAGGTATCACCTTGATCCTATATAGAGAATTCTTGTGATAAGAGGAGATTGACCGAGTGTAGCATAGGAAACTCCTTTCCTATCAAGGGTATGTTATCCACGTACAATACAAGGATCACCACCATACTCCCTACTACCTTTTTGTATATACAAGGTTCATCTACCATTTTGATGATGTCAAACTCTTTGACTACCACATCAAAACAGATGTTCCAACTCCGCGATGCCTGCTTTAACCTATAAAGCAACTTGCGCACGTTTCCGCTGCTCCCACTGTCTACGAAGCCCTCTGGCTGTGTACTTATAGACACTCTCTTCTAAATCATTATTTAGAAAAGCAGTCATGACACCCAACTGCCAGATATCGTAGTTATGGTATGTAGCAATTGCAAGTGGGATCTGGATGGACTTTAGCATAGCTTTGAAAGTCTCAACTTTTCCATGTACACCAAGTAATCTTCTCAAGATATACTTGCTTCTGATGGGGATTTAACCCTTCAGATATAGCAACCAAAGTCCATACTTTATTGGTGTATATGGATTCCATCTCAGATCGCTTAGCATCCAGCCATTCTCACAGAGTCCCCACTCCTGATGGCCTGCTTGAAACTAGTTGGGTCATCATCTCATGATGCAATCCTCGCTCCCACTGTTATAGAGAAAACCGAAGTATCTCTCAGGTGGGTGAGGAACCCTACTAGATCGGCGGAGAGGCTGAGGTTCGTTGGGAGCTATTGAATCCTCCGGTTCTACCAAATCGTCAGCTGCAGTTTGTATAGCTGGAACTCCCAGTTCTACCTCATGACCACTAATTTCTTTATAAGAAATTCCCTTTCTAAATGGTGGCATGCCGAGAAACAAAACACCTTTTGCTCCTCAGTGTGGTAGAAGATATTCCCTTGCGAATGCTTTGGGATATCCAACAAACTTCCACCGAAATGACCTTGCATCGAGCTTGTCCAGATTTGGTTTTAGGCATAGGCCGGACAACCCCAAATCTTAACATCCTTAATAGATGGGCTCTTCCCATACCATATCACATATGAAGTGGTAGAAACCTAATTTGATTGGAACCCTATTCAATAGATATGCAACTTCTCAAGTACATAAGCCCCAAAAGGAAATAGGCAACTCGGTAGTACTCATTATAGAGCACACCTTATCATATAGGGTACGATTGCTCCGCCCCGATATACCGACGTGCTGTGGTGTATACGGAGGAGTAATGCTGAGAAAGAATATATTTCTCCTTTAGAATAGTCCAGGAATTCCGTGCTCAAGTATTCTCCTTTCTGATCACATCAAAGGACATAATACTTATTCCCGTTTTTGGTTCTCTACTTCCGACTTATATTCATTGAATTTCTCAAAAGGTTCAGACTTGTGTTTCAACAGGAACATATGTCCGAATCTTGAGAGATCATCAGTGAATGTAATGAAGTACAAAGAACCAGTTCTGGCATGTGTAGACAGGGGACCTACATACATCATCATGTATCAATCCCAAGAGTTCACCAACTCTTTCTCTGTTTCCAATAAACGGAGCTATGGTCATCTTATCTTTGTGACATGACTGGTAAGTTTCACAAGATGTAAATTCAAACTGATTTAAAAATGCATCTTTATGTAACTTAGCTAGTCGGGTCGCTTTGATATGACCTAGTCTACAATGCCTCAAGAAAGATTCATTCATTTCTGAACTCTTTCTCTTGTGTATGTTTTGTACGTTAAGAACTGTGGTTTGATTTAGAACGTATATGCTTTTAGATAACGTGCCTGAACCGATCAACTCTTGATATAGGAAATGTTCAAACATAATCCATCAATACAAAATTATATCCTTCTTTATCTTAATAAATAGACTGATATGATGTTGTATATCAGGTTCGGTATCTAATAACATTCATTCAGAATCAATGTATTTTGTAATACAGGGTGATAACTGCCAACAAACTTGGATGCAACACTTGCACCGTTTCTAACTCTTGAAACTTTATCACCCATTCACTGTTCTCTACCTATCTATAGCCCATACAACAGATTACATTAATGGGATCCTGATCCGGTATCACATACCCAGGACGTAGAGGATACTGAAAAACAGTTCTCGGTAATGAACACACCTAAAAAAGATGTATTAACATATACTTTCTTCGTTTGGACGGCACGGGAATCCAGGTAATCCCCTATTTCCTGCTCGATTTTATAACAATTATAAGTTAGAGCGGGACCAACGTTCCTTAGCTCAGTATAACAAGTGGGTTCGGTCAATACATCTGTATTGTTATCTTGATTAAGGTGTGACATTGTTGCTACCTGGAGAGAGAGAGAAGAAAACACTCAGCTTATGCTCTTGCAAGATTAGATTGGTTATTAATTTATCTGATCAGGATGGCTCCCACTGTTTCAGTCAAATCTTCCTTCAAACCCTAAAAGGAAAGACTAGCCGGGATTAATTACACCCTACAAGTTCACCAATCTTTCAGCCAGGCCAGTGCCGGTACTTTGAGGGAGGTTCCTCGTGCTTTCGCACGGACCTAATTAAAATAAATCTCGTTTTTCCAGGGACGTAACCCCGTTAATACCTTTCTAGACACCTACTTGATCGGTTAATTATGATGTGTAAAACTCTCCCAGGAGTAACTCATACTCGCAGTAGGTATTGGGATCCAACTATCTCATAGGATATATGCAATCTCATTGCAAATTTCAGCACTTGAAATTCCCGATAATGTTTTCCCCCTAGAAACTTATGACCTTTGTTAAGGTCAACAAATCATAAGCGCTAGCGAAGTTTAACCAGTCATTTCCTGATTGAATTGAACCTACCCGCACGACCCTTGGTTAAGGTCAACAAAGTCGCATGACTACCCTAACTCAATCGCATCATATGCTTAGCAGATAAGCACTGATTAGCTACCGCACACTATGCCTTGGCTGAGGTCAACAAACGTAGCACGAATACTAACTAGTACTTATTTGAAATGACGGAGGGCTACGGCAGGTTTTTAAGAAAACCTTTTGCGTAATGAACTTGATATCGTCGTAGAATCGAGTGATTTTGAAAAGGAGTGTTTTTTAGGCTTTTACTAGTTTTGCTAAAGAGGTCACTCCCGGTGAAGGGATCTCGGCTCTTTCCTTATCGAATAAGGTGCAGGATATTTCACAAATACCACTATGCAAAGCAAAAACTATAAAAGCAATCAAAAGACAAACCGAGTTTGTAGCATCTGCTAGTTTCGCTAAAGAGGTCACTCCCGGTGAAGGGATCTCGGCTCTTTCCTTATCGAATAAGGTGCTGGATATTCTACAAGGAATACATCTATGCAAAGCAAGAACTAGAGCTACCAGTTTTCGAGACAATTTTCTACAACATCTTTAGGTTTCATTTATTTCATTAATCTCATTAATGAATTCCCATTTATTATGCTTCACAAGCATCACATATGAAACGAAAGCAGCAATATTAATTATATCTCATATATATAATATATAGACATTTGTCTCAGAATATAATCAACGATCACATCACAAAATATCGCAGCAGAATAAAAACATATGAAATATTGGATATACTAGGATTTCCGGGTTTTATTTTAAGCCTGTATAAAACACGGATTCCACGGTCGTGATGAATAGCCAATCCCACACCCCTAGACCCCTACGAGAGCGGCAAGCAACCCTATCAATTCTAGAGTTAGGAGACCCGGTCTCGACTCCTCGAGATGGTCTCCCACTAGACCCTAGAACCCGGTTACTTGTGCTCCCCGCCTTGGGTCTATCCTAATGCGGAAAAGTAAACAATATACAATGGTGACATCATCCTCAACCCGGAAGTGCCCTAATAAAAGAATATTATATACAATGAATTTTACATGAATGAAAATAAAAACTCTCATCTCACATAAAACCCCCGGCTATTCAAAACATGACGATCCAATATAACATATCACAGCAACACAAAACATAGCATGTCATCAACGTAAGTAAATATGCGTATCTCAATTGTCGTTGACATATACCACCGAAACCGGTGATACACCACATATTACACTTACGGTCGCAGAAAAGAAAGTGAAAAACTACAACTGTTGGAATCTGCAACCACCTTAGACATCATAAACCCGAAAAATCTCATATTCGGATTTCATGCCTAACCAAGTGAATTCCTTAGATATCGCATGCCTAACAATTATAAACCACGCATTTTAGTCTCAATACCGAAAACACATTTCAATAACAAGTCGGGAAATTCAAAAAGATTTCCGATATCCTGATCGAATGCTCGTCGGAAACTTTACTTGACGGCCGCACCCCCGGTTACCGTCGACGAAGTGCACTAAGGCGGAACACCGCTGCCGCGAGCACCCGAACGGATGCTTTAGGCGACGGGGTTCTCCTACAGTCACTTGGTCGGGGCTATGGGGCATGTCTATCTAATAATGCTACATGACGAGTATCCGCGTACGCTACGTGATTGCGACGGACTTTTGATCTCATCAAAATCCCATGGCAACCGATCAAATGAAACTAAATTGCTAGATTTATAATATTCAAACTAGTTATCTCATAACTACTTTTGGATTCCAAATATTGTATCCCATCACATAATTTCCAGACGACGTTTAACTTTTCGATCGATTCATCAAAGTCCCACAATTTCCCGACAACTCAACACTTGAGCACAGTTTTAGTAAAACTCAGAATATGCCACAGTACCTATGCACCAGCCGTAGAAGGGCAAATCCAAGCCTCACTCATGTTGCCACGGAACTACGGCAAACCCTAGGGTTTGACCGCGGTTCCGCGATCCAAAAATTCGAGTTAGGGTTTCATTCTTCTAGAGGGTTTATAGGATCACTTGCATGTTTTTCCGAATACGTTAAACCTGGAAAAATGGGTTTTTGACATTCGATCGAACTTTTTAACTTCGCCTAGACAAGATGAGAATAACCCGAAACATTGTTAAAACTACGAATACGAAACACTCCGAATTGTTTATAATATAAAATTACATCACATGCAAAATTAGCAAAAAAAACAACAGTTGAAACACCAAAACCCAGTATCTGGAACAGACCCAACAATTTAACCCATTCCCTCACTAAATGACCGGCGAGCTCGGAAAACCTAGCTAGGTGCTCGGCCCAATTCCGGCGAGAGGGGGAGAAATATCTTGTATGTTCATGTTGCATCTCAAACAACATTCTACACTTGTTTAAATAATTTTTTGAAGAAAATTTAAAATCGACAGAAACTCAAATTTTGCGTTTCAAGTTTCAGATTATTTCGGTTTCGTAATCTTAACAAAATCCGTATAAATTTCTAGCATGGCTCTGATACCAGTGTAGGGTTACCTAGCTTGGCAGCAAGGTTTCAGGAGGCATCATCCATGCCAAATTCAAATTTTTGCCGCTTTAGCTAACCCTAACTAAGAATCGTTAACTAAAAATCGACGGAATATAAAGCAAACTACTTTGCAAATGAAAACTGAACAAGGAATACAACCTTTGTAGACCGGTCTTTCACTTCTATAGCTCCGTGTAGTAGTCCCCTTCGCTGCGATCGTGAACTCCGGACTCTATAAAGGCTCCCTTGAAGAAACAAACAAGCTTGCTTCGAAGACTTCGAGGCCGAAGATGATCTACGCCGAGGAGACACTAACCCAAGCTTTCTTTTCACTAATTACGGAATTATTGAAGCAAACACCCTATACTAAATGGCGAGTAGTAGAGGATGATGAAGTAGGAAGTTTGCTCACATTAGAAATCATTTTCTCACACTTTTTCTCATATCTCCATTGAAGCTAGAATGCTTTTGAGAAAAAAGAAGAAGAATTAACTCATCAAATGAATTATTGTTTTTGGTTAGAAATACAACCAAGGGTTAAGCATGTCATGCTTAACCCTTGTAGAGAGTTAACCATAAGATATGGTTAAAGGTTAGGTTAACAAATATCTTAAGCAAAACAAAGAGTCTGAACAAAGTCAAAGATGCCATGAAGCTTATACATGCTTTGAACAAATATCAACCATGACTAATTCAAGAATTTTTGAATTACTTAATGATAAATATAAACCCTAATATTAACCCTAGCATAGTTTAACCTTCATTTACCCTAGTAGCATTTGTAACCTAGCTTGATACATTTAACATATATCACATATACATCAATGTATCTAAAGTGAGAAAAGAAATCATAAGTGAGCTAATACTAGTAAAGGTAATGTAATATATCAAACATATAATTATACATTAGATTATCAAATCAACTCTTGATTTAATAATCCGGCTATATTACCTATAACCAACTAATATCATATGAATCAACTTATCGAATCAACACTTGATCCGATAACGCGGCTATAACATATATAACTGACCGATATCTCATATCGCGAGAATAGAATACGGTATCTCATATCGTATCAATCTTGGTTCCGCACATATCACATATGTGCTCCTACTCCGTTTTGCTTGAGCCAGGAAACTCCTGTGTAGGACTCTAAAGACTCGTCAATACGCCGGCAGTAAGTGATGATCATATTAAACACCCACAAGCCGCAAGCAGTCTGCTAAATGTAACGGCCAGCCAAGTACTGAGTGATCATAAGATCAACAAGCAAGCCTGTTCACACTCCTGCGAATCCAATCAGTAACACTACCGTACAGTCCGGTCTCTACGTCTGATAAGCCGCATATCTCTTCTAGGGGTGGTAAACGTCAGACCCCAGTAACTCGATAAGTCGTGTCGATATGAGGCTCATAACGGCTCGAGAAACTACTGATAACACTTACTAGTATATCTATGAAGTAGCCTTGGCCAAGGACTTCCTGTTATAGCCAATCGAGCACAGCGCAACATCAACTCCCAATACCGGGAGAGACGAAATCCCTCCTATCGCTCATTGCCTCCATGTGACTCGGGACTGTACCCAAAAGCCACCGTTTTGCACGTTCTCTTGAACGTGGTAAGATGGAAATCAAAGCACAGTGGGAATCTGTAACACTTTAAAATGCGATTAGTGGTTAATTAAGCGAAAATATGGGTTTTAGTAAAAAGTTTACCAAAATGATTTGCAAATATTTTATAAAAATTACTGAATATTTTATTAGAATTTAATTGGGCTTGCACATACATGTGCATGTTAACATAGGGCTAAATTGGGGTTAAAGTATGCATAGTAGCCATGGTTCCTTAACCATTTCTTTAGATAAATAGGTATTTAAATTAAGTGTTTTAATTCAAAAAAAATACTTTTAAACTTCTTTTTGCGGTTGACTTAGAGAAGGAGGAAGAGAGAGAGGAGACAAAGCATGCGTGGCATTTAATGAGGAGAGAGAATGAGCCATGCTTCGTCCCCTAAACCCCCCTCTCGCTCTCTCTCTATTCTTTTGAATCTATTTTCTTTCCCTCAAAATTTTTACCTCATTTCTCTGCCTTGGTGGAACACTTCAGCCCCCTCTATAAACCTCACCCTAAATTTTCAAGATCCCCACTAACCCTCTTCAAAATTCACACTACACCCTTCTCAAAACTTAAGCCAAAGCCCATGGAGACCACTTGTGTAAGTCTACGATAGCATCCCGGCCGTCAATCCGAGGCCAAATGCGGAAAAAAAACATTTTAGGAAATTGGCGCTATCGTAGTTTTTCACCCGGATCGAACCATTAACGCTAAACTAGCAAACTACTAATAAGTAAGAGTGGCTATACCGATCGATCCGTGTCCTTCGGTGTCACGACCCGCAGGTACGGAACGTGACTGGCACTTAAGTTACGAAACGTGTTAAGACATCCGTAAAATAAGTAAGCCATAGCCCAAAAATCAAAACCAAATAAGCAAAAGAATGAAGGAAAACCAATCAATTGAATGCGAGTTTATCAAATGAGTCATATCAAGCCTTTTTAAAAACAATATCAATTTTTCCGAAAATTTCGGCTGAGTCTCCTTTGTAAATACTGGCCCCCAAAATGGGTACAACAAGAATATATATAAATCCAACAAATAAGGCATCCCCAAGCAGGAGCTAGCTCTTCGCCACAAGGCGGTCACAAATCCCACGCAATATAAAACAACAATATGCAAAATAATCATAAAGAAGAATGAGAAAAACAGCATGTCGACTCAAGTGAGCTCGACACCAAAATACTGCATAAAAAGTCCACAAATCTCACAGTCTCATCTCTAGGTCAATATACAACAATACTGGTAGATACAGTAGATGGAGTACACTAGATACAAAGAATATACAAGGTGGTACAAAAATAATAATATAACCCACCTAAGAGCAAAACCTCGAGTCCAGGCAAAAGAGGTAAAAGAAGCAAGTGTGCCCGCCGCTACTGTACTGACGGAGCGGACCTGAAAAAGGCTGTGGCACAACGGGGGTGAGTTGCCAACTCGTGAGTAAAAAATAACATCTACACAGGCTATCGAATGCATGCACACAAGCATCCTAGCATCTAAAATACAGGTAAGGCAGGACATAATAGCAGGTATGTATGCAATATGAATATACTAGCAGGTATGAATGCAATGCGGATCAACTCTTGATCTGAATGTGTAAGTATAAGAATCATGTTTTTCCTTTAGGAATCTCTTTTGAAATACCAGCACAATACCAATAGAATCAACAAGAACCTGTGTCTAGCAACGACACCTCAAAGCTATCACAAATCTCATATATCCATGTCATAGTATCTCTGGCCTCAGCCATCCGGCTGACCCATCTCAATATCAATATCTCATCATCTCGCGGCCACGGTCGGTATCCTCTGGATATCCGCCGTCCCAAACAGTCACCGGTAGGTAATCCATCCCCTGCCAGGCTCATCGTCAGCACCACGAGCTTCTTGCCCCGGGGTAGCTTACCGGGCCCACCATGTACCCGAGACGGTTCATCCAACTCCTCGATACGGGTCTCGAAAACCACAGCAAACTCATGGTGGACGACACTTACATCACTAGAAAACCGCAATTTACATATTTAAAAATATAGTAAGTTTAGAAATTTTGCGGCTTTCCCCCGAAATCCAGAAATATCACAAAATCTCAAGAAATGCTCATAAATGCATATGCCAATGATAATGAATGCATATGGTGTCAATAATCAAGTAGCGATGTATGATTGATAGACTGGGCATGAACAAATAACATGATGAAGTACATGCACATGATTAGCAATCTTATGATTTCATTTTAAAGAATTAAAGGCAATAGCACAGGTTAAAGCATCAATTATAGTAATAGGTTTCAAATTATAGGTTATCTAGTGTGGTGGCATGGCAATTACCAGGGCGTGTGTGTAAGCATGAATAGTGCTCGTGCTGCATATAAAAACCCTGGAAATGGTGCACGTGTCCTATAGAATGGGTTCGCATATGTATGTCAATATAAGGCATGGATGTAGCAAATAATCATACAAGTATTACACCCCTAATTACTAACATTACTAAGAATCTTTTTAAGCTACTAAAACTATCGGGCGACTTGCGCCATCCAACGATAGTCCCCCGTAGATGTTACATCTACTCACCGGAATCCCTAGCTAGTCACGTCCAATCACCGCTTTCCCCTTTCGTGCCGCGTCTGACGTCTCCGCGACCGAACCTGGAATTTACATCAATACCAAACATAAGGTTACATACCATGAAACGACGCAAATCCCAAATGAAAATACTAACATTCACAAGCTAGATACAACGTGCACAAGGTGCGCGGAATACACGCGAAAATCGAAAAAACTAACTAAAACGTCAATTTGGTCGCCCGGCAAAGCTAAAACCTGACCACTCAAAAATCCACACTCACACATCCTAAATGTCATAGGATAAGCCAAAACAATCATCAAGATATCAAAAATAATTCATCACATAATTTATAACAAAACTAGTAAGCTAGAAATTTGCAATTTGGTGTAAACATCAAAAATTAGCGATAAAGTTAACACAATCCAACACAAACATCCAAACAAACACAATAGATAGCCACTACACTAATTTTAAACCATCTACAAAGCATCAAACCATAATTCCAACACAACAATTATGCTTCAATCTATTTCCATACACAAACCCCTTTCTTGATTTTTATCAATAGCAATTACAATGAAAATTTCACACAAGATTAACTTAGATTAGCATAATATGAAGCCACTTAAGCAAAGTAACCTTATAGATTGGTTTAGTAAACAACTAGATAGCTAAATATATTTAATTAACTAAATAATGGTTTCTAAAACCCTAGTTAAACTCAACCCATTAACTTTAAAAATCTAGAATGAAATTAGCACTAATATTAACACTAACACAACTCAATTAAGAATTCTAACCATAAGAACTTAACTTGGTGGAAATTATACCTCAAGATCTATGGATCTAGCAAGAACAAGATGCCTCCAAAGATGGCTTCATAGCACCATGATCCAAGCAAGAAGGGCCAAGGAGAATGGGATGAAGGATGGGGGTTAATTTGTTAGGTTTAATTTGAAAATTTTGGAGCAAACTTGATGAAATTTTGAAGAAGATGAAGAGAAATATGATGAAGGGGGGGCTGCAGCACTCTCGGCCAGAACAAGGGAAAGGGGGATGGTGTGGGGTGTGGGAAAAGTCAAGGTCGAACCATACCCATCACTAAAGACCCATACCCAATTAAAAAATCAAGATCCTTTTAAAAACAAACCTCATTTCCACACATGACTAAAACTCAAAAGAGGCAAGGAATTTTATTCCTTGCTGCTGAAGTGGGCCGGCCTAGGGGTGAGGAAGGAGTGAGAGGGGTTTTACAAAAAAAAATTTATGCAAAAAGACCCCCTACAAGTCCAAAATTGCAAGTTTAAGCTTAAATTCAATAAATTTCGTTTTCTATAATAAAAATTAGTTGAAACTTAAAATAAAATACTAAAAATTTATGTTACAACTAAATTTTAATTAACATGATTTTAAAGCTTAAATTTAGCCCAATTAAATTTGTATTTATCGCTAATTAAATGTATTTTCTTACCGGCTTAAAATAATATTAAAAAATTGAAAAATTAGGGAAAAATTTTAAACGACCAGAATTTCATAAGTAACTCATTTGCTACTAAAAACTAGCAATTATCTATTCAAATTAGGTATAATTAGTCCTAAATTGCAAAATAACAAAAAAGACGATTTACGGAAAAATACCAAATTTTCACCGATTTTCGGGAAAACACCAAAACGACTTTTCAAGGCGCTACAATCTTCCTCCCTTAAAGAAATTCGGTCCCCGAATTTAAAAATATAACTACGCGTACCTTCAAAGAGATGGGGATATTTCTTCCTCATCTCGCCCTCGGTCTCCTAGGTAACCTCCTCGCTGCTCGGGCTACGCCAAAGGACCTTGACGGTTGGTATAATCTTCGATCTCAACTTCTTCACCTGCCAATCCAGGATGGCCACCGGCTGCTCTGCAAAAGAAAGGTCGCGCTCAAGCTGGACTGTCGGGTGCTGAATCGCATGCGAAGGGTCGTGAAGGTACTTGCGGAGCATCGAAACATGGAAGACGGGGTGAACATCGGGAAAGCTGGGTGGAAGAGCCAAACGATACGCAACTGCGCCGACCCGCTCGAGGATCTCAAAGGGACCTACAAATCTGGGACTAAGCTTTCCTTTTCACCCAAATCGCATCACGCCCTTCATCGGAGAAACCCTCAGAAAAACATGATCGCCAACTGTGAACACTAGCCTGCGACGGTACCTGTCTGCATACGATTTCTTCCTGCTTTGAGCCGCTCTCATCCGGTCTCGGATCAACTGTATCTTCGCTGTCGTCTCCTCAACAAGCTGCGGCCCTAAAATACTGCTCTCGCTGAGCTCTGTCCAACAGACGGGCGATCTGCATCTCCTCCCATACAATGCCTCGAAAGGTGCCATCTGAATAGTATCCTGGAAGCTGTTGTTGTAGGAGAACTCCACTAGAGGAAAATGACGATCCCAGCTACCGCCGAAGTCTAAAACGCACGCTCTGAGCATGTCCTCGAGAGTCTGAATGGTCCGCTCTGACTGTCCGTTGGTCTGCGGATGAAACGCTGTGCTGAAGCTCAAACGAGTGCCCAAAGCCTCTTGAAGTCTCTGCCAAAGTCGGCTGGTGAACTGGGTGCCTCGATCTGACACGATACAACTCGGTACGCCATGCAACCGCACGATCTCGTCGATGTAAAGCTGGGCATACTGAGCGAAGCTGAAAGTGGTCTTCACCGGCAGGAAGTGAGCCGCTTTCATCAATCGATCTACGATCACCCAGATGGAGTCGTACCCTCGACTGGTCCTGGGTAGACCCACAACGAAATCCATCGAAATCTGCTCCCATTTCCACTCCGGAATGGGTAACGGCTGAAGCTTTCCTGCGGGCCTCTGGTGCTCGGCCTTGACTTGCTGACAAGTCAGGCATCTCGATACAAACTCCGCAATGTCCCTCTTCATCCCGTCCCACCAGTAGGTCTCTTTCATATCATGGTACATCTTGGTGGAACCGGGGTGGACACTATACACTGATCGGTGTGCCTCCTCAAGAATGTCGCGCCGCAATCCATCAGCATCTGGTATACACAGTCTAGATCCATATCGTAAAATCCCCTGATCGTCAATCACGAACTCGGAAAATCTGCCCTGTCCCATCTGTGCCATGATCTCTGAGCAACAGTCGTCACTGCGCTGTGCCTCATATATACGGTCAAGCAACTGTGTGCGTGCACGAACATGCGCGAGCTGTCCCCCTGTCTGAGTGAACTCGAACTCAACTCGGCTGTCGCATAAAATCTTCCAGTCTGCTGACAACTGCCTCTGCACTGCGTGCAAATGGGATAGACTACCCCCGGGCCTCCTGCTCAAAGCATTTGCCACTACATTCGCCTTGCCTGGGTGATATAAGATCTCGCAGTCGTAGTCTTTCACTAACTCCATCCAAGACGCTGTCTGAGGTTCAGGTCTCGCTGCTGAAATATGTATTTTAAGCTCTTGTAGTCTGTGAATATTTGGCACGACTCGCCATATAGGTAATGTCGCCAAATCTTCAGTGCAAAGACCACTGCAGCCATCTCCAAATCATGAGTGGGGTAGTTCTGTTCATGTTTCTTCAACTGCCGCGAAGCATACGCGATCACCCTGTCATGCTGCATCAATACGCATCCTAACCCCACTCGCGAAGCATCACAGTAGACCATAAATCCGCCTGATCCCGAAGGCAAAGATAATACCGGCGCCGTAGTCAAACAAGTCCGTAGCTGCTGAAAACTGCGCTCGCACTCCTCTGTCCAAACGAAAGGAACTCCCTTCCGGGTCAAACCGGTCAAAGGTGCAGCTATACGGGAGAAGTCCTGAACAAAACGCCTGTAGTAGCCCGCCAGGCCTAGAAAACTATGGATCTCAGTAACTGATTTAGGTCGGGGCCACTGCTGAACAGCCTCAATCTTCTTCGGGTCCACACATATGCCGTCTCTCGTAATCACGTGACCCAAGAATCCGACGCTGTCCAGCCAGAATGCACACTTGGAGAACTTTGCGAACAGCTGGTGCTCCCTCAGAGTCTGTAACGTAATCCGCAAGTGCTGCTCGTGCTCCTCTCTGCTCCGGGAGTAAACCAAGATATCGTCGATAAACACGATGATGAACAAGTCAAGATACGTCCTGAATGTACGGTTCATCAAATCCATGAATGCTGCTGGGGCGTTGGTGAGTCCGAACGACATCACCAAAAACTCATAGTGGCTGTAGCGCGTGCGGAAAGCTGTCCTCGGTATATCCTCCTGTCGAACTCGCAGCTGATGGTATCCTGATCGCAAGTCGATGCTCGAAAAATACCCCGCAACCTGAAGCTGGTCGAACAAATCATCAATGCGTGGCAACGGATATCTGTTCCGCACGGTAACCTTGTTCAGCTGTCGGTAGTCGATACATAAGCGCAAACTTCCATCCTTCTTCTTGACAAGCAGGACCGGAGCACCCCACGGAGAAACACTAGGTTGAATAAGCCCCTTATCTAACAAATCCTTCAGCTCTCGAAGCTCTGCCGGGGCCATCCGATAAGGCGGTATAGAAATAGGACCCGAGCCGGGAATCAAATCGATGCAGAACTCAACGTCGCGCTAAGGTGGTAGCCTAGGTAGCTCATCAGGGAAAACATCAGGGAACTCACAAACAACCGGTACCCGGTCCAACGGAACCTCTGCAGCTCGAGTATCATAAATATACGCTAAGAATCCCTGACATCCCTTCCGCAAGAGCTGACCAGCGCGAAGAGACGAAATCAAGCTGGGAAGGGTGACGCTGCGGTCTCCCTGAATAACAAGGACTGGCTCTCCCGGAAAGCTAAATCTGACTGCCTTCTCACGGCAGTCCACCGAAGCATAACAAGTGGCCAGCCAGTCCATGCCCAGAAGCACATCGAAGTCCAACATATCGAGGAGAATCAAATCAACCGATGAATCCCTCTCCCCGATACGAACGGAACACAATCGAAATACAAAACGAGGGACAAACGACTCGCCTACCGGAGTAACAACAACAAGCGGATGATCTAACGACGACGACTCACGGCCCAACATCGGTGCAAAGTGTGTAGAGACGTACGAATGTGTGGAACCTGGGTCGAATAATACCCGTGCGTCAAAAGAGCAAACTGGCAAGGTACCTGTCACAACGGCATTGGATGCCTGCGCATCTTGCGGTGTCAAAGCAAATACTCGGGCCTGTCCTCCTCCGATAGCGGGCTGGCCTCGACCTCGGCCTCTGCCTCCTCGTCCTCTCTGAACAGGACCGCCGCATCCACGACCTCTGGGTGCACCTAACTGGTGTGGAGCATCGCCTGTGGTAGGAAGTAGGGCTCTCTGAGGAAGGGGTGGTTATGGTGGTAGGGTCACATGCGGAACCGTCGCTGCTCCCTGTCGTCTCGCCGGACAGTCTCTGAAAAGATGGTGCGGACTCCCGCACCCAAAACACCCTGGCGACGGCTGCTGTCCCTGGGGATATGAACCATATAACTGTCCCCGTCTAAATCCCCTGCCTGGCCTATCTCTCGGAAAGAATCCGACGCGCTGCCTCTGAGACGGTACATCGGTGCGAATCCTCTTCGGCCCAGAAACGGCCGAAGTCTGTAATATGCGTGCCTCCATCTGTAATGCCGTATCCATAGCAGCTGAATAAGTGTCGTTGTGCTGGGCGCCAATGGCAAGATATAGCTGGGCATCAAGTCCTTGTACGAACCTCTTCACCATCTTCTCTTCGGTATCCACCAAATACGGAGCATATCGGGATAACTGTGTAAACTGGATGTCATACTCAGACACCGTCATC
The DNA here is from genome assembly GCA_030015575.1 of Agapanthus africanus. NCBI lineage: Eukaryota > Viridiplantae > Streptophyta > Magnoliopsida > Asparagales > Amaryllidaceae > Agapanthus > Agapanthus africanus. Next base: position 431,359,362 of record JASDDO010000026.1, read on the forward strand.
CCAGGTGTCTTGACTAAGGCCTCGAAGCTACGAGCTCTGGCGTCACGAACGCTCTCTGGGAGGAAACGAGCTAGAAAGACTGCTGTAAACTGGGCCCAAGTCATAGGCGGTAGACCTGCAGCTCGACCTCTCAAGACTGACTCCCACCATATCTGCGCAAGACCCTCTAGACGGAAACTCGCAAGCTCAACCCATCGATCATCCGAACATCTCAGCGAACGGAAGATCCTGGCTAAACTGTCAAGGAACGTCTGTGGGTCCTCCGCTGCCTCGGTGCCGGTGAATACTGGAGGTCTCAGCCTCATGAAATCCTGTAGCGAAACCGGAATGGCCACGGTGGTAGTAGTAGGAGCAGGTATCATGGTCGTCTGTGATGTAGTAGGTACGTCATCCGGCCTCGGTGTACGACTGGCTGCAACTAGGGATCCTACCATCTGACGTAGCTCCTGCATGCTCCACATCATCTGTCGCAACTCCTCCATACCAGTCTCAAGCCTATCCATACGGCCTGGGGAAGGTAGATCGGTCTGTCCCTGCGGCGTAGGCATACCACCCTGCTCAATCCTTGTCTCGGACGAGCCAGTTCGAATCTCGTCTCTGGCGGCAGCCCTCTATGCCCTCGTAGCCTTCGGTGGCATAATGGCTGGTACAGGAAAAAGGATAAATAAGAACAGTGCAATAGAATCATAGGATACACGGAATTGAAGAAGGAATTTCAAGCAAGTATATCCTAAAGTCACTTAGGCGGAGTACCGTATCGCAAGTATGCCGCGGACATACACACGCTACGTTACCCTACTTAAGTCACTTACTCCATCTACCAAGGGTCATCCAACATTCAAAAAGGTAAAACCTACAGCTCTGATACCAACTTTGTCACGACCCGCAGGTACGGAACGTGACTAGCACTTAAGTTACGAAACGTCTCAAGACATCCGTAAAATAAGTAAGCCAAAGCCCAGAAACCAAAACCAAATAAGCAAAAGAATGAAGGAAAACCAATCAATTGAAAGCGAGTTTATCAAATGAGTCATATCAAGCCCTTTTAAAAACAATATCAATTTTTCCGAAAATTTCGGCAAAGTCTCCTTTGTAAATACTGGCCCCCAAAATGGGTACAACAAGAATATATATAAATCCAACAAATAAGGCATCCCCAAGCGGGAGCTAGCTCTTCGCCACAAGGCGGTCACAAATCCCACGCAATATAAAACAACAACATGCAAAATAATCATAAAGAAGCATGAGAAAAACAGCATGTCGACTCAAGTGAGCTCGACCCCAAAATACAGCATAAAAAGTCCATAAATCTCACAGTCTCATCTCTAGGTCAATATACAACAATACTGGTAGATACAGTAGATGGAGTATACTAGATACAAAGAATATACAAGGTGGTACAAAAATAATAATATAACCCACCTAAGAGCAAAACCTCGAGTCCAGGCAAAAGAGGCAAAAGAAGCAAGTGCGCCCGCCGCTACTGTACTGACGGAGCGGACCTGAAAAAGGCTGTGGCACAACGGGGGTGAGTTGCCAACTCGTGAGTAAAATATAACATCTACACAGGCTATCGAATGCATGCACACAAGCATCCTAGCATCTAAAATACAGGTAAGGCAGGACATAATAGCAGGTATGTATGCAATATGAATATACTAGCAAGTATGAATGCAATGCGAATCAACTCATGATCTGAATGTGTAAGTATAGGAATCATGTTTTTCCTTTAGGAATCTCTTTTGAAATACCAGCACAATACCAATAGAATCAACAAGAACCTGTGTCCAGCAACGACACCTCAAAGCTATCACAAATCTCATATATCCATGTCATAGTATCTTTGGCCTCAGCCATCCGGCTGACCCATCTCAATATCAATATCTCATCATCTCGTGGCCACGGTCGGTATCCTCTGGATATCCGCCGTCCCAAACAGTCACCGGTAGGTAATCCGTCCCCTTCCAGGCTCATCGTCAGCACCACGAGCTTCTTACCCCGGGGTACCTTACCGGGCCCACCATGTACCCGAGATGGTTCATCCAACTCCTCGAAACGGGTCTCGAAAAGCACAGCAAACTCATGGTGGACGACACTTACATCACTAGAAAACCGCAATTTACATATTTAAACATATAGTATGTTTAGAAATTTTGCGGCTTTCCCCCGAAATCCAGAAATATCACAAAATCTCAAGAAATCCTCATAAATGCATATGCCAATGATAATGAATGCATATGGTGTCAATAATCAAGTTGCGATGTATGATTGATAGACTAGGCATGAACAAATAACATGATGAAGTACATGCACATGATTAGCAATCTTATGATTTCATTTTAAAGAATTAAAGGCAATAGCACAGGTTAAAGCATCAATTATAGTAAAAGGTTTCAAATTATAGGTTATCTAGTGTGGTGGCATAGCAATTACCAGGGCGTGTGTGTAAGCATGAATAGTGCTCGTGCTGCATATAAAAACCCTGGCAATGGTGCAGCTGTCCTATAGAATGGGTTCGCATATGTATGTCAATATAAGGCATAGATGTAGCAAATAATCATACAAGTATTACACCCCTAATTACTAACATTACTAAGAATCTTTTTAAGCTACTAAAACTATCGGGCGACTTGCGCCATCCAACGATAGTCCCCCGTAGATGTTACATCTACTCACCGGAATCCCTAGCTAGTCACGTCCAATCACCGCTTTCCCCTTTCGTGCCGCGTCTGACGTCTCCGCGACCGAACCTGGAATTTACATCAATACCAAACATAAGGTTACATACCATGAAACGACGCAAATCCCAAATGAAAGTACTAACGTTCACAAGCTAGGTACAACGTGCACAAGGTGCGCGGAACACACGCGAAAATCGCAAAAACTAACTAAAACGTCGATTTGGTCGCCCGGCAAAGCTAAAACCTGACCACTCAAAAATCCGCACTCACACATCCTAAATGTCATAAGATAAGCCAAAACAATCATCAAGATATCAAAAATAATTCATCACATAATTTATAACAAAACTAATAAGCTAGAAATTTGCAAGTTGGTGCAAACATCGAAAATTAGCGATAAAGTTAACACAATCCAACACAAATATCCAAACTAACCCACTAGATAGCCACTACACTAATTTTAAACCATCTACAAAGCATCAAACCATAATTCCAACACAACAATCATGCTTCAATCTATTTCCATACACAAACCCCTTTCTTGATTTTTATCAATAGCAATTATAATGAAAATTTCACACAAGATTAACTTAGATTAGCATAATATGAAGCCACTTAAGCAAAGTAACCTTATAGATTGGTTTAGTAAACAACTAGATAGCTAAATAGATTTAATTAACTAAATAATGGTTTCTAAAAGCCTAGTTAAACTCAACCCATTAACTTAAAAAATCTAGAATGAAATTAGCACTAATGTTAACACTAACACAACTCAATTAAGAATTCTAACCATAAGAACTTAACTTGGTGGAAATTATACCTCAAGATCTATGGATCTAGCAAGAACAAGATGCCTCCAAAGATGGCTTCATAGCACCATGATCCAAGCAAGAAGGGCCAAGGAGAATGCGATGAAGGATGGGGGTTAATTTGTGAGGTTTAATTTGGAAATTTTGGAGCAAACTTGATGAAATTTTGAAGAAGATGAAGAGAAAAATGATGAAGGGGGGGCTGCAGCACTCTCGGCCAGAACAAGGGAGCGGGGGATGGTGTGGGGTGTGGGAAAAGTCAAGGTCAAACCATACCCATCACTAAAGACCCGGACCCAATTAAAAAATCAAAATCCTTTTAAAAACAAACCTCATTTCCACACATGACTAAACCTCAAAAGAGGCAAGGAATTTTATTCCTTGCTGCTGAAGTGGGCTGGCCTAGGGGTTAAGGAGGAGTGAGAGGGGTTTTACAAAAAAAAAATTATGCAAAAAGACCCCCTACAAGTCCAAAATTGCAAGTTTAAGCTTAAATTCAATAAATTTCGTTTTCTATAATAAAAATTAGTTAAAACTTAAAATAAAATACTAAAAATTTATGTTACAACTAGATTTTAATTAACATAATTTTAAAGCTTAAATTTAGCCCAATTAAATTTGTATTTATTGCCAATTAAACGTATTTTCTTACCGGCTTAAAATAATATTAAAAAATTGAAAAATTAGGGAAAAATTTTAAACGACCAGAATTTCATAAGTAACTCATTTGCTACTAAAAACTAGCAATTACCTATCCAAATTAGGTATAATTAGTCCTAAACTGCAAAATAACAAAAAAGACGATTTACGGAAAAATACCAAATTTTCACCGATTTTCGGGAAAACACCAAAACGACTTTTCAAGGCGCTACATTCGGTCTTGTAACAACTCCATTTTTAATGTACAAAGAATTGATTTAAATTCAATGTATACTTGGAGTATTTATTATTGCTGATATGTCTTTAAGTATTTATTTCACTCTATAATTACAAGAAGGAGCTTGTAGCTCATTGGTAATACCTTGTACTACTGAACCAAGCCACCAGAGTTCAAATACCGTACCCCACAATATTTTTGTATTTATTTTTTTTTAAATCCTTTAGAAGCCCAACAGTCAAAACGCCATAACTCATAAAACTTGAACTGAACGTAAAAAACTAAATATACCATAATTCACACCTCGAGATTTCCCGGCCCCCGACACCCCTAATGGGCCAGACTCGGCCGAGTCGGCCGGCAGACTAGCCGACTCGGGCCGGCGCCGCCTGCCGGACTCGGCCGGATGGCCGAGTCGTCAACATAGAAGAAGAGCATCTTGACTTGGTCTTCCCTCCTGCACACACTAAATTCCTTGACCGGTTACAGAAAGCCCAATAAATCTCTTTTACTCCAGAGTTTAATGATTTTTTATATATTTTTAGATTTTTTAATTGAAAACCCTAACCCTAGCCTAACCCTATATATACCCCCCATACCCTCTACCCTCTCATCCTAAATTCCTAAGTCCACTCTCTCAAAATTCCAAGAGAACTTTGGTACGTTGGAAAACGAGCGAAAGGCGAAGCGCTGACGAAATCGACGACGAAATTCTGGTGATCGTGCTCGGACCTCTCAACGATGATTCGACGCACCGGCAAACCCTCTACTTCCCCCTCACTCTCTAGTGTTGTCCAAACCCGTAGGTCCCTCTTTTCTGCCTTTCTTTTATTTCATAAAAATACGACTTTACAAACCCGACGGAAATCGGAACAAACCGATTTCCGATTCGGTTTTCTATAAAATCTCACTTATCACCAATTCCATAATGCTTAAATATCTTCATGTTGACTATTAATCACTTAACGACTAATTTGAACAAGTTTTCTCACATGAAATGATAGCTTTTACAATATATCGTATTCTTTCACTTAAATACCATAATGTTTAGTTTTCACATTTAACCCTTTAACATTGCTATACCTTAAAGGAGTTCACGAGATAATGACCTACCTCCACACACACTTATATGCAAACATAACACGCTACCTTGAAAACTTAGAATATGATAAAACAAGATTTTACAATTAAATACCATTTTCTTAATAAAACCTTTTCTAAAAGTTTTAGGTTGCAACACTTTTAAAACAAATATCTTTTAATAGGAAAATATGATAAGTTGTAGACATCGATCATTTATCTAAACCTGACTTTGTGGTGTCTAGGCTAGGCAAGTAAGCAAAGATAACTTTAAAAGGCCAGTCTCACGATTCGTGAGCGGATCCCTCCTTCCTCACTTGTACTTACCTGGCCACAATTGGCGGTGAAGTGGCGATTTGAGACTTCTAACAACTTGTTGTTTAGATCATTTAAAATTATTCTAGTTGAAATAAGAAACCCTAAAACCTAAAATACGGAAAATCGACTTTTGCAAATAAATTCCATTTACTTTAATAAAACCGTATTCTAAAGGTTTAGTATTTATAAATCTTTGCAAAGCGTCACTACAACCCACCTTTGGGGAACCCGTTAAGGATAGTACGGCTTATCGTGCACCCTCGGCTTAGTAGTGTGAGATTCAGACCTCCATAAGGAGCATTCGGTCTCGAAAGGTTTAAAATACGATATCTTAAGAAAATGATATTTTTATATAAAATATTTGTTGAAATTAGTTTTGTATAAATATATGTATATTATCATTAAAGGATCTATTTTGTTATAATATAAATATCCCACTTTCACTAAGAAATAAATTAATATTACAGATAAATACCTTTATTTATGTAATTAGAATATTTTCACTAAGAAATATCACGAATAAAATTTACACTCACTATAACTATAAAGATGAATAATAAATACTTGGGGTGTATCTTGAAAACTATTCAAAAGTATTTTTACATAAAACCCCCTCAAGTTTTATAAATTACAATAAGGACCCTAACAATTATAGAACTTCGACTTACATTTCTTTTGGTCTGACTCGGGTTTGAGTTTGATTATTTCTGACTTGAATATGATTCAAGTCAATCTACATTCTTTAATATTCCAACTCAATATGAACACATGAATCCCAGAATCCAGTTAACAATCTATACAACTTGACTGAATCAAACCATGGATATACATCCATTATCCCGTTATTCCATTTACCTGATTATGCAGTTACAATCTGTTTACTGATATCATGGTTTTAGTCAGTCATCCAACTTATACAATACAATACAATACAACAATACAATCAAAACACTACGGGGTTTAAGGGGTAGATTGGTGCGGAAGGTGTTAGAAGTGGCACGAGACGGTAAGATTAAGACACCTAACCTATATTCCGTTGCTGTTGTACCGTGGCTTAACGGTTCCTTGTACATTCCGTTTGCCCTGGTCTCTAGCATACTGAGACCCCTCTCGTATACACTGGCATCCTTCCGTACCAAGCTACAAACAACAGCGTAAACACAATATCCTATAATATTATACATTAGAAGATACCACTTATTCTGTAATTTCTAATTCTTCCTTATCTTTGGGACTTACCGAGCGACCTGTTCGCTGACGACATTCTATTTCTTTCTACTTTGAATGTCGTCAGGTGTTTAGGACCCGTCAGAGATCGAGCCTACCGGTGAAGACTTGGATCAGTTCCACGAAGACCCCGAGCTCTAGACATTGTACCTTGTTCTACTCAGTATTTTTCATTTCCTATTATGCCATTGTTTAGGCATCGCTTTTATTTCAGATGTATTTACTTTTCATGCATTGTACAAAAGAATGTTATTAATAAAGTTGCTGTTATTTTTATATCTCTTGTCTGTTGTGATTTACCTTTATATTGCTTAGATACGCTTAGCGTATTTACTTCACAGTAAATACGTAGCGGACCTCATCGCGTCCCTTTCGCTGTACATCGGGAAGCGGGGCGTGCCAGGTTTTGTTGGTGGCCTATGCAGGTCAGAGCTGTATAGAACCATACTATGCAGTTCTGTTCTGCGTGAACAACCTAAACAATATAACACAAGAACCAGCAACTAAAACATTCTTTACAATTCATGTTTCTTGAATCTTACAAATTTCTATTCCTTGAATCTTATCATTTCATGTATTTGAATCTGTCCTAACCCAAATTTTTCATCAAGATTATGGATTCCCCGAACAACACCAGCACCAATGTCAACAATACACCTCCAGCACTACCTCTCACACCAGCTGTTCCTGTGCCACCCACCGAGCAAACAGTGTTACTTGAGGCGATCCACAGCCTTCTCGAGGGACAGCAACAACTCCTGAACCGTCCCAAGACCAACGCACCGGGAGTAAAGCAATTCAGGGCTTTACATCCCAAGTAGTTCTCTAGAAAAGGAAGCCCTCTTGAAGCGGAAGAATGGGCACAAAGCATAGAAGACGATCTGGCAGCAGCTCAACTGCCAGACATCGCTTGGGTCCGTGTGGCGAAACTACAGCTCACGGACAATGCTCGCAACTGGTGAAAGTGGAAGAAAGCCGTCTGGTACAGCCTATTGAATGGAAGACATTTCGCGAGAAGTTCGACGCGAAATACTTCCCTGTGGCTACCAAGTTTTCCATGGAGCAGTAGTTCATTCATCTACAACAGGGTTCGATGTGGGACAAATCAGTAGATGAATACGACGCTGAATTCACCATGTTAAGCCGGTAAGATATGTCACAATAGTTCAATTTTTAAATATCACATACTACACAGCTAAGACAATCCTTAAACAGATTCACGGCACACTTGATACCGACGGACGAGATCAGAGCTCGTCGCTTTCAACAAGGACTGGACACGGAGATTCAGGCTACTCTAGCCACGGGAAAATTTCTAACTCATGAGGATGCTCTGGAAGCTGCCCGTAGTTATGAGGCGGTGATAAAAGAAAGGGGCAGACCTCAGTCTGCAGGAGTCAAACGCCCTGCCAACCAGATGGCAGGTAGAGCCTCGTCCAGGCCACCTTTCGTGCCAAGGCGACCCGGAGTACCGAACCATCGTCCCGGCCCAGCCTTTTGCACCTACTGGAAGAGAACTGGACATATGATGAAAGACTGCTGTTGAGGCAACCGTCTTTGCTTAATCTGCGGCTCAGCTACTCATGATATTGGGTCTTGTCCCCAAAGAAAAAACCCAGTTGCTGCATCCAGGCCAACAATTACCTATCCGCAACGACCAGCTCTTCAGGCACCTGCTCCAAGACCTGCACTGCCTGCACCACCCAGAGGACCACAAGCTGCACCACCTCCTCGTCAGTTCCATCAAGCTCAAAGGATCGTTCTGAGGAATGCTTCTCAGGCTAGGAGGAATGTACCAAGGCGCCGGGCTTTCACGATGTCCGTGGAAGAAGCTGAGGCCACTGGCCAAGTCATCACTGGTAAACTTTTCTTTTAAAACTTTGCTTTCTATCCTGCTGCTTAGCTACATATTTTCTATAATTAAAACATATCCCACATACCTTTGTTACAGTCTTAGTATCCTCAATCCCTGCACTAGCACTGTTTGATACTGGAGCATCACACTGCTTTATGTCGCAACGGTTTGTTCGAACTCATGCGATTCTAGTCTCACCGCTTGTATCCAGCTGGAATGTCAGTTAAGGAAATGGCGTTCTAAAAGCAACTATGGGATACAGCTTGTGTTCAGTCGTCGTCTACAGTCGAGAGTTTTATGCTGACTTCAAAGTGCTAGACATACCGAACTTCGATGTAGTTCTAGGAATGGATTGGCTTGGAACTTTTTATGCTACCATAGACTGTCGTCAAAGGAGGGTAGTATTCGAGATTCCAGACCATCCGGTCTTCTATTTCAAAAGCGGAGACCGTACACTGGAGCCAAATACCTACAAAGCGAAGTCAAGAGAAGCAGTAGTTGCAGCAGCTCAAGCGGAGGAAGAATCAAGACCAGATGTGGTTCGAGAGTTCGACGATGTATTTCCTGACGATATATCAGGTTTGCCTCCTGATCGAGCTCTCGAATTCAGTATTGATTTAGTACCAGGAGCACAACCGGTGATCAAAGCACCCTATCGTTTAAGTCCGGAAGGTTTGAAGGAAGTCCGAACATAGTTGGACGAATTATGGTGAAAGGATGGATTCGTCCCAGCACTTCAAGTTGGGGATCACCTGTACTACTTGTGAAGAAGAAAGAAGGTTCATACAGAATGTGCATCGATTACAGAGGCTTGAACAAAGTCACTGTAAAGAACAAATATCCACTCCCGCGCATCGATGATCTATTCGATCAGCTAAGTGGATCTTGTGTTTTCTCTAAATTGGATCTTCGTTCAGGTTATCATCAAGTGAAGGTCAAGATAGCTGATATTCACAAAACAGCTTTCAGAACTCGCTATAGACATTACGAATTTCTAGTGATGCCATTTGGAGTGACCAACGTGTAAGTCCACGGCAGCGCCCCGGCCGTCTAACAGACGCCAAATGCGGAACAAAAACTTTTTACAACTGGCGCTATCGCGTACTATAACCCGGATCTGCCATTAAAGCTAAACTAACAAACTACAAAGTGGGTAGAAATGTTATACCGAACGATCCGAGTCTTTCGGTCTTCAACCATCATCCCACGCTTTGTTGCGGCTGCTCCGATATCTTGAATCTCCAGTCTGGTCGTCCAGGTGGCACCACGTCGACGGATCTTTAAACGGGCTCCCGCCTCTGAACCGAGGCAACTCGGTCGTCACGTTTGCTAGAAGAGACGACCAAGATGATGTAGAGAATGAGTAGAACACTTTGTCTCGTTACGTCCAAAGCCATGGACGAACGGTTAATGAAGTTGCCATTTTGGAACTGTGATGGAATGAAAAGAGCTATGAAATTTCCAAACACTATGAACTATATCTTTTCTCAAATGAACAACCATAATCCCTCTCACATGATGGGCCGACCATGATATAGAGAGGAAGGGGTGAGTGTAGGAGCTAGGAGGTGACCACAAGAATAAATGTGATGATGAATCACCTTAACACCTAGTATGAACACAATTAATGAAAACAATGAATCATAACCCTTAGTCATCATATAATTAAATGCACAATTAATGAACTAATGAGTCATAAGCCACCTCACCATCCTAGTCATCATCTAGAAACTTCTAGAAGCATCACTCACCCTATGACTCACCCTCAAGAAGAAAAGATAAATCCGTATTTAACCGAATGTTAAATACGGGTGATAGAAAACTGGAAACTGGCAACTTCCAAAAGCGATCCTGAAACGAATTTCAGGATAACCCCATATCAGTATAAACATAGCCGCATTTGTATTACGACCGAATACAAATGCAACTGAGACAAAGATATTATATCTACACAGTATAATACTTGGATCCGGCTTAAACCAAAGTCGACCAGTATTATCTGCCCGAAAAATGACACGTGCGAAAACGCACGTGCATTTTCCGAATCCTGCCATAAATCCATACGGCCCCTACAATGTTTCGCCCGAACTTGGTAAAGTGTCTGTGGGGGACTCTAATGACTCATCAACACACTGGCACTGGGTATAACCACTAGCACGTCAGAGGTACAAACTGTACGTAACGGTTTGCCTATGTATTGATAGGAAGGGAAGCGGACGAGCGAACTCATCCATAAACCCTACTAAGCCTAACAGTGACAATATACGTACAGTCTGGTCTGTTTGTCTAAAGAGTATCGCATATCGAGTCTAGGGGGTGGATAAAGTCAGACCCCTAATAACGCAATAAATCGTGTCGGCATGAAGCCCATCACCACCTGAGAAACTACTGATCCAAATCAGTAATTCTCCACTATCTCGGCCGAGGATTTCTAGTGATGGCCACCCGTGCACTGTGCGACATCAACCCCCAATACCGGGAGAGACGAATCCCCGACGATCCGCTCACTGCCTCCATATGGCTCGGGACTGTACCCAACTAAAACCTGTTTGCACAACTCCTTTGAGCGTTGTAGGGTAGTAATCTAAGCACAGTGGGAACTCACACGAGACAAATGACGATCTCAGGTCGAAAAACTAACCTGTACACATGTCACCAGGGAACTGCTATCTGACGATATGTATAATACCAACTAGCATGTTCCCGGCGAGTCTTGTCCGGTGTACTCATAACCTAATGAGCACCTGTATACATCTTAGGTGATCCAACTGACACCAGTGGCTTGTAAGACCGGCCACCGCCCCTCGCCGGGGTCTCAACTGTAGACACTAGTCTACTCTGGAGTATCGATGCCCTGCCTTGAAACTCCCAAGACTAGGTGCACTTTAAGGATGTGCTTACAGACTCCAGCTCCCACGTATATGATCATCATCATACTGCTGGCAGTCAAGCAAGAATCATGTGGGCTCTATCAATATGCAGTAGCAAACTAAAGGATGTATACGATGATAAAGACAAACCAGATAGCATACTATCATCTCGAGCAAGACTGTCATATCGGTATAGGTCCTGTCTTAATCATTACAATCACGTACCTGCGATCCAATAATTGACTTTGAGGGCACTATCTCCAACAATCTCCCACTTGCTCTTAAGGCTATTATTGCGATGTCGCATACTCACAGCCCGTGTGATACAGAACATCCAACTCCTCTACTAATCAGTTTCACAAAGCTCGTTTGTAAAACTCTCGTGTTCGAGAAATAGCCTCAGTGAGTGGATCCGCCCTGATGTTTCTTTCTATGTCTCTCTTAATCTCAAGTTCGCGGAGAAAGCCATCTCTCGAATCGAGTAATACCTGTCTTAGAATATGTCTGGATATGTGATGGGACCTAGTTCATAAATGAACTCCAAATCCAAACTTCTTAGACTGTATCGATAACTGAACCTAATCAGTATCTAGCACAATGCCTCCCACAGTATCCTCTTGGACCACCTGTCCATAATACTGTTCCTCGTCAGAGGGAAAACTATAACTCTGACAATCACTCTGTCATCCATGTCACCTCTGAAGCCTGGAATGATAACCGTCTCCCGAAGGAGGCTGCCGTCATCAAATCCGTAGAACATTCACCTATGTTCTAAAACTGCTTCCTTATGTTTCTTCAGGATTGGATTAATATAAACTTATTGCATCTAGTGCAAAAACAACATCTGGTGTGGTACTTGACATCTCATGATTGACTCAATTGCCTAAGCAAGTGATATGCCAATCATGCATATCCCTCTCCCCTTTAGTCTGTAAGACACCTTTAGAGAGGGTGACTCCATTACCTGCTGGTACACCACCATGCCTGGAGTCATCTATTCTAAAATACTATTAGAATACTGTCAAAGTACCCATATTGGGAAACTACCCAAATCTAGATCTAAAACCATAGATCTAGTAACCAGAATGTCCGATATTATATCCATATCCTTTGTGAGGAAACAACTGTATGACGACCACAGTACAACCGATCGTAGTATAGGAATTTTACTTCCTACTCTGTGTATGACATCCAAATACCAGGACATCACACCCTACACCCTTCTTAACAGATCCATCCTCTATTCTGATGAAGTCAAACCTATGACTTTCACATCAAAAATAGATGATCTATCTCCGCTATATTTGCTCAAGTCTATAAATAGACATAAGCTACTTGCCCACTATACTTTTCGCTGCTCCCACTGACGACGACAACCCCCTGGCAGAATAATATATATACGTACACTTCTAAAGCTAGTTTAGAACGACGCTATACATATCCTCCTGCCGAGTCTCATAGTCTGGAACAACAGTAGTGTCAAGTCTGGGTAAACAAGAACCTCCCTATCACCGTCCTTGAGGCTACCGGAGTACCTCTCGGGTGTCTGAGGTTACCCACCATATCTGCGGAGTGGCTAATGGAATGTCAAACCTGATTGAATATATAGGTCCTATTAAATTTTCTGTAATCGTTTGCGGTTCTGGAATCTCTTCCAGTTCTACCATACTCCCACTGTTGTTTTCTGAAAAAAATCCATTTTACTAAAAATATGGTGAGTCAAGAACAATATCACTATTGATCTTCCAGATGGTAGAAAATCAACCCTCGTCGAAGCCAGGGTCAACCCACAAACTGCCATTACAGAAACGTGCCTTGATCTATCTAGTGTCTGGTTTTAAGCATAAGCAGGACAAGTCCCTGTATCTTAACATCGTTAAGATATGAACCATTCTATATACAATATAGAAATAGAGGCACTAATTTAATTGGAACCAGATTCAAATCATGCAGCTGTCTCCAGTGCATATCAACTTAATGGAAAGTGGCTACTCAACTTAGGAATCCATCCAATTATGAGTAACCTGAAAGAGAAACGAGTTTCTCAAAACCATTACTATCAACTGACTACCTATCACAAGAATCAACATCTTCGATTTCTTTGAAGAATCCCGATATTTGCGAAATCTGGTTCTCTACTTTATTCTTATACCCACAACTTCTCAAAACTTAGACATTGTATTTTCACGAAACACTTGTCTAAAAACTAGAGAATTCATGAGTAAACAGAACATAGTACGAGGACCTACCCCTTTTGTCCTGACGGACACTGGACAACATACAATACTCTGTATAAGTCCATTGAGTTGAATAACTCAAAACCTGTGCATCGTAGGTTGAAAACTGTACTTAAGGTTAAGAACTACTCCGCTGTTCAATACTCCTTACCCAATCGCCAACTGATATGGGTAAATGTTATCGACATAATATCAAAAAGTTATATCTCACTTTATTAAAAATAAACGTACATATATATCATTTTGAAATTGGTGCACAACAACGGATACTCAAAACCAAATACATGCCTGCCGGCAATAACCCAGGCGACTTCCTGAAATATCACCAATTACAACCAATTCCGATATAATGAGGATGATCACCTAATTCCCAATGACTTACTCCCACTCATCATCTGTAAAACTGTACAGACATGAGAATGAAACCTGGTAAATACATACCCTGGAGTATGTATGTAATCGGGAAATCATTTTTCTTTTAACAATGCACTGAAACATGAAAATGTTTCGTAGGGGTATCCTAGTATTCCTAGTAATGCCTCTTCTATAATCCAATTCATGACATTAACATTATATCTCTTTGCCATCTCTCCAAATCCCTTTATTTGTCTTTAGTCGTTACCTTCTGTACACCATCGTTAGGCTAAATGGTTTTCTTCCTTCCTTACCGTTCGGCACCAGCCTATGGTTTGGAAGAAGACTATCCAGTAAGCATAATAGGTGTACCCTCCTAAACCTAGGAGTACTCGCAACTTGAGAGAAGGTGATGATAAAAGACAAATGTATAATACCTTATTCTATTTCTCCCGAACTGGGGAAAAAAGCAAAGGTGAAATAGGAGTGGCGATGAAGTACGTGGTTTAGGTCGTGAATGATAACAGTCGCAATTTACTTTGCCCTCTTTCTAATCCCTTTATTTTGTCTTTAGTTATTTCCTTCTGTACACCCTACTTAGGCTAATTGGTTTTCTTCATTTCCTACCTTTCGGCACCAGCCTATGGTTTGGAATAAGACTATCCAATAAGCGTAATAGGTGTACTCTCCTAAACTAAGGAGCCCTCGCAACCTGAGAGAAGGTGATAACAAAAGACAACTGAATAAACCAATTCTATTTCTCCTGAACCTGGATCCATCCTCGAAGAAGTCCTTTCGAGTTCGTATATAACCATACGATGGATCTATCCAATGGAAGTAGATGTCCGTAGTAATACGGGGTGTTCTGAGAAATACAAAGGGTAAAAGAAGGAGCGGCAATGACTTATGCAACTTTAGACAATCAAAAAGCCAGTATTTTAAGAAGGTTCGGTCAACTTGGTCACTGAGTCATAGTCTAGGGTCGGTCAAATGTCGCTGCCAAAGAGAGAGAGAGAAAAGAAACACTCTGCGTGCACTCTAACCTTGATCAGAATGGTTATCACTATATCTAATCAGGAAACCTCCCACTGTAATCTCAAATTCTCCTCCAAACCTGAAAAAAGAATTAGTCGGGATCACCCGAAGAGTAAACCAACTCATCAGTAAGAATCGGGATCCAACTATCATTGCATGATAACTTGATGGAAGCCACTCAAGTTATCACACTCCAGAAGGTATGCGCATGCCTGGCAAGTTTGCTGTTTGTTTGAAACTCCCGATGTAATTTTTGCCCCATGCTCTTATGATCATGACTTTGGCCAACCCATCATAAGTCATATGCCAAGTTCTACCCGTCATTATCCAGGTTAATTTGAACCCACCCATACATACCCTTGACTTTGGCCAACAAGGTAATACGACTGTCCCAAACCAACGCATCTATCTACGCAACAGATGAATACCCAGCAACTACCAAACACTATGCCTTGACTTTGACCAAACAAACATAGCTTGAATACTACTGACCATCCATAAGACATGACGGAGGGCTACGACTGGTTTTTGGCGAAAAACCTTTAACGTAATGAACTTGATCTCGTTGAAGGAAACTGATAGCTTTTTATAAAAATATAGTGGCGAAAACCTTTGCTAAAGAGGTCACTCCCGGTGAAGGGATCTCGGCTCTTTCCTCGTGGAATGAGGTGCAGGATATTCCAACTGAATACCGCTATGCAAAGCAACTTGTAATCGACTATAGTGAAGTTACTACCCTGACGTAAAGTTCTGCCTAAGGGGTCACTCCCGGTGAAGGGATCTCGGCCCTTGCCTCGTGGAATGAGGTGCAGGATATTCCAACAGAATACCGCTATGCAAAACAAAAAGAAACTTCTTTGTATTAACACTTTTTAAAATTTGTTCCAACAAAGTCAAATATAGGTTTGTTTTATCCTGCATTGATAAGAATCAACACAGTCTCATCAATCAATCACACCAGAAAAGAACGAAAATAAAATGTACGTATATGCCATCCGCATTCGTCACTGGGTCCCGTCATCACCCGTTAGGTTACTTAACTAACGACAGAGCGGGGGCTGGACTAGCGCGGGTGTAAAACATGTTAGTGTATATGCCCTAGAGGCCATTACTGTATCATACTAATTTGTATATTACTTAATGGAAGCTTGGGATATTCACCTTGTATAAACAATCTTGCTCAATATAGTAGTATGCTACTTGGTTTGTTTCTACTTCAATGTGTACATGTGTTTATTTTTGTATATCACCTATACACATTAGTGGAGCCCTTAGGATCTTTGCTTGATTACCAGCGTTGTGATGGCAGTCACACTAGTGGGGGCTGGGTAATCTATAAGCACATCCTTATACAGGTCCCTAGTCGCAGGACTATCGAGACAGGGCATCGATACTCCAGAGTAGACTAGCGTATGCGCTTCTCATCCCACTGTGGGAGATGGTCTGTCCCACAGCCATCAGTACGTCGTACTGGAGATAGTATACGGGTGCTCGTTGGGTTACGAGTACACTGGACAGGACTCGTCGGGAACTGACCAGGTTGGTATTATACCTATCGTCAGTTATCAGTTCCCAGGTGACATGAGTACAGCTTAGTCCGCTGACTTGACACTAGCACTTCGCCTCAAGTGTGTTCCCACTGTACTTTGACTACTACCCTACCACGGCTCAAAGGAGTCGTGCAAACAGGTGGTAGTTGGGTGCAGTCCCGAAGCACTTGGAGGCAGTGACGGTTAGATAGGATTCGTCTCTCCCGGTATTGGGGGTTGACATCGCGCTGTGTCTAGGAGTGCCATTACACGAGTAGTCCCTGGCCAGGGCAAGCGAGATATACTGGTAGGCTTCCAGTATTATCTCAGGGTGTTTTGGGCTTCACTCCGACACGACTTGTACCGCTATTAGGGGACTGACGTTTACCGCCCCCTAGGCCCGCCATGCGATGTATCAGACGAACAGACCGGACTGTACGGAGACTGTCACATTCAGACTCGGTAGGAGTTCAGATGGGTTTTACCTCGTCAGTCTTCTTATCGGCATCTACCTGGGGACCGTTACGCACAGCTAGTTCCGCTTGCGGTCTGTGGTTAAACCCACTTCCAGCGTAGTGTCGAGTCTTTAGAGTCCCACACAGAGGGTATTCGCCTCTGGGAAAAACAGAGTAGAGGTCCCATGGTTTTGCGACAGGGTTAGTTCTCATCCGCGCACTTGTGCACGTTTGGAGTCCGGACGGATATTACTGGCTGGCTCTGGTTTGAGTCAGATACTGGTATATGTTTTGGGGTTGCTTTTATCTCTCAGTATTCTTGTTCCTCGGAACGAGAATGCAGGTGTGTATGCACAGTTGTTTGAGGCGGAGGAAGAGGTCTTTCATTAGGGTTTCGGAACGGGTGCGTATGCACAGTTGACAGTCGTCTTTTTCCAAACCCTAATGGATTTATGAAATATCAATTAATAATAGTAATTAAATGAAATTGTGTCATGGTTGGTTTTGTTGACTTGTTGACCATGGTTGACTTGTTGACCATGGTTGAATGTTTGACCATCATCATTACTTTGCAAGGATACTCCTTGATTCTAACTTACATTCATTTAATGAAGTGATGATAGTGGTCATTCCAAAAACAACCATCAACTATTTCATTTTGAATTATTATTATTAATTAGATAATTCTTTTTCCTTTTGTTATGGTTGCAAAAGGAAAAGGAGCTCATTCTATCATATTCATTCTCTCTCCTCACTTCATCTTCTTCTTCCTCAAGCTCAAGGAGAATCCTTCTCATGTGTTGAGAATCCCTCTCCTTGAAAGAGAAACACCCCTTAGATACTCTATACTCTCTCTAGGGTTCAAGGTTTAGCAAGCCGGAGATCCTAGTTCACTCTAAGTTCGAGAAAGAGCCCGAAGGTTGAACCCTTAGGTGGATCCATCTTTGACGGAAGAAGGCTACGAGGAAAGAACCATCAACCTCTACTAGGTTTCAAGAAGAAGGAGTTCAAGTTAGGTATAACCACTTTGCCGAGTAGTTAACTCTCCTTTGCATGTTTGCTAGTTTAGTTTAGACACGATCCCGACCTTGTTTAGTCCATGTTGCCCCATGCGCCAAAAATTTGATTTTTATACCGTTTCCGCCTCCCCGTAAGAACCGGGGGTCGCAACGTGGACTTACAAAACATATACAACATCTAATAGTATATATACCAATATACAATAATCGCTTCAGGCGTGATAATATGCAACATTACAGAAAAGTAATAAGCATCACAGAACAATACAGATAATCTGGGATACCCGGGTTTCACAGAGCCGCTGCTGAAACCCAATGTTCCCCTGGTCGTGTGGATAGCCTGTGCAATGAAAACTAGACCCCTATGGGTGCGGCAAGTTACTCGCCAAAATCTGAAGCGAGGTAGTCCCCACAGCATAGTGAATGGAACACCCGGCACTTCACGGAATCCGGTAAATTGAGCACCCCTCCTTGGGTTAACCTGTACCCCCTATGAGTGCGGCGAATAGTCCGCCAATTCTAGAATAAGGTCCCTTTGCCTCTCAAAATCATGAGATACGGACCCGTTGCCCTCCAGAACCCGGATATCCGTGCACTCGGTCGCGGGGTAAACCTAGTACAGAAATAAAAATATGTACAACGGGTACATCGATCTCTACCCGGTCGTGCTCCAAAAGAATATTATACAACAGGCAGTGACGACAGTCCACATGTTGGATGCTCGCCCCGCAATATCAAATGTTCAAATAAATCCAAACTGCACTATCATTGCACCCTTCTATCCACCATGACAAATCCGCAACATCACAGCACAACACAGAACATCAACGCGAATGTCACGTTCGCAAACCCGTCTAAAAGAACTATAGAAATTAGATGCGGTTTACCGATCAAATGACATTCCCGATCGGAGATATAAAGTAAGTACTATATACTAACAAGTTTAAAATTTCGATCGACAAAACTTCCCGAAGTGGGCCCCACGTACATCTGTTGTACAGTAAGAAAATCTGGGCCCAAATGAACAGTACCAAAAACCACAATTTCCCAAGGAAAGCATACTGGAGAATTTTGATGCACTGTTCCTACAGTACTGCCGCGGTTCCGCGGTCAAACCCTAGGTTTGACCGAGGATCCGTGGCGGTCACGTGGGATCACAAGCTCAAAATTTCCCTGTTTGCTTAAAAAACCCTGCTTTGTTTTCTGTGATATGTTAAATAATTTTTAGACACTGTTTAAAATCGACAGAAACTTTAACATGGAATTTTGCGGTTTTCAAAAATCCGTTCGATCGATGTTTTAAACACGTTAGCACAAGTTAGTATAGCTTAATGGTGAGGCTCTGATACCCCTGTAAGTCAACGGTAGCGCCCCGGCCGTCTAACAGACGCCAAATGCGGAACAAAAACTTTTTACAACTGGCGCTATCGCGTACTATAACCCGGATCTGCCATTAAAGCTAAACTAACAAACAACAAAGTGGGTTGGAATGTTATACCGAACGATCCGAGTCCTTCGGTCTTCAACAATCATCCCACGCTTTGTTGCGGCCGCTCCGATCTCCTGAATCTCCAGTCTCGTCGTCCAGGTGGCACCATGTCGACGGATCTTTAAACGGGCTCCCGCCTCTGAGCCGAGGTAACTCGGTCGTCAAGTATGCTAGAAGAGACGACCAAGATGATGTAGAGAAGGAGTAGAATACTTTGTCTCGTTACGTCCAAAGGCATGGACGAACGGTTAATGAAGTTGCCATTTTGGAACTGTGATGGAATGAAAAGAGCTATGAAATTTCCATACACTATGAACTATATCTTTTCTCAAATGATCAACCATAATCCCTCTCCCATGAAGGGCCGGCTATGATATAAAGAGGAAGGGGTGAGTGTAGGAGCTAGGAGGTGACCACAAGAATAAATGAGATGATGAATCACCTTAACACCTAGTATGAACACAATAAATGAAAACAATGAATCATAACCCTTAGTCATCATCTAATTAAATGCACAATTAATGAACAAATGAGTCATAAGCCACCTCACCATCCTAGTCATCATATAGAAACTTCTAGAAGCACGACTCACCCTATGACTCACCCTCAAGAAAAAAAGATAAATTCGTATTTAACCGAATGTTAAATACGGGTGACAGAAAACTGGAAACTGGCAACTTCCAAAAGCGATCCTGAAACGAATTTCAGGATAACCCCGTATCAGTATAAACATACCCGCATTTGTATTACGACCGAATACAAATGCAACTGAGACAAAGATATTATATCTACACAGTATAATACTCGGATCCGGCATAAACCAAAGCCGACCAGTATTATCTGCCCGAAAAATGACACGTGCGAAAACGCACGTGCATTTTCCGAACCCTGCCATAAATCCATACGGCCTCTACAACGTTTCGCCCGAACTTGGGAAAGTGTCTGTGGGGAACTCTAATAACTCATCAGCACACTGGCACTGGGTATAACCACTAGCACGTCAGAGGTACAAACTGTACGTAACGGTTTGCCTTTGTATTGATAGGAAGGGAAGCTGACGAGCGAACTCATCCATAAACCCTACTGAGCCTAACAGTGACAATATACATACAGTCCGGTCCGTTCGTCTAAAGAGTATCGCATATCGAGTCTAGGGGTGGATAAAGTCAGAACCCTAATAACGCGATAAATCGTGTCGGCATGAAGCTCATCACCACCTGAGAAACTACTGATCCAAATCAGTAATTCTCTACTAGCTCGGCCGAGGATTTCTAGTGATGGCCATCCGTGCACTGTACGACATCAACCCCCAATACCCGGAGAGACGAATCCCCGACGATCCTCTCTCTGCCACCATGTGGCTCGGGACTGTACCCAACTAAAACCTGTTTGCACAACTCTTTTGAGCGTGGTAGGGTAGTAATCTAAGCACAGTGGGAACTAACACGAGACAAATGACGATCTCAGGTCGACAAACTAACATGTACACATGTCACCAGGGAACTGCTATCTGACGATATGTATAATACCAACTAGCATGTTCCCGGCGAGTTCTGTCCGGTGTACTCATAAACTAATGAGCACCTGTATACATCTTAGGTGATCCAACTGATACCGGTGGCTTGTGAGACCGGCCAGTGCCCCTCGCCAGGGTCTCGACTGTATACACTAGTCTACTCTGAAGTATCGATGCCCTGTCTCGAAACTCCCATGACTAAGGACACTTTAAGGATGTGCTTACAGACTTCAGCTCCCACATATTTGATCGCCATCATACCGCTGGCAGTCAAGCAAGAATCCTATGGGCTCTATCAATATGCAATAGCGAACTAAAGCATGTATACGATGATAAAGACAAACAAGATAGCATACTATCATCTCGATCAAGACTGTCATATCCGTATAGGTCCTGTCTCAATCATTGCAATCACATACCTGCGATCCAATAATTGACTTTGAGGGCACTATCTCCAACACAACGCACCCGCAATATTCATGAACCTAATGAATCAAGTTTTCTAGGAGTACTGATTGTTGTAAAATTCTAGATTGCTTATCAAATCAAATAGTCCCCGGCAACGGCGCCATTTGATTGTAATGATTTCTTGTTTGTGTAAATCGAATAAAGCGAATAAGTTTCAATGAGTCGGTAATATTGAATAAAATTCATAATCAAAGAATTATATTTGACCGCAATCAATTACGGTGTCGATTGTAAATCGTAAGCGAGTGCGGATCGTCCACAGGGATTGTGCGATTCGTTTCTGTATTTTATTTGTTTGAATCGAAAAATTAATCGAAAAGAAAAGAAAACATGATTCAAGAATTTATCGATTGATTCAGGTGTCACGATGTTTAATCAAGAATCAAGAAACTGATAAACAAATCAAGAATCGGTGTTTCGATGATATTTCCAACCAAAATGTCAAGAATCTAAATGAGGCTCGTAGGAATCGATCGGATCTATAGACGTGATGTAATCTCAAGATTTCGTGTTCTTGTCTTTCGAAGGATTGATACTAGATCGATGATGATCGACGAGAGTTAGGGATTTCTTGATGAAACTAGGGTTTCATCGTTTAACCCTTGTTCTTTCGTAGATATCATTCACATTCTAGCCTCTAGCAATTTCAAGAAACGATCGTAACTCTCCAATCTCGAGCGATATCAATCAAGAAAGCATCGCAACGAATTGGGTCGTCGATTCTTGAACTTGCTAGGGTTTACAAAACTCGTAGGATTCAAGAATCGATTTAAGATATATTACATCATCATTCTATTGATCGTCTCGACTCCTCGACGAGCGGAGTATTACTCAAACATCATCACACAGAAAGCATTCAAGAATTGAAAAGATATCATGATGCGAGAATTTAAAGAAAACAAGATAAAAGAATATCACCTTTTATTTATATCAACAATTTGATTACAGTCGCTCAAGAACTACAAGAGGAAGAACTAAATTGTTGAATTGGCGTCGCTCGACTCCGTGAGTCGCGGATCGGCTTGGATCACTTGCTCTGTTGAAGATCGGCTCGGCTCATAAAAGGTTGCAAGGCTTCTTGCTTGATGGGTACTCGGGATCTTGGCTTTTGATTGGAATTAGGGTTAGTGTTTCACACAAGCCTTCTCACTAGACTTGTGGAAGAAGATGAAGAAAGAGAGTGAATGAATCTAGATTGATACTAAAATTGGCTAAAGATCATTCTCCCCCATTGTTTACAAGTAAGCCTAGGGTCTTATTTATAGATCACCCAAACCCTAGGTCTCGGTTTGAATTTACAATTCCCTCCAAAAGTTTGTTGAGGCTTCTAGAAGGAGTTTGTTAGGCTTAGCTTAGGGTTTAAGCTAGGGTTTAAGAAGAAGTTTCTAGAATACAAGGCTTAGTTTAGTGTAGGAACAAGGGTTTTGCTGATCTGGCAGAAGTCTCTGGAGTCCTCTGGAAATTGTTGTGTCTTTCTGAAGTGTGGGCCCTGAGAGAAGTATTTTGCACCAAATTTAGGAAGCTAATTCCTTGGACCCACCGCGGATCCGCGGCACAAGCAGGCCCCTTGTCACGACCCGAGAGTTTCGACTCGTGACCGGCACTTAACCACGCAACGTCTACAGGCGTAATGCGGCTAAGTAAGCCGAACCCAGAAATCAAAACCAATAAATAAAGAGTGATTAAAGCATTTTGTGAATCAGTCGTACATGTCCGAAAAACTTTTATTAATTTAGTAGAAATCCTTTTAAGTTCAAGAATTATAACTTTTATAATTTTGGCAACATTTCCTTTTTAAACATTTGCCCCGCAAGTCGGGTAAAAGCAAGGTGTAGCAGAAATGACAAGTAAAATGAATGAAGCATCACCATATGATATACGACGCCGTAGCGAAGAATACACAGTAAAGCAAGGACAATATCACAAAGATAAGACTGCATAAAATAAAGTCGGCGCACATGCGAGCTCGACACCAAAGTATAAAATCATACATATCGTCCTCACAACTGTCTCTAAGTGAATACAGAAAGGTAGATGGAGAATAATAGATACATCAATATACAACTGAAGGATAACAGATACCATACAAAAACCCACCTATCAGCAAAAGGCTAACTCGCCTCTGAAAGGGTATCTGTGCCAAAAGATGCGGTAAACAGCCAGCCGCGACTACTCCCAAGGGCAACCTGCAAATACTGTGGAACAACGGGGGTGAGTTGCCAACTCGTGAATAGAGATAACATATATAGGTGATCGCGAGCATGCACATATAGCGTGGCTCTACTAATGCCAGCAGATGATATCAATGCATGCCAACAGTGGATGCAATAGTAATGCAAGTGCTCTATCAGGTAAATGCTACAGGATGACGTATATAGTAATCAATACTGAGCATGGGATAAATAACATCTACATGGATATGTCAACATGGAAAACAATAATCGGTGCCTCAGACTGCACCCAAATCCCAAATACACTCAGGCGCCGGCACACCCATCGGCCCTCAAATCCTGTATATCTCTGAGAAATCACGAGTGCCCAACATCGGCACCCAAAATATCATAAAATACTCGTGTCCAGCATCGACACGCAAATCCTCGTATATCGGGCTCCGTCAGTCCGGATCGGCCCACGGGGTCCGTCTGCGGTATCGGCCCTCGGCCCCGGCAGTACGTATCATCCCGCATCCATCTCTCGACTTTGGTCAGTATCCTTCGGACAACTGCCAGGTCCAACCAATCACCGGTAGGTAGTAGTCCCTCCGCCGGGCTCACCGTCTACTGCACAGCGAAACCGTTCTCGCCCCGGGGTACCATACCGGGCCCACCACGAACCCGCAAACGGATCATCCATCTCCTCGAATCGGGTTTCAAGCACACGTCTCAGCACCGAGAAAACGCGTGGTGGACGCACCAAAATATCATATCATGAGGTACCGGGTTTTTTCAAAATGGTGCATCTTTTCTTAAATAATTCCACGGTCCTCAAAAACCAGAAATCACATGAAAATCCATCACTAAGTAAATCCAATGAGTGGTACAATGTAAATCAATCCATGGTATGGGTATAAGGGGAAAACCGCTTTTTAAAAATAGTTTCCGTTTTTTAAAGCTGTCATGCGGCTCCCAATTTCCAGGAAATCACCACCAATCATATGTAAGATAAACTACAGCAATATAATCATGGCAGCTCTACAGTGAGTGTGGCATGGCAATTACTAACGGTGTGTGTGTAGCATGCAATTTAGTGCCCGTGCAACATAAACCGTTAGTAATAGTGCGGTGTTCTATCAGTTCTAAGCATATAAATATGTAGCAGGGAATGCAATATGCGATGACAGTCCATGGGTAGATGTAACATATCATAATAATAAAGTCCTATCAGCCCTGACGCATAACGCCATGCGGGCGATATCCCCGTAGATGTGAAATCTACTCACCGTGTCTCGCGCTACGTGTATCCAACAACTTGCTTGCCCTTCTTCGCAGCGTCCGTCTCACTGGCCTGCGAACCTAGAATCACATAACAGATATCACACATAAGCTCGATTTTACAGAAACGCGACATTACGGTCCAACTAGAGACCCGTGTCGCAAACCAATCGCGCGTGTGCGCGATACGCTAAAACGTGTGATCACGCGCCTGAAACTACCCCGACGCGTCGCGATACGCAAAAGCCCCAAACCTACTCACGTATCACGCGTGTCGCGAAGGTTTAAAAAAACGGCAAAATAGGTATTTGGTCCCAGATTTTTATACAGAACTAAACTTACAAAAATATATACATCACAGCACCCTACACACTAGCAGACACCTACAGGACCAAACCCCAACCCAAACCCTACCCATCTGGCCGCAAATTGCGGCCAGAACGAATTAATTGGCGGCCTACTGTAGCAGTTAGGGGGTCGGGTTAAATCTGGGGTATCAGCACATCTCCACTATACTGCAGTCTTCCCAATTTCACTCAGAACTCATCGGGTCAAAAGCAGTTCCAGAAAACTCAGTTTTGCTTAAAAACGACGGATTTGCATCAATTTGGAAAACTGGTGGTATTTTAGTGCAATCGGGGTTAAACTAGGTTAATATGGTCTCAATAACCCACTAACAACCTACTGAAACCAATCCACACAACATTAGCACAAGATTCCCACTAAACACCTAATATCGCACTAAAACGCACTAAAAGCCACTAACCGAAGCAAAACTACACTAATCAAGCAAACTAGGGAATAAGTTTAGGAAATATACCTCATACTTAACCCTAGGGAGCTAAAGGAAGAAGAAGAGGTGAAGGGGATAAGCTGCAGTTGCTGCTGCTGAATTGCTTGCTGTTGCTGCTGCTGAATACCTGCTGCTGCTGCTGCTGCTGTGCTTCAGTTGCTGTTGCTGCTGCTTGGTTCTGGAGCTGAGAGGTAAGTGGGTGTGTTGTGTGAGTGTGTGGATGTATGAGACTTGAGAGAAAAGCAAAGAAATGAGAGGAAAACAACCAACACTCAAATGTCAACCCTCCTCTCTCTCTCTCTTCATTAATGGCAAGCATGGCTTGAGCCATGATGCCCTCTCTCTCTCTCTCTCTCACAAGTCAACACTTAACAATTCAAATTAAAGTAACTTTTAATTAACTAATTAAACCCACTTAAAAACCCATAAGACTTAATCCTCAAGATTAATCCACTATGGCTACTAATCATGGTAAAATCTTATTTTAAAAACCCTAGTTTACATGCACATGTGTGTGCAAGCCTAGGAAAATTTTGGAAAAATATTTATTAAATTAGGAAAAATATTTAAAACACAATTTGGTAAACTTTTTGTTAAAAACCCAATATTTAAATATAATTATTCACTAAACATATCCTAAGGTGTTACAATCTCTCCCCCTTAAAGAAATTCGTCCCCGAATTTCAAAAATCTAACTACACGTACCTTCAAAAAGATGGGGATACATCTTCATCATCTCGCTTTCGGTCTCCCAAGTGACCTCCTCACGGTTCTGGCCACGCCAAAGTACCTTAACTGATGGGATGTCCTTCGATCTCAATTTCTTCACTTGTCGATCCAAGATCATCACCGGCTGTGCTGCATAGGAAAGGTCGCGCTCCAGCTGGATCGTCGGATGCTGAATCGCATGCGAAGGATCATGAAGATATCTACGGAGCATCGAGACATGAAATACGGGATGCGCATCTGGAAAGCTGGGCGGAAGGCTAAACGGTAGGCTACTGCACCAACACGCTCGAGGATCTCGAAGGGGCCCACATACCTGGGACTGAGCTTCCCCTTCTTCCCAAACCTCATCACACCTTTCATTGGGGAGACCCTCAAGAAAACATGATCACCAACAGAAAACTCAAGTCTGCGTCGCCGACGGTCCGCATAAGATCTCTGCCTACTCTGGGCTGCTCTCATCCTATCGCGAATCAACTGGACCTTCGCTGTCGTCTCCTCAACGATCTGTGGCCCTAAGATACTGCTCTCACTGAGCTCTGTCCAACCAGTGGGCGACCTGCATCTCCTGCCATAAAGATCCTCAAATTGTGCCATCTGAATGGTCTCCTGGTAGCTGTTATTGTAGGAGAACTCGACTAAGGGCAAATGATGATCCCAGCTACCTCCGAAATCTAATACACAAGCTCTGAGCATGTCCTCGAGAGTCTGAATGGTCCGCTCTGACTGTCCATCGTTCTGCGGATGAAATGCTGTGCTGAAACTCAAGCGAGTGCCCAAAGCCTCCTGAAGCCTCTGCCATAGTCGACTGGTAAACTTGGTGCCTCTGTCGGACACAATGCATGTCGGGACTCCGTGTAGTCGCACTATCTCGTCAATGTAGATCTGGGCATACTGGGTAAACCTGAAAGTCGTCTTCACCGATAGGAAGTGAGCCGCTTTCGTCAAACGATCCATGATCACCCAGATGGAGTCATACCCCCGACTAGTCCTGGGTAGTCCCACAATGAAGTCCATCGAAATCTGTTCCCATTTCCACTCTGGAATGGGTAACGGCTGTAGCTCTCCCGTGGGCCTCTGGTGCTCAGCCTTGACTTGCTGACAAGTCAGGCATCTCGACACAAAATCTGCGATGTCCCTCTTCATTCCGTCCCACCAGTAAACACCTCTCATATCATGATACATCTTGGTGGAACCAGGATGGACGCTATATACCGATCGATGTGCCTCCTCAAGAATCTCGCGCCTCAGTCCCTCAGCATCAGGTACGCACAGTCTGACTCCAAATCGTAGTAACCCCTGATCATCGATCACGAACTCGGAAAATCTGTCCTGTCCAATCTGTGCCATGATCTCTGAACATCGGTCGTCACTGAGCTGTACCTCACGTATACGATCGATCAACTGTGGGCGTGCGCGGACATGCGCTATTTGTCCTCCACTCGGCGTAAATTCGAACTGTATCCGGCTGTCGCATAATATCTGCCAATCTGCTGACGACTGCCCCTGTACTGCGCTCAAACAAGATAGACTACCCCTGGGCCTCCTGCTCAAAGCATCCGCCACCACGTTTGCCTTGCCCGGGTGATATAAGATCTCGCAATCGTAATCCTTCACTAACTCCAACCATCGGCGCTGTCGAAAGTTCAGGTCCCGCTGCTGGAATATATATTTCAGACTCTTGTGATCCGTGAATATCTGGCACGACTCGCCGTATAGGTAATGTCGCCAGATCTTAAGTGCGAAGACCACTGCTGCCATCTCCAAATCATGAGTGGGGTAGTTCTGCTCATGTTTCTTCAATTGTCGCGAGGCATACGTGATCTCCCTGTCATGCTGCATCAGTACGCACCCTAACCCCACTCGAGAAGCATCACAATATACCACAAATCCGCCCGATCCGGAAGGTAAAGATAACACCGGTGCCGTCGTCAGCCGAGTCCGTAACTGCTGGAAACTGTGCTCGCACTCCTCCATCCAGTTGAAAGGAACTCCCTTCCGGGTCAACCCGGTCAACGGTGTAGCAATACGGGAGAAGTCCTGCACAAAACGTCTGTAGTAACCGACCAGCCCCAAAAAGCTGTGAATCTCCGTCACCGATATAGGTCTGGGCCAACGCTGAACGGCCTCGATCTTTCTCGGGTCTATACATATACCGTCTCATGAAACCACGTGCCCCAAGAAGTCCACGCTGTCCAGCCAAAAAGCACACTTGGAGAATTTCGCTTAAAGATGGTGCTCCCTCAAGGTCTGCAAGCTAATCCGCAGGTGCTGCTCATGCTCCTCACTACTCCGGGAATACACCAAGATATCGTCAATGAAGACTATGATGAACAGATCCAAATATGGCCGGAAAATACGGTTCATCAAGTCCATGAAGGCTGCTGGCGCATTGGTGAGTCCGAACGACATCACCAAAAACTCGTAATGGCCGTAGCGCGTACGAAAAGCTGTCCTGGGAATGTCCTCCTGTCGAACCCGCAGCTGATGATAGCCCGATCGTAAATCGATCCTCGAAAAGTACCCTGCCCCCTGAAGCTGGTCGAACAAATCGTCGATACGCGGCAAAGGGTACCTGTTCCGCACTGTCACCCTGTTCAGCTGGCGGTAGTCGATACATAGACGTAAACTGCCATCCTTCTTCTTGACGAACAGGACTGGAGCACCCCAAGGAGAAACACTGGGTCGAATAAGTCCCTTGTCCAGTAAATCTTGCAGCTGAACCTTCAATTCTCTAAGTTCCACCGGGGCCATCCGATAAGGCAGTATGGAAATAGGCCCCGAGCCAGGAACCAAATCAATACAGAAAGAAATGTCGCACTCGGGCGGCAACCCTGGATGCTCGGCAGGGAACACATCAGGAAACTCGCTGACAACCGGAACCTGATCCAATGGAACCTCTGTAGCGTGAGCATCGCAAACATAGGCGAGAAATCCCTGACATCCCTTCCTCAAAAGCTGTCCAGCGCGAAAAGAAGAAATCACATTGTGAGGGGCGGCACCACGGTCCCCCAACACAACAAAAACAGACTCGCCGGGAAAGCAGAATCTAACTGTCTTCTCACGGCAGTCCACAGAAGTATAGCACGTGGCTAACCAATCCATGCCCAAAAGAACGTCGAAGTCCAACATCTCCAGAAGGATCAAGTCGACAGGCAACTCTCTCTCGCCAATACAGACGATACAGGATCGGAACACGTGCCTAGAAACAAACGACTCTCCCACAGGAGTGGTCACCATAAGCGGCTGATCAAGCAAGCCGGACTTTCTACCCAAACTCAGCACAAAGTGTGTGGATACGTACGAGTGTGTGGATCCGGGATCGAACAATACATGTGCATCAACTGAACATACAGGAAGGATACCTGAAACCACTGCATTGGACGCCTGCGTGTCCTGATGCGTCAAAGCAAAGACCCGTGCCTGTCCACCACCTGTAACTGACTGCCCTCTGCCTCGGTTATCTCGTCCTCTCTGAGCAACTCCTCCACGCCCATGACCTCTCTGTGTATGAGTCTGGCGCGGAGCAACGGTAGGTACAACAGGAAACGCCCTCTGGGGTGGTGAAGGTGGTAAGGTAACATGCGGTGCTGCCGCCTCCCTCCGGTGTATCTCGGGACAATCTCGCACACGATGATAAGAACTCCCGCAACAGAAACATCCCGATAATGGCCGCTGACCCTCCTGGGGATAAGAGCTGAACAATCGGGCTCGCCTCGAATCTCTGCCACCTGCTAGGTGTCTGTCACGGCGTCGAAAAGGCTGTCTCTGCACCGATGTACCTGCACGAACTCTCTTCGGCTCTGGGGCTGCCGAAGTCTCAGCAAGGCGCTCCTCTACCAATAAGGCTGCATCTACAGCTGCTGCGTAGGTCTCGTAGTGCTGTGCGCTGATCACAAGGAACAGTGGTGTAAGCAGGCCTCGAATAAATCTCTTGACTCGTAACTCCTTGGTAGCCACTAAATATGGGGCATAGACTGCCAATTCTGTAAACAGCACGTCATACTCTGCCACTGTCATCTCTGGCGTCTGACGCAAAGACTCAAATCTACGTGCTCGGGCATCCCTAACACTCTGGGGAAGGAAACGGGCCAGAAATACTGTCACGAACTCCGTCCAGGTCATAGGAGGAAGACCTGTTTCTCTGCCCTTCTCAACTGAATCACACCACTTCTGCGCAAGACCTTCTAGGCGAAAGCTCGCGAACTCAACCCATCTCGCATCTGCGCATCTGAGGGAACGGCATATACGGGCCATCCTGTCGATGAAAGACTGTGTGTCCTCGGCTGTATCGGTGCCTGTGAAGACCGGAGGCTTCAGCCTCATGAACTCTGATAACG
Source organism: Agapanthus africanus (assembly GCA_030015575.1). Lineage (NCBI taxonomy): Eukaryota > Viridiplantae > Streptophyta > Magnoliopsida > Asparagales > Amaryllidaceae > Agapanthus > Agapanthus africanus. Next base: position 431,390,471 of record JASDDO010000026.1, read on the forward strand.
ATACTGTGATCACCTCCGTGGCTGCAGGGGCAACTGGCTGTGCGGTAGGTACCATTGCGGTCGCTGGAACAGGTGGAGCTACCTCTGGTCGCTGGGCTCGAAGCGTCTCAACTAGCGATCCTATCATCTGGCGCATCTCCTGCATGCTAGATCCTACCGTCTGGCGCATCTCCTGCACACCAGCCCCTAGCGTGGCGATCTGGTCTGTCACAGGAGGAACAGTCTGCTCGGGTACAACGGGTGCACTGCCCGGATCAGTCCTCGTCTCGGACGAGTCAACACGAATCTCGGCCTTCGCGGCCGCTCTATGTGCTCTTGTAGTCTTAGGCGCCATAATGGCTGAAAGAAAATTAGGATTCGATAAGAACACGGAAATCGAATCGCAAGAATGCATGTATTCAGGAAGGAATTTAAATCAACAAGTCATAAGGTCGCGTAGGCGGAGTACCGTGTCGTGAGTATGCCGCGGAACATACACACGCTACGCTACCCTGCTGCAGCTACCTACTCCATCATACCAGGGTCATCCTACACTCCGAAGGTAAAACCTACGCTCTAATACCAACTTTGTCATGACCCGAGAGTTTCGACTCGTGACCGGCACTTAACCACGCAACGTCTACAGGCGTAACGCGGCTAAGTAAGCCGAACCCAGAAATCAAAACCAATAAATAAAGAGTGATTAAAGCATTTTGTGAATCATTCGTACATGTCCGAAAAACTTTTATTAATTTAGTAGAAATCCTTTTAAGTTCAAGAATTATAACTTTTATAATTTTGGCAACATTTCCTTTTTAAACATTTGCCCCGCAAGTCGGGTAAAAGCAAGGTGTAGCAGAAATGACAAGTAAAATGAATGAAGCATCACCATATGATATACGACGCCGTAGCGAAGAATACACAGTAAAGCAAGGACAATATCACAAAGATAAGACTGTATAAAATAAAGTCGGCGCACATGCGAGCTCGACACCAAAGTATAAAATCATACATATCGTCCTCACAACTGTCTCTAAGTTAATACAGAAAGATAGATGGAGAATACTAGATACATCAATATACAACTGAAGGATAACAGATACCATACAAAAACCCACCTATCAGCAAAAGGCTAACTCGCCTCTGAAAGGGTATCTGTGCCAAAAGATGCGGTAAACAGCCAGCCGCGACTACTCCCAAGGGCAACCTGCAAATACTGTGGCACAACGGGGGTGAGTTGCCAACTCGTGAATAGAGATAACATATATAGGTGATCGCGAGCATGCACATATAGCGTGGCTCTACTAATGCCAGCAGATGATATCAATGCATGCTAACAGTGGATGCAATAGTAATGCAAGTGCTCTATCAGGTAAATGCTACAGGATGAGGTATATAGTAATCAATACTGAGTATGGGATAAATAACATCTACATGGATATGTCAACATGGAAAACAATAATCGGTGCCTCAAACTGCACCCAAATCCCAAATACACTCAGGCGCCGGCACACCAATCGGCCCTCAAATCCTGTATATCTCTGAGAAATCACGAGTGCCCAACATCGGCACCCAAAATATCATAAAATACTCGTGTCCAGCATCGACACGCAAATCCTCGTATATCGGGCTCCGTCAGTCCGGATCGGCCCACGGGGTCCGTCTGCGGTATCGGCCCTCGGCCCCGGCAGTACGGATCATCCTGTATCCATCTCTCGACTCTGGTCAGTATCCTCCGGACAACTGCCAGGTCCAACCAATCACCGGTAGGTAGTAGTCCCTCCGCCGGGCTCACCGTCTACTGCACAGCGAAACCGTTCTCGCCCCGGGATACCATACCGGGCCCACCACGAACCCGCAAACGGATCATCCATCTCCTCGAATCGGTTTTCAAGCACACGTCTCAGCACCGAGAAAACGCGTGGTGGACGCACCAAAATATCATATCACGAGGTACCGGGTTTTTTCAAAATGGTGCATCCTTTCTTAAATAATTCCACGGTCCTCAAAAACCAGAAATCACATGAAAATCCATCACTAAGTAAATCCAATGAGTGGTACAATGTAAATCAATCCATGGTATGGGTATAAGGGGAAAACCGCTTTTTAAAAATAGTTTCCGTTTTTTAAAGCTGTCATGCGGCTCCCAATTTCCAGGAAATCACCACCAATCATATGTAAGATAAACTACAGCAATATAATCATGGCAGCTCTACAGTGAGTGTGGCATGGCAATCACTAACGGTGTGTGTGTAGCATGCAATTTAGTGCCCGTGCAACATAAACCGTTAGTAATAGTGCGGTGTTCTATCAGTTCTAAGCATATAAATATGTAGCAGGGAATGCAATATGCGATGACAGTCCATGGGGTAGATGTAACATATCATAATAATAAAGTCCCATCAGCCCTGACGCATAACGCCATGCGGGCGATATCCCCGTAGATGTGAAATCTACTCACCGTGTCTCGCGCTACGTGTATCCAACAACTTGCTTGCCCTTCTTCGCAGCGTCCGTCTCACTGGCCTGCGAACCTAGAATCACATAACAGATATCACACATAAGCTCAATTTCACAGAAACGCGACATTACGGTCCAACTAGAGACCCGTGTCGCAAACCAATCGCGCGTGTGCGCGATACGCTAAAACGTGTGATCACGCGCCTGAAACTACCCCGACGCGTCGCGATACGCAAAAGCCCCAAATCTACTCACGTATCACGCGTGTCGCGAAGGTTTAGAAAAACGGCAAAATAGGTATTTGGTCCCAGATTTTTATACAGAACTAAACTTACAAAAATATATACATCACAGCACCCTACACACTAGCAGACACCTACAGGACCAAACCCCAACCCAAACCCTACCCATCTGGCCGCAAATTGTGGCCAGAACGAATTAATTGGCGGCCTACTGTAGCAGTTAGGGGGTCGGGTTAAATCTGGGGTATCAGCACATCTCCACTATACTGCAGTCTTCCCAATTTCACTCAGAACTCATCGGGTCAAAAGCAGTTCCAGAAAACTCAGTTTTGCTTAAAAACGACGGATTTGCAGCAATTTGGAAAACTGGTGGTATTTTAGTGCAATCGGGGTTAAACTAGTTAATATGGTCTCATTAACCCAATAACAACCTACTGAAACCAATCCACACCACATTAGCACAAGATTCCCACTAAACACCTCATATCGCACTAAAACGCACTAAAAACCACTAACCGAAGCAAAACTACACTAATCAAGCAAACTAGGGAATAAGTTTAGGAAATATACCTCATACTTAACCCTAGGGAGCTAAAGGAAGAAGAAGAGGTGAAGGGGAGAAGCTGCAGTTGCTGCTGCTGAATTGCTTGCTGTTGCTGCTGCTGAATACCTGCTGCTGCTGTGCTGCTGTGCTTCAGTTGCTGCTGCTGCTGCTTGGTTCTGGAGCTGAGAGGTAAGTGGGTGTGTTGTGTGAGTGTGTGGGTGTGTGAGACTTGAGAGAAAAGCAAAGAAATGAGAGGAAAACAACCAACACTCAAATGTCAACCCTCCTCTCTCTCTATTCATTAATGGCAAGCATGGCTTGAGCCATGATGCCCTCTCTCTCTCTCTCTCTCTCACAAGTCAACACTTAACAATTCAAATTAAAGTAACTTTTAATTAACTAATTAAACCCACTTAAAAACCCATAAAACTTAATCCTCAAGATTAATCCACTATGGCTACTAATCATGGTAAAATCTTATTTTAAAAACCCTAGTTTACATGCACATGTGTGTGCAAGCCTAGGAAAATTTTGGAAAAATATTTATTAAATTAGGAAAAATATTTAAAACACAATTTGGTAAACTTTTTGTTAAAAACCCAATATTTAAATATAATTATTCACTAAACATATCCTAAGGTGTTACACTCCTGCCGCGGATCCGCGGCACTTTGTGGGGCTTGGGCCTTGAGCTTTCAGGTGTCGTCTTGGGATGCCCTTTGGGGATTTTTCTGATATGTTGAATTTTATTCGTCCCTTTGGATTGATACCAGAACTGAAATCATTGAGTTGGTGTAATCGGTACCGTATAAATTTTGGCCTTTCTTCTGGATTTTCCTGCACAGATCTCAAAACAAGTGTTGCGCAATATAGGAATGATGCGATGCCATGAAATGCGGTCAATTTCCTTTATAGTGCCGGTTTTAGAGTCTAATACATGCAATCTTTTGTTTTGCGACAGTTTTGCTAATATGTGAAATATGAATACCGTACACTTCTAAATGAATGCAAAAGATAGGGAAATTGCCGTGTTAAAAATACAATATTTTCGACTAATCAAATTCCCCCAAACTTAATTTCGATCGTCTCGAGCGAACTGTTTATTAAAAAGAGAAGGAGAAAATAAAGAAAGAGAAAAACTATCTAGCACATTTTCATAGGCAACACGATTGCACTGAACATGTGCAACAAGCCTTTAAACCTCTAGGTGTCCCTAGTAGGAGGAGTGTTGTCTCCTGAGGGTTTTCAGCGGATTGTACCCACAAAATCAAATAATATAAGAAAGATCATGAATATTATATTTAAAGAAAAAAATTGTAAAAGAAAAGCCTTGAAAATTAGGGTTTGCAACTAAGCTAGCTTTTCGGTTGTCATGAGCCCTATCTTAATGGTCATGAAAAGATGTCGGAAATCACGTCCTCCCTCAATAAAACATCATCTTATTCTTCATTCATATCTTTCTTCCAAACATCGATCATATAACCCTGCGTGTGTGTAAAGACATCCCTACACCCGGAGAATTCAATTCAAGCTATCATACTCTTGCCCATCACCCTCAGTACTTTTTAATTAATGAATATTTAGATGAGATTCCTCACACACTTTCATGCGACCGTTAATACTTCTTGAGGTACTAACCGACCGATTACTCATGTGCTTGCTTACTTGGTGTATTTTCCTCGTCTTGCACCACCTCAGGCATAGCAGTGACTCCCAGACCAGTTGGCCTTAGGGCACTAGGTGAAGAAGCACCCTCGCTATATATTTTTTTATTGCCCTTGGTGATAACAAAACCAGTGTCCATTTTTCTCACCACTTTATATTTTCTTTATTCACTTTTTTTTTATTTCCTTCATACATCGGCTTTAAGACAAGAGCATTTCAAGGTATCCTCTACTATCCCAGGCTTCAAGACGTGTGTAAGTGCGAATAGCAGGGTATCAACGTTCAAAATGTTTGGCTTCCAGAATAGAAACTATTTTTCAGACTTATTTTTATGCTCAGATTAGTGACGTCCTTCATCTTACTAACCCTTGGGACAACGGCTCATAACTACTTATTACTAGTTCGTATAAGAAAACATCTAATTTTCTTAGTTTTCTTAAATTCTTCTAATCTCATGGATGTAATTTTTCACTATCTAAACTTTCATTATCTTATTTATCAACAAAAAGTGTAAATATTAAAATTATTTTTATACTTGGAAATTTTTTTAAATTTTTATTGGTTTTGAAAAATTTTCAATTTTTATAGATTTTAAAGGAAATGTTTTGTGCTTATGCAAATGATATGCAAATGATGCAAAAATAAGCACAAACCTCCCCCAAACTTGTTTTCAACAGTGTCCTCACTGTTTCCAATCGCTATACCTACAAAAACTGTAAGCCTGGGGGGAATTATTAGTGGGGGCAAAATATATAAGTGAAGAACTTCCCCCAAACTTACTCTTTTCACTCACCTTCATTCAAAAAATGATGCAATGATATACAGGACATGAAGGTGAGACGGAGGAATTTTAATCAAAATAAGCTGGCTCTTGTAAGAACAAGAGCTCCTCCGTGGGGTCAGTGGAAAAATACGGCTTTAGTCTATGTCCATTCACTTTGAAAAAGATGCCGTTTTTAACATTTTCTACTTCTACTGCCCCGTGCGGGTATACAGACCGCACAACAAAAGGTCCCTTCCATCGAGATCGGAGCATACCCGCGTGAAGGTGTAATCGTGAATCATAAAGAAGGATTTGTTGACCAGGTGAAAATGTTTTCCTCAAAATGTTTTTATCGTGAAAAACCTTAGTCCTATTCTTTGTGATTACAGCGTTATCATAAGCTTCATCGCGGAGTTCGCTTAGCTCATTAAGTTGCAGCTTCCGAAAGTTGCAAGCAAGGTTTAGATCAAAATTTATTTCTTTTATAGCCCACAATGCTTTATGCTCTATCTCGACGGGTAAATGACATGCTTTCCCAAACACTATCCTATATGGAGACATCCCTAGGTCGGTTTTAAATGCAGTCCTGAATGCCCAAAGGGCATCAGTCAGTTTGGTCGACCAGTCTTTTCTATTTTTAGCAACAGTTTTCTCCAGGATAAGTTTGATTTGTCTGTTTGAGATTTCAGCCTGCCCTCTTGTTTGGGGATGATAGGGTGTAGAAAGTCGGTGGTTGATTGAGTATTTTCGCATCAGAGTCTCAAAAGACCTGTTGCAGAAATGTGTCCCATTATCGCTAATAATAGCGCGTGGGTGTCCAAATCGCGAAAAGATATTCTCTTTTAAGAACTTAATGACAACTTTCTTGTCATTAGTGCGACATGGAATGGCTTCTACCCACTTTGAGACATAATCAACCGCCAGCAGTATGTACAAATTCCCAAAGGAGTTGGGAAAGGGACCCATAAAATCAATGCCCCAAATATCGAATATTTCAACAACTAGAATGGGTTGCTGAGGCATATCATTCCTCTGGGAGATTCTACCCGTATACTGACGTTGTGTTCAGGTTTTGCAATACTCAAATGCGTCCTTGAATAAGGTCGGCCAATAAAATCCACATTGCAAAACCTTCTCCGCTGTCTTTTTGGGACCAAAGTGATCCCCACAGGCCTGATCATGACAGAAAGAAAGAACACTCTTGAACTCTTCTTTTGGGACATATCGGCGAATGATTTGATCAGGACAATACTTAAACAAATATGGATCATCCCAGTAAAAGTGTTTTACTTGTGATAGAAAACGGTATTTGTCCTGTTTTGACCAATCGCTCGGTATAAGTCCCGTGACAAGATAGTTCACAATATCCCTGAACCATGGTTCAGCAGATACGTTCAAGAGTTGTTCATCAGGGAACGAATCATTGATCTGCAGGGTCACAGGGGAAGAAGAGATGCGTGAAAGATGGTCAGCTACTACGTTTTCACATCCTTTCTTGTCTTTGATAACAAGATCTAATTCTTGTAACAGAAGGATCCAACGTATTAGTCGACCTTTTGCATCTTTCTTCGCCAGAAGATGTTTTAAAGCGGAATGGTCAGTATACACAACTATAGGTGAGCCAATTAAGTAAGGCCTGAATTTTTCTAATGCAAATACAACCGCTAAGAGTTCTTTTTCTGTGGTTGTATAATTGATTTGCGCATCATTCAGGGTCTTACTTGCATAGTATATCACGTGTGGCATCTTTTCGATGTGCTGTCCTAAGACTGAACCTACTGCAAAATCAGATGCGTCACACATCAGCTCAAAGGGGTAGTCCCAGTTTGGTGATGATAACACGGGGGCTGAAGTGAGTGAGTGTTTAAGTGAGTCGAAAGCTGTCTCGCAGTCCGAGTCAAAATGGAAGGTCGTATCCTTGGCCAGGAGAAGAGTTAAAAGGTCTAGCAATTTTGCTAAAGTCCTTAATGAATCTCCTATAAAAGCCCGCATGGCCAAGGAAAGATCGAATATCTTTGACGCTTTTGGGATGAGGGAGGTTTTGAATGACATCTATCTTAGCTCTGTCAACCTCAATGCCTTTCTGTGAAATGACATGTCCAAGTACTATTCCTTCTTGGACCATAAAATGGCATTTTTCCCAGTTCAATGTCAAGTTCTTCTCTTTGCAATGAGTAAGAACAGCGTCAAGATTCGATAGGCAATCAGAAAAAGAGTCTCCAAAAATCGAAAAATCGTCCATAAAGATCTCCAGAAAATTCTATACCATATCAGAGAATATCCCCATCATACACCGCTGAAAGGTAGCGGGAGCTTTGCATAACCCGAAGGGCATGCGACTGTAAGTAAAGGTACCAAAAGGACAAGTAAAAGTGGTTTTATCTTGATCCTTTTTGGCGATGGGGACCTGATTATAGCCTGAGTATCCGTCCATAAAACAATAATACTCTCGTCCCGCTAAGCGTTCTAGCATCTGATCAATGAATGGTAGGGGAAAGTGGTCTTTCCTCGTGGCAGCATTGAGTTTTCTAAAATCAATACACACACGCCACCCAGTTTGGGCGCGTGTCTGAATCAACTCATTTGCTTCATTGGTTATAACAGTGATGCCGGATTTCTTAGGAACGACATGTATAGGACTCACCCATTGGCTATCGGAGATAGGGTATATAATACCATTATCTAAGCATTTGACGATCTCTTTCATGACCGCTTCCTTCATGACGGGATTTAACTGTCTCTGTGGTTCACGAGTTGGTCTGGCATCATCCATCACATGTATATGATGTTCAACTATCAAGGGACTAATCCCTTTGATGTCCGCCATACTCCAACCAAACGCCTCTTTGTTATATCTCAATACCGATAAAAGTGCATTTTCTTGCTCTGATGCAAGAGAAGCGGATATTATAACCGGTAAAGACTCATTCTCACCTAGATATGCATATTTAAGGTGAGAAGGTAAAATTTTGAGATCTAATTCGGGCGGAGAAATGATAGAAGGAGGGATCATTGAATGATTTTTGGATTTACACAGAAGCTCAGAGCCTGTGAAAGATACAGACTCGGGTGGAGAAAAGTCAGAAGTGCAGGACTCAAGTGTAGAAAAAGTGTCCTCACTAAGATCATGTGTGAAATCAAACAGAGATGTGGTAATGTCGTCGAGATCTAGAAAGCAAAGATCCTCAGCTCCACAACTATCGGGAGCGATCTCATGGACAGAGCACACATCTAAAATATGAGCAGAGGGTTCTGATGGCTGACTTCCAACTTTGTAGATATTTAGTTCAATGGTCATATTTCCAAATGATAAGTTCATTGAATCATTTCTACAGTTTATAACAGCGTTGGAAGTGGCAAGGAAAGGACGACCCAGAATCACCGGAATTTGGCTCCGGGGTTTTGCTACAGGCTGTGTGTCGAGCACAATGAAGTCTACAGGGAAAAAAATTCCCCGACCTTTATCAACACATCCTCTAGTTCACCCCTTGGTTTGGTGATAGATCGGTCTACCATCTGGAGAGTGCAGCGAGCAGGTTTTAGCTCTCCAATCCCTAATTGCTCATTGACAGAATAAGTGAGTAGGTTAACACTTGCGCCAAGGTCTAAAAGAGCACGATTTATGTTTTTACCCCCAATAGATATCGATATTGTAGGACATCCTGGGTCCTTTCGTTTCTTTGGTAGCTGGGAAATAAAAGCAGTGCTGATATTGTTAGCCATAAAGACCTTCTTCAGCACTTGAGTCTTCCTCTTCCTAGTGCACAAGTCCTTTAGAATTTTTGCATATGCGGGGACTTATTGAATTGCATTTAGGAGAGGGATATTGATGTTAACCTGTTTGAACATTTCTATTATTTTCTCCGTATGTGGACTCGTTTTATTACCCCTTAACCGATTCGGGTAAGGAGCTTTCGCAATAAGCGCAGGGTCCATCACAGGAGAAGAAAGAGGGGGTATACGAGGTCCCAAAAGAGGTGTGGGGACCGTCTGTGGAGCACTATAAGAGTTGGGTTCAGGTGTCGAGCCTAATGGGAAATGGAGAATAGGCTCGCGAGAAGGTGGTATGGTAGAAGAAGAAGGATCAGAAGGAGAAGTGTATGTGTGTGTGGAAAGGTCTCAGCCGGGGCATTGATATGATTTTCAGTATCATCAATACCTTCCCCGACATGATTGTTCAGCACTCTTTCCGATCTCAACGTTGTGATGGCATTTACATTGTAATGCCCAGGATTCTGTAGGGGTTGAGAGGGAAGTTTCCCTTTTTCTCTCGCACTCATTTCGGCTTTTAGGCGTGCGATTTCAGCTTCCATCGATCTGATACTCTCAGCTTGGGACGCTGAGTTTTTCTTTATCTCACTAACGGAAGATCTAACCTCAGTCGAAACCTCTATGAAATTTGACAAAAGTGATTTCATGGTTTGAGTGAATTGAGAGAATTCGTCAGAACAGGTCATAGGATTAGACTGTGCAGGATTGTTGACCTGAATTTGGAAGTTTTGTGACTGGTTAGGGGTGCTGAGTGAGTTGAAGGGGTTGTTGTTGTGGTGGAGGAAGAGCCCTTTGAAAATTATTCGTGTTTGGAACCGTGTTTTGAGATTGGTTTTGGTTCCAAGCGAAATTCGGGTGATTCCTCCAACCCTGATTGTACGTGGAAGAATATGGATCGTTTCGAGGTCTTTGAAATGCGGCATTAGAATGCTCGTGACCTTGAAACGCAGAGTTTAATGGACATTCTTCCGTTAAATGAGAAGGATCAGAACAGCACCCACAAACAGTTTGGGGAGCGACACTGGATTTAGGGAGGCTGCTGCAAATTTGTGTTCCATAGCGTCGAGCTTCTTTTGCATTGCTGCCATTTCAGCTCGAACACCTATGGACACATCTATTTGGTGTACGCCACCCCTATTCAATGGTTGGGTTCCACTCTCCCACTGTAGTGATTTTTCAGCGAACTCTTCTAAATACTTCCTGGCTTCCCCATCATCTTTGGTCATAAAAGTACCTTGACACATGTTTTCAAGGCTCTGTTTAGTGTTTGGGTTAATGCCCTCATAAATGATGCGGCACAATTCCCATCTCGGGATGCCGTGATGAGGACACTGAACCAATAGATCCGTGAAACGTTCAAAGCATTTTGAAAATGGTTCAGTAGGGAGCTGGGCAAATTGATTCAGTTCGCTACGGATTCGAGCTGTCTTTTGTATTGGGTAAAATTTCTTAAGGAATGCAGCGACGAATTCTTCCCAATTCGTAATAGAGTGTGCGGTAGTGTTATATAGCCACTTCTCGGCTATATCGCACAATGTAAATGGAAGAAGTCGTAGACGCATCGCATCCACTGAAAGTTGTGACGTACCCATCAATGCGCATACGTTTTCAAATTTGGTAATGAAAACGTAAGCGTCCTCAGTCTCGAGTCCGTGGAATTTGGGTAAAAGATTGATATACTAGGGCTTAATTTCAAAGTTATCCCCATTGGCTGGTGGTGTGGATAAGCAGGTCGAAAGAGGACCTCGAATAGGGTAGCATCTCTCCTGGAGAGAGATGCGGGGTGGATTCTGCGCACCAACGGACGGCGGCAGATTAGGGTTAAAGAAGTTTGATGGATTCGGATCTATCGGTGTGGGTGTGGTAGTGGGTAAAGAAAAGGTAAATAGAGAAATATCGACTTCGGAGTCGATAAAGGGTACGCGGACTAAACGGGCACTAGAATCCCGTGTCCAGCCTATCTTGCACTAAAAAGGGTTAGTACAAGTGGCAGCGTTGGCTTATAATTAGGGGTAATGAATGAATGCGGTGTTTGCTTTGAAAAAGGGACGGATTTTTAAAAAAATGATGCGACACAACAAATGCAGCACACAAACCCTAGAATCTAGTGGTCACCTAGGTCCGGCTCTAGACCGCTCCTAACTGCCAAAACACAAGTCGCAGGATAGAATCCTCCACTGCCTCTTTGTTCCCCTGTGGCCGGATAAGTGCCAGGTAAGTGGGAAGGTACTCCACTACGTAAGTAGTGGGCCTAATTAAAAACCACTAGCCTTAGACATACTCGCCTTAGGCACCAAAAGAAAATGCGGATAAGCAATGAATTACCCACGGCCTTCTCTTGTCCTAATTGAGCGCGACAGTCCTTAGAGTCGTCTCTAGATTTCTTTTAGTTAATGTGGGTCAATGCAGATGCAAGTTTTGTTGTTTTCGGGGCCTAGGAAGGGTAATGAAATCCCCACCTAATATGGATTTGGCCGTGCCCCTTAATATCCGTATTAGAATGCAAACAACCAAGAAACAAAATCACGCACAAATTTAATTTGCTTTTGCGGTGCTGCGATTATTTCCAAAGAATCCTGCAGAAAATTGTTAGTTGGAGCTAAAAAGAGGAGAGAGGAGAAGGTAAGAAATCACCTGAAGAAAAAATTGTACAAAGAACCCTCCAAGGGGCCGCTGTTCCGCCGCGAATCCCTCCTTATGCCGCGCTTCCGCGGTTGAACAATGGGATCACTGCACAAAACTTCACCAAGGAGCTTCTGTAGACTCCCTCTGTTCTCTGGTATATTCCAAAATTTTTCTTCAATTGCCAAACAGCTCCAGATTTCCTTGCAATGAACCACAACAAATCGTTTAGGGTTTGCACGAATTTTGATCTCAAAAATCACAATGGAATAAATCTTTCAATTCAAACTATAATATGAAACGAATTAGCGTGCGATCCCCGGCAACGGCGCCATTTGATTGTTGTAAAATTCTAGATTGCTTATCAAATCAAATAGTCCCCGGCAACGGCGCCATTTGATTGTAATGATTTCTTGTTTGTGTAAATCGAATAAAGCGAATAAGTTTCAATGAGTCGGTAATATTGAATAAAATTCACAATCAATGAATTATATTTGACCGCAATCAATTACGGTGTCGATTGTAGATCGTAAGCGAGTGCGGATCGTCCACAGGGATTGTGCGATTCGTTTCTGTATTTTATTTGTTTGAATCGAAAAGTTAATCGAAAAGAAAAGAAAACATGATTCAAGAATTTATCGATTGATTCAGTTGTCACGATGTTTAATCAAGAATCAAGAAACTGATAAACAAATCAAGAATCGGTGTTTCGATGATATTTCCAACCAAAATGTCAAGAATCTAAATGAGGCTCGTAGGAGTCGATCGGATCTATAGACGTGATGTAATCTCAAGATTTCGTGTTCTTGTCCTTCGAAGGATTGATACTAGATCGATGATGATCGACGAGAGTGTTGGAGATAGTGCCCTCAGAGTCAATTATTGGATCACAGGCACGTGATTGCAAGGATTGAGGGAGGACCTGTCCCAATAGGACAGTCTTACTCGAGATGTTAGTATGCTATCTGGTTTACCTTTATCATCGTTTACTGCTTTAGGTGACCTTACAGGTCGCTATTACACGTTGGTAGAGCCCCTAGGATTCTTGCTTGACCACCAGCAGTATGAGGGCGATCATATACGTGGGAGCTGGCAGTCTATAAGCATATCCTTAAATGGTCCCTAGTCGTGAGAGTTTCGAGACAGGGCATCGATACTCCAGAGTAGACTAGTGTATACAGTCGAGACCCCGACGAGGGGCGGTGGCCGGTCTCACAAGCCACTGGTGTCAGTTGGTTCACCTAAGATGTATACAGGTGCTCATTGGGTTATGAGTACACCGGACAGGACTCGCCGGGAACATGCTAGTTGGTCATATACCAGACGTCAGATGGCAGTTCCCTGGTGACATGTGTACAGGTTAGTTCATCGACCTGGGGATCGTTATTTGTCTTGTGTGAGTTCCCACTGTACTTTGATTACTACCCTACCACGGCTCAAAGGAGTCGTGCAAACAGGTTTTAGTTGGGTACAGTCCCGAGCCACATGGAGGCAGTGAGCATATCTTCAGGGGTTCGTCTCTCCCGGTATTGGGGGTGAGGTCGCGCTGTGTCTAGGAGAGCCATTACACGAAGCCCTCGGCCGAGGCAAGGAGATTTACTGGTAGGTATTCAGTAGTATCTCAGGGTGTTCTGGGCTACACTCCGACACGACTTGTACCGCTTTTGGGGGTCTGACTTTTACCAACCCCCTAGGCCCGCCATGCGATGCTCATAGACGAACGGACCGGACTATACGGATATTGTCACTGTCAGGCTCAGTAGGGTTTTCAGGCTGGGTTCGCTCACAGACGTCCCTTTCAGTCAATACCTGGTAGCCCGTTACGTATTGGCTTATACCTCTGACGTGCTAGTGGTTAAATCCACAACCAAGGTGTTGACGAGTCTTTAGAGTCCCCCGCATTCAGTTACTCAGCTTTCGGGCGAAAGACTGTAGAGGCCGTATGGAGATATGGCAAGGTCCGATCAGATACGTGCTGTATTGCACGGATCAGGATCAGACAGTTTGTACTACAGGCCGTAAGGATATATGGCAGGTTCGATCAGATACGTGCGGTATTGCACGGATCAGGATCGGACGGATATTACTGGCCGGCTTTAGTTTAAGCCGGATCCTAGTATAGTACAGTGTAGTTTTGTCTCGTTGCATTTGTATTTCGGTCGGAATACAAATGCGGGTGTGTATGCACAGTATCGGGGTTTTCCTGTAATTTATTACAGGACCAGTTTTCTGGAGTTGCCAGTTTGCTTTCCGTTTCGGTCAATTTCCTTTGTATCGTTCATTGGCCGAAGATTGGTGGAGGAAGACTTATTTGCATTGTTGCAAATAAGTATTTGTGGAGGGGTTCTTTGCATATTCTTGTGTCATGATGGTTGCACCATTCTTTGACCTTGACTTCCTCTTCTATCATGATTGCTTGACTTTGTGAGGTGATTGTTTGTCATCATGGTTGTTGATGATGTTGTTGATGGAGTGTGGATTTTCTTGTGATCATTGCTTTTCATGATAACCATTCCTCCCTCTCTCTTGCATGATATGAGATGGCTCCCATTATTTTTGAGATATTCTCCTCTCCCTCATTCTTACTCCCTCCCACACATGTAGTGGCTGGCCAAGCATTAGAGGGGCTGTCCCATTTTTTACATGAGGGGATTACACTCATTTGGCTTTGGAAAAATCCTACAAGTTCCATCTCCAAACTCCATAGTTCATCCCTCCACCAAAAGGCAATTCCTACAACCCCAAAATGAGACTTGCACACTACATTCTACAGCAAATCTTGGGCACGTCGACTAGCCAGCTTCATGCTCGAGTTGCCTCAGCATTGAGGTGGGAGCCCGTAAAAGAAGTAGGCAATGTGGTGCACTTCCGGCGACGAGGTGGAGGCAGGACATTCCGCGGGAGATCGGGACGACGACGAGAAGACCGGAGGATTTGGATCAGTCGGTATACTTCTCTTCCCTATCTTATAGTTAGCTAGGACTAGTTAATGGTTCGATCCGTGTATTAGTGTGCGGCGGTTTGCCAGTTCAAGTAAAATTCAAAGTTTATCACCGCTTCCGCATTTGGCCGTCGGATTAACGACCGGGGCGCCGCCATGCACTTACAGTGGTATCAGAGCCTCACCATTAACTTAGTCTAGCTTTGTTTAATGTGTTTGCATTTTCGATCGACCAAAATTCCAAAATCCGCATTTTTCACCGCATCAGTTTTCTGTTGAAAATTTTTGGTGTCGAAAATTTTTTCAGGTTACAGAAAAGTGATCTACTAGAAAAAATAAGAGTTCTGTGAAAATTCGATGCAGCAACTCCACTGTAGGAGCGCGGAACCGCGGCCAAACACCCCTTTGGGCCGCGGTTCCGCCGCACTATTTTGGGTTCCCTGCACCAAATTTCTACAGCATCTTTCTGGGGTGAAAATTGGGTTTTTGGAATAATAACATTGGGCCCAGAATTTCTTGATCTGCTACAGTAATGCTTTGGGGCCCACTTGTTAAAATTTGATTGATCGGATATTTTAAACACATTAGTTCACAGTGTTTACATTATATCTGCGACCGTGAATGCCACTTGATCGGTAAATCCTGTCTAACTGCTATAGCCCGGTTAGACGGATTTGCGAACGTGACTTTCACGTTGATGTTCTATGTATTGCTGTGATGTTGCGGATCGGTCGTGGGGGATAGCCTGGATGCAATGCTAGTACAGTTGTGGTTGTATTATGTACATTTGATATTGCGGGGCGAGCGTCCGATATGTGGACGGCCGTCACTGCCTGTTTGTATTATTATTTTGGGGCACGACCAGGTTGCGGTCGGTGTACCCGTTGTGTATATTTTACTTTCTGTACTAGGATTAATCCGCGGAGGGGTGCACGGATAGCCGGGTTCTATAGGGCAATAAGCCCGCATCTCATGGCATTGAGACGGAGGGGGGCTTCACTCTAGGATTGGCGGGCTATTCGCCGCACTCGTAGGGGGTACAGGTTGACCTAGGAGGGGTGCCAAAGTTACCGGATTCCGTGAAGTGCTGGGTGGTCCATTCACGTTGCTGAAGGGGGCTGCCTCGCTTCAGGTTTTGGCGGGTGACTTGCCGCGCCCGTAGGGGTCTAGGATTTCATTGCACAGGCTATCCACACGACCAGGGGAACGTCGGGTTTCAGTAGTGGCTCTATGAAACCCGGGGATCCCAGATATCTGTATTGTTTCTGTGATGCTGTACATTTCTGTGGTGTTGCATTTTTTATCACGCCTTGAGCGAATATAATATATTGGTATATATATTAGTAGATGGTGTATATGTTTTGCATCCGCGCTAGTCCAGTCCCCGCTCTGTCGTTAGTTAGCTAACCTAACGGGTAATGACGGGACCCAGTGGCGAATGCGGATGGCATATACGTACATCAGTATATTTTCGTTCTTTTTGGTGTGATCAATTGGTGGGACTGCGTTGATTTGGATCAATGCAAGTTAAAACAAACCTAATCTGATGTTGTTGGAACACTTTTTCAAAAAGCTGTTATTGCAAGGACGTTCTCTTTTGTTTTGCATCGTGATATTCAGTTGGAATATCCTGCTCCTCAGTCGACGAGGCAAGGGCCGAGATCCCTTCACCGGGAGTGACCCCTTGGACAAAAGTTTGCGTCAGGGCAATGACTTCACTATAGCCGTTTACTTTTTCTTTGCACCGTGGTATTCAGTTGGAATATCCTGCACCTCATTCTACGGGGAAAGAGCCGAGATCCCTGCACCGGGAGTGACCTCTTTAGCAAAGGTTTTCGTCACTATACTTTTAAAAGCTATCAGTTCCTCCAACGATATCAAGTTCTTTACGTTAAAGGTTTTCGCCAGAAACCATTCGTAGCCCTCCATCGTTTCATATGGATAGTCAATAGTATTCAAGCTGTGTTTGTTGGCCAAAGTCAAGGCACAGTGTTTGGTAGCTGTTGGTTATTCATATGCAGCATAGATAGATGCGTTGGTTTGGGACAGTCGTACTGCCATTTTGGCCAAAGTCAAGGGTATGTACGGGTGGGTTCAAATTAACCTGGAGAATGACGGGTAGAACTTGACATGTGACTTATGATATGTTGGCCAAAGTCAAGGTCATAAGAGCATGGGGCAGAAATCACATCGGGAGTTTCAAAAGAACTGAAACTTGCCAGATATGCGCATACCTTCTGGAGTGTGACACCGTGAGCGGATTCCGTCACGTTGTCATGCGATGATAGTTGGATCCCGATTCCTACTGATGAGTTAGTTTACTCCTCGGGTGACCCCGACTAATTCTTCTTTCAGGTTTGGAGGAGAATTTGAGGTACAGTGGGAGGTTTCCAGATTAGATAAATTGGTAACCATTCTGATCTAAGTTAGAGTGCACGCTGAGTGTTTCTTTTCTCTCTCTCTTTGGCAGCGACCATTGACCCGACCCTAAGACTATGACTCAGTGACCAAGTTAACCGAACCGTCTTAACTTTGGCTTTTGGATTGTCAGAGTTGCAAACCTCATTGCCACTCCTACTTTTACCCTTTTCTCCAGGACACCCCGTATTACTACAACGTCCACTTCCATTGGACAAAACCATCGTATGGTTAGATACGAACTCGAAGGAATTTATTCGAGGATGGTTTCAGGTTCTGGAGGAAACGGATTGGACTATTCAGTTGTCTTTTCCTTTTACCCTCTCTCAGGTTACGAGTACTCCTTAGTTTAGGAGTAGTACACCTATTACGCAAATTGGATAGTCTTCTTCCAGACCATAGGCAGGTGCCGACCGGTAGGGAATGAAGAAAACCAATTAGCATAACGATGGTGTGTAGAAGGTATTATGTTAAGACAAAGCAAGGGATTAGTAAGAGGGCAAAGTAAATTGCGACTGATATTCACGACCAAACCAAGTATTTCATTATCACTCCCACTTCACCTTTGTATTTCTCCAGGACACTCCGTATCACTACGAAGATCCCAAGTTTATTGGATAATCCATCGTATGGTTATATACGAACTCGAAAGGAACTTGTTCCAGTTCGGGGATGGATCCTGGTTCAGGAGAAATAGGAATAAGGTTTATTCGGTTGTCTTTTATCCTCACCTTCTCTCGCATTGCGAGTGATCCTAGGATTAGGACAGTACACCCTTTATGCTTATTGGATAGTCTTCTTCCAAACCATAGGCTGGTGCCGAACGGTAGGGAAGGAAGAAAACCTTTTGGCCTAAGGGGTGTGCAGAAGGTAATGACTAAAGACATATGAAGGGATTTGGGGAGGTGGCAAAGAGATATACGGTTACAGTCGTGAATCTGGAAGAGGCATTACTAGGAATACCGGGATACCCCATCGAAACATTTCAATGTTTCAGCTTCACTGTGTACTGTTAAAGGAAAACTGATTTCCCAGTTAGACACTTGCTCTAGGGTATGTATTTACCAGGTATGATTCTCACATCTGTATGGTTTTACAGATGATGAGTGGGAGTAAGTTATTGGGAATTGGGTGATCATCCTCATTATATCGGGATTCGTTGTAATCGGTGATATTTGAGGAAGTCACCTGGGTTGGTTGCCGGACGGCAAATATTTGGTTTTGAATATCCGTTGTTATGCACCAATTTCAAATTGATGTATCTGTACGTCTATTTTTATAGAGTGAGATACACCTTTTTGAAATTATGTCTACGACATTTACCTATATCAGTGGATGGTTAGGTAAGGAGCATTAAACAGCGGTGTAATTCTTCTTAACCATAAGTACAGTTTTCAACCTACGACACATAGTGAATGAGTTATCAGACTCAAGGGACTTATACAGAGTATTGTATGTTGTCTAGGGTCCATCAGGATAGAGGGGTTGGTCCTCGTACTATATTCGGTTTACTTATGACTTCTCTAGTTTTTAGACAGGTGTTTCGCGGAAACACAGGGTCCGAATTTTAAGAAGTTATAGGTATTTGAATAAAGTAGAGAACCAGATATTACAAGTATCGGGATTCTTCGAAGTGATCGAGGATGTAGATACTTGTGTATGGTATTCAGTTGATAGTAATGATAAAGAGATCTTGCTTCTCTTTCAGGTTACTCATGTTTGGAAGCATTCCTAAGTTGAGTAACGCTGATCGGCCTCCTTCCATTTAGTTGACATGCACTGGAGACAGCTGCATGATTTGAATCTGGTTCAATTAAATCAGTGCCTCTGGTTCTATATTGGATATAGAACAGTTCATATCTTAACGATGTTAAGATACGGGGAGTTGTCCGGTTTATGATTAAAACCAGACACTGGACAACTCAAGGCACGTTTTTGTAATGGCTGCTTGTGGGTTGACCCAGGCTATGACGAGGGTTGATTTTCTACCATCTGGATGAACAATAGCAATATTGTTCTAGACTCACCACAGTTTTATTAAAAAATGGATTTTTTTCTAAAAAACAGTAGTGGGAGTATGGTAGAACTGGAAGTTATTCCAGAACCACAAACGATTACTGAATATTTGATAGGAACCTAAAGATTCAATCTGGTTTGACATTCCATTGGCCACTCCGCAGATAAGGTGGGTAACTTCAGGCACCCGAGAGGTACTACGGTAGCCTCAAGGACGGTGACAGGGAAGTTCTTGTTTACCCACAATTGCCATTGCTGTTGTTCCAGGTTGTGAGACCCGGCGGGAGGATGAGTATAGCGTCGTTCTAAACTAGCTTTAGAAGTGTACGTGTATATGACTCTGCCAGAGGGTTGTCGTAGTCAGTGGGAGCAGCGGAAGCATTGGTGGGCAAGTGGCTTATGTCTATTTATAGACTAAAGCAGATGTAGCGGAGATAGATCATCTATTTCTGACGTGACAGTCATGGGTTTGACTTCATCAGAATAGGGATGGATCTGTTGAGAAGGTAGTAGAGTGTGATATCCTGGTATTTGGATGACATACACAGAGTAGGAAAAGAAACTCCTATACTACAGTCGGTTATACTTTGGTCGTCACACAGTGGTTTCTCCACAAAGGAAATTGATTTTATATCAGACATACTGGTTACTAGATCTATGGTTTTAGATCTAGGTTTGGGTGGTTTCCCAATCAGGGTACTTTGACAGCATTCTAAGAGTATTTAGGATGAACGACTCCTGGCACGGTAGTGTACCTGCAGGTGATGGAGTCACCCTCTCTAAAGGTGTCTTACAGACTAAAGTAGAGAGGGATGTGCATGATTGGCAGATTACTTGCGTAGGCAATTGAGTCAATCATGAGATGTCAAGTACCACACCAGATGTTGTTCTTGCACTAAATGCAATAAGTTGACATTAATCAAATCCTGGAGAAACAGTCGGAAGCAGTTTTAGAACATAAGTGGATATTCTAGGGATATGATAACGACTGCCTCATGCAGGAGACAGTTATCATTCCAGGCTTCCAAGGTGACTTGGACGACAAGGAGGTTGTCAGAGTTATAGTTTTCCTTCTGACGAGGGGCAGTATTTTGGACAGGTGGTCCAAGGAAATACTGAGGGAGGCATGGCGCAGGATACTGATTAAGTTCAGTTGACGATACAGTCTAAGAAGTTTGGATTTGGAGTTCATTTATGAGCTAGGTCCCATCAGACATCCAGACACATTCTAAGACAGGTATTGCTCATTTCGGGAGATGGCTTTCTCCGCGAACTTGAGATATAAGAGACATAGAAAGAAACATCAAAGCGGATCCACTCACTGAGGCTATTCCTTGAACGCAATAGTTCCGCAAGCGAGCTTTGTGAGACTGACTATGATACACTGCATACCCTTATAGTTAATAGTATACTAGATTGCATGGACATTCATATAACATTCATATACACATATGCGATATCACTTCGTAGGACACGAACACCATTACCATTGGCATCTGTTGCACATGCACTATTCATGTGACACACACGCCTTTGGTAATTGCCATGCCACGTGCACCATAGAACCTGTTTAGTTTAGTATCGTCACTTGCATCATACATGAAATATGAAATTGTATAGCATGTATATATCTCGCATCATCATCATACTTACATAGATTTTTTGCCACAATTCACATCGCATACCTTGTTATCATAAACATTTATCATATATAACATGTGCACATTATGATTTTTCTTGAGGATTTCAGTATTGCTGCGATTTCTGGAATTTTGGGGAAAACCGCAAGAATTTAACAAAAGCTTATATTTATCATTTCTAAAACAAAGTTGCTGTTTTCTCGTGATGTATGTGTTGTCCACCATGAGTTTTTATGTTTTCTGTTGGATTTCGAGACCCGATTCGAGGAGTGGATGAACCGTCTCGGGTACATGGTGGGCCCGGTATGGTACCCCGAGGCAAGAAGATCGAGTTGTAGACGATGAGCCTGGCAGGGGAAGACTACCTACCGGTGATGTCTGGCGCGGCGGATATCCGGAGGATACCGACCGTTGTCGTGAGATTTGATGATATGGGCCGATCCGGACTGACGGAGCCCGATATTTGAGACATTGATACAGTGAGATATTGAGACAGATATGATTTCATATTTGGTGTCGATGCTTGACACGGGTTTTCAGATGATTTCTTGATGGTACTTAGCTATTATACAGATATTCATTTTCTAAAGTTAAGAATGCAGTACCCTTAGCATTTAAAACACTTAAAGATTTAGTAATGACATTGCATACATGTGCATGCATACTAGAGCTATTATATCACATATGGACATACATGCTGTGACGCATTTGCGTGCATTCTTACGATTGCCTTATTAGATGTTATATTCTACTCACGAGCTGGCAACTCACCCCCGTTCTGCCACAGTGTCTTGCAGGTCGGACCCGTCACCCTTGTAGCGGCGGGCTATCTTATCATCAGCTCCTTTTGCTCAGACTTGCGACATCGCCCGTAGGTGGGTTGCGAGCACACTTTATTTCTTTTTGCTCCATCGTTGTATCTAGTATTCTCTATCTACCACTTTATTTTATATATGCGACCTAGTGGTGAGACTGAGAGATTTGTATATTTGTGGTTTCTTTTGGGTCGAGCTCACTTCAGCCGACGTTGTGTTTTCTGATATTTTGCACTTCTTTTATGCTCTTTTCATGATATTACTTATATATTGCGTGTGGTTGTGATCCACCTTGGGCGAAGAGCTAGCTCCCGCTTGGGGATGCCATTTTATGATTACAGGTTATATATATCTTGTTGTACCCATTTTGGGGGATAGAAAATACAGGGGAGACTCTGCCGAAATTTTCGGAAATTTTTGATGTTTTAAAAAAAAAGGGATTCTATGCAACTTAATCGATTTAAAAAAACGTTTTCATTAAAGGTTTTCCTTCACTCTCTTTTGCTTTTGGTTTAGATTCTTCTGGGCTTTGGCTGACATAGGTTACGGTACGCCTTTAGACGTCTTGTAATCTAAGTGCCAGTCACGTTCCGTACCTTCGGGTCGTGACAAAGTTGGTATCAGAGCGTAGGTTTTACCTTCCTGAGTGTAGGACGACCTTGGTAGATGGAGTAGGTGACTTAAGCAGAGTGGCGTAGCGTGGGTATGATCCGCGGCATACTTACGATACGGTACTCCGCCTAAGTGACCTTAGAATATAATTGCTTGTATTTCCTTTCTTGATTCCTTGCATTCCTTGATTCAATTGCAATGTTCTTATCAGTCCTGTTTCTTATTCCAGCTTCGATGCCGCCAAAGACTACGAGAGCTCAGCGGGCTGCCGCTAGGGATGAGATTCGGGCGGGCCCGTCTGAGGCGAGGATCGAGCGGGATGATACGCCTACCCCTCAGGGTCATACTGATCCTCCTTATCCAGACCGTATTGCCAGATTAGAGGCCGGCATGCAAGAGTTGCGGCAGATAATGGGATCTTTAGTTGAGTCCAGCCGGGCACAAAGATTCGAGGACGTTCCTTCCACCTCACAGACCACGATCGTACCTGCTGCACAGATGGTCACTCCTGCTGCTACTACGGAGACTATCCCTGTTTCACAACAGGAGTTCATGAGATTGAGACCTCCAACTTTTACCGGTACAGATGCGACAGAGGACCCACAGGCGTTTCTTGATAGGATGGCTCGGATTTGCCATTCGTTGAGGTGTTCTGATGATAGATTGGTGGAGTTTGCGAGTTTTCGTCTAGAGGGTCTTGCCCAGACATGGTACGATTCAGTAGAGAGAGGCCGAGCTGCAGGTCTACCTTCTATGACCTGGGATGAGTTTACAGCTGCATTTCTTGCCCGTTTTCTTCCGGAGAGTGTCCGAGATGCTCGAGCCCGTAGTTTTGAGTCTTTGCGCAAGACTCCTGGGATGACAGTGTCGGAGTATGATATACAGTTTACCCAGTTGTCTCGATATGCTCTGTACCTAGTAGACACAGAAGAGAAAAGAATAAAGAGGTTTGTGCGAGGGCTTGATACACAGCTATTCCTTGCCATCGGCACCCAGCACTTTGACACATACGCAGCCGCGATGGATGCAGCCTTACTTTTGGAGGAGCGTATTTCTGAGACTCTGGTTGTTTCTGTGCCGAAGAGGATCCGTACTGATACGCCAGCTCAGCGGCAGATGGGTAGACACCGTGATAGATTATTTCCGGGAGATGGTGGAGGCAGAGGATTGAGACGAGGTCAGTTGTTTGATTCATATCCACAGACCCAGCAGTCGTCTCCAGGATGTTTTCGGTGTGGGATTCAGTACCACCGTATCAGAGACTGTACCATGGGACGTCAGGGCATGGCGACAGTCCCGCATGTGACCTTACCACCCTGAACACCTCCTCAGAGAGCTCTACTTCCTACTCCTCATGATGCTCCACGCCAGCCAGATGCTTCTAGAGGTCGTGGGCGTGGCGGTCCGGTTCAGAGAGGACGAGGCGACAGAGGCAGAGGCAGAGGCCGAGGTAGAGGCAGAGGACAGCCAGCTATTAGTGGTGGACAGGCCCGAGTGTTCGCGTTGACTCCTCAGGATGCACAGGCATCCAATGCCGTCGTGACAGGTACTCTGCCAGTATGTTCTTTTGATGCACGGGTATTATTTGATCCAGGCTCCACACATTCCTATGTTTCCACGTACTTTGCACCGAGGTTGGGCCGAGAGTCTTCTCCGTTAGATCAGCCGCTTGTCATTATTACCCCGGTAGGCGAGTCTTTTGTTGCCCGTTTTGTGTACCGATCGTGTTCCGTTCGTATCGGGGAGAGAGATTCTTCAGTTGATATGATTCTCCTCGATATGCTAGACTTTGACGTTCTTCTTGGTATGGACTGGCTAGCCACCTGTTATGCATCCGTGGACTGCCGTGAGAAAGCAGTCAAATTCAGTTTTCCTGGTGAGCCGGTTCTTATTATTCAGGGAGATCGTAGCGCTACCCTTCCCAGCTTGATTTCTTCTCTTCGCGCTGGTCTGCTCTTAAGAAAAGGGTGTCAGGGATTCTTAGCTTATCTTTGTGATACTAGCTCAACAGAGGTTCCGTTGGACCAGGTCCCTATTGTGAGAGAGTTCCCTGATGTATTCCCTGAAGAGCTGCCTGGTCTGCCACCAGAGCGCGAGATTGAGTTCTGTATTGACTTAATCCCCGGCACGGAGCCTATCTCTATACCGTCTTATCGGATGGCCCCGGCGGAGCTGAGAGAGCTAAAGGATCAGTTACAGGACTTGCTGGACAAAGAGCTTATCCGACCGAGTGTGTCACCTTGGGGTGCTCCCGTCTTGTTTGTTAAGAAGAAGGACGGAAGTATGCGCTTATGCATTGATTATCGTCAGCTGAAACAGGTTACTGTGCGGAACAGATATCCCTTACCCCGCATTGATGACTTATTTGATCAGCTTCAGGGTGCAGGGTTCTTCTCGAAGGTTGATTTACGGTCAGGTTATCACCAGTTGCGGGTTCGGAAGGAGGATATTCCGAAGACCGCTTTCCGTACTCAATATGGTCATTATGAGTTCTTGGTGATGTCGTTCGGGCTCACCAATGCCCCGGCTGCATTTATGGATTTGATGAACCGTGTATTCAGGCCGTATCTCGATCAGTTCATTATTGTGTTCATTGACGACATCTTGGTTTATTCTCGGAGCCGGGAGGAGCATGAGCAGCACTTACGTATCACATTACAGACTTTGAGGGAGCATCAGCTGTTCGCCAAATTCTCCAAGTGCGCATTCTGGTTAGACAGTGTCGACATCTTGGGTCATGTGGTGACGAGAGATGGTATTTGTGTGGACCCGAAGAAGATCGAGGCAGTTCAGCGTTGGCCTAGACCGGTATCAGTTACAGAGGTTCGCAGTTTTCTAGGTCTGGCCGGCTACTATCGGCATTTTGTCCAGGATTTCTCCAGCATTGCTGCACCGTTGACCGGATTGACCCGGAAGGGGGTTCCTTTTGATTGGACTCAGGCATGTGAGGATAGTTTCCAGCAGTTGAAGACTCGTTTGACTACTGCACCAGTGTTAGCATTGCCTTCAGGATCAGGCGGGTTCGTTGTATATTGTGATGCTTCTCGAGTGGGGCTGGGCTGTGTATTGATGCAGCACGACAGAGTTATCGCGTATGCTTCTCGGCAGCTGAGGAAACACGAACAGAACTACCCCACCCATGATTTAGAGATGGCTGCAGTGGTGTTTGCACTTAAGATCTGGAGACATTACCTATACGGTGAGTCATGCCAGATATTCACTGACCACAAGAGTTTGAAGTATATCTTTCAGCAGCGAGATCTGAATCTGAGACAGCGCCGTTGGATGGAGTTGGTGAAAGATTATGACTGCGAGATTCTATACCATCCGGGCAAGGCGAATGTGGTGGCAGATGCTTTGAGTAGGAGGCCCGGAGGTAGCTTATCTTGCTTGAGCGCAGTACTGATGCAGTCGACGGCGGATTGGCAGGTGTTATGTGACAGCAGAGTGCAGTTCGAGTTTACTCCTACAGGGGGACAGCTGGCCCATTTCAGAGCACGCCCATAGTTACTTGACCGTATCCGTGAGGCACAGTCCGGCGATGCCCGTATTTTAGAGATTATTGAGCAGATTCGGCAGGGCAGAGTTTCTGAGTTCGTGATTGATGATCAGGGGATACTTCGATTTGGGACTCGACTGTGCGTGCCAGATTCAGAGGGACTGAGACGTGATATTCTCGAGGAGGCACATAGATCAGTATACAGTGTGCATCCAGGTTCCACCAAGATGTACCCTGATTTGAGAGAGGTTTACTGGTGGGACGGGATGAAGAAGGATATTACAGACTTTGTGTCGAGATGCCTGACTTGTCAGCAAGTCAAGGCCGAGCACCAGAGGCCAGCCGGCGAGTTACAGCCTTTGCCCATCCCTGAGTGGAAGTGGGAGCAGGTCTCCATGGATTTCATTGTGGGTCTACCCAGGACCAGTCGAGGGTATGACTCTATTTGGGTGATTGTGGATCGACTGACGAAAGCGGCTCACTTCCTGCCAGTGAAGACCACTTTTGGATTTTCTCAGTACGCCCAGGTCTATATTGATGAGATCGTGCGACTGCATGGTGTTCCGACTTGCATCGTGTCCGACCGTGGCACCCAGTTTACCAGCCGATTGTGGCAGAAACTCCAGGAAGCTTTGGGCACCCGATTGAGTTTTAGCACAGCCTTTCATCCGCAGACTGACGGTCAGTCGGAGCGTACTATTCAGACTCTTGAGGACATGCTCAGAGCTTGTGTTTTAGATTTCGGTGGTAGCTGGGATCGTCATTTGCCTTTGATCGAGTTTTCCTACAATAATAGCTTCCAGGAGACGATTCAGATGGCACCTTTTGAGGCTTTATATGGGAGGAGATGTCGATCGCATGTATGTTCGACAGAGCTCAGGGAGAGCAGTATTTTGGGGCCGCAGATCATACAGGAGACGACCGAGAAGATACAGCTGATTCGGGACAGGATGAGAGCGGCACAGAGTAGGCAGAAATCTTATGCTGACAGGCGCCGTCGCCGACTCGAGTTCGCTGTTGGCGATCATGTTTTCCTGAAGGTCTCTCCGATGAAAGGTGTGATGAGATTTGGGCGGAAAGGGAAACTGAGTCCTAGATATGTTGGTCCTTTCGAGGTCTTAGAGCGTGTTGGTCCTTTCGAGGTCTTAAACCGTCTCGATGCTCCGCAAGTACCTTCATGATCCTTCCCAGGCGATTCAGCACTAGACAATCCAGCTAGAGCGTGATCTTTCTTTCACCGAGCAGCCGGTGGTCATCTTGGATCGGCAGGTGAAGAAATTGAGGTCGAAGGTTATACCGTCCGTCAAGGTCCTTTGGCATGGCCCGAACAGCGAGGAGATCACCTGGGAGACCGAGGTCGAGATGAGGAAGAGATATCCCCATCTTTTTGAAGGTACGCGTAGTTAAATTCTAAATTCGGGGACCGAATTTCTTTAAGGGGGGAAGATTGTAACCCTTCGAAAATCGTTTAGGCAGTTTTTCGGTAATCGGCAAATTTTTCGGAAATTTTTGATGTTTTTAAAAAAAAGGGATTCTATGCAACTTAATCGATTTAAAAAACCGTTTTCATTAAAGGTTTTCCTTCACTCTCTTTTGCTTTTGGTTTAGATTCTTCTGGGCTTTGGCTGACATAGGTTACGGTACGCCTTTAGACGTCTTGTAATCTAAGTGCCAGTCACGTTCCGTACCTTCGGGTCGTGACAGACTAGTAGAGGAGTTGGGTGTTCGGTATCACACGGGCTGTGAGTATGCGACATCGCAATAATTAGCCTTGAGTGCAAGTGGGAGATTGTTGGAGATAGTGCCATCAGAGTCAATTATTGGATCACAGGCACGTGATTGCAATGATTGAGGGAGGACCTGTCCCAATAGGACAGTCTTACTCGAGATGATAGTATGCTATCTGGTTTACCTTTATCATCGTATACTGTTTTAGGTGACCTTACAGGTCGCTATTACACGTTGGTAGAGCCCCTAGGATTCTTGCTTGACCACCAGCAGTATGAGGGCGATCATATACGTCGGAGCTGGCAGTCTATAAGCATATCCTTAAATGGTCCCTAGTCGTGAGAGTTTCGAGACAGGGCATCGATACTCCAGAGTAGACTAGTGTATACAGTCGAGACCCTGACGAGGGACGGTGGCCGGTCTCACAAGCCACTGGTGTCAGTTGGTTCACCTAAGATGTATACAGGTGCTCATTGGGTTATGAGTACACCGGACAGGACTCGCCGGGAACATGCTAGTTGGTCATATACCAGACGTCAGATGGCAGTTCCCTGGTGACATGTGTACAGGTTAGTTCATCGACCTGGGGATCGTCATTTGTCTTGTGTGAGTTCCCACTGTACTTTGATTACTACCCTACCACGGCTCAAAGGAGTCGTGCAAACAGGTTTTAGTTGGGTACAGTCCCGAGCCACATGGAGGCAGTGAGCGCATCTTCAGGGGTTCGTCTCTCCCGGTATTGGGGGTGAGGTCGCACTATGTCTAGGAGAGCCATTACACGAAGCCCTCGGCCGAGGCAAGGAGATTTACTGGTAGGTATTCCAGTAGTATCTTAGGGTGTTCTGGGCTACACTCCGACACGACTTGTACCGCTTTTGGGGTCTGACTTTTACCAACCCCTTAGGCCCACCATGCGATGCTCATAGACGAACGGACCGGACTGTACGGATATTGTCACTGTCAGGCTCAGTAGGGTTGTCAGGCTGGGTTCGCTCACAGACGTCCCTTTCAGTCAATACCTGGCAGCCCGTTACGTATTGGCTTATACCTCTGACGTGCTAGTGGTTAAATCCACAACCAAGGTGTTGACGAGTCTTTAGAGTCCCTCACATTCAGTTACTCAGCTTTCGGGTGAAAGACTTTAGACGCCGTATGGAGATATGGCAAGGTCCGATCAGATACGTGCGGTATTGCACGGATCAGGATCAGACAGTTTGTACTACAGGCCGTATGGATATATGGCAGTTTCGATCAGATACGTGCGGTATTGCACGGATCAGGATCGGACGGATATTACTGGCCGGCTTTAGTTTAAGCCGGATCCTAGTATAGTACAGTGTAGTTTTGTCTCGTTGCATTTGTATTTCGGTCGGAATACAAATGCGGGTGTGTATGCACAGTATCGGGGTTTTCCTGTAATTTATTACGGGACCAGTTTTCTGGAGTTGCCAGTTTGCTTTCCGTTTCGATCAATTTCCTTTGTATCGTTCATTGGCCGAAGATTGGTGGAGGAGGGCTTATTTGCATTGTTGCAAATAAGTATTTGTGGAGGGGTTCTTTGCATATTCTTGTGTCATGATGGTTGCACCATTCTTTGACCTTGACTTCCTCTTCTATCATGATTGCTTGACTTTGTGAGGTGATTGTTTGTCATCATGGTTGTTAATGATGTTGTTGATGGAGTGTGGATTTTCTTGTGATCATTGCTTTTCATGTTAACCATTCCTCCCTCTCTCTTGCATTATATGAGATGGCTCCCATTATTTTTGAGATATTCTCCTCTCCCTCATTCTTACCCCCTCCCACACATGTAGTGGCCGGCCAAGCATTAGAGGGGCTGTCCCATTTTTTACATGAGGGGATTACACTCATTTGGCTTTGGAAAAATCCTACAAGTTCCATCTCCAAACTCCATAGTTCATCCCTCTACCAAAAGGCAATTCCTACAACCCCAAAATGAGACTTGCACACTACATTCTACATCAAATCTTGGGCACGTCGACTAGCCAGCTTCGTGCCCGAGTTGCCCCGGCATTGAGGTGGGAGCCCGTAAAAGAAGTAGGCAATGTGGTGCACTTCCGGCGACGAGGTGGAGGCAGGACATTCCGCGGGAGATCGGGACGACGACGAGAAGACCGGAGGACTTGGATCAGTCGGTATACTTCTCTTCCCTATCTTATAGTTAGATAGGACTAGTTAATGGTTCGATCCGGGTATTAGTACGCGGCGGTTTGCCAGTTCAAGTAAAATTCAAAGTTTATCACCGCTTCCGCATTTGGCCGTCGGATTGACGACCGGGGCGCCGCCATGCACTTACAGAGAGTTAGGGCTTTCTTGATGAAACTAGGGTTTCATCGTTTAACCCTTGTTCTTTCGTAGATATCATTCACATTCTAGCCTCTAGCAATTTCAAGAAACGATCGTAACTCCCCAATCTCGAGTGATATCAATCAAGAAAGCATCGCAACGAATTGGGTTGTCGATTCACGAACTTGCTAGGGTTTACAAAACTCGTAGGATTCAAGAATCGATTTAAGATATATTACATCATCATTCTATTGATCGTCTCGACTCCTCGACGAGCGGAGTATTACTCAAACATCATCACACAGAAAGCATTCAAGAATTTAAAAGATATCATGATGCGAGAATTTAAAGAAAACAAGATAAAAGAATATCACATTTTATTTATATCAACAATTTGATTACAGTCGCTCAAGAACTACAAGTGGAAGAACTAAATTGTTGAATTGGCGTCGCTCGGTTCCGTGAGTCGCGGATCGGCTTGGATCACTTGCTCTGTTGAAGATCGGCTCGGCTCATAAAAGGTTGCAAGGCTTCTTGCTTGATGGGTACTCGGAATCTTGGTTTTTGATTGGAATTAGGGTTAGGGTTTCACATAAGCCTTCTCACTAGACTTGTGGAAGAAGATGAAGAAAGAGAGTGAATGAATCTAGATTAATACTAAAATTGGCTAAAGATCATTCTCCCCCATTGTTTACAAATGAGCCTAGGGTCTTATTTATAGATCAACCAAACCCTAGGTCTAGGTTTGAATTTACAATTCCCTCCAAAAGTTTGTTGAGGCTTCTAGAAGGAGTTTGTTAGGCTTAGCTTAGGGTTTAAGCTAGGGTTTAAGAAGAAGTTTCTAGAATACAAGGCTTAGTTTAGTGTACGAACAAGGGTTTTGCTGATCTGGCAGAAGTCTCTGGAGTCCTCTGGAAATTGTTGTGTCTTTCTGAAGTGTGGGCCCTGAGAGAAGTATTTTGCACCAAATTTAGGAAGCTAATTCCTTGGACCCACCACGGATCCGCGGCACAAGTAGGCTCCTGCCGCGGATCCGCGACACTTTGTGGGGCTTGGGCCTTGGGCTTTCAGGTGTGGTCTTGGGATGCCCTTTGGGGATTTATCTGATATGTTGAATTTTATTCGTCCCTTTGGATTGATACCAGAACTGAAATCATTGAGTTGGCGTAATCGGTACCGTATAAATTTTGGCCTTTCTTCTGGATTTTCCTGCACAGATCTCAAAACAAGTGTTGCGCAATATAGGAATGATGCGATACCATGAAATGCGGTCAATTTCCTTTATAGTGCCGGTTTTAGAGTCTAATACATGCAATCTGATGTTTTGCGACAGTTTTGCTAATTTGTGAAATATGAATACCGTACACTTCTAAATGAATGCAAAAGATAGGGAAATTGCCCTGTTAAAAATACAATATTTTCGACTAATCAAGTAGTTAGACAGGTTTGTTGTCATCTTCATCGATGACATCCTGGTGTATTCTAAGAGTCGGAAAGAACATGCAGAGCACCTACGAATTGTCCTAGAAACTCTTCGACAACATCAGCTTTATGCCAAGTACAGCAAGTGCGAGTTTTGGTTAAAGCAAGTTGTTTTCTTGGACATATCGTATCAGGAGAAGGAATCTCTGTGGATCCAGCAAAAGTTTCAGCGGTTAGCGAATGGCCTACACCAAAGTCAGTGAAGGATATTCGAAGTTTCTTGGGTTTAGCTGGATATTACAGAAGGTTTATTGAAGGCTTTTCAAAGATAGCAACGCCCCTGACCAAGCTTACACGTAAAGATGATGAATTTGTGTGGTCAGAAGCATGCGAACAAGCTTTCGTAGAACTCAAGTCAAGGTTGACATCAGCACCTATTCTCATCATACCGGATCAATCTGGAGGATTCGAAGTGCATTGCGATGCATCCGGTAAGGGATTAGGATGTGTTCTACATCAGCACAGTAAGGTTGTGGCTTATGCTTCAAGACAACTGAAGATTCATGAGCGCAATTATCCGACGCACTGATCTGGAGTTGGCAGCCGTCATCTTTGCTCTCAAGATTTGGCGTCATTATCTACTTGGTGAACGAGTGAACATCTACACAGATCATAAGAGCATGAAGTACGTGTTTACTCAGAAGGAGTTGAATATGCGGCAGAGAAGATGGTTAGAACTCATGGCGGACTTTGACATCAACTTTCAATATCACCCAGGGAAGGTGAATGTAGTACCTGATGCTCTTAGTCGCCAACCATTATCGATGAATCTCACCGCTCAGTGGAAGCTTCAACAAGACTTGCATCAGATGGAGATTGAAGTAATCATGCCAGGTAATGCTTCAAGTTTGATGAATTTACAAGTTCAATCAACCATTGTCAATCAGATCAAAGCAGCTCAAACAAGTGATGCTAAGCTGCAAAAGATCAGAGAACAAGTGGAGAATGGACTCAGAACAGACTTCATGATCCATGAGGGCGGATCTTTGAGATACGGCAGCAGATTGTGTGTACCAAAAGGTCCCGTTCGGAAAGAGTTAATGAAAGAAGCTCACAGCTCTTCCTACTCAGTACACCCTGGAGGTACCAAAATGTACAAAGATCTACGTCAGAATTATTGGTGGCATGGAATGAAGCGTGAAGTAGCCAGAAGCATCGCAAAATGCTTGGTGTGTCAGCAAGTAAAGGCTGAACATCACAGGACTGCTGGATTACTTCAACTGTTACCAATCCCAGAATAGAAGTGGCAACACATCACGATGGACTTTGTGACTGCTCTTCCTCGCAGCACAAAGGGTAACGATGCCATATGGGTCATTGTGGATCGACTCATAAAATCGGCTCAATTCATCCCATTTCGAGTTGGCCAATCTACTGAGACACTAGAGAAGAAGTACATGGAGGTAATAATCTAATTAAGATTTAAACTCTTCATAATGTACTATCTCTGATACCCATGAACTCATGCAGGAAATTGTGAGACTTCATGGAGTACCGGTCTGCATTGTCTCCGATCGTGACACCAGGTTCCAATCGCAATTTTGGCAGAGTCTGCAAGCAAGCTTAGGAACAAGTCTGAACTTCAGCACGGCTTATCATCCACAAACAGATGGTCAGTCGGAACGAACTATTCAGATCTTGGAGAATATGCTCAGAGCATGTATGTTAGACTTCAAAGGATCGTGGGAAGATCACCTACATCTTGTGGAGTTTCGTACAACAACAGCTACCAAGCAAGCATAGGAATGGCACCTTTTGCAGCATTTATGGAAGGAAGTGTCGATCGCCATTATGTTGGGATGACATCGGAGATAGGGAACTTCTTGGACCAGAGATGATAGTAGCAACTGTTGATGTAGTTTGTACTATCAGGGAAAGGATGCGCATAGCCCAAGATCGACAGAAGCACTGGGCTGATGCAAAGAGACGACACTTTGAGTTCCAGCCAGGAGATCACGTATTCTTGAAGATATCTCCGAACCGCAGAGTGATCCGTTTTGGAAGACGGGGTAAGCTCAGTCCGAGATATATTGGACCGTTCGACATACTCGAACGAGTCGGTGAAGTGGCATACCGCTTAGCATAACGTGTTCCACATATCCCAACTCTGAAGGAATGTGAGTGACCCCAGCCATGTTCTCAACCATTCCGAGCTCACGATACAGCCCGATTTGTCTTGTGAGCAACAGCCTGTGGAGATCCTGGACAGGAAAGTGAAGACACTTCAGAACAAGGAAGTTAACTTGGTTCGAGTGATGTGGAGGAAAGACACTCCAGGAGAGTCCACTTGGGTAAGGGAGGATGAAATGCGTACTAGATATCCACACCTCTTTGTAAACTAGTCCTCAAATAAAAGTTGAAAATTTCGAGGACGAAATTTTTGTAAGTAGGGTAGACTGTAACAACTCCATTTTTAATATACAAATAATTGATTTAAATTCAATGTATGCTTGGAGTATTTATTGTTGTTGATATCTCTTTAAGTATTTATTTCACTCCATAATTACAAGAAGGAGCTTGTAGCTCAATGGTAATACCTTGCACTGCTGAACCAAGCCACTAGAGTTCAAATCCCATACCCCACATTATTTTTGTATTTATTTTTTTAAAAATCCTTTAGAAGCCCAACAGTCAAAACGCCATAACTCATAAAACTTGAACTGAACGTAAAAAACTAAATATACAATAATTCACACCTCGAGATTCCCCGGCCCCCGACACCCCGACTCGGCCGAGTCGGCCGGCGGACCGGCCGACTCGGGCCGGCGCCACCGGCCGGACTCGGCCGGACGGCCGAGTCGTCAACATAGAAGAGGAGCATCTTGACTTGGTCTTCCTCCCTGTACACACTAAATTCCTTGACCGGTTACAGAAAGCCCAATAAATCTCTTTTACTCCAAAGTTTAATGATTTTTATTGATTTTTTTAATATATTTTTACATTTTTTAATTGAAGACCCTAACCCTACCCTAACCCTATATATACCCCCCATACCCTCTACCCTCTCATCCTAAATTCCTAAGTCCACTCTCTCAAAATTCCAAGAGAACTTTGGTACGTTGGAAAACGAGCAAAAGGCGAAGCGCTGACGAAATCGACGGCGAAATTCCAGTGATCATGCTAGGACCTCTCAACGACGATTCGACGCACCGGCAAACCCTCTACTTCCCCCTCACTCTCTAGTGTTGTCCAAACCCATAAGTCCCTCTTTTCTACCTTTCTTTTCTTTCATAAAAATACGACTTTACAAACCCGACGGAAATCGAATAAACCGATCTCCGATTCGGTTTTCTATAAAATCTCACTTATCACCAATTCCATAATGCTTAAACATCTTCATGTTGACTATTAATCACTAAACAACTAATTTGAACAAGTTTTCTCACATGAAATGATAGCTTTTACAATATATCGTATTCTTTCGCTTAAATACCATAATGTTTAGTTTTCACATTTAACCCTTTAACATTGCTATACCTTAAAGTAGTTCACGAGGTAATGACCTACCTCCATACACACTCATATGCAAACATAACACGCTACCTTGAAAACTTAGAATACGATAAAACAAGATTTTACAATTAAATACCATTTTCTTAATAAAACCTTTTCTAAAAGTTTTAGGTTGCAACACTTTTAAAACAAATATCTTTTAATAGGAAAATACGATAAGTTGTAGACATCGATCGTTTATCTAACCTGACTTTGTGGTGTCTAGGCTAGGCAAGTGAGCAAAGGTAACTTTAAAAGGCCTGTCTCACGATTCGTGAGCGGATCCCTCCTTCCTCACTTGTACTTACCTGGCCACAATTGGTGGTGAAGAGGCTATTTGAGGCTTCTAACAACTTGTTGTTTAGATCATTTAAAATTAGTCTAGTTGAAATAAGAAACCCTAAAACCTAAAATATGGAAAATCGACTTTTGCAAATAAATACCTTTTACTTTAATAAAATCGTATTCTAAAGGTTTAGTATTTATAAATTTTTGCAAAGCGCCACTACAACCCACTTTCGGGGAACACGTTAGGGATAGTACGGTTTAACGTGCACCCTCGGCTTAGTAGTGCGAGATTCAGACCTCCGCAAGGAGCATTCGGTCTCGAAAGGTTTAAAATATGATATCTTAAGAAAATGATATTTTTATATAAAATATTAATTGAAATTATTTTTGTATAAATATATGTATATTTTAATTAAAAGATATATTTTGTTATAATATAAATATCCCACTTTTTCTAAAAATCACAAGACTAGATTTTTACATTAAGATACCATGAATTTCAAATAAATCAATATTACAGATAAATACCTTTATTTATGGAATTAGAATATTTTCACTAAGAAATATCAAAAATAAAATTTACACACATTATAACTTTAAAGATGAATAATAAATACTTGGGTTGTATCTTGAAAACTATACAAAAGTATTTTTACATAAAACCCCCTCAAGTTTTATAAATTACAATAAGGACCCTAACAATTATAGAACTTCGACTTACGTTTCTTTTGGTCTGACTCGGGTTTGATTCTGATTTTTTCTGACTTGAATATAATTCAAGTCAATCTACATTCTTTAATATTCCAACTCAATTTGAACACATGAATCCCAGAATCCAGTTAACAATCTATACAACTTGACTGAATCAAACCATGGATATACATCCATTATCCCGTTATTCTATTTACCTGATTATGCAGTTACAATCTGTTTACTGATATCATGGTTTTGGTCAGTCATCCAACTTATACAATACAATACAACAATACAATCAAAACACTATGGGGTTTAAGGGGTAGATTGGTGCGGAAGGTGTTAGAAGTGGCACGAGATGGTAAGATTAAGACACCTAACCTATATTCCGTTGTTGTTGTACCGTGGCTTAACGGTTCCTTGTACATTCCGTTTGCCCTGGTCTCTAGCATACTGAGACCCCTCTCGTATACACTGGCATCCTTCCGTACCAAGCTACAAACAACAGCGTAAACACAATATCCTATAATATTATACTTTAGAAGATACCTCTTATTCTGTAATTTCTAATTCTTCCTTATCTTTGGGACTTACCGAGCGACCTGTTCGCTGACGACATTCTATTTCTTTCTTCATTGAATGTCGTCAGGTGTTTTGGACACGTCAGAGATCGAGCCCACCGGTGAAGACTTGGATCAGTTCCACGAAGACCCCGAGCTCTAGACATTATACCTTGTTTTACTCAGTATTTTTCATTTCCTGTTATGCCATTGTTTAGGCATCGCTTTTATTTCAGATGTATTTACTTTTCATGCATTGCCCAAAATAATTAGATTAATAAAGTTGCTGTTATTTCTATATCTCTTGTCTCGTGTGATTTACCTTTATATTGCTTAGATACGCTTAGCGTATTTACTTCACAGTAAATACGTAGCGGACCACATCGCGTCCCCTTCGCCGTACACCGGGAAGCGGGGCGTGACTGGTCTTTGGCCACCATCCCAAGCTTCTCGCGGCATCTCCGATCTCCAGTCTCCTCGTCGGAAAGGGCACCATATCAATGAGTCTTTTTACAGTCTTCCGCTTCTTCCGAAGCAACTCGGACACGAAGTTTGCTAGCCGACGTGTCCAAGGTGATGTAAAGAATGTGTGTGATAACTTGTCTCAAGCATCCATTGATTCTCAACATATGAGAGTGTATGAATGGAGGTTGAAGATGATGCCATTATTGGAAATGGTGAGCTAAAGGAAGAAGAAGAAGAAGAGGATTTCTTTTTCTATTGTGTTGCCATGATAAAAATAAGAGCAAGATTAATAATACAAGAGCAAACCTCAAGCCTATGGCTGCCCTCTCTCTCTCCATCCATCAATTCAATATAATAAACAAATCTTAATGTGACATTAGCACAAATAAAGAGACCACGAGTCACTAAACATGTCCATGTCACATTAAATGCACCTCATCATGAACTAAGCTCATAATTTCCACCAAAATAAACATTAACCCAAATGTTTAGTCCAACAAAAATATACGGCAACATCTAAAGTAAACTTGTGACGGATCACAAGGATACCCCTCACCTGTATATACATACCTGCATCCGCATTCCGACTGAATGCGAATGCGATGAGACTAAAGTAATCCAACAAATCTAATACTAGGATTCAGCTTAAACCAAAGCCCACTAGTATGATCCGTCCGATCATGATCCGTGCACGACTGCACGTATATGATCGAACCCTGCCATAATACCAGACGGCCTCTTCAACGTTTCGCCCGAAACTTGAGAAATTTTCTGTGGGGGACTCTAAAGACTCGTCAATAGTTTGGCTGTGGATTTAACCACTAGCACGTCAGTGGTACTAGTCGTACGTAACGGGCTACCAGGTACTGACTAAAAGGGAGGTCGATGAGCGAACTCATCCTGACACCTTACTGAGCCTGTCAGTGACATTCCCCGTACACTCCGGTCCGTTCGTCTATGAGTATCGCATGTCGGGCCTATGGGTTGGTAAAAGTCAGACCAATAAAAGCGATACAAGTCCTGTCGGATTGTAGCCCAGAACACCCTGAGATACTACTGGAATACCTACCAGTAAATCTTCTGCCTAGGCCAAGGACTTCGTTTAATGGCTCTCCTAGACACAGCGCGATCTCACCCCCAATACCAGGAGAGACGAAACCCCTGCCGATCCGCTCACTGCCTCCACGTGGCTCGGGACTGTACTCAACTAAAACCTGTTTGCACGACTCCCTTGAGCCGTCGTAAGGTAGTAATCAAAGCACAGTGGGAACTCACAAGAGACAAATGACGATCTCAGGTCGATGAACTAACCTATACACATGTCACCAGGGAACTGCTATCTGATGCTAGGTATAAAACCAACAAGTATGTTCCTAGCGAGTCCTGTCCGATATACTAATAACCCAATGAGCACCTGTATACGTCTTAAGTGAACCAACTGAAACCAATGGCTTGTGAGACCATCCACCGCCCCTCGTCGGGGTCTCGACCCATATATACTAGTCTACTCCGGAATATCGATGCCCTGTCTCGAAACTCCCTCGGCTAGGGACCTTTTAAGGATGTGCTTATAGACCCCAGCTGCCACGTATATGATCGCCATCATACTGCTGGCCATCAAGCAAAAATCCTAAGGGCTCTATCAATGTGTAATAGTGATCTGTAAGGTCACTTAAAGCTGTACATGATGATAAAAATAAACCAGATAGCATACTATCATCTTGAGTAAGACTGTCCTTCCGGCATAGGTCCTCCCTCAATCATTGCAATCACGTGCCTGCGATCCAATAATTGACCTTGAGGGCACTATATCCAACAATCTCCCACTTGCACTCAAGGATAATTATTGCGATGTCGCATACTCACAGCCCGTGTGATACCAAACACCCAACTCCTCTACTGATCAATCTCATAAAGCCCGTTTGTGAAACTATTGCGTTTGAGGAATAGCCTCAGTGAGTGGATTCGCCCTGATGTATCTTTCTATGTCTCTCTTTATCTCAAGTTCATGGAGAAAGCCATCTCCCGAAATGAACAATATCTGTCTTAGAATATGTCTGGATATCTGATGGGACCTAGTTCATAAATGAACTCCAAATCCAAACTTCTTAGACTGTATCATCAACTGAACTTAATCAGTATCTTGCGCCATGCCTCCCTTAGTATCCGCTTGGATCTCCTGTCCAAACTACTGCCCCTCATCAGCGGGAAAACTATATCTCTGACAGTCACTTTTTCATCCAGGTCACCTTGGAAGCCTGGAATGATAACCGTCTCCTGAAGGAGGCTGTCGTTATCATATCCCTAGAACACCCACTTATGTACTAAAACTGCTTCCGAATGTTTCTCTAGGATTGGATTAATATCTGAACTTATTGCATCTATTGCAAAAACAACATCTGGTGTGGTACTTGACATCTCATGATTGACTCAATTGCCTAAGCAAGTGATATGCCAATCATGCGCATCCCTCTCCACTTTAGTCTGCAAGACACCATTAGTGAGGCTGACTCCATCACCTGCAGCTATACTACCGTGCTAGGAGTCGTCCATTCTAGAACACCTTTAGAATGCTATCTATGTACCCAGATTGGGAAATTACCCAAATCTAGATCTTGAACCATAGATCTAGTAACCAGAATATCTGATATAATATTCATATCCTATGTGGAGAAAACTACTGTGTGACAACCAAAGTAAAACCGATCGTAGTATAGGAATTTCACTTCCTACTATGTGTATGTCATCCATATACCAGGACATCACACCCTACTACCTTCTTAACAGATCCATCCCCTATTCTGACGAAGTCAAAGTCCATGACTGTCACATCAAAAATAGATGATCTATCTCCGCTATATCTGCTTTAGTCCATAAATAGACATAAGCTATTTGTCCACTATGCTTCCGCTGCTCCCACTGACTATGACAACCTTCTGGCTGAGTCATATATACGTGCACTTCTAAAGCTAGTTTAGAACGATGCTATACTCATCCTCCTGCCGGGTCTCACAGTCTGGAACAACAGCAATGGCAAGTCTGGGTAATCAAGATCCTCCTTGTCACCGTCCTTGAGGTTACCGGAGTACCTCTCGGGCGCCTGAGGTTACCCACCACATCTGTGGAGTGGCTAATGGAATGTCAAACCTGATTGAATCTTTAGGTTCTCATCAAATTTCCAGTAATCGTTTGTGGTTCTGGAATCACCTCCAGTTCTACCATACTCCCACTATTGTTTTCTGAAAAAATCCATTTTTATCAAAACTGTGGAGAGTCTAGAACAATATCACTATTGATCTTCCAGATGGTAGAAAGTCAACCCTCGTCATAGCCCGGGCTAACCTACAAACAGCCATTGCAGAAACGCGGCTTGAGTTATCCAGAGTCTGCTTTTAAGCATAAGCCGGACAACTCCCCGTAGCTTAACATTGTTAAGATATGAACTATTCTATATCCAATATAGAAACAGAGGCACTAATTTAATTGGAACCATATTCAAATCATGCAGCTGTCTCCAGTGCATGTCAACTAAATGGAGAGAGGCCAATCAGTATTACTCAACTTAGGAATACATCCAGATATGAGTAACCTGAAAGAGAAGCAAGTTCTCAAAACCATTACTATCAATTGAATACCATACACAAGTATCTACATCTTCGATTACCTTGAAGAATCCTGATACTTGCAACACGTGGTTCTCTACTTTACTCTTATACCTATAACTTCTCAAAACCTAGACCTTGTATTTCAACGAAACACCTGTCTAAAAACTAGAGAAGTCATAAGTAAACAGAATATAGTACGAGGACCAACCCCTCTGTACTAATGGACAATGGACAATATACAATACTCTGTATAAGTCCCCTGAGTCTAATAACTCAAACCCTGTGCGTCATAGGTTGAAAACTGTACTATGGTTTTGAAGAATTACACCGCTGTTGAATGCTCCTTACCTAACCATCAACTGATATAGGTAAATGTCATGGACATAATTTCAAAAAGTTATATCTCACTTTATAAAAATAAACGTACAGATATATCAGTTTGAAATTGGTCCATAACAACGGATATTCAAAACCAAATATTTGCCGTCTGGTATAAACCTAGGTGATTTCCTCAAATATCACCAATTACAACGAATCCCGATATAATGAGGATGATCACCTAATTCCCAATAACTTACTCCCACTCATCATCTGTAAAACCATACAGATGTGAGAATCAAATCTGGTAAATACATACCCTGGAGCAAGGGCTAATTGGGAAATTAGTTTTCTTTTAACAATACACAGTGAAACTGAAACATATAAATGTTTCGAAGGGGTATCCAGGTATTCCTAGTAATGCCTCTTCCATTATCAGATTCACAACTGTGACCATATATTTCTTTGTCATCTCTCCAAATCCCTTTATATGTCTTTAGTCATTACCTTCTGTACACCCCTTTAGGCAAAATGATTTTCTTCTTTCTCTACCGTTCGGCACCAGCCTATGGTTTGGAAGAAGACTATCCAATAAGCATAATGGGTATACTCTCCTAATCCTAGAAGTACTCGTAACCTGAGAGAAGGTGAAGATAAAAGACAACTGAATAAAACCTTATTCCTATTTCTCCTGAACCAGAATCCATCCCCGAACTGGAACAAGCTCCTTCGAGTTCGTATATAACCATACGATGGAGTATCCAAATAACTGTGGATCTTCATTGTGATATGGAGTGTCCTGGAGAAATACAAAGGTGAAGTAGGAGTGGCGATGAAATACTTGGTTTGGTTGTGAATACCAGTAGCAGTTTACTTTGCCCTCTTTCTATTCCCTTTGTTTGTCTTAACTTATTACCTTATGTACACCATCGTTAGGCTAATTGGTTTTCTTCATTCCCCACCGTTCGGCACTTGCCTATGGTTTGGAAGAAGACTATCCAATTAGCATAATAGGTGTACCGTCCTAATCCAAGGAGCACTCGCAACCTAAGAGAAGGTAAAAGGAAAAGACAACTGAATAGTCCTATTCATTTTCTCCAGAACCGGAAACCATCCTCGAATCTGGAACAAGTTCCTTCGAGTTCGTATATAACCATACGATGGTTTTATCCAATGGAAGTGGACGTTCATAGTGATACAAAATGTTCCGGAGAAAAAGGGTAAAAGCAGGAGTGGCAATGAGGTATGCAACTCAGACAATCCAAAAGCCAGTATTTTAAGAAGGTTCGGTTAACTTGGTCACTGAGTCATAGTCTAGGGTCGGGCCATGGTCGCTGCCAAAGAGAGAGAGAAAAGAAACACTCTACATGCACTCTAACCTAGATCAGAATGGTTATCAATTTATCTAATTAGGAAACCTCCCACTGTAACCTCAAATTCTCCTCCAAACCTCAAAGAAGAATTAGTCGGGGTCACCCGAGGAGTAAACCAACTCATCAGTGGGAATCGGGATCCAACTATCATCGCATGATAACGTGATGGAATCCACTCACGTTATCACACTCCAGAAGGTATGCGCATGCCAGGCAAGATTCAGTTTCTTTAGAAACTCCCGATGTGATTTTTACCCTATGCTCTTATGACCTTGACGAAGGTCAACAAATCATAAGTCGCATGCCAAGTTCTACCCGTCATTGTCCAGGTTAATTTGAACCCACACATACAAGCCCTTGACGAAGGTCAACAAGGCTGTACGATTGTCCCAAACCAACACATCTATCTATGCAACAGAAAGGTAACAAGCAGCTACCATACACTATGCCTTGACGAAGGTCAACAAACATAGCATGAATACTAAGTGCTACCCGTCTGAAATGACGGAGGGCTACGAATGGTTTTTGGCGAAAAACCTTTAACGTAATGAACTTGATATCGTTGAAGGAACCGGATAGCTTTTTATAAAAATATAGTGGCGAAAACCTTTGCTAAAGAGGTCACTCCCGGTGAAGGGATCTCGGCTCTTTCCCCGTAGAATGAGGTGCAGGATATTCAAACTGAATACCACGATGCAAAGCAAAAAGTAATCGACTATAGTGAAGTTATTACCCTGACGCAAACTTCTATCCAAGGGGTTTCTCCCAGTGAAGGGATCTCGGCCCTTGCCTCATCGACTAAGGTGCTGGATATTCATAACCGAATACCACTGTGCAAAGCAAAAGAGAACATCCTTATAATAACAGCTTTTTGAAAAATTGTTCCAACAACATCAAACAAGTTTGTTTAGCTTGCATTGATCCGAATCAATGCAGTCCCATCAATTGATCTCACCAATAAAGAACGAAAATATGATGTACGTATATGCCATCCGTATTCGCCACTGGGTCCCGTCATCACCCGTTAGGTTACTTAACTAACGACAGAGCGGGGACTGGACTAGCGCGGATGCAAAATATATACAACATCTACTAGTATATATATATATCAATATATAATAATCGCTTATGGCGTGATAAATGCGACATCACAGAAATGTAATAAGCATCACAGAACAATACAGATAATCTGGGATCCCCGGGTTTCCTTTGAGCCGCAAGTGAAACCCGACGTTCCTCTGGTCGTGTGGACAGCCTGTGCAATGAAATCCTAGACCCCTACGGGTGCGCCAAGTTACCCGCCAAAACTTGAAGCGAGGCAGCCCTCTTCAACAAAGTGAATGGACCACCCAGCACTTCACAGAATCCGGTAAC
Organism: Agapanthus africanus; assembly: GCA_030015575.1. Taxonomy (NCBI): domain Eukaryota; kingdom Viridiplantae; phylum Streptophyta; class Magnoliopsida; order Asparagales; family Amaryllidaceae; genus Agapanthus; species Agapanthus africanus. Next base: position 431,434,143 of record JASDDO010000026.1, read on the forward strand.
TTGAGCAACCCTCCTTGGGTCAACCTATACCCCCTATGAGTGCGGCGAATAGCCCGCCAATTCTAGAGTAAAGCCCCCTCCGTCTTAAGGCCATGAGAAGCAGGACCGTTGCCCTCTAAAACCCGGCTATCCGTGCATCCCACCGCGAGGTAATCCTAGTACAGAAAATAAAAATATGTACAACGGGTGCATCGACCTCAACCCGGTCGTGCCCCAAAAGAATAATATACAAACAGGCAGTGAAGGCAGTCCACATGTCGGATGCTCGCCCCACAATATCAAATGCACAAATGTAACCAAATTGTACTACCATTGCATCCAGGCTATCCACCACGACAAATCCGCAACATCATAGCACAACACAGAACATCAACGTGAATGTCACGTTCGCAAATCCGTCTAAAAGAGCTATAGCAATTAGACAAGATTTACCGATCAAATGACATTCACTGTCACAGATAGTAATGTAAGTTCTGCGAACTAACATATTTAAAATTTCGATCGACAAAATTTCCCGAAGTGGGCCCCAAGTACAATTCCAGCACTCAAAATAATCTGGGCCAAAACTAAAAATTCCAGAAACCACATTTTCACACAAAAGACCAGCACAAGAAAAATGGTGCACTGAAGTCACATAACAGCGGTGGAATCATGGACATAACGTGGTTATTGCCGCGGTTCCATGGCGTTACTGTGGATTCACGATACCAAATTTCTACAGATGTCTTAAAAAAGCCTGCATGATTTTTTCACATACCCAAAATAATTTTTCGACCACAAAAAATTTCGATAGAAACTCAGAAAAGGAAAATGCAGTTTCGGAAATTTTGATCGATCGATATTTTAAACATGTTGGAACAAGCTAGTAAAGGTTAATGGTATGGCTCTGATACCATGTAAGTATACCGTAGCGCCCCGGCCGTCCATCCGAGGCCAAATTCGGAAACAAAATCTTTTTAGGAAACCGGCGCTATCGTAGTCTTTCACCCGGATCAAACCATTAACGCTAAACTAGCAAACTACTAAGAAGTAAGAGTGGCTATACCGATCGATCCATGTCCTTCGGTCTTTGGCCACCATCCCAAGCTCCTCGTGGCATCTCCGATCTCCGGTCTCCTCGTCGGAAACTGCACCACATCAATGAGTCTTTTTACGGGCTCCCGCTTCATCCGAAGCAACTCGGACACGAAGTTTGCTAGCCGACGTGTCTAAGATGATTTAGAGAATGTGTGTGATAACTTTGTCTCAAGCATCCATTGATTCTCAACACATGAGAGTGTATGGATGGAGGTTGAAGATGATGCCATTAGTGGAAATGGTGAGCTAGAGGAAGAAGAAGAAGAGGCTTTCTTTTTCTATTGTGTTGCCATGATAAAAATGAGAGCAAGAATAATAATACAAGTGCAAACCCCAAGCCTATGGCTGCCCTCTCTCTCTCCATCCATCAATTCAATACAATAAACAAATCTTAATGTGACATTAGCACAAATAAAGCGACCATATGTCACTAAACATGTCCATGTCACATTAAATGCACCTCGTCATGAACTAAGCTCATAATTTCCACCAAAATAAACATTAACCCAAATGTTTAGTCCAACAAAAAGATACGGCAATATCTAAAGTAATCTCGCGACGATCACAAAGATACCCCTCACCTGTATATACATACCTGCATCCGCATTCCGACTGAATGCGAATGCGATGAGACTAAAGTAATCCAAAAAATCTAATATTAGGATCCGGCTTAAACCAAAGCCCACTAGTATGATTCGTCCGATCATGATCCGTCCACGACTGCATGTATATGATCGAACCCTACCATAATACCATACGGCCTCTACAACATTTTGCCCGAAACTTAAGAAACTGTCTGTGGGGGACTCTAAAGACTCGTCATTACTTTGGCTGTGGATTTAACCACTAGCACGTCAGTGGTACTAGCCCTACGTAACGGGCTACCAGGTATTGACCAAAAGAGAGGTCGATGAGCGAACTCATCCTGACACCCTACTGAGTCTGTCAGTGACAATATCCGTACAGTCCGGTCCGTTCGTCTATGAGTATCGCATATCGGGCTTAGGGGTTGTAAAAGTCAGACCCCCAAAAGTGGTACAAGTCATGTAGGATTGTAGCTAGAACACCCTGAGTTACTACTAGAATACCTACCAGTAAATTTCCTTCCTTGACCAAGGAATTCGTGTAATGGCTCTTCTAGACACAGCGCGATCTCGCCCGCAATACCGGGAGAGAAGAAACCCCTGCCGATCCGCTCACTGCCTCCATGTGGCTCGGGACTGTACCCAACTAAAACCTGTTTGCGCGACTCCTTTGATCTGTGGTAGGGTAGTAATCAAAGCACAGTGGGAACTCACACGAGACAAATGACGATCTCAGGTCGATGAACTAACTTGTACACATGTCACCAGGGAACTTCTATCTGACGCTAGGTATAAAACAAACTAGCATGTTCCCGGCGAGTCCTGTTCGGTGTACTCATAACCCAATGAGCACTTGTATACGTCTTAAGTGAACCAACAGACACCAATGGCTTGTAAGACCAGCCACTTCCCCTCGTCGGGGTCTCGACCCGTATACACTAGTCTACTCTAGAGTATCGATGCCCTGTCTCGAAACTCCCTCGACTAGGGACCTTTTAAGGATGTGCTTATAGACCCCAGCCCCCATGTATATGATCACCATCATACTGCTGGCCGTCAAGCAAAAATCCTAAGGGCTCTATCAATATGTAATAGTGATCTGTAAGGTCACCTAAAGCTGTACACGATGATAAAGATAAACCAGATAGCATACTATCATCTTGAGTAAGACTATCCTTCCGGCATAGGTCCTCCCTCAATCATTGCAATCACGTGCCTGCGATCCAATAATTGACTTTGAGGGCACTATATCCAACAACTTGGATCTAGGAAAGTAGGAGTTTTGAGCAAGTTGGGGAAGGTAGTCTTCTTCTTACTGTTAATTAGTTAGTTGATATGTTGTTGTGTCTTATAATTCCTGTTTGAACCTTAAAGTTCCAGTTTTTGCTCTAATATCGTATTTTTGTGTCGTGTTTTGGATACTTGAAGTCTGCTGTGACCCCAAGAATTTTTTCTTCACCCAAACAATGTAGAAGTGTAGACCTAGCTACCCTGAGTGTGTACCTAGAGTTTGGGACCTACCTAGGTGGTTTTGGCCGACGGTTAGGGGGAGGAATCTGGCGACCTCGGCCTGGGGAGGAGCTGGGGACTTGAACTTTTTAAGGTAGCTATCTGCTATGATTTAGGGGTTTTTGGTACTATTAGATTTTATAGTAATGGCTGTGAGAGAAATCTGGGATAGTATAGCTAGTTTAGTGTGTTGTGAGCTAAATGATGAATTGGTGGTTTGGATGGAGTTTAAGTTAAGCTAGGGTTTTTAGGGTTAGATTAACTATTTTACGTATTGTTTGTACCACTTAATCAAAGTATTTTCACCTGCTTACGTAAGTGTACCAAATTGTTGCAGTTTAGTGTTGTTTAAAATGTTTTTAAAGCCAAGTGATAGGATACTGTGTATCTGCTATATCTGCAGTGATTTTCTTTTGTATCAAACATATACTGAGTGATGTGCAGGCTTTTTAGAACATTGTGTAGTATTTTTAGCCCGTTTCCTTAACCAAAATCCGGCGACTCCCCATATATTTCCGATCTCGCCGGCCTCTTATAGGAGTCTGGGTTTTGTTCTTTGCATGAGGGTGCCTGCAGGTATTTCTTGGTGTTTGGTGTTGCTAGTTTGATTAGTTTTTGCTTCAGGTGAAATCTGGGACCAACTACCTAAAGTGTTTTGTGACTTACGTGACACGTACGTTACGAGATGGTTTTGGTGTTGTTGTGCATCACAGTGTGTTTCTGTGTGTCACAGTGTGTCGGGGAGGTTTTTGGCGTATGAAAACACGTTTTGGCGTATTGAGCACACACGCGTTTAGCTTGCGACGCTAGTTTCTCGTTTGGTATTGATATTGCGTTTTTGCAGGATTTTAGCTTATGTGTATTACTTTGTGCAATTTCTAGGTTCACAGGCGGGTACTTCGGACACCGCAAAGAAGGGGAAGCAGGTAGTCGGCTACACCTAGCATGAGAATACGGTGAGTAGATTTAATATTTACGGGGAAATCGCCCGTATGGAGTTATGCGTCAGGGCTTGATAGGATGTTGTAGCTACATGTTATATTCGTATAATTATAAGTTGTGCATATGTACCATAGTTGCATACCCCTCTCTTGTTCCATATGGACATAGTAGTTATGAGTCACCGCACTGTTACTAACGGTTCATGCTGCACAAGCACAAATTGTATGTTACACACACACCGTTAGTAATTGCCATGACACTAGCACTATAGAATTTTTATGAACCATACATCGTTTAGCTTACCTCATCCTTGATGATTAGACATGATTCTGTTCCAATTGATGCACATACATATAGTACCCTCATTCTTGCTTATATACCCATGCGTACATCCATATCGGCACATATGCATAATATACACTCATACTTGCGTATGTATACCGTGTGCATTCATACATACATATTTCACATACATAGATGATGCTTGCTTGAATTCTAAAGAAATGGGGATGGCATGAATTTTTCAAAACCGGATCCATTTTAAAGAGCGTTTTTTTCCCTTTTTACTTGTAGTATGATTTTATGCGGCATACGACACTTTGCATGGATTTACATATTGAGTTTTGGATCCATGTGATTTCCGGATTTGAGAACCGTGGTATTATTTTACGAAAGTATGCACTATTTTGAAAAAACCGGGTTTCTCTTGATATGATATTTCAGTGCGTCCACCACGCGTTTTCTCGATTCTGAGACGTGTGACATGTGACCCGATTCGAGTAGCTGGATGAGGCCGATTGCGGGTACATGGTGGACCCTGTATGGTACCTCGGGGAAAGAAATGGATGCTGTGTATACAGACGGTGAGCCTGGCAGAGGGACTACTACCTACCGGTGATTGGTTAGACCTGGCGGTTATCCGGAGGATACTGACTAGAGTCGAGAGATGGATATGGGCCACCCATACTGCCGGGGCCGAGGGTCGAGGGCCGATTCCGCAGACGGAGCCCATAGGCCGATCCGGACCGACGGAGCCCAATATATGAGGATTTGCATGTCGATGCTGGACACGAGTATTTCATGATATTCTCGAATGCCGATGTTGGGCACTCATGTTTTCCATGAGATTTACAGGATATGAGGGCCGATTAGATTGACGGCGCCTGAGTTTTACTGGGATTCGGGGTGTATTGAGTGGACAATGGGTATTTTCCACGATGATGATTCATGCAGATGATATTTTATCACATGCTCAGCAATCGTAGATATGCATTGCATCATGTATTTGAAGTACCTGATAGTGTACCTTGAATGATTATTGCATACTCAGATTACCATATTGATGTTATCGGATCGCACATGTTAGTGCATCGCAGTACGTGCATACTCGCGATTACCTTTATATGTTATTTACTATTCACGAGTTGGCAACTCACCCCCGTTGTGCCACAGTGTTTGCAGGTCGACCCTCAGAGTAGTTGCGGCAGGGCTACTTCCTTGTATCTTTTTTGCTATGGATACCACTGCAGTTGGCGTGTGAGCCGTTTGCTTATAGGTGGGTTTTTGCGGTATCCGTTTATTTTCCATTTGTACACTCTATTGTATCTAGTATTCTCCATCTACCATTTCATATATTGATTTAGAGACCAGTTGTGAGGACGATGTATATTATTTTGTATTCTGGATGTCGAGCTCGTGTGAGCCGGTTTTATTTATGCAATTTTACTTTTCATGCTGTTTTTCTCTTACATTGTTCATTTCTTCGCTACGGTGTCGTATATTATTCTTGTGGTGGTTATTTCCGCCGTTGAACGTGATTGCTCCCATTTGGGAATGCTTTATTCTTTTTATCAGTCATTTTACTTATATCATGTGTTGTACCCATTTCGGGGATAGTTTTTACCAAGGAGGTGCTGCCGAAATTTTTAAGAAAATAACTTAAACTTTAAAGATTTTTACTCAAGGCTTTCTAAATGTTTTAAATTAATGTTTTCATCACTCACTACTTTTATTGGTTTTGATTTCTGGGTTTCGGCTTACTTAGTCATGTTACTCCTGTAGACATCACGTGGTTAAGTGCCGGTCACGGGCCAAGCTTTGGGTCGTGACAAAGTTGGTATCAGAGCGTAGGTTTTACCTTTCGGAGCATAGGATGACCTTTGCATGATGGAGTAGGTAGCTGAAGCAGAGTGGCGTGGCGTGCGTATGTTCCGCGGCATAGTCATGACACGGTACTTCGCCTAAGTGACCTTAGGACTTATTGGTTGAAATTCCTTCGTGATTATATACATTTTTGTGATTCGTTTTCCGTATTCTTATAGAATCTTGTTTTATTTCCAGCCATTATGCCGCCGAAGACTATGAGGGCACAGAGAGCGGCCGTGAGAGCCGAGATTAGAGTTGACTCGTCTGAGACGAGGACTGACCCGGGCTGTACACCCGTTGTACCTGAGCAGACTGTTCCCCCTTCGACGGACCAGATCGCTATGCTAGGGGCCGGTATGCAGGAGATGCGCCAGATGATGGGGTCGTTAGCTGAGGCACTTCGAGCGTAGAGACCAGAGGTAGTTCCACCCGCTACGGGGACCGCGATGGTACCTAAAGTTCAGGCAGTTGCACCTGCAGCTACAGAGGTTATCACAATATCGCTATCTGAATTTATGAAGCTGAAGCCTCCGGTCTTCACAGGCACTGATGCAGCCGAGGATCCGCAGTCATTTATCGATAGGATGGCCCGGATATGTAGTTCGCTCAGATGCTCAGACGCGAGATGGGTGGAGTTCGCGAGCTTTCGCCTGGAGGGTCTTGCGCAGAAGTTGTGCGAGTCGGTAGAGAAGGGCAGAGCAGCAGGTCTTCCTCATATGACCTGGACTGAGTTCGTGATGATGTTTCTAGCCCGTTTCCTTCCACAGAGTGTCAGAGATTCTAGAGCGCACAGGTTCGAGTCTTTAAGTCAGACTGAGGAGATGACAGTGGCAGAGTACGACGTACTGTTTACCAAGCTATCTACGTATGCCCTATATTTAGTAGTTACTGAGGAGATGCGAGTCAAGAGGTTTGTTCGAGGATTGCTTACCCCGTTTTTTCTTGCGATCAGCACACAGCATTGCGAGACCTATGCCGCAGTAGTAGATGCAGCCCTATTAGTCGAGAAGCGCCTGGCTGAGACTTCGGTAGTTCCACGGCCGAAAAGGGTTCGTACAGATACGTCAGCACAGAGACAGCCGTTTAGGCGCCGCGACAGGTTCCGTTCTGGTACGGGGGGTAGCGGAGGCTCGGGATGAGGTTAGCTATTCAGCTCTTATCCCTAGGAGGGTCAGCCGGCACCATCTTGATGTTTCCGATGCGGGAGTACTTATCATCATGTTCGAGATTGTCCGGAACCACGTGAGGGCGAGACAGCGGTACTGCATATCACTTTACCACCTTCACCACCTCAGAGAACATTTCCCATTGCACCTGTTGTTACTCCACGTCAGACTTATGCACCGAGAGGTCGGGGTCGCGGAGGGTTTGTTCAGAAAGGACGAGGTGGCCGAGGCAGAGGACAGCCGGTTGCCAGCAGAGGATAGCCGGTTACCAGTATAGGACCGCCGGTCGCAGGTAGAGGGCAGACATGAAAGGTTCCTAGGCACTCTAGTAAGGTCTCACAAGGCATCGAACATGCCAATTTAAAATTTTTAGTGCCGAGAAACCCTAGACTACGGATCTTTAACTAGATGTTTAGGCGAAATAGAAAGCTAGTTAACAGTTAACTACTGTGATACGGAAATTACAACCTTTGTAGATCCGGATATCCACCTCCATGGCTCCGCAACGTCATGTCCTCGCTGTCCATCATGAATCCTTGACTCGATCATCGGCTTCATCGGGAAAGCAAGCGGAATAGCTCGTCGGCTTTGTGTCAAAGACGATCTACGTCGAGGTTGCACAAACTCAAGCTCCGACTTCACAAACTTGTGAAACTTGTGAAGTAAACACCCAAAACAACTTGGCAAGAGGTAGAGGGTGAAGATATAGGAGGTGGGTTCACTTTAGATTTGGATTTAACTCACTAAAGCTCAAGTTGCCATTGGAGTAGCAAGCTTGAAGAAGAAGAAGAAGATGAGCTCAAGAAAAGATTATGATAAGTGTTGTTCTAAAAATAAATTTAAAAACAAATACTTATCATAACTTGAACTAGGGTTAAGTGTAGAGAATTAACCATGGTCACTAGGATGAGTTAGGGTTAAGCATGAAGATAAGGATGGTTGCTAAAGTCAAAGCTTCATGAAGCTTCAACAAATGACAAAGAAAGCCACCATTCTCATCTAATTCTTTTCCAAATAAATAAATAAATAAATAAATAAATAAATGAATATGCAAAACCCTAATTATCAAATTAACCATGGATTAATTCTATACACTTAACATAATGATCAAGTATCATCAAACATGATACAGAAAAGTGCACGAAAGTATATCACATATACAATGTGCAATCCAAGTGAGAAAAATCCGTTTAAAGTGAACCAATACTAGTTAATGCAATGTAATATATCAAATATATAATTATACATTAAATCATTAAATCAACACTTGATTCAATGATCCGGTCATGTCGCACATAACCGACTAGTATTCAATGCATCGATTTATCGAATCAATGATTCGATAACTAGGTCATATCGAATATAACCATTCGAAACATATATCGCGAGAATGTAATGCGGTATCACATACACGCATTATTCTCGGTCCTGCACATATCTCATATGCGCTCCTATTTCGTTTCGCTTGAGCCAGGAAACCTCTGTGTAGGACTCTAAAGATTCGTCAATACGCCGGTAGCAGATGATGATCATATCAAGCACCCACAAGCCGCAAGCGGTCTGCTAAACGTAACGGCCACCCGGGTATTGAGCGATCAGAAGATCAACGAGCTAGCCCGCTCACACTCCTGCGAATCCGACCAGTAACACTTACCATACAGTCCGGTCTCTTCGTCTGATACGTCGCATATCAAGTCTAGGGGTGGTATACGTCAGACCCCAATAACCCGATAAGTCGTGCTGATGTGAGGCTCGTAATGGGTCGAGAAACTACTGGTAACACTTACCAGCAAATCTCTGATCAGCCCTGGCCAGGGACTTCCCTGTTACGGCCAATCGAGCACTGCGCAACATCAACTCCCAATACCGGGAGAGACGAAACCCCTCCTATCGCTCATTGCCTCCATGTGACTCGGGACTGTACCCAAAGACCACCGTTTTGCACGCCCTCATGGACGTGGTAAGGTGGAGATCAAAGTACAGTGGGAACCACACAAGACTCTATGACGATCTCGGGTCTACAGACTAACCTGTACAAGTGTCAACTGAGAACTGCCATCTGACGTGAGGTATAATACCATCTGGGAGTTCTCGGCGAGTCCGTCCAGTGTACCCAGTCTCCACTGAGCACCCGTATACCATCTCTGATGTCAAACACCAATGGATATGGGATCATCCATCGCCCATCACATGGGTCGAGAAGCGTATACGCTAGTCTACTCTGGTATATCGATGCCCCGTCTCGATACACCCACGACTAGGGACCTTGAAGGATGTACTTATGGACTACCATGTCCCCACTAGTATGATCTGCATCATAGTCCAGGTAGTCAAGTACAAATCCTAAGGGCTTTACCAACATGTAACTATAAGACAGTATAAAGAGACTAGTGTACATGTTAAGATAAACAGCAACCAGATAGCATACTATCATGTCGAGCAAGAAAGTCATCTCTATATATGTCCAAGCATCCAATATAATATACATAATCTGTACAATACTGGCCTCTAGGGTATACATACAACTAACAATCTCCCACTTGCACTAGGGCCAGCTGCTGTAGTATCTCATACCGAGCATCCCGAAGAGTCTCTCAAACTGTATCTGGGGAATGGCCTTCGTGAGTGGATCCGCCGTGTTGTTCTTCGTGTCAACTCTCCTGACCTCGATCTCCCGGCGATCAACTATCTCCCGGATCAGGTGATACCGCCTCAGAATATGCCTGGACCGCTGATGGGACCTGGGTTCCTTGGCCAAAGCCACCGCTCCATTGTTATCGCAATACAAAGGTATTGGATGCTCAATGGATGGAACCACTCCAAGTTCGGAAATGAACTTCTTGATCCAGACAGCTTCTTTAGCAGCATCGTTGGCAGCGATGTATTCAGCCTCCATCGTCGAGTCTGCCACGGTTTCCTGCTTGGAACTCTTCCAGCTAACCGCCCCTCCGTAAAGGGTAAAGACAAATCCCGACTGCGACTTAGAGTCGTCCTTATCACTCTGGAAGCTCGAATCGGTAAAGGACTCCACTTGGAGTTCTCCGTTACCATACACCAAGAACATATCTCTAGTCCTTCGCAAGTACTTGAGAATGCTCTTCACAGCTGTCCAGTGACTCTCTCCAGGATCAGCTTGATACCTGCTCACTACACTTAGTGAGTATGCTACATCGGGTCTAGTACATAGCATCGCATACATGATAGAGCCTACCGCCGAAGCATAGGGTATCCCTTGCATGCGAGCTCTCTCCAAATCAGTCTTGGGAGACATCTCTTTGGAGAGAGTGACTCCAGAGATCGTGGGCATGTTCCCACGCTTGGACTCTTCCATACTAAACCTCTTTAGTATGGTGTCAATGTACCTGGATTGGGACAATCCCAAAATCCGTTTGGATCTATCTCTATAGATCCTGATTCCCAATATGCAGGAGGCATCACCAAGATCTTTCATTGAGAATCTTTGTGATAAGAAGAGCTTGACCGATTGCAGCATAGGAATATCATTTCCTATCAAGAGTATGTCGTCCACGTACAATACGAGGAAGACAACCTTACTCTCTGCCACCTTCCTGTAGATACAAGGTTCATCTGGATTTTTGACGAAATCAAACTCTTTGATAACGACGTCAAAGCAGATGTTCCAACTCCGCGATGCTTGCTTTAATCCATAAATGGATTTAAGCAGCTTGCACACCTTCCCGCTGCTCCCACTGTCTACGAAGCCCTCTGGCTGAGTCATGTACACGCACTCTTCTAAATCACCATTTAGAAAGGCGGTCTTAACATCCATTTGCCAGATTTCGTAGTCATGAAAGGCAGCAATGGCAAGCATGATTCGGATGGATTTAAGCATAGCCACTGGAGAAAAGGTTTCGTCATAGTCCACACCTGGTCTTTGACGAAAACCCTTTGCTATAAGTCTAGCTTTGAAAGTCTCCACTTTCCCATCTACACCAAGTTTCTTCTTAAAGATCCACTTGCTCCCAATGGGTTTTACCCCTTCAGGAGCAACTTCCAAAGTCCATACTTTGTTGGTGTACATGGAATCCATCTCGGACCGCATAGCATCCAGCCATTTCACTGAGTCCCCACTCGTGATGGCCTGCTCGAAGCTAGTTGGGTCATCATCCTCCATGATGCAATCCTCACTACCACCATCAATGAGAAAACCATAGTATCTCTCAGGTGGGCGAGGAACCCTACTAGATCGGCGGAGTGGCTGGGGTTCATCGGGAACTATGGAATCCTCTGGTTCCACCAGATCTTCTGTTGTAGCTTCTGCAGCTGGAACCTCTTCCAGTTCTACCTCATGACCACTAATTTCTTTTTCAAGAAATTCCTTTTCTAAAAAGGTGGCATGCCGAGAAACAAACACTCTTTGTTCCTCAGGGTGGTAGAAGATATACCCTTGAGAATTCTTGGGATATCCTACAAATTTGCATAGAACAGACCGTGCCTCGAGTTTGTCCGGATTTTGTCGTTTGACATAGGCTGGACAACCCCATATCTTAACATAGTTAAGACATGGTCTCTTCCCTTTCCATATCTCATATGGAGTGGTAGGCACAGATTTGGTGGGGACCATATTCAATAGTTGTATGGCTGTTTCAAGCGCATACCCCCAGAAGGAAATAGGTAACTCAGCTGTGCTCATCATAGAGCGCACCATATCTAATAGGGTGCGGTTCCTCCGTTCTGATACACCGTTGTGCTGTGGTGTATATGGAGGAGTCAGCTGAGAGAGAATCCCATTCTCTTTTAGGAATTCCAGGAATTCATTGCTTAAGTATTCACCTCCTCGATCAGATCGAAGGATTTTAATACTTTTTCCGGTTTGGTTTTCGACTTCTTGTTTATATTCTCTAAATTTCTCAAAAGCTTCAGACTTGTGTCTTATTAAGTACACATGTCCGTATCTTGAGAGATCGTCAGTGAATGTAATGAAGTACGAAGAACCATCCCTGGCATGTGTAGACATGGGACCACATACATCACTATGTATCAGTCCTAAGAGTTCGGTAACTCTTTCTCCGTGTCCCGTAAACGGAGTCTTGGTCATCTTGCCTTTGAGACATGACTGGCAAGTGTCATAAGATGAAAATTCGAAAGGTTTCAAATATCCATCTTTATGCAACTTAGCCAGTCGTGTCACATTGATGTGACCCAGTCTACAATGCCACAAGAAGGATTCGTTGAGTTCAGAACTCTTCCTCTTGTGTGTGTTTGTTATGCTCAGAACTGTTGATTGATTTAGAACATAAATGCCATTGCATAACGTGCCTGACCCAACCAACTTTTGGTTAAGAAAAATGTTCATAACATTGTCCAGTAATACAAAATTATATCCCTCTTTACTTAATAAAGAAACCGATATAATGTTGCATATCAGGTTCGGCATGTAATAGCATTCGTTCAGAACCAATGTATTACCAGTTGGTAATACAAGGTGATATTCCCCGACAGTCTTAGCTGCAACAATTGCACCATTTCCAACTCTAATGTCTTTATCACCTTCTCCAAGTTCTCTACCTTTCCTTAGCCCATGTAATTGATTACATATATGGGATCCCGACCCGGTATCCAATACCCAGGACGTAGAGCAAATGGAGAAACAGTTCTCAGTAACGAACACACCCGAAGAAAATGCATCATCATGTACTTTCTTCATTCGGGTGGCAAGGGAATCCTGGTATTCCCCTATATCCTGTTCATTTCTATAACTCTTATAGGAAAGAACGGAACCAACGTTCCCCAGCACAGTATAACATGCGGGTTCGGTCAATACATCCATATTATTATCTTCATTAGGGCATGAAATGGTCGCTACCTGGAGAGAGAGAGAAGAAAACACTTTAGCCTATGCTCGTGCAAGATCAGATTGGTTATTATCTTATCTAATCAGGATGGCTCCCACTGCTTTTTATCAAATCTTCCTCCAAACCCTAAAAGGAAAGACTAGCCGGGATTAATTACACAGTACAGGTTCGCCAATCTTTCAGCCAGGCCAGTGTCGGTACTTTGAGGGAGGTCCCCCGTGCTTTCGCACGAACCTAATTACTGTAAACCTCATTTTCCCAGAGGCGTAACCTCGTTAACACCTTTCTAGACACCTACTTGATCAGCTAATTGCAATGTGTAAAACTCTCCCAGGAGTAACTCTTACTCGCAGTGGGTATCGGGATCCAACTATCTCATAGAAGGTATGCAATCTCATTGCAAATTTCAACACTTGAAATTCCCGATATGCTTTTGCCCCTAGCGTGCTATGACCTTGACGAAAGCCAACAAACCACAGCCCGCTAGTCAAGTTCAAACCGTACATTTCTTGACTGAATTAAACCCACCCGCACGACCCTTGACGAAAGCCAACAAAGCCGTACGACTACCCTAATCCAGTCGCATCATATGCAGCAGATAAACAGCACATAGCTACCGCACACTACACCTTGACGAAAGCCAACAAATGTAGCACGAATACTATATGTAATTTATCTGAAATGACGGAGGGCTACGCAGGTTTTTCATAAAAACCATGAGCGTAATGAACTTGATATCGTTGTAGAATCAAATAAAGTTTTGAAATGGAGTGATTTTTGAGGCTTTTCTAGTTTTGCTAAAGGAGTCACTCCCGGTGAAGGGATCTCGGTCCTTTCCTCGTCGAATGAGGTGCGGGATATATCATATATATCGCTGTGCAAAGCAAAAACGCAAAAGCAGTCAAAAGCAAACCGAGTGTGTAGCATCTGCCAGTTATTGCTAAAGGAGTCACTCCCGGTGAAGGGATCTCGGTCCTTTCCTCGTCGAATGAGGTGCGGGGTATATCATATATACCGCTATGCAAAGCAAGAACTGTAGCTACCTGTTTTATTTAAAATCTGATTCTACAACATCTTAGGTTTCTTTCCTTTCATTAATCGCATTAATGAAGTCCCATCATTTAAATACCTAAACATCACAGATAGATATGACGTACACTTATGCCATCCGCATTCGCCTCGATGTCCCCTCGTGCACCGTTAGGTTAGGTAACTAACGACAGAGCAGGGCAGGGCTAGCGCGGATGTAAAACATAAGTAACGTCTATATAATATATCATATATACTATATACTATATCCATCACAGAGTCACATCAAAGATATCGCAGCAGAATAAACATATGAAATATTGGATATACTAGGACGTCCGTGTTTTCAATACGAGCCAGTATAAAACACGGATTCCACGGTCGTGATGAATAGCCAATCCCACACCCCTAGACCCCTACGAGAGCGGCAAGCAACCCTGCCAATTCTAGGGTTAGGAGACCCGGACTCGACTCCTCGAGTTGGTCTCCCACTGGACTCCAGAACCCGGTTACTTGTGCTCCCCTCCTTGGGTCTATCCTAGTGCAGAAAAGTAAATAATATACAAAGGGTGACAACTCCCGCATCCTGGAAGTGCCCCGAATAAAAGAATATTACATACAAGTTTTTACATGAATGAAAATGAAAAACACTCATCTCACATAAAAACCCCCGGCTATTCAAACACGACGATCCAATATAACATATCCAGCAACACATAACATCACATGTCTTCAACGTAAGTAAGTATGCATACCCCAATTGTCGTTGATGTATAGCAACGAAACCGGCGATATGAACATACTAAACTTACGGTCACAGAAAAGAAAGTGTAAAACTACAACAATTGGAATCCGCAACTACTTTAGACATCACATGCCTAACAGTTATAAATCTCGCATTTTAGTCCCATCATCGAAAACTCTTTTCGATATCTTGTGAAACTAAACTGCTAGATCTATAACATACATTCAGTTATCACATAACTGTTTGTGAATTCCAATTATTGTATCCAATTCCGGATAAATAGAATATATCAAACTTTCCGATCGAACATTCGAACACCCAAGTTTTCCCGACACCGATCAACACATGAAATAGGTTCAAAGACATTCACTTCATACCTCAGTACCAACGGTCCAGCCGTAGAAGGGTCAAGCCAACGCCTCACATGTGGCACGCCGTACTGCCCCAAACCCGAAGGTTCAAAGGGCAGTTCAAGACGGTCACATAATCGAGTTAAGGTTTGTGTCTTCTAGAGGGACCATCGCGTTACTTGCACTACTCAGAACGTCTTTTAACCACACAATAATCCAACACTTGGATATTTTGGCAGGGGAAAACCTGGGTATTTATATCCGGTCGAACTCTTTAACATATTCTACAGTTATCTGGAAAAACACTTAGACAATTATTTGATAACCCGATTGAATAAACGAATCCCCAAAGCAACCCCAAAATACTCTTCTGTGAAGTCATAATAAAATATCCCAGAAAACACAGCATTGAATTATATGAGTTACTGTACAAAAATAATTAAACAAGGCTACAGTACTGCCGCGGAAGCGCCGCACATGCCTAGCATGTGCCGCGCTTCCGCGGTGGAAAAGTCGAATTAGCCCCTCGTATTTCACAGTAATTCTAATAACACCCTGCTTGATTTTCTACATATTTTTAATTGACAAAAATCCGAATATTTAGAAAAAGTCCAGAGAGCATTTTACGGTTTTGGATTTCGGTTCGATCGGGTTTCAAACGTCATCGGGACTTCGCCTAAGGCTCTAGCTAGTCTCTGATACCAGTGAAAGGTTCCTAGGCACTCTAGTAAGGTCTCACAAGGCATCGAACATGCCAATTTAAAATTTTTAGTGCCGAGAAACCCTAGACTACGGATCTTTAACTAGATGTTTAGGCGAAATAGAAAGCTAGTTAACAGTTAACTACTGTGATACGGAAATTACAACCTTTGTAGATCCGGATATCCACCTCCATGGCTCCGCAACGTCATGTCCTCGCTGTCCATCATGAATCCTTGACTCGATCATCGGCTTCATCGGGAAAGCAAGCGGAATAGCTCGTCGGCTTTGTGTCAAAGACGATCTACGTCGAGGTTGCACAAACTCAAGCTCCGACTTCACAAACTTGTGAAACTTGTGAAGTAAACACCCAAAACAACTTGGCAAGAGGTAGAGGGTGAAGAAATAGGAGGTGGGTTCACTTTAGATTTGGATTTAACTCACTAAAGCTCAAGTTGCCATTGGAGTAGCAAGCTTGAAGAAGAAGAAGAAGATGAGCTCAAGAAAAGATTATGATAAGTGTTGTTCTAAAAATAAATTTAAAAACAAATACTTATCATAACTTGAACTAGGGTTAAGTGTAGAGAATTAACCATGGTCACTAGGATGAGTTAGGGTTAAGCATGAAGATAAGGATGGTTGCTAAAGTCAAAGCTTCATGAAGCTTCAACAAATGACAAAGAAAGCCACCATTCTCATCTAATTCTTTTCCAAATAAATAAATAAATAAATAAATAAATAAATGAATATGCAAAACCCTAATTATCAAATTAACCATGGATTAATTCTATACACTTAACATAATGATCAAGTATCATCAAACATGATACAGAAAAGTGCACGAAAGTATATCACATATACAATGTGCAATCCAAGTGAGAAAAATCCGTTTAAAGTGAACCAATACTAGTTAATGCAATGTAATATATCAAATATATAATTATACATTAAATCATTAAATCAACACTTGATTCAATGATCCGGTCATGTCGCACATAACCGACTAGTATTCAATGCATCGATTTATCGAATCAATGATTCGATAACTAGGTCATATCGAATATAACCATTCGAAACATATATCGCGAGAATGTAATGCGGTATCACATACACGCATTATTCTCGGTCCTGCACATATCTCATATGCGCTCCTATTTCGTTTCGCTTGAGCCAGGAAACCTCTGTGTAGGACTCTAAAGACTCGTCAATACGCCGGTAGCAGATGATGATCATATCAAGCACCCACAAGCCGCAAGCGGTCTGCTAAACGTAACGGCCACCCGGGTATTGAGCGATCAGAAGATCGACGAGCTAGCCCGCTCACTCTCCTGCGAATCCGACCAGTAACACTTACCATACAGTCCGGTCTCTTCGTCTGATACGTCGCATATCAAGTCTAGGGGTGGTATACGTCAGACCCCAATAACCCGATAAGTCGTGCTGATGTGAGGCTCGTAACGGGTCGAGAAACTACTGGTAACACTTACCAGCAAATCTCTGATCAGCCCTGGCCAGGGACTTCCCTGTTACGGCCAATCGAGCACTGCGCAACATCAACTCCCAATACCGGGAGAGACGAAACCCCTCCTATCGCTCATTGCCTCCATGTGACTCGGGACTGTACCCAAAGACCACCGTTTTGCACGCCCTCATGGACGTGGTAAGGTGGAGATCAAAGCACAGTGGGAACCATACAAGACTCTATGACGATCTCGGGTCTACAAACTAACCTGTACAAGTGTCACCTGAGAACTGCTATCTGACGTGAGGTATAATACCATCTGGGAGTTCTCGGCGAGTCCGTCCAGTGTACCCAGTCTGCACTGAGCACCCGTATACCATCTCTGATGTCAAACACCAATGGATATGGGATCATCCATCGCCCATCACATGGGTCGAGAAGCGTATACGCTAGTCTACTCTGGTATATCGATGCCCCGTCTCGATACACCCACGACTAGGGACCTTGAAGGATGTACTTATGGACTACCATGTCCCCACTAGTATGATCTGCATCATAGTCCAGGTAGTCAAGTACAAATCCTAAGGGCTTTACCAACATGTAACTATAAGACAGTATAAAGAGACTAGTGTACATGTTAAGATAAACAGCAACCAGATAGCATACTATCATGTCGAGCAAGAAAGTCATCTCTATATATGTCCAAGCATCCAATATAATATACATAATCTGTACAATACTGGCCTCTAGGGCATACATACAACTAACAAGACACGGGTTTTTTCTTTGACACACAAGGACGCGCAGGCGTCCAATGCAGTGGTCTCAGGTTCACTTTCAGTATGTTCTGTTAACGCACACGTGTTGTTTGATCCGGGGTCTACAAACTCGTACGTTTCCACACACTTCGTGCCGTGTTTGGGCAGAGAGTAGGGTTTGCTTGACCAGCCACTTGTTGTGACCACTTCCGTTGGTGAGTCGTTTGTTGCGAGGCACGTGTTCCGGTCATGTGTTGTCCCTATAGGTGAGAGAGAGTCGTCTGTCGACTTGATCCTTCTTGAGATGTTGGACTTCGATGTTCTCCTGGGCATGGACTGGTTAGCCACAAGCTATGCGTCGGTGGACTGCCGCAAGAAGACAGTAAGGTTTTAGTTTCCCGGCGAGTCGGTTTTTGTTGTGCAGGGGGATAGTGGTGCCGTCCCTTACAGTTTGATTTCGTCTCTTAGCGCTGGACAGCTTTTGAGGAGGGGATGTCAGGGATTTCTAGCTTACGTTTGCAATACTAGAGCCGCAGAGGTTCCTTTGGACCAGATCCCGATTGTTAGTGAGTTCCCTGATGTTTTCCCTGACGAGCTGCCTAGGCTACCGCCTGAGCGTGATATTGTTTTCTGCATTGACTTGATTCCCGGCACGGGGCCTATTTCAATACCGCCTTATCGGATGGCCCCGGCGGAGCTTAGAGAGTTGAAAGGTCAGTTACAAGATTTGCTGGATAAAGGGCTTATTTGACCTAGTGTGTCTCCTTGGGGTGCTCCTGTCCTGTTTGTCAAGAAGAAGGACGGCAGTTTGCGCTTGTGTATTGATTACCGCCAGCTGAACAGGGTTACCGTACGGAACAGATATCCCTTACCACGTATCGATGACCTGTTCGACCAGCTTCAGGGTGCGGGATAATTTTCGTGGATTGACTTGCGATCAGGCTACCATAAGTTGCGGGTTCGGCAAGAGGATATTCCGAGGACGGCTTTTTGTTAGTGTATATGCCCTAGAGGCCATTACTGTATCATACTAGTTTGTATATTACTTAATGGAAGCTTGGGATATTCACCTTGTATATACAATCTTGCTCAAAATAGTAGTATGCTACTTGGTTTGTTTCTACTTCAATGTGTACATGTGTTTATTTTATCACCTATACGCATTAGTGGAGCCCTTAGGATCTTTGCTTGATTACCAGCGTTGTGATGGCAGTCACACTAGTGGGGGCTGGGTAATCTATAAGCACATCCTTATGCAGGTCCCTAGTCGCAGGACTATCGAGACAGGGCATCGATACTCCGGAGTAGACTAGCGCATGCGCTTCTCATCCCAGTGTGGGAGATGGTCTGTCCCACAGCCATCAGTACGTCGTAGTAGAGATAGTATGCGGGTGCTCGTTGGGTTACGAGTACACTGGATAGGACTCGTCGGGAACTGACCGGTTGGTATTATACCTATCGTCAGTTATCAGTTCCCAGGTGACATGAGTACAGCTTAGTCCGCTGACTTGACACTGTCACTTCGCCTCGAGTGTGTTACCACTATACTTTGATTACTACCCTACCACGGCTCAAAGGAGTCATGCAAACAGGTAGTAGTTGGGTGCAGTCCCGAAGCACTTGGAGGCAGTGACGGTTAGACAGGATTCGTCTCTCCCGGTATTGGGGGTTGACATCGCGCTGTGTCTAGGAGAGCCATTACACGAGTAGTCCCTGGCCAGGGCAAGCGAGATATACTGGTAGGCTTCCAGTGTTATCTCAGGGTGTATTGGGCTTCATTCCGACATGACTTGTACCGCTATTAGGGGACTGACGTTTACTGCCCCCTAGGCCCGCCATGCGATGTATCAGACGAACAGACTGGACTGTACGGAGATTGTCACATTCAGGCTCAGTAGGAGTTCAGATGGGTTTCACCTCCTCAGTCTTCTTGTCGGCATCTACCTGGGGACCGGTACGCACAGCTAGTGCCGCTTGCGGTCTGTGGTTAAACCCACTGCCAGCGTAGTGTCGAGTCTTTAGAGTCCCACACAGAAAGCTATTCGCCTTTTGGCAAAAGAGTAGAGGTCGCATGGTTTTGCGATAGGTCGCATGGTTTTGCGACAGGGTTCAGTCACATCCGTGCACTTGTGCACGTTTAGTGTCCGGACAGTTTACACTAGCGGGCTTTGGTTTAAGCCAGATCCTAGTGTACGTATTGGGATTGGTTTTATCCAGTTTGTATTCGTGTTCCTCGGAACGCGGATGCGGGTGTGTATGCACAGTTGACGAAGAGACAGAGGCAGAGGATTCTCATTAGGGTTGTTGACAGTTCACTGTTGACTTTTGACTTTTTGCTCAACCCTAATGAGAATATGATATATGATTAACAATAATATTAATTAAGTATTATGGTGTAATGGTTGTTGAGGGGTTGACTTTGTTGACTTGTTGACTTTGTTGACCGGTTGACTTGGTTGGACAAGTTGACCATCATGATGACAATGGCTATCATTTCATGGCAAAGACTTTTCACTTGCTTGTTCTCTTGTGCAATATGAGTGCATGAAATGATATCGCCATTTTGACTTAAACCATTTACACAATACTTGATTACTATTTTTGTGATGATGGTTTTGGATTATGAGAGCCAAGTGAGAAAAGTCTTGCTCATTCTATCATTTTCATTCTCTCTCTTGTTCTTGAGCTCTCATCTTCTTCCTCTTGCTCTCCCTCTCTTTAGTCTATGGTTCACTTGTCTCATGTGTTGAGAACCAAGAACCATAGAGAAAATCCCAACACACTCTCCTCTACTCACTCTAGTTCACAAGGTTTAGCAAACCGAATGAACTAGTTTCTTCAAAGTACGAAGAAGAAGCCAAAGGTAGAAGCTTTCAGGTGGATCGATCTTCAGCGCAAGGAGACGACGGGGTGAAGCCGATCCGGACAACCATCGAGGCTTGAAGACGAAGGAGTTCAAGAAGGAAAGGTATAACCCCCTAACCGAGTAGTTAACAACTTCTAGTTAGGTTGTTAGTTAGATGTTTAACAAAGATCCGGTTTTGAGTCCATGTTACCGCCTCTAGAAAATTGTTTTTCACAAAATTCCGCATGCCCGAAAGTACCGGCAGAGGTAGCATGGATTTACAGTGGTATCAGAGCCTAGTTAAACTCTATCTAACATGTTAGCATAGTAGCTAGAAATTCGATCGGAGAAAAAGACCCGAAATAAATACGAAATTCAAACTTTCTGTCGATTTTCAAAGTGCTGCAAAAATTATTTGAGATATACCAAAAATCGACTCAGGGTTTTTAGAAGAAACTGCAAAAATTCGACCCACTGAATCGATCGACGCACCGCGTTTTCGCGGCGGGAGCTTGCTCCCGCCGCGGGACCGCGGCCGAGTTGACTCGGTCGTGGGGTTTTATTTTTGCAGTTTGTTCATAGGGGTATTTTGGGACTTTTTGAATATGTATTTTCTGCCCAGATTTTCCAGAACGAAAATTTTGTGTTTGGGGCCTGAAAATCCGTATTTTTGATCGAACTTCTAAAAGACTTAAGCTGACGGGTTTTTCTATGATGTGATATTTGTATTGAACGTCTGCTAATCGCTATATTTTGATTAGTGGGGGTTATACAAATCTGTGATCTGTAATGTCATTGGAATGTGTATATGAATTCATTGGATTGTCGCGGGTGAATAGCCGGGGGTTGTGAGACGAGAGTTTTCTTTTCTTTCAATTCATGTAAATTTGTAAATTGATGTAATTATTATTTGTATGGCCGCACAACCGGGTCGGGGTTGTAGCCGTCATTGTATAATTTCTTTTTACTGTTTTTGCTCCTAGGATAGACCTATGGAGGGGGTGCACAAACTACCGGGTATGCCGAAGTGCCGAGTGGCCTATTCACGGCGATGAGGGAGGTTGCTTCGCTTCGGGTACTTGGCGGGTAGTTTGCCGCACCCGTAGGGGTCTTGGGTGGGGTATTGGCTATTCACCGCGACCGTGTAATCTGCTTTTCGTTACAGGCTCGTACGAATTGCGGATTCCTAGTATATCCAATGTATTCATCTGTGATCTGAAATGGCTATCATTGCAATATATCTATATATGATATTATTTAGGCGTTGCTTATGTTTTACAGCCGCGCTAGCCCAGCCCCCGCTCTGTCGTTAGTTAAGTAACCTAACGGGTAATGACGGGGCCCCGTGGCGAATGCGAATGGCATAAGCGTACGTCATATTTTGGTTGTTTTCTGCAATGGTAGGATTAAATGATGGGACGCATTAAAAGAACTAATGCAAGAAAAATAAACCAAGTAAAAGTCGTTGGAACACTTTCGAAAAGCACTCGGTTCTTTTCAAAACCAACTTTTAAATGCGGAGCTTGAGCCACTCCTTTTAAAAGCTATCTCGTTCCATCGATTATATCAAGTTCACTACGTTCACGGTTTTGCCAAAACCATTCGTAGCCCTCCGTCGTTTCACATGAATAGTCAATAGTATTCAAGCTATGTTTGTTGGCCAAAGTCAAGGCATAGTGATTGGTAGCTATTGGGTATTCATGTGCAGCATAGATAGATGCGTTGGTTTGGAACAGTCGTACTGCCTTTTTGGCTAAAGTCAAGGGTAGGTGCCGGTGGATTCAAATTAACCTGGAGAACGACGGGAAGAACTTGACATGTGACTTATGATTTGTTGGCCAAAGTCAAGGTCATAAGAGCATGGGGCAAAAATCCACATCGGGAGTTTCAAAAGAACTGAAACTTGCTAGTGTTGCATACCATTTGGAGTGTGATGATTCTGGTAGGATTCCTTCAGTTTCGTCACGCGATGATATTTGGATCCCGATCCTACTGTGAGTATATGGTACTCCTCGGGAAATTTCTCACTTAACGATCAATGCTATAAACCAAGTAGGTGTCTAGAAAGGTGTTAGCGGGGCTACGCCCCCAGGGAAAAGAAGTTATTTAATTAAGGAACTTCGCGAAAGCGTTGGAAAACCTCCCTCGAAGTACCGACACTGTCCTGGCTGAATGGTTAAGCAAGTATTGTACGGTGAGATTGATCCTGACTAATTCTTCCTTTTTGGTTTGAGGAGGGATTCGAGAAACAGTGGGAGCCATCCTGTTTAGACAAACTAAAAACCATTCTAAACTTGCAAGAGCATCATGCTGAGTGTTTCTTCTCTCTCCTAATTGCAGCGACCAATCGACATGACTGGACTTAAGTTACTCCTAGATAAAAACATACTGATAGGGCCAAACTACAAAGATTGGCTCAGGAATGTCAAGATGGCAATCACTTACGACAAGCTGGGGTATCTTCTTACCACCAAAGCTCCCCCTGTCCCAGATACCAAAACCAGCGTCGCGGATAAGGAAATCCGTAAGACCTGGGAACTAGACTGCGCGAAGGCCAAGTGCCTCGTGCTTGCCTCTATAGACAATGAATATCAGAGGAGGCACGAGAATATGGACCTGGAATCCATATTTCTTCATACAAAAGAACTGTATGGAGAGCAATCTCGTATCGCAAGATATGAAGTGTCGAAGAAGTTATTTTAGGCAAGATTGGCCATCGGATCATCGGTAGCGGAACACGTGCTTAAGATGATTGGCTACATTGAGGAGCTCGCGGACCTTGGGACCACGTTGGAGAATGAGCTCTATACGGACTTGATTCTCCAGTCCCTTCCTTCCACTTACGCCCAGTTCATACTGAACTTCAACTTACAAGAAAAGGAAGTTGAACTTTCAGAACTCCTCAACATGCTGAGGAGCGCAGAGGGCACCCTACAGAAAGGTAGGGAAATATCCACTTTGTTTGTAGGAGGATTTTCTTCTTCTAGGTCCAAGGCGAAAGCCAAGGGAAAGAAGAAGAAAGCCCTCGCCAAACTAAGAGGCGGTGTTAGAAAAGTGGATACAAAGGGAAAGACAAAAGCAACAAAGAAAGTGGGAAAGCTTGTGGATAAGGAAGAATGCTTCTATTGTCATAAGAAAGGACACTGGAAGAATGATTGCAGGGCTTGGAAAGCCAGGACACAGGAATTGAAGCAGGTTGCAGCTTCAGCTTCAGGTGTGTATGTTATTGAAAACTGTCTTTCAATAAACTCTACTTCCTGGGTATTGGATACCGGATCAGGATCTCATATCTGTAATTCTTTGTAGGCGTTGAGAAACCGTAGGGTTTTGAAGGCAGGTGACTTGACCCTCAAAGTTACAAACGGAGCTAGCATGGATGCTAAGGCCGTGGGGGACTATCACCTGGGGTTGTCAGATGGACACGTTTTGGTTTTGCGTAACTGCTATTTTGTACCCAACGCAACTTGTAATATCATTTCTGTATATTTGACTTCTAAAGAAGGTTATGAATTTGCGTTTGTAAGTAATGTTGTAAACATTCACCTTAATCAAGTTCTGATTTGGTCAGGTACATTAAGCAATGGTATATACGTATTAAACCAACCACAGATTTTCAATGTCCAGAATACACACAAAAAAGAAAGTCTCCAGAAATCAATCAGACTTTCTTATGGCATTGTAGACTGGGTCACAACAATGAGAGAAGGTTGACGAAGTTACATACAGAAGGATATTTGAATGCGTTCGAATATCAATCGTATGCCACTTGTCAATCCTGTCTCAAAGGAAAGATGACAAAGATTCCGTTCACTGGACACGGAGTAAGAGCGAGCGAGCTCTTGGGACTCGTACGCAGCGACGTGTGCTGTCCAATGTCTACACATGCGCGAAGCGGTTATTCTTAGTTCATTACTTTCACGGATGACTTTTCAAGGTACGGTTATGTCTTCTTAATGAAACATAAGTCCGAAGCCTTTGGAAAATTCCAGGAATATATGAATGAAGTAGAAAAACAAACCGGAAAAAGTATCAAGATTCTAAGATCGGATCGAGGTGGTGAATACTTAAGTGCCGAGTTCCTGGACTATTTAAAAGAGAACGGAATTCTCTCTCAGCTTACTCCTCCATACACTCCGCAACATAACGGTGTATCGGAGAGAAGGAACCGAACCCTCTTGGATATGGTACGGTCCATGATGAGTAACGCTGAGTTACCGCGATCATTCTGGGGGTATGCGCTAGAATCAGCAACATACATTTTGAACCGAGTTCCCGCTAAAACTGTGCCTACCACACCATATGAGATGTGGTGTGGGAAGAGACCCTATCTTAATCACATTAAGATATGGGGAAGTCCAACTTTTGTCAAAAAGCAGCATGC
Source organism: Agapanthus africanus (assembly GCA_030015575.1). Classification (NCBI taxonomy): domain Eukaryota; kingdom Viridiplantae; phylum Streptophyta; class Magnoliopsida; order Asparagales; family Amaryllidaceae; genus Agapanthus; species Agapanthus africanus. The sequence continues at coordinate 431,459,651 of JASDDO010000026.1, forward strand.
GGACAAGCTTGAGGCACGCTCAGTACAGTGCAAGTTCGTGGGATATCCAAAGAACTCCAAGGGATATTTCTTCTATTGCGAGGAGGAACAAAAGGTTTTTGTTTCTCGTCATGCCTACTTCTTGGAAACTGAGTTTTTGGAAAACCAGATAAGTGGGAGCACAGTAGAACTGGAAGAAATTCCAGAACCACGAACTGTTACTGAAAGCTTAGTGGAACCAGAGGGTTCAAAAGAACAAGACATTCCTACGCCGCTCCGCAGGAGTAGTAGGCAGTCTCATCCGCCCGAGAGATACTACGGTTTTCTCATAGACGGGGATAGAGAGGATTGCATCATAGATTATGATGAGCCTACTAGCTTCCAGCAGGCCGTTCAGAGCGTTGACTCGGTAAAACGGCTGGATGCAATGCGGACCGAAATGGAGTCCATGTACACCAACAAAGTATGGACGTTGGACATTGCTCCAGACAGGGTAAAACCCGTAGGATGCAAGTGGATCTTCAAAAGGAAGATTGGTGTAGATGGACAGGTTGAGACCTATAAAGCTAGACTTGTTGCAAAGGGTTTTCGTCAAAGACCTGGGTTGGAATATGACGAAACCTTTTCTCCAGTGGCTTTGCTGAAATCTATTCGGATCCTTCTTGCCATTGCTGCCTTCCACGATTATGAGATTGGCAGATGGACGTAAAGACAGCTTTTCTAAATGGAAATTTAGTGGAGTGTGTCTATATGGACCAACTAGAGGGTTTCATTCAGAGTGGGAGCATCGGAAAGGTGTGCAAGTTGCTTAAGTCCATCTATGGACTAAAGCAGGCATCGTGGAGTTGGAACATCTGTTTTGATGGGACGGTCAAAGAATTTGGCTTTATCAAAAATCCAGATGAACCATGCATCTATAGTAGATTTGTAGCGAGAACTGTAGTATTCCTCGTTTTATACGTGGATGGCATTCTCTTAATAAGAAATGACATTCCTATGCTACAATCTGTCAAGGGGTTCTTGTCACACAGGTTCTCCATGAAAGACCTGGGTGATTCCTCATACATCCTGGGGATCCGGATCCATCGTGATATATCCAAGAGGATATTAGGACTTTCACAGTCCAGGTACATCGACACCATACTGAAAAGATTCAGTATGGAAGATTCCAAGCGCGGTAACCTACCGGCTTGTCACGGGATCACCCTCTCTAAAGAGATGTCTCCCAAGACTGATTTGGAGAGGGATCGCATGTCTATTATACCCTACGCTTCTGCGGTAGGCTCTATAATGTATGCGATGTTGTGTACCAGACCGGATGTAGCTTATGCACTTAGTGTAGTAAGCCGGTATCAGTCAAACCCCGGAGAGAAACACTAGATAGCGGTAAAGAACATTCTCAAGTACCTGAGAAGGACTAAGGAGATGTTCTTGATGTATGGCGGAAAAGACCTCCAGATCGAGGCCTTTGCTGACTCCAGCTTCCAGAGTGACAAGGATGATTCCAAGTCCATGTCGGGTTTTGTCTTTACCCTCAATGGAGGGGCGGTGTGTTGGAAGAGTTCCAAACAGGAAACCGTTGCAGACTCGACGATGAAAGCGGAATACATCGCTGCATCTGATGCCGCAAAAGAAGCTGTCTGGATGAGGAAGTTCTTGAAAGAACTTCAGGTGGCTCCGTCCATTGTTGATCCAATACCTCTGTATTGCGACAACAACGGGGCTATAGCTTTAGCGAATGAACCCAGGTCCCATCAGAGATCCAGACACATCTTGAGGCGGTATCACCTGATCAGGGAGATCGTGGATCGCCAGGAGATCGAGGTTCGGAGGGTTGCTTCAGAAGATAACACTGCAGATCCATTCACCAAGGCCTTGCCCCAGACTCAGTTCGAGCGGCCGATCGAGATGATAGGTCTTCGATACGCCAGTACATGGCCTTAGTGCAAGTGGGAGATTGTTAGTGTATATGCCCTAGAGGCCATTACTGTATCATACTAGTTTGTATATTACTTAATGGAAGCTTGGGATATTCACCTTGTATATACAATCTTGCTGAAAATAGCAGTATGCTACTTGGTTTATTTCTACTTCAATGTGTACATGTGTTTATTTTATCACCTATACGCATTAGTGGAGCCCTTAGGATCTTTGCTTGATTACCAGCGTTGTGATGGCAGTCACACTAGTAGGGGCTGGGTAATCTATAAGCACATCCTTATGCAGGTCCCTAGTCGCAGGACTATCGAGACAGGGCATCGATACTCCGGAGTAGACTAGCGCATGCGCTTCTCATCCCAGTGTGGGAGATGGTCTGTCCCACAGCCATCAGTACGTCGTAGTAGAGATAGTATGCGGGTGCTCGTTGGGTTACGAGTACACTGGATAGGACTCGTCGGGAACTGACCGGTTGGTATTATACCTATCGTCAGTTATCAGTTCCCAGGTGACATGAGTACAGCTTAGTCCGCTGACTTGACACTGTCACTTCGCCTCGAGTATGTTCCCACTGTACTTTGATTACTACCCTACCACTGCTCAAAGAAGTCGTGCAAATAGGTAGTAGTTGGGTGCAGTCCCGAAGCACTTGGAGGCAGTGACGGTTAGACAGGATTCGTCTCTCCCGGTATTGGGGGTTGACATCGCGCTGTGTCTAGGAGAGCCATTACACGAGTAGTCCCTAGCCAGGGCAAGCGAGATATACTGGTAGGCTTCCAGTGTTATCTCAGGGTGTATTGGGCTTCACTCCGACACGAATTGTACTGCTATTAGGGGACTGACGTTTACCGTCCCCCTAGGCCCACCATGCGATGTATCAGACGAACAGACCGGACTGTACGGAGATTGTCACATTCAGGCTCAGTAGGAGTTCAGATGGGTTTCACCTCGTCAGTCTTCTTGTCGGCATCTACCTGGGGACCGTTACGCACAGCTAGTGCCGCTTGCGGTCTGTGGTTAAACCCACTGCCAGCGTAGTGTCGAGTCTTTAGAGTCCCACACAGAAAGCTATTTGCCTTTTGGCAAAAGAGTAGAGGTCGCATGGTTTTGCGACAGGTCGCATGGTTTTGCGACAGGGTTCAGTCACATACGTGCACTTGTGCACGTTTAGTGTCCGGACAGTTTACACTAGCGGGCTTTGGTTTAAGCCAGATCCTAGTGTACGTATTGGGATTGGTTTTATCCAGTTTGTATTCGTGTTCCTCGGAACGCGGATGCGGGTGTGTATGCACAGTTGACGAAGAGACAGAGGCAGAGGATTCTCATTAGGGTTGTTAACCGTTGACTGTTGACTTTTGACTTTTTCCTCAACCCTAATGAGAATATGATATATGATGAACAATAATATTAATTAAGTATTGTGGTGACATGGTTGTTGAGGGGTTGACTTTGTTGACTTGTTGACTTTGTTGACCGGTTGACTAGGTTGGACTAGTTGACCATCATGATGACAATGGCTATCATTTCATGGCAAAGACTTTTCACTTGCTTGTTCTCTTGTGTAATATGAGTGCATGAAATGATATAGCCATTTTGACTTAAACCATTTACACAATACTTGATTACTGTTTTTGTGATGATGGTTTTGGATTATGAGAGCCAAGTGAGAAAATTCTTGCTCATTCTATCATTTTCATTCTCTCTCTTGTTCTTGAGCTCTCATCTTCTTCCTCTTGCTCTCCCTCTCTTTAGTCTATGGTTCACTTGTCTCATGTGTTGAGAACCAAGAACTATAAAGAAAATCCCAACACACTCTCCTCTACTCACTCTAGTTCATAAGGTTTAGCAAACTGAGTGAACTAGTTTCTTCAAAGTACGAAGAAGAAGCCAAAGGTAGAAGCTTTCAGGTGGATCGATCTTCCGCGAAAGGAGACGACGGGGTGAAGCCGATCCGGACAACCATCGAGGCTTGAAGACGAAGGAGTTCAAGAAGGAAAGGTATAACCCCCTAACCGAGTAGTTAACAACTCCTAGTTAGGTTGTTAGTTAAATGTTTAACAAAGATCCGGTTTTGAGTCCATGTTACCGCCTCTAGAAAATTGTTTTTCACAAAATTCCGCATGCCCGAAACTACCGGGAGAAGTAGCATGGACTTACACTTTTCGCACGCGATACGGCAACTATGAGTTTTTGGTGATGTCGTTCGGACTCACCATGCCCCAGCAGCGTTTATGGATTTGATGAACCGCGTCTTCAGACCGTATCTTGATCAGTTCATCATCGTATTCATCGACGATATCTTAGTGTACTCCTGGAGCCGAGAGGAGCACGAGCAGTACTTGTGTATTACGTTGCAGACCTTGAGGGAGCACCAGTTGTTCGCGAAATTCTCCAAGTGCGCATTCTGGCTCGACAGTGTAGATTTCTTGGGTCACGTGATTACGCGAGATGCTATATGTGTGGACCCGAAGAAGATCGAGGCCGTTCAGCATTGGCCCAGACCAGCATCAGTTACGGAGGTCCGCAGCTTCCTAAGACTGGCCGGCTACTACCGACGATTTGTTCAGGTCTTCTCCCGTATTGCTGCACCGTTGTCCGTGTTGACCTGAAAGGGAGTTCCTTTTATTTGGACGGAGGCGTGTGAGCGTTGCTTTCAGCAGTTGCTGACCCGTTTGACTACGGCGTCGGGGTTATCATTGCCTTCGGGATCGGGCAGATTTGTGGTCTATTGTTGCGCTTCTCAAATGGGGATAGGGTGCGTATTGATGCAACATGACCGGGTTATCGCTTATGCTTCTCGGCAGCTGAAGAAACATGAACAGAACTGCCCTACTCACGATTTGGAGATGGTTGCAGTGGTGTTTGCACTCAAGATCTGGAGACATTACCTTTAAGGCGAGGCGTGCCAGATATTCACGGACTACATGAGCTTGAAGTATATATTTCAGCAGCGAGACCTGAATCTGAGACAGTGCTGTTGGATGGAGCTAGTGAAGGACTACGATTGCGAGAACCTTTATCATCCGGGCAAGGCGAATGTAGTGACGGATGCTTTGAGTCGGAAGCCCGGAGGTAGTCTATCTTGTTTGAACGCAGTGCAGAGGCAGTCATTGACAGATTGGCAGACTTTATGCGACAACCAAGTACAGTTCGAGTTTACTCCGACCGGGGGATAGCTTGCGCATATCCATGCATGTCCATAGTTGCTTGACCGTATCTGTAAGGCGCAGCCCAGTGATTACCGTCTTTCAGAGATCAGGGAACAGATTAGACAGGGCAGAGACTCTGAGTTTGTGATCGATGATCAGGGGGTACTACGATTTGGGACTCGACTATGCGTACCGGATTCTGAGGGACTGAGGCATGAGATTCTCGAGGAGGCAAATCAATCGATGTACAGCGTTCATCTAGATTCCACCAAGATGTACCATGATCTGAGAGATTTTTACTTGTGGGAAGGGATGAAGAGGGATGTCATAGACTTTGTGTCGAGATGCCTGACTTGTCAGCAAGTCAAGGCCGACCACCAGATGGCCGCGGGAGAGCTACAGCCGGTGCCCATTCCGGAGTGGAAATGGGAGCAGATTTCTATGCACTTCATTGTGCGTCTACCCAGGACCAGTGGAGGTACGACTCCATTTGGGTTATCGTGGATCGATTGACGAAAGCGGCTCACTTTCTGCCGGTGAAGACCACTTTTTGATTTGCTCAGTATGCCCAGATTTACATCGACGAGATCGTACGGCTGAATGGCGTCCCGACTTGTATCATGTCCGACCTAGGCATGCAGTTCACCAGCCGACTATGGCAGAGACTTCAGGAGGCTTTGGGCACCCGCTTGAGTTTCAGCACAGCATTCCATCCACAGACCGACGGCCAGTCCGAGCAGACTATTCAGACTCTTGAGGACATGCTTCGAGCTTGTATTCTAGATTTCGGTGGCAGCTGGGACCGTTATTTGCCCTTGATAGAGTTCTCCTACAATAATAGCTTCCAGGATACGATTTAGATGGCACCTTTCGAGGCTTTATATCGGAGGAGATGCCGATCGCCCATCTGTTGGACAGAGCTCAACGAGAGCAGTATTTTGGGGCCACAGATCATACAGGAGACGACCGAGAAGATACAGTTGATTCAAGATAGGATGAGGATAGCTCAGAGTAGGCAGAAATCGTATGCTGACAGACACCATCGCAGACTCGAGTTCGCAGTTGGCGATCATGTTTTTCTAACGGTCTCTCCTGTAAGTCCACGTTGCCCACCCCGGTACTTGCGGGGAGGTGGAAAACGGAATAAAAATCGGATTTTTATGAGCTTAGGCAATATGGACTAGACATTAAAGGATCTTTGCTAAACAAAAACTTGCTAAAGCTAACTAGAAACTAGCTAAGTGCTAGAAAGGTTATACCTTTGGTCTTTATGTCCTTCTCTCCTGGCTCCTTGGAGTAGTGGAAGGAGGTCACCTTGTCGTCTTCTCCCGTCAAAGAAAGATCCACCCGAAAGCCACAACCTTTGGCTTCAACTCCAAGCTAGAAGTAACTAGGGTTCAAGAAGTGCTAGTCCTTCAACCCTAGATGAGAGTAGAGATGATCAAGAGAGGGTTTTTCTCAAGCTCAAGTGTTTCTCAACACATGAGAGGGAGAGAGCTTGAGGGAGAGGAAGAACAAGAGAGAGAAATGAAATGATAGAATGAGAATAATGTGTGCCATTCTCACTAATATGTGTATATTATTTTAATTGAATAATTAGCTAGATAATTGTCATGGCTAATCATGACATGACCATTATCATTTCAATTTGCAAGGATCAAAAAGCATCTTCCAAAAGAAATGATGATGGTCAAAGTGTCAACCTAGGTCAACAAGTCAAGGAGGTCAAATGGTCAACAACCATAACCATGCACAATTATTTAAACTAATTATCAATTAACTATAATACACACATAAGCATTAGGGTTAATAAAATGACAATAGCCATTAACCCTAATCAAGGTCCTCTCCCTCTGTCTCAAGCAACTGTGCATACGCACCCGCATTCGTGATTCGAGGAACACGAATACAATAAGAAAAACCAATCCCAAATCATATACTAGGATCCGGCTTAAACCAAAGCCCGCTAGTATAAACTGTCCGGACAGCAAACGTGCACAAGTGCGCGGATGTGAACGAACCCTGTCGCAAACCCATGCGACCTCTACTCATTTTGCCTAAAGGCGAATAGCTCTCTGTGTGGGACTCTAAAGACTCGACACTACGCTGGCAGTGGGTTTAACCACAGACCGCAAGCGGCACTAGCTATACGTAACGGTCCCCAGGTAGATGTCGATAAGATGACTGACGAGGTGAACCCCATCTGAACTCCTACTGAGCCTGTATGTGACAATCTCCGTACAGTCCGGTCTGTTCGTCTGATACATCGCATGGCGGGCCTAGGGGTCAGTGAACGTCAGTCCCCTAATAGCGGTACAAGTCGTGTCGGAGTGTAGCCCAGAACACCCTGAGATAACACTGGAAACCTACCAGTATATCTCGCTTGCCCTGGCCAGAGACTACTCGTGTAATGGCTCTCCTGGACACAGCGCGATGTCAACCCCCAATACCGGGAGAGACGAATCCTGTCTAACCGTCACTGCCTCCAAGTGCTTCGGGACTGCACCCAAAAACTACCTGTTTGCACGACTCCTTTGAGCCGTGGTAGGGTAGTAATCAAAGTGCAGTGGGAACACACTCGAGGCAAAGTGACAATGTCAAGTCAGCGGACTAAGCTGTACTCATGTCACCTGGGAACTGATAACTGACGATAGGTATACTACCAACCAACAGTTCCCGACGAGTCCTGTCCAGTGTACTCGTAACCTAACGAGCACCCGTATACTATCTCAAGTACGACGTACTCACGGCTGTGGGACAGACCGTCTCCCACACTGGGATGAGAAGCGCATGCACTAGTCTACTCCGGAGTATCGATGCCCTGTCTCGATAGTCCAACGACCAGGGACCAGTATAAGGATGTGCTTATAGATTACCCAGCTCCCACAAGTGCGAGCGCCATCACAACGCTGGTAATCAAGCAAAGATCCTAAGGGCTCTACTAATATGTATATCAGCAATATGCTAAAAGAAACACATGCACATATTAAAGTAGAGACAAACCAAGTAGCATACTACCATTTCGAGCAAGATTGTATATACAACTGTGAATATCCCAAGCTTCCATCAAGTAATATACAAACTAGTATGATACAGTAATGGCCTCTAGGGCATATACACTAACAATCTCCCACTTGCACTAAGGCCATGTACTGGCGTATCGAAGACCTATCATCTCGATCAGCCGCTCGAACTGAGTCTGGGGCAAGGCCTTGGTGAATGGATCTGCAGTGTTATCCTCTGATGCAACTCTCCGGACCTCGATCTCCTGGCGATCCACGATCTCCCTGATCAGGTGATACCGCCTCAAGATGTGTCTGGATTTCTGATGGGACCTGGGTTCCTTCGCTAAAGCTATAGCCCCGTTGTTGTCGCAATACAGAGGTATTGGGTCAACAATGGACGGAACCACCTGAAGTTCTCTCAAGAACTTCCTCATCCAGACAGCTTCTTTTGCGGCATCAGATGCAGCGATGTATTCCGCTTCCATAGTCGAGTCAGCAACGGTTTCCTGTTTGGAGCTCTTCCAACACACCGCCCCTCCATTGAGGGTAAAGACAAAACCCGACATGGACTTGGAATCATCCTTGTCACTCTGGAAGCTGGAGTCAGCAAAGGCCTCAATCTGCAGGTCTTTTCCGCCATACACCAAGAACATCTCCTTAGTCCTTCTCAGGTACTTGAGAATGTTCTTTACTGCTATCCAATGTTTCTCCCCAGGGTTTGACTGATACCTGCTTACCACACTCAGTGCATAAGCCACATCCGGTCTGGTACACAACATCGCATACATTATAGAGCCTACCGCAGAAGCGTAGGGTATAATAGACATGCGATCCCTCTCCAAATCAGTCTTGGGAGACATCTCTTTAGAGAGGGTGATCCCGTGACAAGCCGGTAGATTACCGCGCTTGGAATCTTCCATACTGAATCTCTTCAGTATGGTGTCGATGTACCTGGACTGCGAAAGTCCTAATATCCTCTTGGATCTGTCACGGTAGATCCGGATACCCAGAATGTATGAGGCATCACCCAGGTCTTTCTTGGAGAACCTGTGTGACAAGAACCGCTTGACAGATTGTAGCATAGGAATGTCATTTCCTATTAAAAGAATTCCATCCACGTATAAAACGAGGAATACTACAGTTCTCGCTACAAATCTACAGCAGATGCATGGTTCATCTGGATTTTTGATAAAGCCAAATTCCTTGACCGTCTCATCAAAACAGATGTTCCAACTCCGCGATGCCTGCTTTAGTCCATAAATGGACTTGAGCAACTTGCACACCTTTCCGCTGCTCCCACCCTGAATGAAACCCTCTGGCTGGTCCATATAGACACACTCCTCTAAATGACCATTTAGAAAAGCTGTCTTTACGTCCATCTGCCAAATCTCATAATCGTGGAAGGCAGCAATGGCAAGAAGGATCCGAATGGATTTCAGCATAGCTACTGGAGAAAAGGTTTCGTCATAGTCCAAACCAGGTCGCTGACGAAAACCCTTTGCTACCAGTCTAGCTTTATAGGTCTCAACCTGTCCATCTACACCAATCTTCCTTTTGAAGATCCACTTGCATCCTACGGGTTTTACCCCGTCTGGAGCAATGTCCAATGTCCATACTTTGTTGGTGTACATGGACTCCATCTCGGTCCGCATTGCATCCAGCCATTTTACCGAGTCGACGCTCTGTATAGCCTGCTGGAAGCTAGTAGGCTCATCACAATCTATGATGCAATCCTCTCTATCCCCGTCAATGAGAAAACCGTAGTATCTCTCGGGCGGATGAGACTGCCTACTACTCCTGCGGAGTGGCGTGGGAATGTCCTGATCTTTCGAATCCTCTGGTTCTACTAATCTTTCAGTAATAGCTTGTGGTTCTGCAATTTCTTCCAGTTCTATTGCGCTCCCACTTATTTCTTTTTCTAAGAACTGATGTTCCAGAAAATTGGCATTACGAGAAATAAGGACTTTTTGTTCCTCTGCGTATTGGAAAAGATACCCCCTGGAGTTCTTTGGGTATCCCACAAACTTGCACAGTACTGAGCGTGCCTCGAGCTTGTCCGTGTGCTGCTTTTTGACATAAGCTGGACATCCCTAAATCTTTAGGTATTGAAGATAGGGTTTCTTCCCACTCCATAACTCATATGGTGTGGTAGGCGCAGTCTTAGTGGGAACACGGTTCAAAAGGTATGCAGCTGTTTCTAGCGCATATCCCTAGAACGATCGCGGCAACTCAGCGTTACTCATCATGGACCGTACCATATCCAATAGGGTTCGGTTCCGTCTCTCCGATACACCATTATGTTGCGGAGTGTATGGAGGAGTAAGCTGAGAGAGAATTCCATTCTCTTTTAAGTAACCCAGGAACTCGGCACTCAAGTATTCACCACCTCGATCAGATCTCAGTGCCTTGATACTTTTGCCTGTTTGTTTTTCTACTTCATTCTTATATTCCTGGAACTTATCAAAAGCTTCGGATTTATGCTTCATCAAGAAGACATGTCCGAATCTTGAGTAATCATCCGTAAAAGTAATGAAGTAAGAATAACCGCTTCGCGCATGTGTAGACATTGGACCGCACACGTCGCTGTGTACGAGTCCCAAGAGCTCGCTCGCTCTTTCTCCGTGTCCAGTGAACGGAGTCTTTGTCATCTTTCCCTTGAGACAGGATTGACAAGTGGCATACGATTGATATTCGAATAAATCCAAATATCCTTCTGCATGTAACTTAGTCAACCTTCTCTCATTGATGTGACCCAGTCTACAATGCCATAAGAAAGTTTTATTGATTTCTGGAGACTTTCTTTTTTGTGTATTCTGGACATTGAAAATCTGTGGTTGGTTTAATACGTATATACCGTTGTTCAATGTACCTGACCCAATCAAAACTTGATTAAGGTGAATGTTCACTACATTACTTACAAATGCAAATTCATAACCTTCTTTAGATAATAAAGATACAGAAATGATATTACAGGTTGCATTTGGTACATAATAACAACTACGTAAAACCAAAAAGTGTCCATCCGACAATCCCAGGTGATAGTCCCCCACGGCCTCAGCATCCATGCTAGCACCGTTCGCAACTCTGAGGGTCATGTCACCTGCCTTCAAAACTCTACGCTTTCTCAACGCCTGCAAAGAATTACAGATATGAGATCCTGATCCGGTATCCAATACCCAGGATGTAGAGTTTATTGATAGACAGTTTTCAATAACATACACACCTGAAGCTGAAGCTGCAACTCGCTTCAAATCCTGTGTTCTGGCCTTCCAAGCCTTGCAATCCTGTTTCCAGTGACCACTTTTGTGACAATAGAAGCATTCTTCCTTCCCCACTAGCTTTCCTGCTATCTTTGTTGCTTTTCCTTTTCCCTTCGTATCCACTTTACTGACACCGCCTCTTGGTTTGGCGGGGGCTTTATTCTTCTTGCCCTTGGCTTTCGCCCTGGACCTAGAAAAGGAAGATCCTCCTACAAACAAAGTGGATGTCTCCCTACCCTTCTGTAGGGTGCCCTCAGCGGTCCTCAACATGTTCAGAAGTTCGGAAAGTTCAACCTCCTTTCCTTGCATGTTGAAGTTAAGAATGAACTGGGCGTAAGTGGAAGGAAGGGACTGGAGAATCAAATCAGTATAGAGTTCATTCTCCAACGTGGTCCCAAGGTCCGCGAGCTCCTCAATGTAGCCAATCATCTTAAGCACGTGTTCCGCTACCGATGATCCGACGGCCAATCTTGCCGAAAAAAGCTTCTTCGACACTTCGTATCTTGCGATACGAGACTGCTCTCCATACAGTTCTTTTGTATGGAGAAATATGGACTCTAGGTCCATATTCTCGTGCCTCCTCTGATGTTCGTTGTCCATCGAGGCTAGTATAAGGCATCTGGCCCTCGCGCAATCTATCTCCCATGTCTTACGGATTTCTACATCCGCGACGCTGGAGGTGGGACCTAGGACAGGGGGAGCTTTGGTGATAAGTATATACCCCAGCTTGTCATAAGTGATTGCCATCTTGACATTCCTGAGCCAATCTTTGTAGTTTGGCCCTGTCAGTATATTTTTATCTAGTAATAACTTAAGTCCGGTCATGTTGAATGGTCGCTGCAATTAGGAGAGAGAAAAGAAACACTTTAGCATGATGCTCTTGCAAGTTTAGAGTGGTTTTTAGTTTGTCTAAACTGGATGGCTCCCACTGTCTCTCAAATCCCTTCTCAAACCGTAAAGAAAGGATTAGTCAAGATCAATCTCACCGTACAATACTTGCTTAACCGTTCAGCCAGGCCAGTGTCAGTACTTCGAGGGAGGTTTTCCAACGCTTTCGCGAAGTTCCTTAATTAAGTAACCTCTTTTCCCTGTGGGCGTAGCCCCGCTAACACCTTTCTAGACACCTACTAAGTTTATGGCATTGATCGTTAAGTGAGATTTTTCCCAAGGAGTAGCATATACTCACAGTAGGATCGGGATCCAAATATCATCGTGTGATAAAACCGAAGGAATCCTACCAGAATCATCACACTCCAAATGGTATGCAGCGCTAGCAAGTTTCAGTACTTATGAAACTCCCGATGTGTATTTTTGCCCCATGCTCTTATGACCTTGGCGTGAGGTCAAAATGTCATAAGTCACATGTTAAGTTCTTCCCATCATTATCCTGGTTAATTTGAACCCACCCGTACCTACCCTTGACGTAGGCCAAAACGGCAGTACGGCTGTCTCAAACCAACGCATTCTATCTATGCAACAGATAAATATCCGGCAGCTACCAATCACTATGCCTTGGCGTGAGGTCAAAATACATAGCTTGAATACTACCGAATATTTAACCGAAATGATGGAGGGCTACGGATGGTTTTGGCAAAACCGTGAACGTAGTGAACTTGATATAATCGATGGAACGAGATAGCTTTTAAAAGGAGTGGTTCAAGCTCCGTGTTTAAAAGTTTAGTTTTGAAAAGAACCGAGTGGTTTTCAAAGTGTTCCAATCGACTTTTACTTGGTTTATTTTCTTGCATTAGTTCTTTTAATGCGTCCCATCATTTAATCCTACCATTGCAGAAAACAACCAAAATATGACGTACGCTTATGCCATTCGCATTCGCCACGGGGCCCCATCATCACCCGTTAGGTTACTTAACTAACGACAGAGCGGGGGCTGGGCTAGCGCGGCTGTAAAACATAAGCAACGCCTAAATAGTTATCATATATAAATATATAGCAATGATAGACATTACAGATCACAGATGAATACATTGGATATACTAGGAATCCGCAATCCGTTCGAGCCTGCAACGAAAAGCGGATTACACGGTCGCGGTGAATAGCCAAATACCCCACCCAAGACCCCTACGGGTGCGGCAAACTACCCGCCAAGTACCCGAAGCGAAGCAACCTCCCTCACCACTGTGAGTAGGCCACTCGGCACTTCGAGATACCCGGTAGTTTGTGCACCCCCTCCATGGGTCTATCCTAGGAGCAAAAACAGTAAAAAGAATTATACAATGACGGCTACAACCCCGACCCGGTTGTGCGGCCATACAAATAATAATATTACATCAATTTACATATTACAAATGAATGAAAGAAAAGCAACACTCATCTCATATCCACCCCGGCTATTCACCCGCGACAATCTAACCCATTCATATACACAAACCAGTATCAATCACAGATCACAGATATGTATAACCCCGACTAATCGACATATAGCGATTAGCCGACGTTCAATACATACAAACATCACAGATATAACCGTCATAGTCAAAGTGTAGTGAAGTTCGGAAAAAATACGGATTTATAGGCCCCCAAAAATAAATTTCTATTCTGGAAAATCTGGGCACATATAACATATCTTAAAAATCCTAAAACCAAGCCAGAGATACACTGCACCAAACTCGACCAAGTGAAGAGTCCAAACGGCGGTGGTTCCGCGGCAATAGCTTGCTATTGCCGCGGAAATGCGGCGGTTTAGACGACTCACTGGACCGGGTTTTGTGGTTATCTTTAAAAAACACTGAGACTATTTTAGGAGTATAACAAATTTTGTTTTGACCAGAAAAATTTTTAACAGAAACTAGTGTTTTTGAAATTTTGGTTTTTGGATTTTTCGGTTTCGAACTTCGTTACACTTCACTACCTAGCTAGTTTATGTTTAGTTAGGCTCTGATACCACTGTAAGTCCACGTTGCCCACCCCGGTACTTGCGGGGAGGCGGAAAACGGAATAAAAATCAGATTTTTATGAGCTTAGGCAACATGGACTAGACATTAAAGGATCTTTGCTAAACAAAAACTTGCTAAACCTAACTAGAAACTAGCTAAGTGCTGGAAAGGTTATACCTTTGGTCTTTATGTCCTTCTCTCCTTGCTCCTTGGAGTAGTGGAAGGAGGTCACCTTGTCGTCTCCTCCCGTCAAAGAAAGATCCACCCGAAAGCCACAACCTTTGGCTTCAACTCCAAGCTAGAAGTAACTAGGGTTCAAGAAGTGCTAGTCCTTCAACCCTAGATGAGAGTAGAGATGATCAAGAGAGGGTTTTTCTCAAGCTCAAGTGTTTCTCAACACATGAGAGGGAGAGAGCTTGAGGGAGAGGAAGAACAAGAGAGAGAAATGAAATGATAGAATGAGAATAATGTGTGCCATTCTCACTAATATGTGCATATTATTTTAATTGAATAATTAGCTAGATAATTGTCATGGCTAATTATGACATGACCATTATCATTTCAATTTGCAAGGATCAAAAAGCATCTTCCAAAAGAAATGATGATGGTCAAAGTGTCAACCTAGGTCAACAAGTCAAGGAGGTCAAATGGTCAACAACCATAACCATGCACAATTATTTAAACTAATTATCAATTAACTATAATACACACATAAGCATTAGGGTTAATAAAATGACAATAGCCATTAACCCTAATCAAGGTCCTCTCCCTCTGTCTCAAGCAACTGTGCATACGCACCCGCATTCGTGATCCGAGGAACACGAATACAATGACAAAAACCAATCCCAAATCATATACTAGGATCCGGCTTAAACCAAAGCCCGCTAGTATAAACTGTCCGGACAGCAAACGTGCACAAGTGCGCGGATGTGAACGAACCCTGTCGCAAAACCATGCGACCTCTACTGATTTTGCCTAAAGGCGAATAGCTCTCTGTGTGGGACTCTAAAGACTCGACACTACGCTGGCAGTGGGTTTAACCACAGACCGTAAGCGGCACTAGCTGTACGTAACGGTCCCCAGGTAGATGTCGATAAGAAAACTGACGAGGTGAACCCCATCTGAACTCCTACTGAGCCTGTAGGTGACAATCTCCATACAGTCCGGTCTGTTCGTCTGATACATCGTATGGCGGGCCTAGGGGGCGGTGAACGTCAGTCCCCTAATAGCGGTACAAGTCGTGTCGGAGTGTAGCCCAGAACACCCTGAGATAACACTGGAAACCTACCAGTATAACTCTCTTGCCCTGGCCAGGGACTACTCGTGTAATGGCTCTCCTGGACACAGCGCGATGTCAACCCCCAATACCGGGAGAGACGAATCCTGTCTAACCGTCACTGCCTCCAAGTGCTTCGGGACTGCACCCAAAAACTACCTGTTTGCACGACTCCTTTGAGCCGTGGTAGGGGTATTAATCAAAGTGCAGTGGGAACACACTCGAGGCGAAGTGACAGTGTCAAGTCAGCGGACTAAGCTGTACTCATGTCACCTGGGAACTGATAACTGACGTTAGGTATACTACCAACCAACAGTTCCCGACAAGTCCTGTCCAGCGTACTCGTAACCTAACGAGCACCCGTATACTATCTCAAGTACGACGTACTCACGGCTGTGGGACAGACCATCTCCCACACTGGGATGGGAAGCGCATGCGCTAGTCTACTCCGGAGTATCGATGCCCTGTCTCGATAGTCCAACGACCAGGGACCAGTATAAGGATGTGCTTATAGATTACCCAGCCCCCATAAGTGCGAGCGCCATCACAACGCTGGTAATCAAGCAAAGATCCTAAGGGCTCTACTAATATGTATATCAGCAATATGCTAAAAGAAACACATGCACATATTAAAGTAGAGACAAACCAAGTAGCATACTACCATTTCGAGCAAGATTGTATATACAACTGTGAATATCCCAAGCTTCCATCAAGTAATATACAAACTAGTATGATACAGTAATGGCCTCTAGGGCATATACACTAACATCTCCTATGAAGGGCGTGATGAGGTTTGGGCGGAAAGGGAAGCTTAGCCCCAGATTTATAGGTCCCTTTGAGATCCTAGAGCGTGTGGGCGCAGTTGCGTATCGTTTGGCTCTTCCACCCGACTTTCCGGATGTTCACCCCGTATTCCATGTTTTGATGCTTCTCAGATACCTTCATGACCCTTCTCACATGATTCAGCACCAGACAGTTCAGCTTGAGCGCGATTTTTCGTTCACCGAGCAGCCAGTAGTGATATTAGACCGGCAGGTGAAGAAACTTCGATCGAAGACCTTACCATCTGTGAAGGTTCTTTGGCGCTGCCCAAATGGTGAGGAGATCACTTGGGAGGCCGAGGGCGAGATGCGGAGGAAATTCCCTCATCTCCTTGAAGGTACGCCTTGTAAAATTTTTAAATTCGGTAAGGGGGGAAGATTGTAACACTTTAGAATGCGATTAGTGGTTAATTAAGCGAAAATATGGTTTTTAGTAAAAAGTTTACCAAAACGGTTCACTTGATGGAAGCTTGGGATATTCACAGTTGTATATACAATCTTGCTCGAAATGGTAGTATGCTACATGATTTGTCTCTACTTCAATATGTGCATGTGTTTCTTTTAGCATATCGCTTATATACATATTAGTAGAGCCCTTAGGATCTTTGCTTGATTACCAGCGTTGTGATGGCGCTCACACTCATGGGGGCTGGGTAATCCATAAGCACATCCTTATACAGGTCCCTAGTCGTTGGACTATCGAGACAGGGCATCGATACTCCGGAGTAGACTAGCGTATGCGCTTCTCATCCCAGCGTGGGAGACGGTCTGTCCCACAGCCGTCAGTACGTCGTACTTGAGATAGTATGCGGGTGCTCGTTAGGTTACGAGTACACTGGACAGGACTCGTCGGGAACTGTTGGTTGGTATTATACCTATCGTCAGTTATCAGTTCCCAGGTGACATGAGTACAGCTTAGTCCGCTGACTTGACACTGTCACTTCGCCTCGAGTGTGTTCCCACTGCACTTTGATCACTACCCTACCACGGCTCAATGGAGTCATGCAAACAGGTAGTAGTTGGGTGCAGTCCCGAAGCACTTGGAGGCAGTGACGGTTAGACAGGATTCGTCTCTCCCGGTATTGGGGGTTGACATCGCGCTATATCTAGGAGAGCCATTACACAAGTAGTCCCTGGCCAGGGCAAGCGAGATATACTGGTAGGTTTCCAGTGTTATCTCAGGGTGTTCTGGGCTTCACTCCGACACGACTTGTACCGCTATTAGGGGACTGACGTTTACCGCCTCCCTAGGCCCGCCATGCGATGTATCAGACGAACAGACCGGACTGTACGGAGATTGTCACATACAGGCTCAGTAGGAGTTCGGATGGGTTTATCTCATCGGCCTTCTTGTCGATATCTACCTGAGGACCGTTACGTACAGCTAGTGCCGCTTGCGGTCTGTGGGTAAACCCACTGCCAGCGTAGTGTCGAGTCTTTAGAGTCCCACACAGAGAGTTTCCCTGCACTGAGCGAAACGTGTAAAGGCCATATGGTTTTACGGCAGGGCTACGATCACTTACGTGCACTTGTGTGCGTATGCTGTTCTGGCAGGCGATACTAGTGGGCTTTGGTTTAAGCCAGATCCTAGTATTGCACATATGGATTTGATTTGTCTTCTGTGCATTCGCATTCTACGGAATGCGGATGCGGGTGTGTATGTACAGTTTAGCGGAGTGGAGAAAGAGGAGGTGCCTCATTAGGGTTTTGACAGTTGGTTCGGTCAAAACCATTATGAGCTGGGGACATTATTTACTAATCCTTTCATTGATAGTTATGTTATGGCTAATTACATTGACCATTGGACCATCTTGACTTTGTTGACCGTTTGACTAAAGTTGACTAGGATCTTCTTGAAAGATCTAAAGTATTCTTTGGTTTTCTTTTTCTTTTTGTTATGATAATGGTCATGTCATTTGTAGCCATCAACTTTTTGATGATAGGATTAGTAATGATGAAAATGAGTATTATTGCAACCATGGTTGGGTTCTCTCTTGGTTAAGCTTTTCATTTGTTATTTCTCATTCTCTCCCTTGAAATGAGAAGCTCCATGGTTGCTTATCTTCCTCCTTCTTCTTCCTCCTCTTGATCTCATCTTTTGATCTCATGTGTTGAGAGAAAAAGATCCCACAAAGACAAATACATCCATACATCTCCTCAATACTTTCTAGGGCTTGTAGACTAGCAATCACATTGCCCTAGTTGCCTCGGCTTGAGGCGGAGCTTTGTGTACATCTCTCGGGTGGATCATATTCAACTCAAGAAGGCCGCGGAGGTGCCCAAGGTCCGGATCGACACTTGGAGCTTGGATGGACGAGCGGGACAGCGGAATGAAGACCCGAAGGACCGGTATCGTGAGGTATACTTTCTACAGCATAGTAGTTGTAGCCTCTTGTTGTTTACTAGTTTCTCGTTTAGCAAAGATCCGACATTTAGTCCATGTTGCCTTGCGCCAAAATTATTGTTTTTCGCCGTTTCCGCCTCCCCGTAAGAACCGGGGTGAGCAACGTGGACTTACAGTGGTATCAGAGCCTAGCTAAACATAAACTAGTAAGTTGGCAAAGTGTTTAGAACATCGATCGGAAAAAGTCGCAAAACACGTCCGCAAAACCTCTTGTTTCTGTCGATTTTCATTCTGCTCAAAATGTGATTTAAAATATATGAAAAGTCGTCTCAGGGTTTTGTGAAAACACTGCAGAAAAACGAGCCAGTGAATCGATCAAACGACCGCGGTTCCGCGGCAATGACATGCTCATTGCCGCGGTTCCGTCGCTGTTTTGACTCGTCACTGGATCGGGTTTTGTGCAGTGTTTTAGTTTGGCTGTTTTGGGATTTTTAATGCATGTTTTTTCCACCCAGATTTTCCAGAGAGCAAATTGACTTTTGGGGTGGTTAAAAATCCGTATTTTGATCGGTATTCCGTACACTTTGGCTAATGGATATTATCTGTGATGTGATACATGTATTGAACGTCTACTAATCGCTATACGTCGATTAGTGGGGGTTATACATATCTGTGATCTCTAATGTTGATGGTTTGTGTATATGAACTCGGTGGATTGTCGCGGATGAATAGCTGGGAACGGGTGTGAGATGAGTGTTTGTTTTTCTTTCATTCATTGTAAAAGTTGTAAATTGATGTAATATTATTTGTATGGCCGCACAACCGGGTCGGGGTTGTAGCCGTCATTGTATAATTTCTTTTTACTGTTTTTGCTCCTAGGATAGACCCAAGGTGGGGTGCACAAACTACCGGGTATCCCGAAGTGCCGAGTGGCCTACTCACGGGTTGAGGGAGGTTGCTTCGCTTCGGGTACTTGGCGGGTAGTTTTCCGCATCCGTAGGGGTCTAGGGTGGGGTTTGGCTATTCATCGCGACCGTGTAATCCGTTTTTCGTTGAAGGCTCGAACGAATCGCGGATTCCTAGTATATCCAAAGTGTTCATCTGTGATCTGTAATGTCTTTCATTGCTATATATTTATATATGATAACTATTTAGGCGTTGCTTATGTTTTTCAGCCGCGCTAGCCCAGCCCCCGCTCTGTCGTTAGTTAAGTAACCTAACGGGTGATGACGGGGCCCCGTGGCGAATGCGAATGGCATAAGCGTACGCCATATTTTGGTTGTTTTCTGCAATGGTAGGATTAAATGATGGGAAGCATTAAAAGAACTAATGCAAGAAAATAAACCAAGTAAAAGTCGTTGGAACACTTTGAAAACCACTCGGTTCTTTTCAAAAACAAGCATTTTAAACGCGGAGCTTGAACCACTCCTTTTAAAAGCTATCTCGTTCCATCGACTATATCAAGTTCACTACGTTCACGGTTTCGCCAAAACCATTCGTAGCCCTCCGTCATTTCGGTTAAATATTCAGTAGTATTCAAGCTATGTATTTTGACCTTCGCCAAGGCATAGTGATTGGTAGCTGCTGAATATTTATCTGTAGCATAGATAGATGCGTTGGTTTGGGACAGTTGTACTACTATTTTGGCCTTCGTCAAGGGTATGTATGGGTGGGTTCAAATTAACCTGGATAATGACGGGTAGAACTTGACATGTGACTTATGATATGTTGGCCTTCGTCAAGGTCATAAGAGCATGGGGCAAAAATCCACATCGGGAGTTTCATAAGCACTGAAACTTGCTAGCGCTGCATACCATTTGGAGTGTGATAATTCTGGTAGGATTCCTTCGGTTTTATCACACGATGATATTTGGATCTCGATCCTACTGTGAGTATATGCTACTCCTCGGGAACTTTTTCACTTAACGATCAATGCTATAAACCCAGTAGGTGTCTAGAAAGGTGTTAGCGGGGCTACGCCCCCAGGGAAAAGAGGTTCTTAAATTAAGGAACTTCGCGAAAGCGTTGGAAAACCTCCCTCGAAGTACCGACACTGGCCTGGCTGAACGGTTAAGCAAGTATTGTACGGTGAGATTGATCCTGACTAATTCTTCCTTTATGGTTTGAGGAGGGATTTGAGAGACAGTGGGAGCCATCCTGTTTAGATAAATTAAAAACCAATCTAAACTTGCAAGAGCATCATGCTGAGTGTTTTCTTCTCTCTCTCTTAATTGCAGCGACCCTGTGACCGCACCTAGGTTACATCTAGATAATAAAATGACTGAATCTGATTGTTATGACTGGCAAAGGTCTCTCCAGATGTCCATTGCCCAGGACAAGCTGGAACACCTCTTGACTGATCCAACCCCTGCCGTCTCAGGTCCAGTTTCCCCTGTCACGGATATTGATATTCGTAGGACATCGGAAGAAGACTGTGCGAAAGCCAAGTGCCTCGTGTTAGCCTCAGTTGATGGTGTATACCAGAGGCAGCATGAGAAGATGGACTCAGCTTCTATCTTCCTCCATAACAAAGTTTTATATGGAGAGCAATCTCGTATCGCAAGATATGAGACCTCGAACGAATTGCTTCCAGCGAGGTTGGCTATCGGGTCATCTGTAGGGGGCAACGTCCTTACAGAGACCAGCTCTTTTGAGCTCTCGGACCTACAGACCACGTTGAAGAACGGGTCAGATGCTGACTCAGTTCAACAGTCTCTACCTACTACCCTAAAGGAAACTAGGGAAGTAGAAAGAAAGGGAAGGGCAGAAGTTTCAGGAACAGATGTAGTAAAAGAGGGATGTTCCTATTGTTACGGGAATGAACATGGGCAGAAGGATTGCAGGGCTTGCAAAGCCAGTAGCCAGAATTCGAAGCATGTTGTGGCTTCGGCTTCGGGTGTGTTTGTAATAGAGAACTGTATGTCAGTTAACCCTACTTCCTGGGTATTGGATACCGGATCAGGATCTCATATCTGTAATTCGTTACAGGCTCTGAGAAACCGTAGGGTTATCAGGAAAGGTGATATGACTCTCAGGGTTGCTAACGGAATGAGCATGTATGCTGTATCCGTAGGGGAATATCATCTAGGACTGACAACTGGGCAGATATTGATTCTGCGTGACTGTTTTTATGTACCAGGTGCGACTTGTAGCATCATATCTGTATCCTTACTTTCTAAGGAAGGATATGATTTTACTTTTGTAAGCGATGTAGTAAACATCCACCTAAATCAAGTGCTGATTGGGTCAGGTACATTGAAATACGGTATATACGTTTTGAATCAAGCTCAGGTCTTCAGTGTCCAGAACACACTTAAAAGAAAGTCTCCGGAATTAAATCAGGCTTTCTTATGGCATTGTAGACTGGGTCACATTAATGAGACACGATTAACAAAGTTACATAAAGAAGGATACTTGGATCCGTTCGAGTATCAGTCTTATGCCACTTGTGAATCTTGTCTCATGGGAAAGATGACAAAGACTCCGTTCACTGGACACGGAGAAAGAGCAGGTGAGCTCTTGGGACTCATACACAGTGATGTGTGTGGTCCAATGTCTACACATACGCGAAGTGGTTATTCATACTTCATTACTTTCACAGATGATTTCTCTAGGTATGGGCATGTCTTCTTGATGAAGCACAAATCCGAGGCCTTTGAGAAATTTCAGGAATATAAGAATGAAGTGGAAAAACAAACAGGCAAAAGTATCAAGACACTGAGATCTGATCGAGGTGGTGAATACTTAAGTGCCGAGTTTCTGGGTTACTTAAAAGAGAATGGAATTCTCTCTCAGCTTACTCTTCCATACACACCACAACACAACGGTGTATCGGAAAGGAGGAATCGAACCCTATTAGATATGGTTCGATCCATGATGAGTAAGGCTGAGTTGCCGCGATCCTTCTGGGGTTATGCACTAGAATCAGCTGCATATCTCTTGAACAAGGTACCCTCCAAGACTGTGCCTACCACACCATATCAGATGTGGTGTGGGAAGAAACCCTGTCTTAAGTATCTGAAGATATGGGGATGTCCAGCTTTTGTAGAAAAGCAGCATGCGGACAAGCTCGAGGCACGCTCAGTACCGTGTAAGTTTGTGGGATACCCAAAGAACTCCAGGGGGTATTTTTTCTATTACGCAGAGGAACAAAAGGTTTTTGTTTCTCGTCATGCCCACTTTCTGGAACATCAGTTTTTAGAAAAAGAAGTAAGTGGGAGCGTAGTGGAACTGGAAGAAATTCCAGAACCACAAACTATTACTGAAAATTTGGAAGATCCAGAAGTTTCAAGAGAACAGGACATCCCTGCGCCACTCCGTAGGAGTAGTAGGCAGTCTCATCTTCCCGAGAGATACTACGGTTTTCTCATAGACGGGGATAGAGAGGATTGCACCATGGATTATGGTGAGCCTACTAGCTTCCAGAAAGCCATTCAGAGCGGCGACTCGGTAAAATGGCTGGATGCAATGCGGGCCGAGATGGAGTCTATGTACACCAACAAAGTTTGGACTTTGGACTTTGCTCCAGAAGGGGTAAAACCCGTAGGCTGCAAATGGATCTTCAGAAAGAAGATTGGTGTAGATGGGCAGGTTGAGACCTATAAAGCTAGACTTGTAGCAAAGGGTTTTCGTCAAAGACCTGATTTGGACTATGACGAGACCTTTTCTCCAGTGGCTATGCTGAAATCCATTCGGATCCTTCTTGCCATTGCTGCCTTCCACGATTATGAAATCTGGCAGATGGACATAAAGACGGCTTTTCTAAATGGAAATTTAGAAGAGTGCGTCTATATGGATCAGCCAGAAGGATTCATTCAGAGTGGGAGCAGCGGTAGAGTGTGCAAGTTGCTAAAGTCCATCTATGGACTTAAGCAGGCATCGCGGAGTTGGAACATCTGCTTTGATGATACTGTCAAAGAATTCGACTTTATCAAAAACCCAGATGAACCATGCATTTACAGTAAGATTGTAGGGAGAACTGTGGTATTCCTCATCTTGTACGTGGATGGCATTCTCCTAATAGGAAATGATATTCCTATGCTACAGTCAGTCAAAGGATTCTTGTCGCAGAGCTTCTCCATGAAGGACCTGGGCGATGCCAACTACATTCTGGGGATCCAGATCTATCGTGATAGATCTAAGAGGATGTTGGGACTTTCACAATCAAGGTACATCGACACCATACTGAAAAGGTTCAGTATGGAAGATTCCAAGCGCGGTAATTTACTGGCTTGTCACGGGATCACCCTCTCCAAAGATATGTCTCCCAAGACTGATTTGGAAAGGGATCGCATGTCTATTATACCCTACGCTTCTGCGGTAGGCTCTATAATGTATGCGATGTTGTGTACCAGACCAGATGTAGCGTACGCATTGAGCGTTGTAAGACGGTATCAGTCAAACCCAGGGGAGAAACACTGGAGAGCGGTAAAAAACATTCTCAAGTACCTGAGAAGGACTAAGGAGATGTTCTTGGTGTATGGCGGAAAAGACCTCCAGCTCGAGGCCTTGGCTGACTCCAGCTTCCAGAGTGACAAGGATGACTCCAAGTCCATGTCGGGTTATGTCTTTACCCTCAATGGAGGGGCGGTTTGCTGGAAGAGTTCCAAGCAGGAGACCGTTGCTGACTCAACTATGGAAGCAGAGTACATAGCTGCTTGCGTTGCCGCAAAGGAAGCTGTCTGGATGAAGAAGTTCCTCACGGAACTTCAGGTGGTTCCTACCATTGTTGATCCAATACCGCTGTATTGCGACAACAACGGAGCTATAGCTTTAGCGAAGGAACCCAGGTCCCATCAGAAGTCCAGGCACATTTTGAGGCGGTACCACCTGATCAGGGAGATCGTAGATCGCCGGGAGATCGAGGTGAAGAGAGTAAATACGGAGAACAACACTACAGATCCACTCACGAAGGCCCTACCCCAGACTCAGTTCGAGCGGCTGATCGAGATGATAGGTCTTCGATACGCCAGTACATGGCGTTAGTGCAAGTGGGAGATT
This sequence comes from Agapanthus africanus, assembly GCA_030015575.1. Classification (NCBI taxonomy): domain Eukaryota; kingdom Viridiplantae; phylum Streptophyta; class Magnoliopsida; order Asparagales; family Amaryllidaceae; genus Agapanthus; species Agapanthus africanus. Next base: position 431,484,317 of record JASDDO010000026.1, read on the forward strand.
GTTAGTGTATATGCCCTAGAGGCCATTACTGTATCATACTAGTATGTATATTACTTGATGGAAGCTTGGGATATTCACAGTTGTATATACAATCTTGTTCGAAATGGTAGTATGCTATTTGGTTTGTCTCTACTTCAATATGTGCATGTGTTTCTTTTAGCATATCGCTTATATACATATTAGTAGATCCCTTAGGATCTTTGCTTGATTACCAGCGTTGTGATGGCGCTCACACTCGTGGGGGCTGGGTAATCCATAAGCACATCCTTATACAGGTCCCTAGTCGTTGGACTATCGAGACAGGGCATCGATACTCCGGAGTAGACTAGCGTATGCGCTTCTCATCCCAGCGTGGGAGACGGTCTGTCCCACAGCCGTCAGTACGTCGTACTTGAGATAGTATGCGGGTGCTCGTTAGGTTACGAGTACACTGGACAGGACTCGTCGGGAACTGTTGGTTGGTACTATACCTATCGTCAGTTATCAGTTCCCAGGTGACACGAGTACAGCTTAGTCCGCTGACTTAACACTGTCACTTCGCCTCGAGTGTGTTCTCACTGCACATTGATCACTACCCTACCACGGCTCAAAGGAGTCGTGCAAACAGGTAGTAGTTGGGTGCAGTCCCGAAGCACTTGGAGGCAGTGACGGTTACATAGGATTCGTCTATCCCGGTATTGGGGGTTGACATCGCGCTGTGTCTAGGAGAGCCATTACACAAGTAGTCCCTGGCCAGGGCAAGCGAGATATACTGGTAGGTTTCCAGTGTTATCTTAGGGTGTTCTGGGCTTCACTCCGACACGACTTGTACCGCTATTAGGGGACTGACGTTTACCGCCCCCCTAGGCCCGCCATGCGATGTATCAGACGAACAGACCGGACTGTACGGAGATTGTCACATACAGGCTCAGTAGGAGTTCAGATGGGTTTATCTCATCGGCCTTCTTGTCGACATCTACCTGGGGACCGTTACGTACAGCTAGTGCCGCTTGCGGTCTGTGGTTAAACTCACGTCCAGCGTAGTGTCGAGTCTTTAGAGTCCTACACAGAGAGTTTCCCTGCACTGAGCGAAACGTGTAGAGGCCGTATGGTTTTACGGCAGGGCTACGATCACTTACGTGCACTTGTGTGCGTATGCTGATCTGGCAGGCGATACTAGTGAGCTTTGGTTTAAGCCAGATCCTAGTATTGCACATATGGATTTGATTTGTCTTCTATGCATTCGCATTGTACGGAATGCGGATGCGGGTGTGTATGCACAGTTTAGAGGAGTGGAGAAGGAGGAGGTGCCTCATTAGGGTTTTGACAGTTGGTTCGGTCAAAACCATTATGAGCCGGGGACATTATTTACTAATCCTTTCATTGATAGTTATGTTATGGCTAATTACATTGACCATTTGACCATCTTGATTTTGTTGACCGTTTGACCAAAGTTGACTAGGATCTTTTTGAAAGATCTAAAGTATTCTTTGGTTTTCTTTTTCTTTTTGTTATGATAATGGTCATGTCATTTATAGCCATCAACTTTTTTATGATAGGATTAGTAATGATGAAAATGAGTATTATTGCAACCATGGTTGGGTTCTCTCTTGGTTAAGCTTTTCATTTGTTATTTCTCATTCTCTCTCTTGAAATGAGAAGCTCCATGGTTGCTTATCTTCCTCCTTCTTCTTCCTCCTCTTGATCTCATCTTTTGATCTTATGTGTTGAGAGAAAAAGATCCCACAAAGACAAATACATCCATACATCTCCTCTATACTTTCTAGGGCTTCTCGACTAGCAATCACTTTGCCCTAGTTGCCTCGGCTTGAGGCGGAGCTTTGTGTACATCTCTCGGGTGGATCATCTTCGACTCAAGAAGGCCGCGGAGGTGCCCAAGGTCCGGATCGACACTTAGAGCTTGGATGGACGAGCGGGACAGCGGAATGAAGACCCGAAGGACCGGTATCGTGAGGTATACTTTCTACAGCATAGTAGTTGTAGCCTCTTGTTGTTTACTAGTTTCTAGTTTAGCAAAGATCCGACTTTTAGTCCATGTTGCCTTGCGCCAAAATTATTGTTTTTCTCCGTTTCCGCCTGCCCGTAAGAACCGGGGTGAGCAACGTGGACTTACAATATTTTATTAGAATTTAATTGGGCTTGCACACACATGTGCATGTTAACCTTGGGCTAAATTGGGGTTAAACAATGCTTAGTAGCCATGGTGCCTTAACCATTCCTTTAGATAAATAGGTATTTAAATTAAGTGTTTTAATTCAAAAAAAATAATTTTAAACTTCCTTTTGCGGTTGACTTAGAGAAGGAGGAAGAGAGAGAGGAGACAAAGCATGCGTGGCATTTAATGAGGAGAGAGAATGAGCCATGCTTTGTCCCCTAAACCCCCTCTCACTCTCTCTCTATTCTTTTGAATCTATTTTCTTTCCCTCAAAATTTTTAGCTCATTTCTCTCCCTTAGCTGAACACTTCAGCCCCATCTATAAACCTCACCCCAAATTTCCAAGATCCCCACTAACCCTCTCCAAAATTCACACTACACCCTTCTCAAAACTTAAGCCAAAGCCCATGGAGACCACTTGGAGCTAGGAAAGTAGGAGTTTTGAGCAAGTTTGGGAAGGTAGTCTTCTTCTTACTGTTAATTAGTTAGTTTACATGTTGTCATGTCTTATAATTCTTGTTTGAACCTTAAAGTTCCAGTTTTTGCTCTAATATAGTATTTTTGTGTCGTGTTTTGGATACTTGTAGTCTGCTGTGACCCCGAGACTTTTTGCTTAACCCAAACATTGTAGAAGTGTAGACCTAGCTACCTTGAGTGTGTACCTAGTGTTTGGGACCTACCTGGGCGGTTTTAGCCGGCGGCTAGGGGGAGGAATCCAGCGACCTCGGCTGGGGAGGGGCTGGGGACGTGAACTTTTTAGGGTAGCTATCTGCTATGGTTTAGGGGGTTTTGGTACTGTTAGATTTTGTAGTAATGGCTATGAGAAAAATTTGGGATAGTATAGCTAGTTTAGTGTGTTGTGGGCTAGATGATGAATTAGTAGTTTGGATGGAGTTTAAGTTAAGCTAGGGTTTTTAGGGTTAGATTAGCTATTTTACGTATTGTTTGTACCACTTAATCAAAGTATTTTCACCTGCTTACTTAAGTGTACCTAATTGTTGCCGTTTAGCGTTGTTTAAAACGTTTTTAAAGCCAAGTGATAGGATACTGTGTAACTGCTATATCTGCAGTGATTTTCTTTTGTATCAAACATATACTGAGTGATATGCAGGCTTTTTAGAACATTGTGTTGGATTTTTAGCCCGTTTCCCTACCCCAAATCCGGCGACTCCCCATATATTTTCGATTTAGCCGGCCTCCTGTAGGAGTCTGGGTTTGGTTCTTTGTATGAGGGTGCCTGCAGGTTTTTCTTGGTGTTTGGTGTTGCTAGTTTGATTAGTTTTTTACTTCAGGTGAAATCTAGGACCAACTACCTAAATTAGTGTTTTGTGACTTACGCGACACGTACGTTACGAGATGGTTTTGATGTTGCTGTGCGTTGTTGGATATAGTGCCCTCAGAGTAAATTATTGGATCACAGGCGCGTGATTGCAATGGTTGAGGGAGGACCTATGCCGGTAGGACAGTCTTACTCAAGATGATAGTATGCTATCTGGTTTATCTTTATCATCGTGTACTGCTATAGGTGACCTTACAGGTCACTATTGCACGTTGATAGAGCCCCTAGGATTCTTGCTTGACTACCAGCAGTATGAGGGCAATCATATACATGGGAGCTGGAGTCTATAAGCAAATCCTTAAAAGGTCCCTAGTCGTGGGAGTTTCGAGACAGGGCATCGATTCTCCCGAGTAGACTAGTGTATACAGTCGAGACCCCGACGAGGGGCAGTGGCCGGTCTCACAAGCCACTAGTGTCAGTTGGTTCACCTAAGATGTATACAGGTGCTCATTGGGTTATGAGTACACCGGACAGGACTCGCCGGGAACCTGCTAGTTGGGATTATACCAGACGTCAGATAGCAGTTCCCAGGTGACATGTGTACAGGTTAGTTCATCGACCAGAGATCGTCATTTGTCTCGTGTGAGTTCCCATTGTGCTTTGATTACTACCCTACCATGCTCCAAGGAGACATGCAAACAGGTTTTAGTTGGGTACAGTCCCGAGCTACATGGAGGCAGTGAGCGGATTTGCAGGGGTTCGTCTCTCCCGGTATTGGGGGTGAGGTCGTGCTGTGTCTAGGAGAGCCATTACACAAAGCTCTCGGCCGAGGCAGGAGATTTACTGGTAGGTATTCCAGTAGTATCTCAGGGTGTTCTGGGCTACACTCCGACACGACTTGTACCGCTATTGGGGGTCTGACTTTTACCAACCCCCTAGGCCCACCATGCGATACTCATAGACGAACGGACCGGACTGTACGGATATTGTCACTGACAGGCTCAGTAGGGTGTCAGGATGAGTTCGCTCATCGACGTCCTTTTTGGTCAATAGCTGGTGGCCCGTCACGTATGGCTAATACCTCTGACGTGCTAGTGGTTAAATCCACAGCCATAGTATTGACGAGTCTTTAGAGTCCCCCACACACAGTTACTCAAGTTTCGGGCGAAACGCTGTAGAGGCCGTATGGAGATATGGCAGGGTTCGATCAGATACGTGCGGTATTGCACGGATCGTGATCGGACGGTTTTTACTAGCCGGCTTTGGTTAAAGCCGGATACTTGTATTATACAGTGTAGATTTTGTCTCTTTGCATTTGTATTCAGTAGGAATACAAATGCGGGCATGTATATGCAGTAGCGGGGTTTTCCTGTAATTTATTACGGGATCACGTTTTCTGAAGTTGCCAGTTTGCATTCTGTTCCGGCCGGTTTTTCTTTGTTCCTTCCCGGTCGGACTTTTCGATGGAGGGGGTTATTTGCAAGTGTGCAAATAACATTAGTGGAGGGGTTTTCTTGCATATTTGTGGCTTCATGATGAGATTCCTTTTTATTCTTATCCTTTGCATTAAATGAGATTAGAATGAGATTAGAAATGGATTGGAAATTGATTTGATCATTTTCTTCTCTTTATCTTTTTCTTTTTTCTCCACTTGCTTAAGATTCTCTTTTCCTCCACTATTCTTATCATGTAGTGGCCGGCCAATTTTTAAGGAGATAGGAGAGGGGTTCACATGATGAGGGAAATTGATACATCCCATTTTTGCTTGCTCACAATATCCTTGACACTTCTCCAAAGTTCCTTCCTTCTCTCCACCATCACCAATGGCAACTACAACCCCAAAGAGACAATCTTTTCTATACTAAACCTACAGTACCCTTGGACGCGTCGGCTTGCCAACTTCGCACCCGAGTTGCCTTGGTCCAGAGGTGGGAGCCCGTAAAAGAAACCGGCTACGTGGTGCCTTTCCGACGAGGAGGTGATGAACGAAGTTTTCACGGGAGATCGGAGTGCAGACGAAGACCGAAGGACACGGATCGCTTGGTATAACTCTCTACCCGTCTTTTAGTTAGCTAGTAGCTAGGTTAATGGCCCGATCCGGTATTTTTGTGCGCGGTTGTGCCGGTTTGCTAGTTCGCAAAGTTTTTCGTTTCCTCGTTTCCGGCGTCGGATCGACGGCCGGGGCGCCGCCGTGCACTTACATTGGTATCAGAGCCATGCCATTAACCTAGTCTAGCTTGCTCTAGTATGTTTAAAGCTTCGATCGAACGAATTTCCAAAAACCGTATTTTTCTTGCACAAGTTTCTGTCGAATTATTTTTGTCTCGAAAAATTTTTCTGGTTGTTTCGGAAACATGTGCAGAGAAGTCTAAGAACACTGTAGAAATTTGGTGACCTAATCCTTCAATATAGCCGCGGAACCGCGGCCACAACCCCACTTTGGCCGCGGTTCCACCGCAGTAATATAGCTTCATCTCACCAATTTTTTCCAGTAGGTTTCTCACATGGAATTAGGGTTTTTGGAACATTCTTTTTGGGCCCAGATTTTCTGTGAGAGCTACAGTAGTGCTTGGGGCCCACTTTGATAAATTTGTTCGATCGGATATTTTAAACATGTTAGTTCACAGTATTTTCATTATATCTGCGACCGTGAATGTCATTTGATCGGTAAATCTTGTTTAACTGCTATAGCCCTTTTAGACGGATTTGCGAACGTGACATTCTCGTTGATGTTCTGTGTTGTGCTGTGATGTTGCGGATCGGTCGTGGGGGATAGCCTGGATGCAATATTAGTACAGTTTTGTTTTATATGTACATTTGATATTGCAGGACGAGCGTCCGACATGTGGACTGCCATCACTGCCTGTTTGTATTATTCTTTTGGGGCATGACCGGGTCGAGGTCGATGTACCCGTTGTATGTATATTTTACTTTCTGTACTAGGATTACCCCGCGGAGGGGTGCACGGATAGCCGGATTCTAGAGGGCAACGGGCCCGCATCTCATGGCATCGAGACGGAGGGGGTTTCACTCTAGAATTGGCGGGCTATTCACCGCACTCGTAGGGGGTATAGGTTGACCCAGGAGGGGAGCCCAAGTTACCGGATTCCGTGAAGTGCTGGGTGGTCCATTCACGTTGTTGAAAGGGGCTGCCTCGCTTCAGGTTTTGGCGGGTAACTTGCCGCGCCCGTAGGGGTCTAGGATTTCATTGCACAGGCTATCCACACGACCAGGGGAACGTCGTGTTTCACTAGCGGCTCTGTGAAACCGGGGGATCCCAGATATCTGTATTGTTCTGTGATGCTGGTTACATTTCTGTGGTGCTGCATTTTATCACGCCTTGAGCGAATATTATATATTGATATATATACTAGGAGATGTTGTATATGTTTTGCATCCGCGCTAGTCCAGTCCCCGCTGTGTCGTTAGTTAGCTAACCTAACGGGTGATGATGGGACCCAGTGGCGAATGCGGATGGCATATACGTATGTCATTATTTTCGTTCTTTATTGGTGTGATCAATTGATGGGACTGCAATGATTCAGATCAATGCAAGATAAACAAACCTATTCTGATGTTGTTGGAACATTTTTCAAAAAAAGCTATTATTGCAAGGGCGTTCTCTTTTGTTTTGCACAGTGGTATTCAGTTGGAATATCCTGCTCCTCAGTCGACGAGGCAAGGGCCGAGATCCCTTCACCGGGAGTGACCCCTTGGACTGAAGTTTGCGTCAGGGCAATAACTTCACTATATCCGATTACTTTTGCTTTGCATCGTGGTATTCAGTTGGAATATCCTGCACCACATCCTACGGGGAAAGAGCCGAGATCCCTTCACCGGGAGTGACCTCTTTAGCAAAGGTTTTCCTCACTATATTTTTATAAAGCTATCAGTTCCTTCAACGATAACAAGTTCATTACGTTAAAGGTTTTCGCCAGAAACCATTCGTAGCCCTCCATCATTTCAGTTAAATATTCGGTAGTATTCAAGCTATGTATTTTGACCTCACGCCAAGGCATAGTGATTGGTAGCTGCCGGATATTTATCTGTTGCATAGATAGAATGCGTTGGTTTTGGACAGTCGTACTACTATTTTGGCTTACGTCAAGGGTATGTACGGGTGGGTTCAAATTAACCTGGATAATGATGGGTAGAACTTGACATGTGACTTATGATATTTTGACCTCACGCCAAGGTCATAAGAGCATAGGGTAAAAATCCACATCGGGAGTTTCTAAAGAAACTGAAACTTGCCAGATATGCGCATACCTTCTGGAGTATGATAACGTGAGCGGATTCCGTCACATTATCATGCGATGATAGTTGGATCCCGATTCCCACTGATGAGTTGGTTTACTCCTCGGGTGATCCCGACTAATTCTTCTTTCGGGTTTGGAGAAGAATTTGAGATTACAGTGGGAGGTTTCCTGATTAGATAAAGTGATAACCATTCTGATCTAGGTTAGAGTGCACGCTGAGTGTTTCTTTTCTCTCTCTCTTTGGCAGCGACCATTGAGCCGACCCTAGACTATGACTCAAAGACAAAGTTGACCGAACCTTCTTAAACACTGGCTTTTGGATTGTCAGAGTTGCATACCACATTGCCACTCCTACTTTTATCCTTTTCTCCAGGACACCCCGTATTACTACGAACGTCCACATCCATTAGACAAAACCATCGTATGGTTATATAAGAACTCGAAGGAATTTATTCGAGGATGGTTTCCGGTTCTGGAGAAAACGAATAGGACTATTCAGTTGTCTTTTCCTTTTACCTTCTCTCAGGTTACGAGTGCTCCTTGGATTAGGACAGTGCACCTATTACGCAAATTAGATAGTCTTCTTCCAAACCATAGGCAGGTGCCGACCGGTAGGGAATGAAGAAAACCAATTAGCCTAAACGGTGTACAGAAGGTATTAAGTTAAGACAAAGAAAGGGAATAGAAGGAGGGCAAAGTAAATTGCGACTGATATTCACGACCAAACCAAGTATTTCGTTACCACTCCCACTTCACCTTTGTATTTCTCCAGGACACTCCGTATCACTACGAAGATCCACAGTTTATTTGGATATTCCATCGTATGGTTATATATGAACTCGAAAGGAACTTGTTCCAGTTCGGGGATGGATTCTGGTTCAGGAGAAATAGGAATAAGGTTTATTCGGTTGTCTTTTATCTTCACCTTCTCTCGCATTGCGAGTGCTCCTAGGATTAGGACAGTACACCCATTATGCTTATTGGATAGTCTTCTTCCAAACCATAGGCTGGTGCCGAACGGTAGGGAAGGAAGAATACCATTTGGCCTAAAAGGGTGTACAGAAGGTAATGGCTAAAGACATATAAAGGGATTTGGTGAGATGACAAAGAAATATACGGTTACAGTTGTGAATCAGGATAATGGAAGAGGCATTACTAGAAATACCAGGATACCCCATCGAAACATTTTAATGTTTCAGTTTCACTGTGTACTGTTAAAAGAAAGCTGATTTCCCAATTAGACACTTGCTCCAGGGTATGTATTTACCAGGTTTGATTCTCACATCTGTATGGTTTTACAGATGATGAGTGGGAGTAAGTTATTGGGAATTAGGTGATCATCCTCATTATATCGGAATTCGTTGTAATTGGTGATATTTGAGGAAGTCAGCTGGGTTGTTTGCCGGACGGCAAATATTTGGTTTTGAATATCCGTTGTTATGCACCAATTTCAAATTGATATATCTGTACGTCTATTTTTATAGAGTGAGATATACCTTTTTGAAATTATGTCTATGACATTTACCTATATCAGTGGATGGTTAGGTAAGGAGCATTAAACAGCGGTGTAATTCTTCTTAACCATAAGTACAGTTTTCAACCTATGACACAGTGAATGAGTCGTTAGACTCAGAGGACTTATACAGAGTATTGTATATCGTCCAGTGTCCATTAGGAAAGAGGGGTTGGTCCTCGTACTATATTCGTTTTACTTAAGACTTCTCTAGTTCTTAGACAAGTGTTTCGTAGAAATACAAGGTCCAAGTTTTGAGAAGTTATAGGTATAAGAATAGAGTAGAGAACCAGGTGTTGCAAGTATCGGGATTCTTCAAGGTGATCGAAGATGTAGATACTTGTCTATGGTATTCAGTTCATAGTAATGATTAGGAGAACTTGCTTCTCTTTCAGGTTACTCATAATTGGAAGCACTCCTAAGTTGAGTAACGCTGATTGGCCTCTCTCCATTTAGTTGACATGCACTGGAGACAGCTGCATGATTTGAATCTGGTTCAATTAAATCAGTGTCTCTGTTTCTGTATTGGATATAGAACAGTTCGTATCTTAACGATGTTAAGGTACGGGGAGTTGTCCGGCTTATGCTTAAAACCAGACTCTGGATAACTCACGGCACGTTTCTGTAATGGCTGTTTGTAGGATGACCTAGGCTATGACGAGGGTTGACTTTCTACCATTTGGAAGATCAAAAGTGATATTGTTCTTCACTCGCCACAATTTTAAAAGAAATGGATTTTTTCAGAAAACAGTAGTGGGAGTATGGTAGAACTGGAAGTGATTCCAGAACCGCAAACGATTGCTTAAAATTTAATAAGAACCTAATTCAATCTGGTTTGACATTCCATTGGCCACTCCACAGATATGGTGGGTAACCTCAGGCGTCCGAGAGGTACTTCGGTATGCTCAAGGACGGTGATAGGGAGGTTCTTGTTTACCCAGACTTGCCATTGCTGTTGTTCCAGACTGTGAGACCCGGCAGGAGGATGAGTATAGCGGCGTTCTAAACTAGCTTTAGAAGTGTACGTCTATATGACTCTACCAAAGGGTTGTCGTAGTTAGTGGGAGCAGCGGAAGCATTGGTGGATAGGTGGCTTATGTCTATTTATAGACTAAAGCAGATATAGCGGAGATAGATCATCTATTTCTGATGCGACAGTCATAGGTTTGACTTCATCAGAATAAGGGGATGGATCTGTTAAGGAGGTAGTAGGGTGTGATATCCTGGTATTTGGATGACATACACAGAGTAGGAAGTGATATTCCTATACTACGGTCGGTTATACATTGGTTGTCACACAGTAGTTTCTCCACATGGGACTTGGATATTATATCAGACATTCTGGTTACGGATCTATGGTTTTAGACCTGGATTTGGGTAGTTTCCCAATCTGGGTACTTAGATAGCATTCTATGAGTATTTAGAATGGACAACACCTGGCATGGTAGTGTACCTGCAGGTGATGGAGTCACCCTCTCTAAAGGTGTCTTACAGACTAAAGTAGAGAGGGATGTGCATGATTGGGAGATCACTTGCTTAGGCAATTGAGTCAATCATGAAATGTCAAGTACCACACCAGATGTTGTTTTTGCAGTAGATGCAATAAGTTGATATTGATCTAATCCTGGAGAAACAGTCGGAAGCAGTTTTAGGACATAAGTGCATGTTCTAAGGATATGATAACGACAGCCTCATTTAGGAGACGGTTATCATTCCAGGCTTCCAAGGTGACATGGACGACAGGGTGGTCGTCAGAGTTATAGTTTTCCCTCTGACTAGGGGCAGTATTTTGGACAGGCGGTCCAGGCGAATACTGAGGGAAGGATGGCGCAAGATACTGATTAAGTTCAGTTGACGATACAGTCTAAGAAGTTTGGATTTGGAGTTCATTTATGAGCTAGGTCCCATCAGACATCCAGACATTCTAAGACAGATATTGCTCATTTCGGGAGATGGCTTTCTCCGCGAATTTGAGATATAGAGAGACATAGAAAGAAACATCACAGCGGATCCACTCACTAAGGCTATTCCTCGAATGCAATAGTTTCTCAATCGAGCTTTGTGAGACTGATTAGTGGAGGAGTTGGGTGTTCGGTATAACACAGGCTGTGAGTATGCGACATCGCAATAATTAGCCTTGAGTGCAAGTGGGAGATTGTTGGATATAGTGCCCTCAGAATCAATTATTGGATCACAGGCACATGATTGCAATGGTTGAGGGAGGACTTATGCCGGTAGGACAGTCTTACTCAAGATGATAGTATGTTATCTGGTTTATCTTTATCATCGTGTACTGCTTTAGGTGACCTTACAGGTCACTATTGCACGTTGATAGAGCCCCTAGGATTCTTGCTTGACTACCAGCAGTATGAGGGCGATCATATACGTGGGAACTGGAGTCTATAAGCAAATCCTTAAAAGGTCCCTAGTCGTGGGAGTTTCGAGACAGGGCATCGATTCTCCAGAGTAGACTAGTGTATACAGTTGAGACCCCGAGGAGGGGCGGTGGCCGGTCTCACAAGCCACTAGTGTCAGTTGGTTCACCTAAGATGTATACAGGTGCTCATTGGTTTATGATTACACCGGACAGGACTCGCCGGGAACCTGCTAGTTGGAATTATAACAGACGTCAGATAGCAGTTCCTAGGTGACATGTGTACAGGTTAGTTCATCGACCTGAGATCGTCATTTGTCTCGTATGAGTTCCTACTGTGCTTTGATTACTACCCTACCACGCTCAAAGGAGACGTGCAAACAGGTTTTAGTTGGGTACAGTCCCGAGCCACATGGAGGCAGTGAGCGGATCTGCAGGGGTTCGTCTCTCCCGGTATTGGGGGTGAGGTCGCGCTGTGTCTAGGAGAGCCATTACACAAAGCCTTCGGCCGAGGCAGGAGATTTACTGGTAGGTATTCCAGTAGTATCTCAGGGTGTTCTGGGCTACACTCCGACACGACTTGTACCGCTATTGGGGGTCTGACTTTTACCAACCCCCTAGGCCAGCCATGCGATACTCATAGACGAACGGACCGGACTATATGGATATTGTCACTGACAGGCTCAGTAGGGTGTCAGGACGAGTTCGCTCATCGACATCCCTTTTGATCAATAGCTGGTGGCCCGTCACGTATGGCTAATACCTCTGACGTGCTAGTGGTTAAATCCACAGCCATATTATTGACGAGTCTTTAGAGTCCCCCACACACAGTTACTCAAGTTTCGGGCGAAACGCTGTAGAGACCGTATGATGATATGGTAGGGTTCGATCAGATGCGTGCGGTATTGCACGGATCGTGATCGGACGGTTTTTACTAGCCGGCTTTGGTTTAAACTGGATCCTAGTATTAGACAGTGTAGATTTTGTCTCTTTGCATTTGTATTCAGTGGGAATACAAATGCGGGCATGTATATGCAGTAGCGGGGTTTTCCTCTAATTTATTACGGGATCACGTTTTCTGAAGTTACCAGTTTGCATTCTGTTCCGGCCGGTTTTTCTTTGTTCCTTCCCGGCCGGACTTTTCAATGGAGGGGGTTATTTGCAAGTGTGCAAATAACTTTAGTGGAGGGGTTTTCTTGCATATTTGTGGCTTCATGATGAGATTCCTTTTTTTTCTTATCCTTTGCATTAAATGAGATTAGAAATGGATTGGAAATTGATTTGATCATTTTCTTCTCTATATCTTTTTCTATTTTCTCCACTTGCTTAAGATTCTCTTTTCCTCCACCATTCTTATTATGTAGTGGCCGGCCAATTTTTGAGGAGATAGGAGAGAAGTTCACATGATGAGGGAAATTGATACATCCCATTTTTGCTTGCTCACAATATCCTTGACACTTCTCCAAAGTTCCTTCCTTCTCTCCTCCATCACCAATGGAAACTACAACCCCAAAGAGACAAACTTTTCTACACTAAACCTACAGTACCCTTGGATGCGTCGGCTTGCCAACTTCGCGCCCGAGTTGCCTCGGTCCAGAGGTGGGAGCCCATAAAAGAAACCGGCTACGTGGTGCCTTTCCGACGAGAAGGTGATGAACAGAGTTTTCGCGGGAGATCGGAGTGGAGACGAAGACCGAAGGACACGGATCGCTTGGTATAACTCTCTACCCGTCTTTTAGTTTGCTAGTAGCAAGGTTAATGGCCCGATCCAGGATTTTTGTGCACGGTGGTGCCGGTTTGCTAGTTCGCAAAGTTTTTTGTTTCCGCGTTTCCGGCGTCGGATCGATGGCCGGGGCGCCGCCGTGCACTTACATGCGTCACAGTGTGTTGTTGTGTGTCACAGTGTGTCAGGGTGGTTTTTGGCGTATGAATACACGTTTTGGTATATCGAGTACACACGCATTTAGCTTGCGACGCTAGTTTCTCGTTTGGTATTGATATTGCGTTTTTGCAGGATTTTAGCTTATGTGTATTACTTTGTGTAATTTCTAGGTTCATAGGCGGGTACTTCGGACACCGCAAAGAAGGGGAAGCAGGTAGTCGGCTACACCTAGCACGAGATCACGGTGTGTAGATTTAACATCTACGGGGAAATCACCTGTATGGCATTATGCGTCAGGGCTTGATAGGATGTTGTAACCACATGTTATATTCGTATAATTATAAGTTATGCATATGTACCATAGTTGCATACCCCTCTCTTGTTGCATATGGACATAGTAGTTATGAGACACCGCACTGTTATTAACGGTTCATGCAGCACAAGCACAAATTGTATGTTACACACACACCGTTAGTAATTGCCATGACACTCGCACTATAGAATTGCTATGAACCACACATCGTTTAGCTTACCTCATCCTTGATGATTAGACATGATTCTGTTCCTATTGATGCACATACATATAGTACCCTCATTCTTCCTTATATACCCACGTATAGATCCATATTGCAACATATGCATAATATACACTCATACTTGCGTATGTATACCGTGTGCATTCATACATACATATTTCATATACATAGATGATGCTTGCTTGATTTCTAAAGAAATGGGGACCGCATGAAATATTTTCAAAACTGGATCCATTTTAAAGAGCGGTTTTTCCCTTTTTACTTGTAGTACGATTTTATGTGGCATACGACACTTTGCATGGATTTACGCATTGAGTTTTGGATTCATGTGATTTCCGGATTTGAGAACCATGGTATTATTTTAAGAAAGTATGCTCTGTTTTGAAAAAAAACCCGGTATCTCTTGATATGATATTTCAGTGCGTCCACTATGCGTTTTCTCGGTTCTGAGACGTATGACATATGAACCCGATTTGAGGAGCTGGATGATGCCGATTGCGGGTACATGGTGGACCCGGTATGATACCCCGGGGCAAGAAAGGGATGCTGTGTATACAGACGGTGAGCCTGGCAGAGGGACTACTACCTACCGGTGATTGGTTAGACCTGGCGGTTATCTGGAGGATACTGACCAAAGTCGAGAGATGGATATGGGCCGGCCCGTACTGCCGGGGCCGAGGGCCGATTCCGCAGACGGAGCGTGTGGGCCGATCCGGACTGACGGAGCCCGATATATGAGGATTTGCGTGTCGATGCTGGACACGAGTATTTCATGATATTCTCGAGTGCCGATGTTGGGCACTCATGTTTTCCATGAGATTTACAGGATATGAGGGCCGATTAGATTGACGGCGCCTGAGTTTTACGGGGATTCAGGGTGTATTGGGTGGACACCGGGTATTTTTCCACGATGATGATTCGTGCAGATGATATTTTATCCCATTCTCAGCATTCGTAGATATGCATTGCATCATGTAGTTGTAGTACCTGATAGTGTACCTTGCATGATTATTGCATACTCAGATTACCATATTGATGTTATCAGATCGTACATGTTAGAGCATCGCAGTACGTGCATACTCGCGATTACCTTTATATGTTATTTACTAATCACGAGTTGGCAACTCACCCCTGTTGTGCCACAGTGTTTGCAGGTCGACCCTCAGAGTTGTAGGGTTCCTAGGCACTCTAATGAGGTCTCACAAGGCATCAACCATGCCAATTTCAAATTTTACGGGTGCCGAGAAACCCTAATACGGATCGTTAACTAGAATTTTAGGCGAAAGATGCAACTAGTAAACTACTTTACTAAGAGAACGGAAATACAACCTTTGTAGATCCGGTCCTCCACCTCCATAGCTCCGGAATGAAGTCTCCTCGCTGTCCAAATGGAAACCCGGGCTCTAGCGTCGGCTTCATCGGAGGAATGGGCGGGCAAGGTCGTCGGCTTCGTGCCGAAGATGATCTACGTCGAGGCATCACTAGATCAAGCTCCCACTTCACCAAGTCATGAAACTTGTGAAGGAAACACACTCTACTACTTGGCAAGAGATAGAGGATGAAGAAAAAGGAAGTGGGTAGACTTTAGAATTGGATTTCTCACTCATTTTCATCAATCACTATTGATGAAGTAAGCTTTCTTCTTTGAAGATGAAGAAGAAGAAGAAAATATTATGATAAGTTTTTTTCCTCAAAGAAAATAATATGAATACTTATCATAATATAACCATGGTCAAGTGTAGAGAATAAATCATGGTTGAGTGGAATGGTTAGGGTTAAGCATGAGACAAAATGGTCACTTGGTCAAAGTCTTCATGAAGCTTCAAGAAAGAACAAAGAAAGCCACCATTTTTCTCTTTTGCTATTATTTTCCAAAACTAATAAATAAATAAATGAATGAATAAATAATCATAACCCTAACCATTCATATAACCATGGTTCAATCTTCACACAAACACAAGTAAACATGTATCATCAAACATGATACAATCAAGTGCACAAAACTATATCGAATATACAATGTGCACATCCGAGCGAGAAAATCCATCTTAAGTGAACCAATACTAGTAAATGCAAAGTAATATATCAAATATATAATTATGCATTAAATCATTAAATCAACACTTGATACAATGATCCGGTCATGTCGCACACAACCGACTAGTATACAATGTATCGATTTATCGAATCAATCCTTGATTCGATAACTAGGTTATATCGCATACAACCATTCGATACATTCATCGCAAGAATAGAATACGGTATCACATACACGCATTATTCTCGGTCCCGCACATATCTCATATCCGCTCCTATTTCATTTCGCTTGAGCCAGGAAACCTCTGTGTAGGACTCTAAAGACTCGTCAATACGCCGGCAGCAGGTGATGATCATATCAAGCACCCACAAGCTGCAAGCGGTCTGCTAAACGTAACGGCCACCCGGGTATTGAGCGATCAGAAGATCGACGAGCAAGCCCGCTCACACTCCAGTGAATCCAACCAGTAACACTACCGTACAGTCCGGTCTAATCGTCTGATATGTCGCATATCTCGCCTAGGGGTGATAAACGTCAGACCCCAATAGCTTGATAAGTCGTGTCGATATGAGGTCTATAACAGTTCGAGAAACTACTGGTAACACTTACCAGTAAATCTCAGCAACCCTGGCCAGGGATTTCCGGTTATAGCCAATCGGACACAGCGCAACAACAACTCCCTATACCGGGAGAGACGAATCCCCTCCTATCGCTCATTGCCTCCATGTGACTCGGGACTGTACCCAAAAACCACCGTTTTGCACGCCCTCTTGGACATGGTAAGGTGGAAATCAAAGCACAGTGGGAACCACACAAGACTCTATGACGATCTCGGGTCAACAGACTACTCTGTACCAGTGTCACCAGAGAACTGCCATCTGACGTAAGGTATAATACCATCTGGGAGTTCTCGGCGAGTCCGTCCAGTGTACCCAGTCTCCACTGAGCACCCGTATATCATCTCTGATGTAAAACACCGATGGATATGGGATCTTCCATCGTCCATCTGTATGGGTCGAGAAGGTATACGCTAGTCTACTCTGGTATATCGATGCCCTGTCTCGATATACCCTCGACTAGGGACTTTGAAGGATGTACTTATGGACTACCATGTCCCCACTAGTATGATCCGCATCATAGTCCAGGTAGTCAAGTACACATCCTAAGGGCTTTACCAACATATAACAGAGAGACAATCAGTATACACGTTAAGGTAAATTGTAACCAAATAGCATACTATCATGTCGAGCAAGAAAGTCCTCCCTATATATGTCCCAGCATCCACTACAATATACATCCAATGTACAGTAATGGCCTCTAGGGCATACATATAACTAACAATCTCCCACTTGCACTAGGGTCATCTGTAGCAGTGGTTGCAGTATCTCATACTCAACCATCCCATAAAAATCTCTCTCTGGGAATAGGCCTTCGTGAGTGGATCCGCCGTGTTGTCCTCTGAGTCTACTCTCCTAACCTCGATCACCCTGGAGATCAACCATCTCCATGATCAGGTGATACTGCCTTAGAATATGTCTGGATCACTGATGGAACGGGCGTTCCTTGGCATAAGCCACAACTCCATTGTCACACAATGGGAGGAACTAAGTTCATCTCATGAACAAATATACATCCAGACTGCCTCTTTGGTAGTATCTTAAGTAGCGATGTATCCATCCTTTATCTTCTAGTATGCCACGGTATCTAGCTTGGAACTTTTCCAACATACCGTCCCTCCACTGAGGGTAAAGACAAAGCCTGTGACTGACATTCAGTCGTCCTTATCACCCTGGAACACTTCCAGTGATTCTCCCCAGGACCAATTGATACCATCTCACTACAACTAGTGAGAATCCTAACATCCAATTAGATCTATCTCATAGATCCAAAACCCAGGATTTAGGAGGTATCACTTTGATCCTTTATGGAGAATCATTGTGATAAGCGGAGATTGATCGAGCGTAGCATTGGAAACTCCTTCCCTATCAAGAGTATGTCATCCACGTACTCTACGAGGATCATCACCATACTCCCTACTACCTTTTTGTATATACAAGATTCATCTACCATTTTGATGATGTCAAACTGTTTGACTACTTCATCAAAACAGATGTTCCAACTCCGCGATGCCTGTTTTATAACATAAAACATCTTGCACACGTTTCCGCTGCTCCCACTGTCTACGAGGTCCTCCGGCTGTGTACTTATAGATGCTCTCTTCTAAAACATCATTTAGAAAAGCTGTAATGACACCCAACCACCAGATATCGTAGTCATGGTATGTAGCCGTGGCAAGTAGGATCTGGATAGACTTAAGCATAGCCACTTGAAAAGGTTTTATCATTATCCATGCCTGGTCGATGACGAAAAGCTTTAACAAGTCTATCTTTGAAAGTCTCAACTTTTCCATCTACACCAAGTAATCTTCTCAAGCTATACTTGCTCCTGATGGGGATTTAACCCTTCAGATATAGCAACCAAAGTCCATACTTTGTTGGTGTACATGGATTCCATCTCAGATCGCTAAGCATCCAGCCATTCTTACAGAGTCCCACTCCTGATGGCCAGCTCGAAACTAGTTGGGTCATCATCTCATGATGCAATCCTCGCTCCCACTGTCATAGAGTAACCGAAGTATCTCTCAGGTGGGTGAGGAACCCTACTAGATCGGCTGAGAGGCTGAGGTTCGTTGGTAACTATTGAATCCTTTGGTTTTATCAAATCATCTGCTGTAGTTTGTATAGCTGGAACATTTCCAGTTCTACATAACTGACCTTGCCTCGAGCTTGTCCGGATTTTGCTTTTTGACATAGGCCGGACAACCCCAAATCTTAACCAACTTAAGATATGGGCTCTTCCCTTTCCATATCACATATGAAATGGTAGGCAACTGATTTGATTTGAACCCTATTCAATAGGTATGCAACTACTCAAGTGCATAACTCCCAAAAAGGAAATAGGTAACTCAGTAGTACTCATCATAGAGCACACCTTATCATATAGGGTGTGATTGCTCCTCCCCGTTATACCATCGTGCTATGGTGTATCCGGAGGAGTAATCCTGAGAGAGAATCTCATTCTCCTTTAGAATAGTCCAGAATTTCCATGCTCAAGTATTCTCCTCCTTGATCACATCAAAGGACATAATACTTATACCCTTATTGGTTCTTTACTTCTAACTTATATTCTGTGAATATCTCAAAAGGTTCAGACTTGTGTTTCAACAGGAACATATGTCTGAATCTTGAGAGATTATCAGAGAACGTAATTAAGTATTAAGAATCAGTCCTGGTATTTGTAGACTGGGGACCTACATACATCAACATGTATCATCCCAAGAGTTCACTAACTCTTTCTCTGTTTCCAGTAAACAGAGCTATGGTCATCTTATCTCTGTGACATGACTGGCAAGTTTCACAAGATGTAAATTCAAACTGATTTAAATATGCATCTTCATGTAACTTCAGCTAGTCGGGTCTCACTGATATGACCTAGTCTACAATGCCACAAGAAGGATTCGTTCATTTCTGAACTCTTCCTCTTGTGTATGTTCTGTATACTAAGAACTGTAGTTTGATTTAGAACATTAATGCTTTTAGATAACGTGCCTGAACCGATCAACTTTTGATATAGGAAATGTTCAAAACATTATCCAACAATACAAAATTTATCATATCTTTAATAATAAAGAGAATGATATGATTTCGTATATCAGGTTCGGTATCTAATAACATTCGTTCAGAATCAATGTATAGGTAATACAGGGTGACAGTGACCAACAGACTTGGCTGCAACACTTGCCCCATTTTCTGCCTCATGAAACTTATCACCCGTTCTCAGTTCTCTACCTAGCTGTAGCCTATGTAACAGATTACATATCTGGGATCCTGATCTGGTATCACATACCCAGGACGTAAAGGATACTGAGAAACAGTTCTCTGTAATGAACACACCCGAAGATGATGCATCATCATGCACTCTCTTCGTTTGGGCGGCACGGGAATTCTGGTAATTCCCAATTTCCTGCTCTGTCTTATAACAATTATAAGTTGGAGCGGGACCAACGTTCCCCAGCTCAGTATAACAAGCGGGTTCGGTCAATAATCCGTATTATTATCTTGATTAAGGCGTGATATGGTCGCTACCTGGAGAAAGAGAGAAGAAGACACTCAGCGTGCGCTCTTGCAAGAATAGATTGGTTATTATTTTATCTAATCAGGATGGCTCCCACTGTTTTTATCAAATCTTCCTTCAAACCCTAAAAGGAAAGACTAGCCGGGATTAATTACACACTACAAGTTCGTCAATCTTTCAGCCAGGCCAGTGTCGGTACTTTGAGGGAGGTCCCCCGTGCTTTCGCACGAACCTAATTAATGTAAACCTCGTTTTCCCAGAGGCGTAACCCCGTTGACACCTTTCTAGACACCTACTTGATCGGCTAGTTGCAATGTGTAAAACTCTCCCAGGAGTAACTCTTACTCGCAGCGGGTATCGGGATCCAACTATCTCATAGAAGGTATGCAATCTCATTGCAAATTTCAACACTAGAAATTCCCGATAATTTTGCCCCTAGCGTCCTATGACCTTGACGCAGGCCAACAAACCATAGTGCGCTAGTCAAGTTCAACCCGTCATTTCCTGATTGAATTAAACCCACCCGCACGACCCTTGACGCAGGCCAACAAAGTCGCACGACTACCCTAATCCAATCTGCATCATATGCATAAGCAGATAAATACTAATTAGCTACCGCACACTACGCCTTGACACAGGCCAACAAACGTAGCATGAATACTAACTACCACTTATCTGAAATGACGGAGGGCTACGACAGGTTTTTCTGAAAACCTATTGCGTAATGAACTTGATATCATTGTAGAATCAAAAGATTTTAAAATGGAGTGCTTTTGAGGCTTTTCTAGTTTTGCTAAAGGAGTCACTCCCGGTGAAGGGATCGTCGGTCCTTTCCTCTTCGAATGAGGTGCGGGATATATCATATATATCACTGTGCAAAGCAGAACTCTTAAAAGCTATCAAAAGACAAACCGAGTGTGTAGCATCTGCCAGTTATTGCTAAAGGAGTCACTCCCGGTGAAGGGATCTCGGTCCTTTCCTCATCGAATAAGGTGCAGGATATATCACATATACCTCTGTGCAAAGCAAGAACTGTAGCTACATGTTTTATTTTGAAATTCGATTCTACAACATCTTTAGGTTTCTTTTTACTTCATTAATCTCATTAATGAAGTCCCATCATTTAAATTACCTAAACATCACAGATAAATACGACGTACACTTATGCCATCCGCATTCGCCTCGATGTCCCCTCGTGCACCGTTAGGTTAGGTAACTAACGGCAGAGCAGGGCAGGGCTAGCGCGGGTGTAAAACATAAGTAACATCTATATAATATATCATATATACTATATACTGTATCTATCACAGAACATCACATGATCACATCATAGATATCGCAGCAGAAGAAACATATGAAATATTGGATATACTAGGACGTCCGTGTTTTCAATACGAGCCAGTATAAAACACGGATTCCACGGTCGTGATGAATAGCCAAACCCACACCACTAGACCCCTACGAGAGCGGCAAGCAACCCTGCCAATTCTAGAGTTAGGAGACCCGGACTCGACTCCTCGAGTTGGTCTCCCACTGGACTCCAGAACCCGGTTACTTGTGCCCTCCTCCTTGGGTCTATCCTAGTGCAGAAAAGTAAATAATATACAAAGGGTGACATCTTCCGCAACCTGGAAGTGCCCCAATAAAAGAATATTACATACAAGTTTTTACATGAATGAAAATGAAAAACACTCATCTCACATAAAAACCCCCGGCTATTCAAGCACGACTATCCAATATAACATATCCAGCAATACATAACATCACATGTCATCAACGTAAGTAAACATGCGTATCCCAATTGTCGTTGACATATAGCAACGAAACCGGCGATATCACATATTACACTTACGGTCACAGAAAAGAAAGTGTAAAACTACAACAGTTGGAATCCGCAACCACCTCACACATCACATGCCTGACCAAATGAATTACTTAGACATCGCATGCCTAACAATTATAAATCCCGCATTTTAGTCTCAAAATCGAAAACACTTTTCAATGTCAAGTCGGGTAATTCAACAAGATTCCCGACATCCTGATCGAATGCTCGTCGCAAACTTTAGTAGACGGCCGCACCCCCGACGCCGTCGACGAAGTGCACCAAGGCGGAACACCGCTGCCGCGAGCACCCGGACGGATGCTTTCGGCGACGGGGTTCTCCTACAGTCACTTGGTCGGGGCTATGGAGTGAGGCTGTCTATTAAGTTTACCCGGCGAGTATCCGCGTACGCTACGTGATTGCGACGGACTTTTGATCTCATCAAAATTCCGTGGCAACCGATCAAGTGAGACTAAATTGCTATTTTTATAACATTCATTCAGTTATCTCATAACTTATTGTGAATTCCAATTATTGTATCCCATTCCAGATAAATAGAAAATGTTATACTTTTCGATCGAACAATCAAACACCCAAGTTTTCCCGATACAGATCAACACATGAAATAAGTCTAAAAACATTCAGTTCGTGCCTCAGTACCAACGGTCCAGCCGTAGAAGGGTCAAGCCAAAGCCTCACATGTGGCACGCCGTACTGCCCCAAACCCGAAGGTTCAAAGGGCAGTTCAAGACGGTCACATAATCGAGTTAAGGTTTGTTGTCTTCTAGAGGGACCATCGCGTTACTTGCACTACTTAGAACGTCTTTAAACCTCGGAAAAATCCAACACTTGGAAATTTCCTGACAGGGGAAAAATTGGGTATTTATATCCGGTCGAACTTTTTAACATATTCAAAAATTATCCGGAAAGCCACATAGACAAAATCTGATACTCCGATCGAAACACCGAATCCCCAAAACAACCCCAAAACACTCATCTCTATAATAAATATTAAAATATCCCAGAAAATACAGCACAACTAAGGAGGAATTACTGTAAAACTTTTACTGTGAGACCCGACCGTACGGCCGCGGAACCGCCGCATGAGCCATGCTCATGCCGCGGAACCGCGGCGGTTTAGATGAATTAGGTCCACGAAATTTACAGTAATTCCTACAAAACCCTGCTTAATTTTCTGCATATTTTTAATTTCGAAAAATCCTGATTTTTAAAAATTGGACAGAGAGCAATTTGGAAATGGGTTTTCGGGTTTGTTCGGACTTCAAACTCCGTCTAGTCTTCGCCTAAGGCTCTAGCTAGGCTCTGATACCACTATAGGGTTCCTAGGCACTCTCAAGAGGTCTCACAAGGCATCAACCATGCCAATTTCAAAATTTACCGGTGTCGAGAAACCCTAACAAGATCGTTGGCTAGATATATAGGCGACAAAGCAAACTAGTTAACACTTAACTACAAGAATTGGAGGATGAAGAAATAGGAAGTGGGTTCACTTTAGAATTGGATTTCTCACTCTTTTCATCAAGTTTCCATTGATGGAGGCAAGCTTTTTCATGTGAAGAAGAAGAAGAAGAAGAAGAAGAAAATATTATGATAAGTTTTTTTTCTCAAAGAAAATAATATGAATACTTATCATAATATAACCATGGTCAAGTGTAGAGAATAAATCATGGTTGAGTGGAATGGTTAGGGTTAAGCATGAGGCAAAATGGTCACTTGGTCAAAGTCTTCATGAAGCTTCAAGAAAGAACAAAGAAAGCCACCATTTTTCTCTTTTGCTATTATTTTCCAAAACTAATAAATAAATAAATGAATGAATAAATAATCATAACCCTAACCATTCATAAAACCATGGTTCAATCTTCACACAAACACAAGTAAACATGTATCATCAAACATGATACAATCAAGTGCACAAAACTATATCGAATATACAATGTGCACATCCGAGCGAGAAAATCCATCTTAAGTGAACCAATACTAGTTAATGCAAAGTAATATATCAAATATATAATTATGCATTAAATCATTAAATCAACACTTGATACAATGATCCGGTCATGTCGCACACAACCGACTAGTACACAATGTATCGATTTATCGAATCAATCCTTGATTCGATAACTAGGTTATATCGCATACAACCATTCGATACATTCATCGCAAGAATAGAATACGATATCACATACACGCATTATTCTCGGTCCCGCACATATCTCATATGCGCTCCTATTTCGTTTCGCTTGAGCCAGGAAACCTCTGTGTAGGACTCTAAAGACTCGTCAATACGTCGGCAGAAGGTGATGATCATATCAAGCACCCACAAGCCGCAAGCGGTCTGCTAAACGTAACGGCCACCCGGGTATTGAGCGATCAGAAGATCGACGAGCAAGCCCACTCACACTCCAGTGAATCGAACCAGTAACACTACCGTACAGTCCGGTCTAATCGTCTGATATGTCGCATATCTCGTCTAGGGGTGGTAAACGTCAGACCCCAATAGCTTGATAAGTCATGTCGATATGAGGTCTATAACAGTTCGAGAAACTACTGATAACACTTACCAGTAAATCTCAGCAACCCTGGCCAGGGATTTCCGGTTATAGCCAATCGGACACAGCGCAACATCAACTCCCTATACCGGGAGAGACGAATCCCCTCCTATCGCTCATTGCCTCCATGTGACTCGGGACTGTACCCAAAAACCACCATTTTGCACGCCCTCTTGGACGTGGTAAGGTGGAAATCAAAGCACAGTGGGAACCACACAAGACTCTATGACGATCTCGGGTCAACAGACTACTCTGTACCAGTGTCACCAGAGAACTGCCATCTGACGTAAGGTATAATACCATCTGGGAGTTCTCGGCGAGTCCGTCCAGTGTACCCAGTCTCCACTGAGCACCCGTATATCATCTCTGATGTCAAACACCGATGGATATGGGATCATCCATCGCCCATCTGTATGGGTCGAGAAGGTATACGCTAGTCTACTCTGGTATATCGATGCCCTGTCTCGATATACCCTCGACTAGGGACTTTGAAGGATGTACTTATGGACTACCATATCCCCACTAGTATGATCCGCATCATAGTCCAGGTAGTCAAGTACACATCCTAAGGGCTTTACCAACATGTAACAGAGAGACAATCAGTATACACGTTAAGGTAAAGAGTAACCAGATAGCATACTATCATGTCGAGCAAGAAAGTCCTCCCTATATATGTCCCAGCATCCACTACAATATACATCCAATGTATAGTAATGGCCTCTAGGGCATACATATAACTAACAAGAGTAGTTGCGGCAGGGCTACTTCCTTGTATCTTTTTTGCTTCGGATACCACTGCAGTTGGCGTGTGAGCCGTTTGCTTATAGGTGATTTTTTGCGGTATCCGTTTATTTTCCATCTGTACACTCTATTGTATCTAGTACTCTCCATCTACCATTTCATGTATTGACTTAGAGACCAGTTGTGAGGACGATGTATATTATTTTGTATTCTGGATGTCGAGCTCGTGTGAGTCGGTTTTATTTATGCAGTTTTACTTTTCATGCCGTTTTTCTCTTACATTGTTCATTTCTTCGCTACGGCGTCGTATATTATTCTTGTGGTAGTTATTTTCACTGTTGGACATGATTGCTCCCATTTGGGAATGCTTTATTCTTTTTATCGGTCATTTTACTTATATCATGTGTTGTACCCATTTCGGGGCTAGTTTTTACCAAGGAGGTACTGCCGAAATTTTTAAGAAAATAACTTAAACTTTAAAGATTTATACTCAAGGCTTTCTAAATGTTTTAAATTATTGTTTTCATCACTCACTACTTTTAATGGTTTTGATTTCTGGGTTTCGGCTTACTTAGTCGCGTTACGCCTGTAGACGTCACGTGGTTAAGTGCCGGTCATGGGCCGAACTTTAGGTCGTGACAGAATCACACAAGACTCTATGACGATCTCGGGTATACAGACTAACCTGTACCAGTGTCACCAGAGAACTGCCATCTGACGTTAGGTATAATACCATCTGGGAGTTCTCGGCGAGTCCGTTCAGTGTACCTAGTCTTCACTGAGCACCCATATACTGTCTTTGATGTCAAACACCAATGGATATGGGATCATCCATCGCCTATCTGTATGGGTCGAGAAGCTATACGCTAGTCTACTTTGGTATATCGATGCCCTGTCTCGATACACCTACTACTAGGAACATTTGAAGGATGTACTTAGCGACTACTCTGTCCCCACTAGTATGATCTGCATCGTAGTCCTGGTAGTCAAGTACTCATCCTAAGGGCTTTATCAACATGTATCATAGAGACAATCCGCATACATGTTAAGATAAAGAGCAACCAGATAGCATACTATCATGTCGAGCAAGAAAGTCTTCCCAATATATGTCCAAGCATCCACTATAATATACATCATATGTACAGTAATGGCCTATAGAGCATACATATAACTAACAATTAACCCTTCAGATATAGCAACCAAAGTCCATACTTTGTTGGTGTATATGGATTCCATCTTAGATCGCTTAGCATCCAGCCATTCTCATAGAGTCCCCACTCCTGATAGCCTGCTCGAAACTAGTTGGGTCATCATCTCATGATGCAATCCTCGCTCCCACTATCATAGAGAAAACCGAAGTATCTCTCAGGTGGGTGAGGAACCTTACCAGATCGACGGAGAAGATGAGGTTCGTCGAGAACTATTGAATTCTTTGGTTCTACCAAATCATCAGCTGTAGTTTGTCTAGCTGGAACTCTTTCCAGTTCTACCTCATAACCACTAATTTCTTCTCAAGAAATTCCCTTTCCAAAAGGTGGCATGGTGAGAAAAAAAAACACCTTTTGCTCCGCATTGTGGTAGAAGATATTCCCTTGCAAATACTTGGGATATCCAACAAACTTCCACGGAACTGACCTTGGCTCGAGCTTGTCCGGATTTTGCTTTTGACATAGGCCGGACAGCCCTAAATCTTAACTTACTTAAGAGATGGGCTCTTCCCATACCATATCGTATTTGGAGTGGCAGGCACCTAATTTGATTGGAATCCTATTCAAAAGGTATGCAGCTTCTCAAGTGCATAACCCCCAAAAGGAAATAGGCAACTCAGTAGTACTCATCATAGTGCACAACTTATCACATAGGGTGTAATTGCTCTGCCCCGATATACCAACGTGCTGTAGTGTATATGAAGGAGTAATACTGAAAGAGAATCTCATTCGCCTTTAGAATAGTCCAAGAATTCCGTGCTCAAGTATTCTCCTCTTCGATCATATCAAAGGACATAATACTTATACCGGTTTTGGTTCTCTACTTCTGACTTATATTCATTAAATTTCTCAAAAGCTTCAGACTTGTATTTCAACAGGAATATATGTCCAAATCTTGAGAGATCATCAGTGAATGTAATGAAGTACAAAGAACCAGTCCTGGCATGTGTAGACAGGGGACCTACATACATCATCATGTATAAATCCCTAGAGTTCACCAACTTTTTCTCTGTTTCCAATAAACGGAGCTATGGTCATCTTATCTTTGTGACATGACTGGAAAATTTCACAAGATATAAATTCAAACCGATTTAATTATGCATCTCTATGTAACTTAGCTAGTCGGGTTGCATTGATATGACCTAGTCTACAATGCCTCAAGAAGGATTCATTCATTTCTGAACTTTTCCTCTTGTGTGTGTTCTGTACGTTAAGAACTGTTGTTTGATTTAGAACGTCTATGGTTTTAGATAACGTGCCTGAACCGATCAACTCTTGATATAGGAAATTTTCAAAACATTATCCAACAATACAAAATTATATCCTTCTTTACTAGATAAAGAGACTGATATGATATTGTATATCAGGTTCGGTATCTAATAACATTTGTTCAGAATCAATGTATTCTGGTAATACAGGGTGATAACTGCCAACAAACTTGGCTGCAACACTTGCACCATTTCCAACTCATAAAACTTATCACCCATTCTCAGTTCTCTACCTATCTGTAGCCCATGTAACTGATTACATATGCGGGATCCTGATCCGGTATCACATGCCCAGGACGTAGAGGATACTGAGAAACAGTTCTCTGTAATAAACATACACGAAGAAGATACATCAGTATGCACTTTCTTTGTTTGGGCGGCAAGGGAATCCTAGTAATCCCCTATTTCCTACTCAGTCTTATAAAAATTATAAGTTGGAGCGGGACCAACGTTCCCCAGCTCAGTATAACAAGCGGGTTCGGTCAATACATCCGTATTATTATCTTGATTAAGGCGTGACATGGTCGCTATCTGGAGAGAGAGAGAAGAAAACACTCAGCGTATGCTCTTGCAAGATTAGATTGGTTATAATTTTATCTAATCAGGATGGCTCCCACTGTTTTAGTCAAATCTTCCTTCAAACCCTAAAAGGAAAGCCTAGTCGGGATTAATTACACCCTACAATTTCGCCAACCTTTCTGCCAGGCCAATGCCGATACTTTGAGGGAGATTTCCTGTGCTTTCGCACGGACCTAATTAAAATAAACCTCGTTTTCCCTGGGGCGTAACCCCATTAACACCTTTCTAGACACCTACTTGATCAGCTAATTGTAATGTGTAAAACTCTCCCAGGAGTAACTCTTACTCGCAGTGGGTATCGGGATCCAACCATCTCATAGGAGGTATGCAATCTCATTGCAAATTTCAACACTTGAAATTCCCAATAGTATTTTACCCCTAGCATCTTATGACCTTGACGAAAGCGAACAAACCTTATGCTACTAGTCAAGTTCAACCCGTACATTTCCTCATTGAATTAAACGCACCCACACGACCCTTGACGAAAGTCAACAAAGTTGCATGACTACCCTAACTCAATCGCATCATATGCTTATGCAGATAAGCATAAATAGCTACCGCACACTACGCCTTGACGAAAGCCAACAAACGTAGCACGAATACTATGAAGTACTTATCTGAAATGACGAAGGGCTACGCAGGCTTTTAAGAAAAATCTTTGCGTAATGAACTTGATATCATCGTAGAATCGAGTGATTTCGAAAAGGAGTGTTTTTGAGGCCTTTACTAGTTTTGCTAAAGAGGACACTCCCGGAGAAGGGATCTCGACTCTTTCTTTATCGAATAAGGTACAGGATATTTCACAAATACCATTATGCAAAGCAAAAACTATAAAAGCAATCAAAAGACAAACAGAGTTTGTAGAATCTTCTAGTTTCGCTAAAGAGATCACTCCCAGTGAAGGGATCTCGTCTTTTTCCTTATCGAATAAGGTGCTGGATATTCTATAAGGAATACCGCTATGTAAAGCAAGAACTAGAGCTACGAGTTTTCGAGACAAGTTTCTACAACATCTTTAGGTTTCTTTTATTTCATTAATCTCATTAATGAAGTCCCATTTATTATGCTTCCCAAGCATCACATATGAAACGAAAACAACAATATTAATTATATCTCCTATATATAATATATAGGCATTCGTCTCAGAATATAATCAATGATCACATCACAGAATATCGCGGAAGAATAAAAACATATGAAATATTGGATATACTAGTATTTCCGAGTTTTAAATTAAGTTTGTATAGAACACAGATTCCACGGTCGTGATGAATAGCCAATCCCATACCCCTAGACCCCTACGAGAGCGGCAAGCAACCCTACCAATTCTAGAGTTAGGAGACCCGGTCTCGACTCATCGAGATTGTCTCCCACTGGACCCTAGAACCCGATTACTTATGCTCCCAGCCTTGGGTCTATCCTAATGCGGAAAACTAAATAATATACAATAGTGACATCATCCTCAACCCGGAAGTGTAGGGTTCCTAGGCACTCTAACAAGGTTCTACAAGGCATCAACCATGCCCGATTCAAAAAAATAGCCGTGCCGAACAACCCTAACCAAGATCGTATACTAGAGATTATGCCAAAACTAGAAAGTTAAACATTTTAACTACAAGTGAAAGGGATTACAACCTTTGTAGATCCGGTCCTTCACTTCTAAAGCTCCGTGTTGACGTCCCTTCGCTGCGATCATCGGGATCCCAGACTCTAGCGATGGTTTCTTCGGAGAAATGAGCGGGCTAGGTCGTTGACTTCGAGGCCGAAGATGATCTGCGTCGAGGAGACTCAAACTCAAGCTCCATCTTCACTAGGTCAAGAACTTTGTGAAGGGAACACCCTAAACTAAATGGCAAGTAGCAAAGGATGATTAAATAGGAAGTGGGTTCACTTTGGATTTGGATTTCTCACTTTGTTTCTTCACTTGAAAATTTTTCTAGCAAGCTTTCTTCTTCTTCTTGAAGAAGAAGAAGAAAAAGAATAAGAAAGAAAAATGAATTATCTAAAATGAATTATCAAGTGAAGTCTATCATAATGCAACCATGGGTGAGTTAACCTTTGTAGAGACTAAACCATACTTAATTATAATGGTTTGGTTAATGAATATCTTAATCAAGACAAAATGAGTGGACTTTGTCAAAGTTGCTTCAAGCTTCATGAAGCTTCAAGCCATGACAAAAGAAGCCACCATTTTGAATAATTAAGATAAATAAAAACCCAAATTATAATTAACACGGTGTATGTCACACACACACCCATATTTGCATGTATCATCAATCATGATACAAACTAGTGCACAAACATATATCACATATACAACTTGTGTACATCAAGTGAGAAAATTAATCTTAAGTGAACCAATACTAGCTAATGTAAAGTAATATATCAAATATATAATTATACCTTAAATCATTAAATCAACACTTGATTTAACGATCCGGTCATATCGCATATAACCGACTAATATCTAGTGTATCAATGTACCGAATCAACACTTGATTCGGTAACCAGGCTATATCTCATATAACCGTCCGATGATACAAATCGCGAGAATAAAATACAGTATCACATACTAGTATTATTCTCGGTCCCGCACATATCTCATATGCGCTCCTATTTCGTTTCGCTTTATCCAGGAAACCTATGTGTAGGACTCTAAAGACTCGTCAATACGCCGGCAGTAGGTGGTGATCATATCAATAACCCACAAGCCGCAAGCGGTCTGCTAAACGTAATGGCCACCCAGGTATTGAGCGATCAGAAGATCAACGAGCAAGCCTGCTCACAGTCCTGCGAATCCAATCAGTAACACTTACCACACAGTCCGGTCTGTTCATCTGATATGTCGCATATCTCGCCTAGGGGTGGTAAACGTCAGACCCCAGCAGTTTGATAAGTCATGCCGATGTAAGGTCCATAACAAGCATGAAACTACTGATAACACTTACCAGTAAATCGGTGCAACCCTGGCCAGGGATTTCCAGTTATGGCCAGTCGAGCATAGCGCAATATCAACCCCCAATACCGGGAGAGACGAATCCCCACCTATCGCTCATTGCCTCCATGTGAATCAGGACTGTACCCAAAAACCACCTGTTTGCAGGACTTAGTAGAGCCGTGGTAGGGTGGAAATCAAAGAACAGTGGGAGACACACAAGACTCTATGACGATCTCGGGTCAACAGACTAAGCTGTACCAGTGTCACCAGAGAACTGCCATCTGACGTGAGGTATAATACCATCTGGGAGTTCTCGGCGAGTCCGTTCAGTGTACCCAGTCACCACTGAGCACCAACATACTATCTCTGATGTCAAACACCAATGGATATGGTATCGTCCATCGCCCATCACATGGGTCGAGAAGATATACGCTAGTCTACTCTGGAATATTGATGCCCCGTCTCAATATTCCCACGACTAGGAACATTGAAGGATGTGCTCATGGACTACCCAGGCCACACTAGTATGATCTACATCATAGTCCTGCAAGTCGAGTACACATCCTAAGGGCTTTATCAACATGTAATAGAGAGACAGAAAGTATACATGTTAAGATAAAGAGCAACCAGATAGCACACTATCATGTCGAGCAAGAAAGTCCTACCTATATATGTCCCAGCATCCACTACCATATACATCTCATGTACAGTAATGGCCTCTAGGGCATATATATAACTAACAATCTCCCACTTGCAATAGGGCCATCTGTAGCAGTGGTTGTAGTATCTCATACTAAACCATCCCATAAAAGTCTCTCTCTGGGAAAAGGCCTTTGTGAGTGGATTCGCCGTGTTGTCCTCTGAGTCTACTCTCCTAACCTCGATCACCCTGGAGATCAACTATCTCCATGATCAGGTGATACTGCCTAGGAATATGTCTGTGCCACTGATAGGACCGGGGTTCCTTGGCCAAAGCCTCACCTCCATTGTCATACAATGGTAGGAACCTAGTTCATCTCATGAACTAATATATACCAAAACTGCCTATTTGGTAGTATCTTTGATAGTGATGTCACCAGCCTTTATCGTCTAGTTTGCCACGGTATCTTAGCTTAGAACTCTTCCAACATACCGTCCCTCCACTAAGGGTAAAGACAATGCATGCGACTGACATTCAGTCGTCCTTATCACCCTGGAACTTTTCCAGTGATTCTCCACAGGATCAACTGATACCATCTCACTACAACTAGTGAGAATCCTAATATCCAATTAGATCTATCTTATAGATCCAAAACCCAGGATTTAGGAGGTATCACTTTGATCTTATATGGAGAATCCATGTGATAAGAGGAGATTGACCGAGCGTAGCATAGGAAACTCTTTTCCTATCAAGAGTATGTTGTCTACGTATAATACGAGGATGACCACCTTACTATCTACTACCTTTTTGTATATACAAGGTTCATGTACTATTTTGATGAAGTCAAACTCTTTGACTACCACATCAAAACAGACGTTCCAACTCCGCGATGCCTGCTTTATCCTGTATAGTAACTTGCACACGTTTTCGCTACTCCTACAGTCTACGAAGCCCCCTGGCTGTGTACTTATAGACGCTCTCTTCTAAATCAATATTTAGGAAAGCAGTCATGACACCCAACCACCAGATATCGTAATCATGGTATGTAGCAATGGCAAGTAGGATCCGGATGGACTTAAGCACAGCCACTGGAAAAGGTTTCATCATTATCCATGCCTGGTCGGTGACGAAAACCTTTAACAAGTCTAGCTTTGAAAGTCTCAACTTTTCCATCTACACCAAGTAATCTTCTCAAGATATACTTGCTCCTGATGGGGATTTAACCCTTCAGATATAGCATCCAAAGTCCATACTTTGTTGGTGTACATGGATTCCATCTCAGATCGCTAAGCATCCAGCCATTCTTACAGAGTCCTCACTCTTGATGGCCTGCTCGAAACTAGTTGGGTCATCATCTCATGATGCAATCCTCGCTCCCACTGTCATCGAGAAACCGAAGTATCTCTCAGGCGGATGAGGAACCCTACTACATCGGCGGAGAGGCTGAGGTTTGTCGGAATCTATTGAATCCTTTGGTTCTATCAAATCATCTGCTGTAGTTTGTATAGCTGGAACTCCTTCCACTTCTACCTCATGACCACTAATTTCTTCATAAGAAATTCCCTTTCACAAAGGTAGCATATTGAGAAACAAAATATCTTTTGTTCCTCAGTTTTGTAGAAGATATTCCCTTGCGTATGCTTAGGATATCCAACAAACTTCTACAGAACTGATTTTGCCTCGAGCTTGTCTGGATTATGCTTTTAGACATAGGCTGGACAACACCAAATCTTAACAAACTTAAGATATGGACTCTTCCCATTCCATATCACATATGAAGTGGTAGGCAATGGATTTGATTGGAACCCCATTCAATAGGTATGCAGCTTCTCAAGTGCATAACTCCAAAAGGAAATAGGAAACTCAGTAGTACTCATCATAGAGCGCACCATATCACAGACGGTGTGATTGCTCCGCCCCGATACACCGACGTGCTGTGGTGTATACGGAGGAGTAATGCTGAGAGAGAATCTCATTCTCCTTTAGAATAGTCCAGGAATCCCGTGCTCAAGTATTCTCCTCCCTGATCACATCAAAGGACATAATACTTATACCCGTTTTTGGTTCTCTACTTCTAACTTATATTCGGTGATTATCTCAAAAGTTTCAGACTTATGTTTCAACCAGAACATGTGTCCGAATCTTGAGAGATCATCAGTGAATGTAAGGAAGTACAAGGAATCAGTCCAGGCATATGTAGACTGGGGACCTTCATACATCAGCATGTATCAATCCCAAGAGTTCACTAACTCTTTCTCTGTTTCCAGTAAACGGAGCTATGGTCATCTTATCTTTGTGACATGACTGGCAAGTTTCTTAAGATGTAAGTTTAAACTGATTTAAATATGCATCTAAATGTAACTTAGCTAGTCGGGTCGCATTGATATGACCTAGTCTACAATGCCTCAAGAAGAATTCGTTCATTTCTGAACTCTTCCTCTCGTGTGTGTTCTGTATACTAAGAACTGTAGTTTGATTTAGAACGTCAATGCTTTTAGATAACGTGCCTGAACCGATCAACTCTTGATATAGGAAATGTTCAAAACATTATCCAACAATACAAAATTATATCCTTTCTTTACTAGTAAAGAGACTGATATGATCTTGTATATCAGGTTCGGTATCTAATAACATTCATTCAGAATCAATGTATTCTAGTAATACAGGGTGATAGTGACCAACAGACTTGGCTGCAACACTTGCACCGTTTTCTTTCTCATGAAACTTATCACCCGTTCTCAGTTCTCTACCTTTCTGTAGCCCATGTAACAGATTACATATGCGGGATCCTGATCTGGTATCTAATACCCAGGACGTAGAGGATACTGAGAAACAGTTCTTTGTAATGAACACACCCGAAGAAGATACATCATCATGCACTTTCTTCGTTTGGGCGGCACGGGAAATCTGGTATTCCCCAATTTCCTGTTCGGTCTTATAACAATTATAAGTTGGAGCGGGACCAACGTTCCCCAGCTCAGTATAACAAACGGGTTCGGTCAATACATCCATATTATTATCTTGATTAAGGCGTGACATGGTTGCTACCTGGAGAGAGAGAGAGAGAAGAAAACACTCAACGTGCGCTTTTGCAAGATTAGATTGGTAATATATTTTATCTAATCAGGATGGCACTCACTGTTTTTATCAAATATTCCTTCAAACCCTAAAAGGAAAGACTAGCCCGGATTATTTACACTCTACAAGTTCGCCAATCTTTCAGCCAGGCCGGTGCCGGTACTTTGAGGGAGGTTCCCCGTGCTTTCGCACGAACCTAATTAAAATAAACCTCGTTTTCCCAGGGGCGTAACCCCGTTGACACCTTTCTAGACACCTACTTGATTGGCTAATTATAAAGTGCAAAACTCTCCCAGGAGTAACGATTACTCGCAGTGGGTATCGGGATCCAACTATATCATAGAAGGTATGCAATCTCATTGCAAATTTCAACACTTGAAACTACCGATAATGGTTTTTACCCCTAGCACTTATGACCTTAACTATGGTCAACACTTATGACCTTAACTATGGTCAAAAAATCATAAGCACTTGTCAAGTTCTACCCGTCATTTCGTGATTAATTAGACCCACCCACATGACCCTTAACTAAGGTCAACAAAGTCACGCGATTGTCCTAACTAATCGCATCATATGCGGTGTAGGAAGACGTCACTTAGCTACCGTACACTGTGCCTTGACTATGGTCAACAAACACAGTATGAATAATAAGTACTCTACTTCCTAAAATGACGGAGGGTTGCGGATGGTTTTTAAGAAAACCTTTAACGCTTTGAACTTGATCTCGCTGCAGAATCAAATGGTTTTAAATGGAGTGTTTTTTAGGCTTTTACTAGTTTCGCTAAAGAGATCATTCCCGGTGAAGGAATCTCGGCTCTTTCCTCGTCGAATGAGGTGCAGGATATTCACAATACCACTATGCAAAGCAATAACTATAAAAGCAATCAAAAGAAAAACCGAAGGTTGTAGCATCTGCTAGTTATTGCTAAAGAGGTCACTCCCGGTGAAGGGATCTCGGCTCTTTCCTTATCGAATAAGGTGATAGATGTTCTACAAGGAACACCGCTATGCAAAGCAACAACTAGAGCTACCTAATTTTTGAAATTCGATTCCACAACATCTTTTAGGTTTATTTTCTTTCATTAATCTCATTAATGAATGTCCCATCATTTAAGTCCACCTAAACATCACAGATAAATACAATGTACACTTATGCCATCCGCATTCGC
This sequence comes from Agapanthus africanus, assembly GCA_030015575.1. Taxonomy (NCBI): domain Eukaryota; kingdom Viridiplantae; phylum Streptophyta; class Magnoliopsida; order Asparagales; family Amaryllidaceae; genus Agapanthus; species Agapanthus africanus. The sequence goes on from JASDDO010000026.1 coordinate 431,520,500, forward strand.
CTCAATGTCCCGTCTGCACCGTTAGGTTAGGTAACTAACGGCAGAGCGGGGCAGGGCTAGCGCGGGTATAAAATATAAGCAACGTCTATATAATATATCATATATACTATATACAAAATCTATCTGAACATATCACATGATCACATCACAGATAACGTAGCAGAAAACAACACATGAAATATTGGATATACTAGGAGTCCGTATTTTATTTTGATCCCCTATAAACCACGGATTCCACGGTCGTGATGAATAGCCAATCCCATACCCCTAGACCCCTACGAGAGCGGCAAGCAACCCTACCAATTCTAGAGTTAGGAGACCCGGACTCGACTCCTCAAGATGGTCTCCCACTGGACCCTAGAACCCGGTTACTTGTGCTCCCCGCCTTGGGTCTATCCTAATGCGGAAAAGTAAATAATATACAATGGTGACATCATCCTCAGCCCGGAAGTTCCCCAATAAAAGAATATTACATACAAGTTTTTACATGAATGAAAAATGAAAAACACTCATCTCACATAAAAAAAACCTCGGCTATTCAAACACGACGATCCAATATAACATATCCAGCAACACATAATATCACATGTCATCGACGTAAGTAAATATGCCCATCCCAATTGTCGTTGACATATAGCAACGAAACCGGCGATATCATATATTACACTTACGGTCGCAGAAAAGAAAGTGTAAAACTACAACAGTTGGAATCCGCAACCTCCTTAAACATCGTATGCCTAACCAAATGAATTCCTTAGACATCGCATGCCTAACAATTATAAACCCCGCATTTTAGTCTCATTATCGAAAACTCTTTTCAATAATCATTCGGGCAACAACTAGATTCCCGACATCCTGATCGAATGCTCGTCGCAAACTTTGGTAGACGGCCGCACCCCCGGATGCCGTCGACGAAGTGCACTAAGGTGGAACACCGCTGCCGCGAGCACCCGAACGGATGCTTTTGGCTATGGGGTTCTCCTACAGTCACTTGTTCAGGGCTATGGGGCGTGGCTATCTATTAAGTTTACCTAGCGAGTATCCGCGTACGCTACGTGATTGTGACGGACTTTTGATCACATCAAAATCCCGTGGCAACCGATCAAATGAGACTAAAGTGCTAGATTTATAACATTCAAATTAGTTATCTTATAACTACTTGTGGATTCTAAATATTGTATCACATTCCAGATAAATAGACAATGTTAAACTTTCCGATCGAATAATCAAACACCCAAGTTTTCCCAAATAGCTCAACACTTGAGGGGGGTTTAAAAACATCCATTTCATGCCACAATACCAACGGTCCAGCCATAGAAGGGTCAAGCCAACGCCTCACATGTGGCACGCCGTACTGCCCCAAACCCTAAGGTTCAAAAGGCAGTTCAAGAAGGTCACATAATCGAGTTAAGGTTTGTTGTCTTCTAAAGGGTCCATCGCGTTACTTGCATGACTTAGACGTTCTTAAACAACGGAAAAATCTAACACATGGAAATTTTCCTGGTCGGGAAAAAGTGAGTTATTGATATCCGGTCGAACTTTTTAACACTTTCTAAAATTATCCGGAAAAACAAAACAATTTTATAATATCCGATCGAATCAACGAGTCCCCAATACACCCCAGAAAACTCAACACTTGAGTAAATATAAAAATATCCAGAAGAATCAGGAATTACAGACGGACATTACTGTGCAAACCACGTGCCATGATTCAACTTTTTGGCCGCGGAACCGCCGCGCAAGCCAGGGTACGGCCGCGGTTCCGTGGCTCTTTGAAGGAGTTAGGAGCACGTGCTACACAGTAATTCCTAGAAAACCTTGCTGATTTTTTTGAGTATTTTTAATTCACAAAAAATCACATTTTGAAAAAATATCCAGAAACTAGGGTATATCAGGTTTTACGGGTTCGATCGGACTTTAAACTCCATCTAGACTTCGGCTAAAGTTCTAGCTTAGCTCTGATACCACTGTAGGGTTCTTAGGCACTCTAACAAGGTTCTACAAGGCATCGACCATGCCCGATTCAAAAAAATAGCCGTGCCGAACAACCCTAACCAAGATCGTATACTAGAGATTATGCCAAAACTAGCAAGTTAAACATTTTAACTACAAGTGAAAGGGATTACAACCTTTGTAGATCCGGTCCGTCAGTTCTAAAGCTCTGTGTTGACGTCCCTTCGCTGCGATCATCGGGATCCCGGACTCTAGCGATGGTTTCTTCGGAGAAATGAGCGGGCTAGGTCGTTGACTTCGAGGCCGAAGATGATCTACGTCGAGGAGACTCAAACTCAAGCTCCATCTTCACTAGGTCAAGAACTTTGTGAAGAGAACACCCTAAACTAAATGACAAGTAGTAGAGGATGATGAAATAGGAAGTGGGTTCACTTTGGATTTGGATTTCTCACTTTGTTTCTTCACTTGAAAATTTTTCTAGCAAGCTTTCTTCTTCTTGAAGAAGAAGAAGAAAAAGAATAAGAAAGAAAAATGAATTATCTAAAATGAATAATCATGTGAAGTCTATCATAATGCAACCATGGGTGAGTTAACCTTTGTAGAGACTAAACCATAGTTAATTATAATGGTTTGGTTAATGAATATCTTAATCAAGACAAAATGAGTGGACTTTGTCAAAGTTGCTTCAAGCTTCATGAAGCTTCAAGCCATGACAAAAGAAGCCACCATTTTGAATAATTAAGATAAATAAAAACCCAAATTATAATTAACATGGTGTACGTCACACACCCACCCATGTTTGCATCTATCATCAATCATGATACAAACTAGTGCACAAACATATATCACATATACAACTTATGTACATCAAGTGAGAAAATCAATCTTAAGTGAAACAATACTATTAAATGTAAAGTAATATATAAAATATATAATTATACATTAAATCATTAAATCAACACTTGATTTAACGATCCGGTCATATTGCATATAACCGACTAATATCTAGTATATCAATGTATCGAATCAACACTTGATTCGGTAACACGGCTATATCTCATATAACCGTCCGATGATACAAATCGCGAGAATAAAATACAGTATCACTTACTGGTATTATTCTCGGTCCCGCACATATCTCATATGCGCTCCTATTTCGTTTCGCTTGAGCCAGGAAATCTCTGTGTAGGACTCTAAAGACTCGTCAATACGCCGGCAGTAGGTGGTGATCATATCAATCACCCACAAGCCGCAAGCGGTCTGCTAAACGTAACGGCCACCCGGGTATTGAGCGATCAGAAGATCAACGAGCAAGCCTGCTCAAACTCCTGCGAATCCAATCAGAAACACTTACCGCACAGTCCGGTCTGTTCGTCTGATATGTCGCATATCTCGCCTAGGGGTGGAAAACGTCAGACCCCAGCAGCTTGATAAGTCATGCCGATGTAAGGTCCATAACAAGCATGAAATTACTGATAACACTTACCAGTAAATCAGTACAACCCTGGCCAGGGATTTCCAGTTATGGCCAGTCGAGCATAGCGCAACATCAACCCCCAATACCGGGAGAGACGAATCCCCTTCTATCGCTCATTGCCTCCATATGAATTGGGACTGTACCCAAAAACCACCTGTTTGCACGACTCAATAGAGCCGTGGTAGGGTGGAAATCAAAGCACAGTGGTAGACACGCAAGACTCTATGGCGATCTCGGGTCAACAGACTAAGCTATACCAGTGTCACCAGAGAAGTGCCATCTGACGTGAGATATAATACCATCTGGGAGTTCTCGGCGAGTCCGTTCAGTGTACCCAGTCACCACTGAGCACCCGCATACCATCTCTGATGTCAAACACCAATGGATATGGGATCATCCATCGCCCATCACATGGGTCGAGAAGATATACGCTAGTCTACTCTGGAATATCGATACCCCGTCTCGATATTCCTATGACTAGGAACATTGAAGGATGTAATCATGGACTACCCAGGCCCCACTAGTATGATCTGCATCATAGTCCTGCAAGTCGAGTACACATCCTAAGGGCTTTATCAACATGTAACAGCGTGACAGAAAGTATACATGTTAAGATAAAGAGCAACCAGATAGCGTACTATCATGTCGAGCAAGAAAATCCTACCTATATATGTCCCAGCATCCACTACAATATACATCTCATGTACAGTAATAGCCTCTAGGGCATATATATATAACTTACAGGAAGTGCCCCAATAAAAGAATATTACATACAATGAATTTTACTTGAATGAAAATGAAGAACTCTCATCTCACATAAAACCCCCGGCTATTCAAAACACGGCGATCCAATATGACATATCCCAGCAACACATAACATCATATGTCATTAACGTAAGTAAATATACGTATCCCAATTTTCGTTGACATATAGAAATGAAACCGGTGATACACCACATATTACACTTACGGTCACAGAAAAGAAAGTGAAAAACTACAACAGTTGGAATCCACAACCACCTTATACATCATAAACTCGACGTATCACATACTTTGGATTTCATACCTAACCAAATGAATTCCTTAGACATCGCATGCCTAACAATTATAAACCCCTCATTTTAGTCTCGATACCGAAAACACTTTTAAATAACAAGTCGGGAAATTAAACAAGATTCCCGACATCCTGATCGAATGCTCATCGGAAACTTTAGTAGATGGCCGCACCCCCCGATACCGTCGACGAAATGCACTAAGGCGGAACACCGCTGCCGCGAGCACCCAAACGGATGCTTTTATCAACGGGGTTCTCCTACAGTCACTTGGTCAGGGCTATGAGGCGTGGCTATTTATTAAGTTTACCCGGCGAGTATCCGCGTATGCTACTTGATTGCGACGGACATTTGATCACATCAAAATCCTGTGGCAACCGATCAATTGAGGCTAAATTGCTAGATTTATAACATTCAAATTAGTTATCTCATAACTACCACTGTGGATTCCAAATATTGTATCCCATCACATAATATCCGGACGACGTTAAACTTTTCGATCGATTCATCAAAGTCCCACAATTTCCCGACAGCTCAACACTTGAGCACATTTCAATAATACCCAGAATATGCCATAGTACCTATGCACCAGCCGTAGAAGGGCATACCTAAGCCTCACTCATCTCGTCACGGAACTACGGCAAACTATAGGGTTTGACCGCGGTTCCACGATCCAAAAAGTCGAGTTAGGGTTTCATTCTTTTAGAGGGTTCATAGAATTACTTGCATGTTTTTCCGAATACGTTAAACTTAGAAAAATGGGTTTTTGATAATCGTTCAAACTTTTTAATTTCTCCTAGACAATATGTGAATAACCCGAAACATTGTTAAAACTACGAATACGAAACATTCTGAATTGCTTATAGTGTAATATTACATCACATGCAAAATTAGCAAAAACAAACAACACCTAAAACATCAAAACCAAGTAACTGGAACACACAAAAAATTTCAGGGGGGTGGTCGGATTTGGCCGAGATCATGGGGTAGGTGGCCAGCCAAAATTTTCCAGAATGCCCTGAAATTTTGACTGTGCTCATGGTATATCTCATGCATCACTCTGTACTTGTTTAAAAAGTTTTTTGAAAGCTTTTTAAAATCGTCAAAAACTAGGGTTTCGCGTTGCAAGTTTCGGAGTTTTTTCGGTTTCGTAATTCAAACAAAATCCATATAAATTTCTAGCCTGGCTCTGATACCACTGAAGGGTTACCTAGCACGGAAGCAAGGTTTCGGAGGCAACGTCCATGCCAAATTAAAAAAATTGCCGTTCTAGCTAACCCTAAACATTGAATCGTTTACTAGAAATCGACGGAATGTAATGCAAACAACTTAGTATATGAAAGTGAACAAGAAATACAACCTTTGTAGACCGGTCCTTCACTTAATTAGCTCCGTATAGTTGTCATGACCAGAAATAGCACGTGACTAGCATTTGAATCATATGAAGTCTATAGGACCTCATCTAATTCAAGTAAGCCAAAAGCCCAGAAATCTAAAACCATTTTAAGGAGTAAATAAGGAAAACTAGTTTTTAAGAAGTGAGAAAACATATTTTAAAAGCAAGGTTTTTAAATAAGTAAGCCGAATATGCATTTTTAAAATCTATAGTTTTTTCTGAAAATTTCGGCTGAGTTTCATTTGTAAATACTGGCCCCAAACGGGGTACGACATGAATAATATATATGCAGTGATAAAAGGCATCCCCAAGCGGGAGCTAACTCTTCGTCAATCGACGGTCACAACCACGCAAGCAGTATAATATACTGTTAGTGTATATGCCCTAGAGGCCATTACTGTATCATACTGGTTTGTATATTACTTAATGGAAGCTTGGGATATTCACCTTGTATATACAATCTTGCTCAAAATGGTAGTATGCTACTTGGTTTGTTTCTACTTCCATGTGTACATGTGTTTATTTTATGATATCACCTATACGCATTAGTGGAGCCCTTAGGATCTTTGCTTGATTACCAGCGTTGTGATGGCAGTCACACTAGTGGGGGCTGGGTAATCTATAAGCACATCCTTATGCAGGTCCCTAGTCGCAGGACTATCGAGACAGGGCATCGATACTCCGGAGTAAACTAGCGCATGCGCTTCTCATCCCAGTGTGGGAGACGGTCTGTCCCACAGCCGTCAGTACGTCGTACTTGAGATAGTATGCGGGTGCTTGTTAGGTTACGAGTACACTGGACAGGACTCGTCGGGAACTGACTAGTTGGTATTATACCTATCGTCAGTTATCAGTTCCCAGGTGAAATGAGTACAGCTTAGTCCGCTGACTTGACACTGGCACTTCGCCTTGAGTGTGTTCCCACTGTACTTTGATCACTACCCTACCACGGCTCAAAGGAGTCGTGCAAACAGGTGGTAGTTGGGTGCAGTCCCGAAGCACTTGGAGGCAGTGACGGTTAGACAGGATTCGTCTCTCCCGGTATTGGGGGTTGACATCGCGCTGTGTCTAGGAAAGCCATTACACGAGTAGTCCCTGGCCAGGGCAAGCGAGATATACTGGTAGGCTTCCAGTGTTTTCTCAGGGTGTTTTGGGCTTCACTCCGACATGACTTGTACAGCTATTAGGGGACTGACGTTTGCCGCCCCTTAAGCCCGCCATGCGATGTATCAGACGAACAGATCGGACTGTACGGAAACAGTCACATTCAGACTCAGTTGGAGTTCAGATGGGGTTCACCTCGTCAGTCTTCTTATCGGCATCTACCTAGGGACCGTTATGCGCAGCTAGTGCCGCTTGCGGTCTGTGGTTAAACCCACTGCAAGCGTAGTGTCGAGTCTTTAGAGTCCCACACAGAGGGCTATTCGCCTCTGGGCAAAACAGAGTAGAGGTCGCATGGTTTTGCGACAGGGTTCGTTCTCATCCGCGCACTTGTGTACGTTTGGAGTCCGGACGGATCTTACTAGCAAGCTCTGGTTTGAGCCAGATACTGGTATAAGTTTTGGGGTTAGTTTTATCTCATAGTATTCAAGTTCCTCGGAACACGAATGCGGTGTGTGTATGCACAGTTGATTGAGGCGGAGGAAGAGTTTATTCATTAGGGTTTCGGAGCGGGTGTGTATGCACAGTTGACAGTCGTCTTTTTCCAAACCCTAATGGATTTTATGATATATCAATTAATAATATTAATTAAATGAAATTGTGTCATGGTTGGGTTTGTTGACTAGTTGACCAAAGTTGACTAGTTGACCATGGTTGATACTTTGACCATCATCATTACATATAAAAGATGCACTTTGATTCTAGCAAAACCTTTTAATGTGTGTAATGATAGTTGTCATTCCAAACCATCCATCAACTATTTCATTTAAATTGTTATTATTAATTTGATAATTCATTTTTGATATTATGTTATGGTTGTGAAAAAGCTTTTCATTCTATCATAACACTTCTCTCTCCTCTCTTCTTCTTCCTCCTCCTCTGGTTCAAGGAGACTCCTTCTCATGTGTTGAGAATCCCCCTCCTTGAGATAAAAACACCCCAAAGCCACTCTCTACTCACTTTAGGGTTAGAGGTCTAGCAAACCAAAGATCCTAGTTCTCTCAAAGTTCGAGAAAGGAGCCCGAAGGTTGAACCCTCAGATGGATCCATCTTTGACGGAAGAAGGCGACGAGGAAAGCACCATCAAATCCCTACAAAGGTTTCAAGAAGAAGGAGTTCAAGTTAGGTATATCTCTTTTCCGAGTAGCTAACTCTCTTTAGCTAAGTAGCTAGTTTAGTTTAGAAAAGATCCCGACTTTTGTTAGTCCATGTTGCCTCATGCGCTAAAAATTTGTTTTTTATACCGTTTCCGCCTCCTCGTAAGAACCGGGGTTGGCAACTTGGACTTACAGTGGTATCAGAGACTGACTAAACTTAAACTAGCTTAGTAGTAAAGTGTATGGAAGTTCGATCGGAAAAATCGCAAAAACCTAAACATCAAAACCCTAACTTTCTGTTGAAATTTTTTGTGCTCTAAAAATAAAAAGTTTTATTCCAAAAATTGGCTCAGGGTTTTGTGAAGACACCCACCAAAAACGGTCGCCTGAATCCTTCAAACCGCCGCGGTTCCGCGGCAATGAGTATACATTTGCCGCGGAACCGCCGCCGTTTAGGCTCTTCTCGTGATCGGGTTTGGTGCAGTGTTCTTGTGGTAGGGTTTTGGGATTTTTAAGATGGTTTATTTGTGCCCAGATTTTCCAGAAAAGAAATTTGTTTTTGGGGGCCTATAATTCCGTATTTTTGATCGAACTTCACTATACTTTGACTAATCGGTTATATCTGTGATGTTTATATGTATTGAACGTCGGCTAATCGCTATATGTCGATTAGTCGGGGTTATACATATCTGAGATCTGTGTTTGTTGATAGTTTGTGTATATGAATGCGTTGGACTGTCGCGGGTGAATAGCCGGGGTGGATGTGAGATGAGTGTTTCTTTTTCTTTCATTCATTGTAAAATGTAAATTGATGTAATATTATTATTTGTATGGCCGCACAACCGGCTCGGGGTTGTAGCCGTCATTGTATAATTATTTTTACTGTTTTTGCTCCTAGGATAGACCCATGGAGGGGGTGCACAAACTACTGGGTATCTCGAAGTGCCGAGTGGCCTACTCACGGCGTTGAGGGAGGTTGCTCCACTTTGGGGTACTTGGTGGGTAGTTTGCCGCACCCGTAGGGGTCTTAGGTGGGGTATTGGCTATTCACCGCAACCGTGTAATCCTCTTTTCGTTACAGGCTCGAACGGATTGCGGATTCCTAGTATATCCAATGTATTCATCTGTGATCTGTAATGTCTATCATTGCTATATATTTATATATAATAACTATTTGGGCGTTGCTTATGTTTTACAGCCGCGCTAGCCCAGCCCCCGCTCTGTCGTTAGTTAAGCAACCTAACGGGTAATGACGGGGCCCCGTGGCGAATGCGAATGGCATAAGCGTACGTTATATTTTGGTTGTTTTCTGCAATGGTAGGATTAAATGATGGGACGCATTAAAAGAACTAATGCAAGAATTTCACGCATTAAAAGAACTAATGCAAGAAAATAAACCAAGCAAAAGTCGTTGGAACACTTTCGAAAAACCACTCGGTTCTTTTCAAAACCAACTTTTAAATGCGGAGCTTGAGCCACTCCTTTTAAAAGCTATCTCGTTCCATCGATTATATCAAGTTCACTACATTCACGGTTTCGCCAAAACCATTCGTAGCCCTCCGTCGTTTCGTATGAATACTCAATAGTATTCAAGCTGTGTTTGTTGACCTTCGTCAAGGCATAGTGATTGGTAGCTGTTGGGTGTTCATATGTAGCATAGATAGATGCGTTGGTTTGGGACAGTCGTATTACCTTGTTGACCTTCGTCAAGGGTATATACGGGTGGGTTCAAATTAACCTGGAAAATGACGGGCAAAACTTGACATGTGACTTATGATTTGTTGACCTTCGTCATGGTCATAAGAGCATGGGGCAAAAATCACACATCGGGAGTTTCATAAGTACTGAAACTTGCTAGATTTGCATACCATTTGGAGTGTGGTGATTCTGGTAGGATTCCTTCAGCTTCGTCACGCAATGATATTTGGATCCCGATCCTACTGTGAGTATATGCTACTCCTCGGGAAATTTCTCACTAAACGATCAATGCTATAAACCTAGTAGGTGTCTAGAAAGGTGTTAGCGGGGCTACACCCCCAGGGAAAAGAGGTTCTTAAATTAAGGAACTTCGCGAAAGCGTTGGAAAACCTCCCTCGAAGTACCGACACTGGCCTGGCTGAACGGTTAAGCAAGTATTGTGCGGTGGGATTGATCCCGACTAATTCTTCCTTTATGGTTTGAGGAGGGATTCGAGAAACAGTGGGAGCCATCCTGTTTAGACAAACTAAAAACCATTCTAAACTTACAAGAGCATCGTGCTGAGTGCTTCTTCTCTCTCTCCTAATTGCAGCGACCAATCGACATGACTGGACTTAAGTTAATTCTAGATAAAAACATACTGACAGGGCCAAACTACAAAGATTGGCTCAGGAATGTGAAAATGGCAATCACTTACGACAAGCTGGGGTATCTTCTTACCACCAAAGCTCCCCCCGTCCCAGGTCCCACCTCCAGCGTCGCGATAATGAAATTCGTAAGACTTAGGAGATTGATTGCGCGAAGGCCAAGTGCCTCGTGCTTGCCTCTATGGAAAACGAACATCAGAGGAGGCACGAGAATATGGACCTGGAATCCATATTTCTCCATACAAAAGAACTGTATGGAGAGCAGTCTCGTATCGCCAGATACGAAGTGTCGAAGAAGTTATTTTCGGCAAAATTGGCCGTCGGATCATCGGTAGCGGAACACGTGCTTAAGATGATTGGCTACATTAAGGAGCTCGCAGAACTTGGGACCACGTTGGAGAGTGAGCTCTATACGGACTTGATTCTCCAGTCCCTTCCTTCCACTTACGCCCAGTTTATACTGAACTTCAACTTACAAGGAAAAGAAGTTGAACTTTCAGAACTCCTCAACATGCTGAGGAGCGCAGAGGGCACCCTACAGAAAGGTAGGGAAACATCCACTTTGTTTGTAGGAGGATCTTCTTCTTCTAGGTCCAAGGCGAAAGCCAAGGGAAAGAAGAAGAAAGCCCCCGCCAAACCAAGGGGCGGTGTTAGTAAAGTGGATACGAAGGGAAAGGAAAAAGCAACAAAGATAGCGAGGAAGCTTATGGGTAAAGAAGAATGCTTCTATTGTCATAAGAGTGGACACTGGAAGAATGATTGCAGGGCTTGGAAGGCCAGGACACAGGAACTGAAGCAGGTTGCAGCTTCAGCTTCAGGTGTGTATGTTATTGAAAACTGTCTTTCGATAAACTCTACTTTCTGGGTATTGGATACCGGATCAGGATCTCATATCTGTAATTCTTTGCAGGCGTTGAGAAACCGTAGGTTTTTGAAGGAAGGTGACATGACCCTCAAAGTTGCGAACGGAGCTAGCATGGATGCTAAAGCCGTGGGGGACTATCACCTGGGAATGACAGATGGACATGTTTTGGTTTTGCGTAATTGCTTTTTTGTAGCCAACGCAACTTGTAATATCATTTTTGTATCTTTGGTTTCTAAAGAAGGTTATGAATTTGCGTTTGTAAGTAATGTTGTAAACATTCACCTTAATCAAGTTCTGATTGGGTCAGGTACACTGAGCAATGGAATATACGTGTTAAACCAACCACAGATTTTCAATGTCCAGAATACACACAAAAGAAAGTCTCCAGATATAAATCAGGCTTTCTTATGGCATTGTAGACTGGGTCACATCAATGAGACACGGTTGACTAAGTTACATAAAGAGGGATACTTGGATCCGTTCGAGTATCAGTCTTATGCCACTTGTGAATCTTGTCTCATGGGAAAGATGACAAAGACTCCGTTCACTGGACACGGAGAAAGAGCGAGCGAGCTCTTGGGACTCATACACAGTGACGTGTGTGGTCCAATGTCTACACATGCGCGAAACGGTTATTCATACTTCATTACTTTCACAGATGATTTCTCTAGGTATGGACATGTCTTCTTAATGAAGCACAAATCCGAGGCCTTTGAGAAATTTCGCGAATACAAGAATGAAGTTGAAAAACAAACAGGCAAAAGTATTAAGATTCTAAGATCGGATCGAGGTGGTGAATACTTGAGTGCCGAGTTCCTGGACTATTTAAAAGAGAATGGAATTCTCTCTCAGCGTACTGATCCATACACTCCGCAACATAACGGTGTATCGGAAAGGAGGAATCAAACCCTATTGGATATGGTTCGTTCCATGATGAGTAAGGCTGACTTACCGCGATCTTTCTAGGGTTATGCACTAGAAGCAGCTGCATATCTCTTGAACAAGGCTCCAACCAAGACTGTGCCTACCACCCCATATCAGATGTGGAGTGAGAAGAAACCATGTCTTAAGTATCTTAAGATATGGGGATGTCCAGCTTTTGTAAAAAAGCAGCATGCGGACAAGCTCGAGGCACGTTCAGTACAGTGTAAGTTTGTGGGATACCCAAAGAACTCCAGGGGGTATATTTTCTATTCCGCTGAGTAACAAAAGGTTTTTGTTTCTCAACATGCCCGCTTCTTGGAAACTGTGTTTTTGGAAACCTAGATAAGTGGGAGCGCAATAGAACTGGAAGAAATTCCAGAACCACAAGCTATTACTGAAAGCTTGGAAGAGCCAGTAGTTTCAAAAGAACAGGACATTCCTGCGCCACTCCGCAGAAGTAGTAGGAAGTCTCATCCACCCGAGAGATACTACGGTTTTCTCATAGACGGGGATAGAGAAGATTGCATCATAGATTATGATGAGCCTACTAGTTTCCAGCAGGCCGTTCAGAGCGTTGACTCGGTAAAATGGCTGGATGCAATGCGGACCGAAATGGAGTCCATGTACACCAACAAAGTATGGACGTTGGACACTGCTCCAGACGGGGTAAAACCCGTAGGATGCAAGTGGATCTTCAAAAGGAAGATTGGTGTGGATGGACAGGTTGAGACCTATAAAGCTAGACTTGTTGCAAAGGGTTTTCGTCAAAGACCTGGTTTGGACTATGAAGAAACCTTTTCTCCAGTGGCTATGCTGAAATCCATTCGGATCCTTCTTGCCATTGCTGCCTTCCACGATTATGAGATTTGGCAGATGGACGTAAAAACCGCTTTTCTAAATGGAAATTTAGAGGAGTGTGTCTATATGGACCAGCCAGAGGGTTTCATTAAGAGTGGGAGCAGCGAAAAGGTATGCAAGTTGCTTAAGTCCATCTATGGACTAAAGCAGGCATCGCGGAGTTGGAACATCTGTTTTGATGAGACGGTCAAGGAATTTGGCTTTATCAAAAATCCAGATGAACCATGCATCTATAGTAGATTTGTAGCGAGAACTGTAGTATTCCTCGTTTTATATGTGGATGGCATTCTCTTAATAGGAAATGACATTCCTATGCTACAATTTGTCAAGGGGTTCTTGTCGCACAGGTTCTCCATGAAAGACCTGGGTGATGCCTCATACATCCTGGGGATCCGGATCCATCATGATAGATCCAAGAGGATATTAGGACTTTCACCGTCCAGGTACATCGACACCATACTGAAAAGATTCAGTATGGAAGATTCCAAGCGCGGTAACCTACCGGCTTGTCACGGGATCACCCTCTCTAAAGAGATGTCTCCCAAGACCGATTTGGAGAGGGATCGCATGTCTATTATACCCTACGCTTCTGCGGTAGGCTCTATAATGTATGCGATGTTGTGTACCAGACCGGATGTAGCTTATGCACTGAGTGTGGTAAGCCGGTATCAGTCAAACCCTGGGGAGAAACACTGGATAGCGGTGAAGAACATTCTCAAGTACCTGAGAAGGACTAAGGAGATGTTCTTGGTGTATGGCGGAAAAGACCTCCAGATCGAGGTCTTTGCTGACTCCAGCTTCCAGAGTGACAAGGATGATTCCAAGTCCATGTCGGGTTTTGTCTTTGCCCTCAATGGAGGGGCGGTGTGTTGGAAGAGTTCCAAACAGGAAACCGTTGCAGACTCGACGATGGAAGCGGAATATATCGCTGCATCTGATGCCGCAAAAGAAGCTGTCTGGATGAGGAAGTTCTTGAAAGAACTTCAGGTGGTTCCGTCCATTGTTGACCCAATACCTCTGTATTGCGACAACAACGGGGCTATAGCTTTAGCGAAGGAACAAGGTCCCATCAGAGATCCAGACACATCTTGAGGCGGTATCACCTGATCGGAGAGATCGTGGATCGCAAGGAGATCGAGGTCGGAGGGTTGCTTCAGAAGAAAACACTGCAGATCCATTCACCAAGGCCCTGCCCCAGACTCAGTTCGAGCGGCTGATCGAGATGATAGATCTTCGATACGCCAGTACATGGCCTAAGTGCAAGAGGGAGATTGTTAGTGTATATGCCCTAGAGGCCATTACTGTATCATACTGGTTTGTATATTACTTAATGGAAGCTTGGGATATTCACCTTGTATATACAATCTTGCTCAAAATAGCAGTATGCTACTTGGTTTGTTTCTACTTCCATGTGTACATGTGTTTATTTTATGATATCACCTATACGCATTAGTGGAGCCCTTAGGATCTTTGCTTGATTACCAGCGTTGTGATGGCAGTCACACTAGTGGGGGCTGGGTAATCTATAAGCACATCCTTATGCAGGTCCCTAGTCGCAGGACTATCGAGACAGGGCATCGATACTCCGGAGTAGACTAGCGCATGCGCTTCTCATCCCAGTGTGGGAGACGGTCTGTCCCACAGCCGTCAGTACGTCGTACTTGAGATAGTATGCGGGTGCTCGTTAGGTTACGAGTACACTGACAGGACTCGTCGGGAACTGACTAGTTGGTTTTATACCTATCGTCAGTTATCAGTTCTCAGGTGACATGAGTACAGCTTAGTCCGCTGACTTGACACTGGCACTTCGCCTCGAGTGTGTTCCCACTGTACTTTGATTACTACCCTACCACGGCTCAAAGGAGTCGTGCAAATAGGTAGTAGTTGGGTGCAGTCCCGAAGCACTTGGAGGCAGTGACGGTTAGACATGATTCGTCTCTCCTGGTATTGGGGGTTGACATCGCGCTGTGTCTAGGAGAGCCATTACACGAGTAGTCCCTGGCCAGGGCAAGCGAGATATACTGGTAGGCTTCCAGTGTTTTCTCAGGGTGTTTTGGGCTTCACTCCGACATGACTTGTACCGCTATTAGGGGACTGACGTTTGCCGCCCCTTAGGCCCGCCATGCGATGTATCAGACGAACAGACCGGACTGTACGGAGACTGTCACATTCAGACTCAGTTGGAGTTCAGATGGGGTTCACCTCGTCAGTCTTCTTATCGGCATCTACCTGGGGACCGTTACGCACAGCTAGTGCCGCTTGCGGTCTGTGGTTAAACCCACTGCAAGCATAGTGTCGAGTCTTTAGAGTCCCACACAGAGGGCTATTCGCCTCTGGGCAAAACAGAGTAGAGGTCGCATGGTTTTGCGACAGGGTTCGTTCTCATCCGCGCACTTGTGCACGTTTGGAGTCCGGACGGATATTACTAGCAGGCTCTGGTTTGAGCCAGATACTGGTATAAGTTTTGGGGTTAGTTTTATCTCATAGTATTCATGTTCCTCGAAACACGAATGCGGTGTATGTATGCACAGTTGATTGAGGCGGAGGAAGAGTTTATTCCTTAGAGTTTCGGAGCGGGTGTGTATGCACAGTTGACAGTCGTCTTTTTCCAAACCCTAATGGATTTTATGATATATCAATTAATAATATTAATTAAATGAAATTGTGTCATGGTTGGGTTTGTTGACTAGTTGACCAAAGTTGACTAGTTGACCATGGTTGAAACTTTGACCATCATCATTACATATAAAAGATGCTCTTTGATTCTAGCAAAATCTTTTAATGTGTGTAATGATAGATGTCATTCCAAACCATCCATCAATTATTTCATTTAAATTGTTATTATTAATTTGATAATTCATTTTTGATATTATGTTATGGTTGTGAAAAAGTTTTTCATTCTATCATAACACTTCTCTCTCCTCTCTTCTTCTTCCTCCTCCTCTAGTTAAAGGAGACTCCTTCTCATGTGTTGAGAATCCCCCTCCTTGAGATAAAAACACCCCAAAGCCACTCTCTACTCACTCTAGGGTTAGAGGTCTAGCAAGCCAAAGATCCTAGTTCTCTCAAAGTTCGAAAAAGGAGCCCGAAGGTTGAACCCTCAGGTGGATCCATCTTTGACGGAAGAAGGCGACGAGGAAAGCACCATCAAACCCTACAAAGGTTTCAAGAAGAAGGAGTTCAAGTTAGGTATAACCTCTTTTCCGAGTAGCTAACTCTCTTTAGCTAAGTAGCTAGTTTAGTTTAGAAAAGATCCCGACTTTTGTTAGTCCATGTTGCCTAATGCGCTAAAAATTTGTTTTTTATACCGTTTCCGCCTCCTCGTAAGAACCGGGGTTGGCAACTTGGACTTATATATACAACGCCGAAGGGCGAGGATCAAAACTCAAAAAGGAAACTCAAAATCAGCATGAAAACCATAATACTATAACGCGTGACTCTAAGATTGAAATAATACACAACTGGTTTTCTAAGTCTGAAACAATATACAAGTTTGGTTGATGGAATTTCTAGATACAACTGAATAAAATAAATACAAGGGCGGTCATGATGCGAGTGAACCCACCTACCAATGCAATCACCCAGAAAGGAAACAATGTGCCAGAAGAGCCGCAATCAAACCTGTACGGCAAAACCTGCAAGAACTGTGGCACAACGGGGATGAATTGCCAACTCGTGAATAGAAAATATCGCAGAGTGGAAATCTTATGCATGACATAATCCTAGGTCAATACGATCAGTAATAATATATCCTCAATATGAATAAGTCTGAAGCAAGATAAGGTGGCAATACAACATCTATACCTAAGTGTAGTACCGAAAGCTCGTGTCAGTGCCTCAGGTAGCAATATATCATAAATATGAGGTATGATCAATGTAATCAATGTCAATATATGTATGTGGAAATCGTCCACGTGTCACCCAATGAAAATAAGCATCACGCATGTAAATATCAAAAACATATGCATTGTAGTATAAGGATGTAAATTAACATGTGTCGAATCGCGACATATCAAAATCATGGAACCTGAGTGCCAAGCACCGGCACTCGAAAACATCATGAAACCTGTGCCTAGCATCGGCACGTAAATCCTCATATATATAGAGCCCCGTCCGTCCGGATCGGCCTATATCATCCCTCAACTCCGATCGGTATCCTCCGGATATCCGCCGAGCTCAAATACAATCACCGGTAGGTAGTGGTCCCTTTGCCAGGCTCACCGTCTAGCTACACAGCAGATCCGTTCTCGCCCCGGGGTACCATACCGGGTCCACCATGTACCCGCAATCGGCCTCATCCGCCTCCTTGAATCGGGTTTCACATGTCGCTCTCAGCACCGAGAAAACACATGGTGGACGCACTGAAATATCATATCAAGGTTAACCGGGTTTTTAAAACAATTATATAATCTCTTTTGAAATATCCACGGTTCCCAAATCCAGAAACATCATGGAAACAACATATCTCAATGCATATAATCAAAAGCATGATGTATGCGACATGTAAAAGAAATGTAAGCATATCAGTATACCATGCAATATGGAATAGTAATATCCGCATATTGAGGGAAAACCGCTCTTTTAAAATGAATCAGTTTTAAGGAGTATCTTGCGGTTCCCAAATCTGTAATCAAGCCAAAATCATCTATGTATGTGCAAATAATTATGTAAAAAAAATATGGGTGTACAATGGGCATGTACACAAATATGCCATGCAAGAGATCATATCCAGAATGCAACAGTACTACAGTGTAGTGACATGACAATTATCGATGATGAAGTGTGTGAGCCGGCAAGCATATGTACGTGGAACATATGCATCATCGATAATAGTGCTGGTGTCCTAACAGCATGAGTTTAATAATGGTATATGAAATCACAATATAAGTATGCGATGCGGAGCGAACAGCAATAATGTGCGGGAGCTGAATGATAAACACAATGATAACTAATCTGCATTTAATATAAATATAAGTCATACAGTAGTACCTTTTGAAATAACACGAATCGCGGTGTTTTGGAAATAAGGGCTATGGTGCTTTTAAGAAAAGATACGTCCTTTGAAATGTCCGTAGAATCCTTTGCCTGACTTTTAAAATAGCCACGATTCGTTAGTTTTGAAATAGGTAGGAATCGAATCTAGTCTAACTACTACACTAAACTATAGGGCTGAGCTAACAGGCTAAACGAAAGGTAGGGAAGCCGCCTAACATCTGAGTCGATACATATATATGTATATATTAGTCGGTGATCCTGCCTCAATAGTATCACATACGATACAATATCTATAATATGACATCCTCAAGTCAAGAGTGCGGATTTATCATCAATATATAGCCCGTACGTAAATCCGTCGTATGGCATCCCAAATCTGGGTACGGGTCAATATCACATTCATCACATTATTCATCTGGTATTCTCTTTATCACAGATTATAATCTGGGGTACTGATCTACGTCTAGTACAATACGATACCCTCTATATAAGTATAAATGCGTATGTGAAACACACGTCTAAAGGCCCGCTGAAATCACCTGTCGTATCCCAAATACGAATAACATCATATCACCGATCTCATGGCACTATGCCCAATATCATCGACTCATCTCCAAATATCATCCACTAACCTCATCATGTAGGTATATGTGTAGCTATAAGCATGTGTGTGTGCATGTGAGTGTAAACATATTCTAGGGTTCGCAACGAGGAACTATACTAGTTTACTTCTACGTCCTAATCTAACTTAGTACACCTAATCTCATCTCAAATATCCACAACACACTATAAGCTAGCATAAATAATACATATATACTATACTAAATATCGAACTGCGGAGGTGCTATACGCTATTCACCCGACTTCCCCCGTAGATATAATCTACTCACTTTGCGTCTTGCTTCTTGTGTGCCGATGCCGATGTCGCCATCTTCATCTTCAACGTCTCGATATCACATGGGGTACCTACACGTATAACGTATCACATCGCGTTAAAATCAAATTCAAAGACGAAACGACACACGAAAACCAAAACGATACGCTTAAAAGCGTATAGGTTAGAACCTATGGACTACTCTGTCAAAACCACCAAATAACACTTGATATAGATGTACAAACGTCAAGCGATCAAGTACAATACCAAATATCAAAACTTGAATTCATAAACAACACTAAATACAAGGACGAAACCAAGAAAACATGCCCCATATTTTTTCTCAGGTGAAACCAAGGTTCCAAAACAACACTTGGGTGATATATAGGGTACATATGACCTACTGAAGCAACCTGGACCCACCCCCTTACCAAGTGGCCGAGCCATCCGCCTTAAATTCCGGCCAGGCCAGCCCAGGGTGCTCCTCTATGATTCGTCTTGCTACAGGGTGTTCCTAGGGTCTCAATTTGGTCCCTGGACTTGTTTATTTTTCCAGTAAAAATTCCAGTTCATTCCAGATTTCCCTGCACACTCTAAGTCGTCACAAAACGACATGGAAGTTACGTAATTCCATATTTTTGGGTTTCAGGTTATGTATATGTGTTTAAAACATCATGGGGGGTTTAAGGTCACTCAAAACACTCAAGTTCACCATACAAACTCAATTTAAACCCTAACCTTCTCTAGTAATGTCCAAAGTGCACTAAACCTTGTCAAAACGATTTTAAACTTGAAACGAGGCTTAAGCATAAGAAATACTACACTAATTGTGAAGGGATTACCTCAATAGACACTCATGAATCCTCTTACAGCACCAAAACACAAACTTTCTTGGTCCATAGGGTTGCTTGAGAGCTTGTGCACATTTTTTGTGAAGAGGGAGTGGGGATTTTAGTTTATTTTGATGATGAAGTGGGGGTTTGAAGGTGGTGGAGGAGAGGTTCTGCCTTGGGCTGAAGGAGGAAGAAGAAAGACAAGGATGAAGAAGTGGGAGAGATGTGCCATGACTTAGTTTTGACCCTCACCTTTCTCTCTCTTGCACATGCTCTTTACTTTATTCTTTTATTTCCTTTTCTTTTATTTCCCTCTCTCTTCAATAGTAAACCTAAAACAAACCATGGTAGAAAATGCACAAGTGTAAAAAAAAAAGATATGGTGCATATTTGCACAAAATACGCTTAAAGCGCGATTAGTGATTTTTAATCGCAATTAGTTCTAAATTAGTGTCAAATTAATCATAAAAACTTGAAATTTGCATAATTCACATAAAACACCTTCTTTCTAGTAATTTCTATAATTTTCCAAAATTTTCCCAATTTATCAGTATTTAATTATACCGAAATATTAAAATATTCATTAAAATTAATATTAAATTATAAAAATTCTACAAAAATAATATTTTATTTTTTTGAAATGTTACAATCTTCCCCCCTTAAAGAAATTCGGTCCCCGAATTTAATTTAAAACCCCTCAAATACTAAAACATTTCAGTAAAAGTCCAAGTCGTTGGGGTTCCGAAATCTTCAATACATAAAACGCATTATAGCGCAATGCATGCGCAAGAACAATGAGCAGATCACTCAAGAATAAAACTCCGTCAAGCATCCCGCAATCATCGGAGTTATGATACAGACACACTATCAAATCCAAAACAAAGCCAATAAGATATAAATCAGAACTATACATGTAGATATCAAATCTATACCGGTAAATAACTGAAGGAAATGCATGTCAAATCCTTTTTTTTAAGTCGCTGTGCGATGCACATAACACAGCACAGTGGGGGACGTCTATTATAATAAAATAACCATAAACGTATATATCTTTTGTTTAATATGTACGTTCCGCCGTTTTGAAAACAATTTAGAAGGGTTTCCTTATTTTAAACGTTTCGTGTCATATCGGACACGTAGGTATATACTGAGACTATAGCTCGCTTTTTGGAAACCCCTTAAATAACTATCGATGCATGCAAAATATATCCAGGTGCTGTTCTCTGACTAGTCCTGTTTAGTACGAAAACAGATGGCAATATCATAAAAACGTACTGGTCCATAAGGAATAACTCCCAAAATGTATATAAGAATACCCTGTGCGTCTGGTGCGCACGGAAATCAAAATCCATAAATGTGCCATACATGTGCACAGAAACAACACCTAGGTGCAACGGGTGTGCACAAAACCCCTGTCAAAGGCAACGGGTGCGCCTGACAGCAAAATCAGGTGCATCTGATATGCATGAAGAATCTCGATTTAGTGCATCTGGTGTGCACAAAAATCGCATCTCGTAACATGCGCCCAACATGCGTGAAAATCCAAATCGGTGCATCCATCATGCACGAAATCACGAAATCAACATCAAAATCAGAATCGAAATCGACGGTATACAATACAGCTAAATCCAGATCAGGTATACCGCGGTATATAATCTCACAACCATGTGCATCAGCATGCACAACTCACATCAAAACAATAAAAGTGCATGAAAACTATGCTGGAAGCATAAATCAAATCACAGGCATAAAATAGACATGAAATCATAATCAATACCTCAAGCGTAATAACTATGCGTAAAACATGAATACCCAGTAGGTGCAACCATGCTGCATGAAAACAAATATCATGAAACGCAATCATCAAGACTAAATCATGCGAATAGATCGCCCAAAATACCGAAATCCAAGGTGAAGGATACGTGATAATCGAATCAAAAAATCATAAATAATAAATACCACCGTCGATATATCCTCCCTCAAGGTTGAGAAGGTGTCGGTGCATCCAATGCTAGCAGAGCAAGACATCTACTTGCTTCCTGTTCATGACCTGTCGTCTGGTGCTTTTAGGCTCTTGTCTCTCATTGTGCATTGCTAGATATATAGCTCCTCGGCTCAATGGCCCAATATGGAATGATGACGGAAACAATCCCGCTCTGGCACATCCTCTACAGCTCTTTGGCCAACTATCTCATCGACGATGCCGAACTCTGTCCTACTAGGTGTGCGCAATATGACCGCTCCTGTGTCCAACTCTTCTCGTATAGTATTCCGGAAAGTTCCTGCCAAGGTCTTTCTCAAATCTCGCTTCTGCCGAATTTCCCGGAAGTTACCACCCTTACTATATTTGTTTCTCGTTCCAGAATGGCTGCATACCCATCGCGACTCCTTCTGGAAGATATATCCTTATACAACGCCTCTGCATGCGTATCGCAACTCTGATGTCAGCGGAGTGGAACGTCATCCAGTCGAATTCTCGTGCGACCTCTTTACACCACTCTGTTCCAATGTCGACTGATTCGGACTCGTCTTCTCGTGGCTGGATAGACTGCGCTCCAACGGCTATACTCGTATCTGGAGTCTCCAAACAATGTATCCCATCACATGATATCCGAATGATGTCGAACCATCCGATTGATTTGTCGGAACCTCATAATCCCCCAAGAGATCAACATCTTGAGTACAGTTTAATAGTATTCCGGTACATACCACAGCACCTGTAGACCAACCGTAGAAGGGCAAACCCAAGCCTCACAAATGGCACCGCTAAACTGCCGTAAACCCTAAGGTTCGAAGGCGTTCCATAGTCATTACGCCGAGTTAGGGTTTCATTCATCTAGAGGGTCCATAACATTACTTGCATTGTCTTCCGAATACTTTAAACTTGGAATCGGGTTTTTGACATTCGATCGTCTCTATCGACTCTCAACGAATTTGCGTGAAGTCGTCTCTAGCTGGAATCAATCTATCTGATGACCTCGCATCGGGGTAAGAGAACGAACCATATGTCCTAGTCATTCTTCCTCGGGTGACTAGCGACCTTCCATCATATCTCTAAGTATATACTCATGCTGCAGTAGCTCCAACATCTGGGCGATATCTCGTCATTTGCAGCAGCAACTGGCTCGTTCATCTGTACGCTGAACAGCGCCTCAATCATCATGAATAAGAGATATATCAATGGTCATCACATTCTGACTGGCCTCTAGCAGTAGCCTAATCCTCTGGTGCCGATCAGCACACCCGGGAAATCTCGTAAAAGCGATCTGTCAAACACTCATGGCGCGAAAACGCAATAAAACGACGCCTCTATATGCAATCGTATGTCCCTGGAATCACGCCCTGGTCAGTCCTCATTCATGACGAGCTTGTGCTAACCGAAACTCTAGCCGTAGCTCTCTCTGCCCGTGTAATCGTGGCAGCAAAATCATAACCAGTATCGATGAGGATAGATCATAGGAATGAATATAATATGGTGCAAGGAATTGTACATCCTAAGGTTTCTTAAGCGGAGTAGCGTATCGTAAGTATGCCGTGGAACATACGTATGGTACGTCACTCTATTCAAGCTACCTACTCCATCAACCAAGGGTCATCCTACGCGACGAAAGTTCGGGTATAATACCCCCTCGACTAAGTCTAAGTTCCGTAAGGTCAAACCTAAGTTCCGTATATATATAAACGCTCTAGGCTCTACATAGTCAAACTTACACTCGAACCAAGGTCAACCTAGCGCTCTGATACCAACTTTGTCATGATCCGAAATAGCACGTGACTGGCACTTGAATCATATGAAGTCTATAAGACCCTATCTAATTCAAGTAAGCCAAAAGCCCAGAAATCTAAAACCATTTTAAGGAGTAAATAAGGAAAACTAGATTTTAAGAAGTGAGAAAACATATTTTAAAACCAAGGTTTTTAAATAAGTAAGCCGAATATGCATTTTTAAAATCTATAGTCTTTTCTAAAAATTTCGGCAGAGTTTCCTTTGTAAATACTGGCCCCAAACAGGGTACGACATGAATAATATGTGTGCAGTGATCAAAGGCATCCCCAAGCTGGAGCTAGCTCATCGTCAATCGATGGTCACAACCACGCAAGCAGTATAATATACGACGCCGAAGGGCGAGGATCAAAACTCAAAAAGGAAACTCAAAATCAGCATTAAAACCATAATACTACAACGTGCGACTCTAAGGTCGAAAAAATACACAACTGGTTTTCTAAGTCTGAAACAATATACAAGTTTGGTTGATGGAATTTCTAGATACAACTGAATAAAATAAATATAAGGGCGGTCACGATGCGAGTGAACCCACCTACCAATGCAATCACCCAGAAAGCAAACAATGTGCCAGAAGAGCCGCAATCAAACCTGTATGGAAAAACCTGCAAGAATTATGGCACAACGAGGGTGAGTTGCCAACTCGTGAATAGAAAATATCGCAGAGTAGAAATCGTATGCATGACATAATCCTAGGTCAATACGATCAGTAATAATATATCCTCAATATGAATAAGTCTGAAACAAGATAAGGTGGCAATATAACATCTATACCTAAGTGTAGTACCAAAAGCTCGTGTCAGTGCCTCAGGTAGAAATATATCATAAATATGAGGTATGATCAATGTCAATATATGTATGTGGAAATCGTCCACGTGTCACCTAATGACAATAAGCATCACGCATGTAAATATCATAAACATATGCATGGAAGTATGAGGATGCAAATCAACATGTGTCGCATCGCGACATATCAAAATCATGGAACCTGAGAGCCAAGCATCGACACTCGAAAATATCATGAAACCTGTGCCTAGCATCAGCACGTAAATCCTCATATATATAGGGCCCCGTCCGTCCGGATCGGCCTATATCATCTCTCAACTCCGGTCTGTATCCTCCGGATATCCGCCGAGCTCAAATACAATCACCGGTAGGTAGTGGTCCCTCTTCCAGGCTCACCGTCTAGCTACACAGCAGATCCGTTCTCGCCTCGGGGTACCATACCGGGTCCACCATGTACCCACAATCGGCCTCATCCACCTCCTCGAATCGGGTTTCACATGTCGCTCTCAGCACCGAGAAAACACATGGTGGACGCACTGAAATATCATGTCAAGGGTAACCCAGTTTTTAAAACAATTATATAATCTCTTTTGAAGTATCCACGGTTCCCAAATCCAGAAATATCATGGAAACAACATATCTCAATGCGTATAATCAAAAGCATAATGTATGCGACATGTAAAAGAAATGTAAGCATATCAGTATATCATGCAATATGGAATAGTAATATGCGCATATTGAGGGAAAACCGCTCTTTTAAAATGAATCAGTTTTAAGGAGTATCTTGCGGTTCCCAAATCTCTAATCAAGCCAGAATCATCTATGTATGTGCAAATACTTATGTATATAAATATGGGTGTACAATGGGTATGTACACAAGTATGCCATGCAAGAGATCATATCCTGAATGCAACAGTACTACAGTGTAGTGACATGGCAATTATCGATGATGAAGTGTGTGAGCCGGTAAACAGGTGTACGTGGAACATATGCATCATCGATAATGGTGCTAGTGTCTTAACAACATGAGTTTAATAATGGTATATGAAATCACAATATAAGTATGCGATGCGGAGCGAACAGCAATAATGTGCAGAGGCTGAATGATAAACACAATGATAACTAATCTGCATTTAATATAAATATAAGTCATACAGTAGTGCCTTTTGAAATAACATGAATCGCGCTGTTTTGGAAATAAGGGCTATGGTGTTTTTAAGAAAAGATACGTCCTTTGAAATATCTGTAGAATCATTGGCCTGTCTTTTAAAATACCCGCGATTCGTTAGTTTTGAAATAGGTAGGAATCGAATCTAGTCTAACAACTACACTAAACTATAGGACTGAGTGTAACCCTTCGAAAATCGTTTAGGCAGTTTTTCGGTAATCGGCTAATTTTTCGGCTTTTTCCGTAAAAAGTCAAAATAGGTATTTTTCATTGTAGACCTAATTATACAAAATTTAGATAAGATATTACTATAATTTTGTCACTAAAATGTCACTTATAATTTTCTAGTTAAATAAAAAAAAAATTCGTAATTAATTATTTTTTTATTATTTTAAGCCTTTTTAAATACATTAAATTAGTGATAAATACAAATTTAATTAGGTAAATTTCATAATTAGGAGTCTTTATAAGCTAAAATAGGGTGTTAATAAAATTGTATCATGGCTTGCAAATTTTTGGTTTTAGGGTTGGAAATTTTATGAAAAAATGAATTAAAATGAGGCTTTTTGTGAAAATATTGATGTGAAAGCATTAAATGATAACATATGATGTTTTATTGACCTAGAAACTTCTCCAAATTTCCCACACCCCTCTCCCCACCTGCTGGCCGAGCCTCAACAGCAGCTTTTTCCCATTTCTTCACTTCATTCTTGCTTCAAATTCATAGCAAAATTCAATAAAAATTCACAATTTCCATCTCAATTCAAAGCCAAACCCTAATCCATTCTCTCTTCAACCCAAATTAGTTCAAAAACTTGATGAATGGAGGCTTCTTGGTGACTTGATCAAGCTAGGGTTCAAGCTTGTGAGGTGAAGATTCTAATCTTTTTGCTAATTTGTAGTTTAATAAAGCTAGTTAGTATTTTAAAGTGATTAATTTCATTGTAATGGTTAGTTTTGAAATTTCAAGAATGGGTTTTGATGTTGAGTTAGGGTTTGAAACATGGTGGTTGGATTTAAGTTAGGGTTTTGTTATCTAATTAATTAGAATGGTTAATTGTGTAATGATATGCTCGCTAAATCGAATAAATTTCGATGTTTGCATCGAATCGGTATTGAATTTGCTTACTAGATTTTTACAAAAATTAGAATGCGATCAAAATGCGTTATGTTAGCGATATAATTAGCTTCGCATAGGACTATTAGAGTGCGCGAACGCGGGGTTTCGTCTAGTCGGGTTGTAGTTTTGTCGATTTCCCCTAAATGACGATTCTAGTTAAAGGTTAGCGATTTTCGTGCGTTTTTCCGCGCACCGAGTGCATGCTATGATTAATTCGAGAGCGTCGATATTTGTATATTGTGACTTGTATCGTTTTAGGTTTTTTAATCTTATGCTTGGTATTGTGCAAATATAGGATCGGTCGGGGAAATATCGGACACGGCGCGAAAAGGCAAGGCGGTGGCCGGATCCGATTAGCGGAGATTTCAGGTGAGTAGATGTATTCATCTATGGGGGAATCGTCTGGATGGCGCGATGCGCCCCCCTCCTAGTTAGGATTACCCTACTTTTTGCAAGATTTATATTGTTAGCTATCTTATCCATTCATGTACACTGCATACCCTTATAGCGAACAGTATATTAGCTTGCAGGGACATCCATCTATACTTATGCGATACCACTTCGTAGAATACGAACACCATTACCATTGGCATCTGTTGCACGCGCACTATTCATGTGACACACACGCCTTTGGTAATTGCCATGCCACGTGCACTATAGAACCGGTTTAACTTAATAATGCCATTTGCATTCATACACGATATATAGAATTGCATAGCATGCATATACCTCGCATTACCATCATATCTACATAGATTTCTAGCCAAAACTCACATCATATACATTGATATCATAGACATTTATCATATATATAACATGTGGACATTATGATTTTCTTGAGGATTTCAGTTTTGCTGCGATTTCTGGATTTTTGGGGAAAACCGCAAGAATTTGACAAAATCTTATATTTATCATTTTTAAAAACAAAGTTGCGGTTTTCTCGTGACGTATGTGTCGTCCACCATGAGTTTTCATGTTTTCTGTTGGATTTCGAGACCCGATTCGAGGAGTGGATGAACCGTCTCGGGTATATGGTGGGCCCGGTATGGTACCCCAGGGCAAGAAGATCGAGTTGTAGACGATGAGCCTGGCAGGGGAAGACTACCTACCGGTGATGTCAGGTGCGGCGGATATCCGGAGGATACCGACCGTTGTCGTGAGATTTATGATATGGGCCGATCCGGACTGACGGAGCCCGATATTGAGACAGATATGATTCCTATTTGGTGTCGATGCTTGACACGGGTTTTCAGATGATTTCTTGATGGTATTTAGCTATTATACAGATATTCATTTTCTAAAGTTAAGAATTCAATACCCTTAGCATTTAAAACACTTAAAGACTTAATAATGACATTGCATACCTGTGTATGCATACTAGAGCTATTATATCACATATGGACATGCATGTTGTGGTGCATTGCGTGCATTCTTACGATTGCCTTATTAGATGTTATATTTACTCACGAGCTGGCAACTCACCCCAGTTGTGCCACAGTGTCTTGCAGGTCGGACCCGTCAGTCTTGTAGTGGCGGGCTATCTTTTCATCAGCTCCTTTTGCTCAGACTCGCGACATCGCCCGTAGGTGGGTTGCGAGCACGCTTTATTTCTTTTGCTTTATCATTGTATCTAGTATTCTCCATCTACCACTTTATATTGTATATGTGACCTAGTGGTGAGACTGAGAGGTTGTATATTTGTGGTTTCTTTTGGGTCGAGCTCACTTGAGTCGGCGGTGTGTTTTCTGGTATTTTGCGTTTCTTTATGCTCTTTTCTTGATATTACTATTATATTGCATGTGGTTGTGATCCGCCTTGGGCGAAGAGCTAGCTCCCGCTTGGGGATGCCATTTTATGATTACAGGTTTATTATCTTGTTGTACCTATTTTGGGGCATAGAAAATACAGGGAAGACTCTGCCGAAATTTTCAGAATTTTATGATGTTTTTAAGAAGGGATTCTTTGCAACTTGAATGATTTGAAAATCGTTTTCATTAAAGGTTTTCCTTCACTCTCTTTTGATTTTGGTTTAGATTTTTCTGGGCTTTGGCTGACTTAGGTTACGGTACGCCTTTAGACGTCTCGTAATCTAAGTGCCAGTCACGATCCGTACTTTCTGGTCGTGACACTGAGCTAACAGGCTAAACGAAAGGGAGGGAAGTCGCCTAACATCTGAGTCGATACATATATATGATATATTAGTCGGTGATCCTGCCTCAATAGAATCACATACGATACAATATCTATAATATGACATCCTCAAGTCAAGAGTGCGGATCTATCATCAATATATAGCTCGTACGTAAATCCGTCGTACGGCATCCCAAATCTGGGTACGGGTCAATATCACTTTCATCACATTATTCATCTGGTATCCTCTTTATCACAGATTATAATCCGGGGTACTGATCTGCGTCAAGTACAATACGATACCCTCTATATAAGTATAAATGCGTGTGTGAAACACACGTCTAAAGGCCCGCTAAAATCACCTGTCGTATCCTAAATACGAATAACATCATATCACCGATCTCATGGCACTATGCCTAATATCATCGACTCATATCCAAATATCATCCACTAACCTCATCATGTAGGTATATGTGTAGCAATTAGCATGTGTGTGTGCGTTTGAGTGTAAACCTATTCTAGGGTTCGCAACTAGGAACTATACTAGTTTACTTCTATGCCTTAATCTAACTTAGTACACCTAATCTCATCTCAAATATCCACGACACACTATAAGCTAGCATAAATAGTACATATATACTATACTAAACATCGAACTGCGGGGGTGCTATACGCCATCCACCCGATTTCCCTCGTAGATATAATCTACTCACTTTGCGTCTTGCTTCTTGTGTGCCGATGTCGATGTCGCCATCTTCATCTTCAACGTCTCGACATCACGTGGGGTACCTACACATATAACGTATTGTATCGCGTTAAAATCAAATTCAAAGACGAAACGACACACGAAAACCAAAACGATACGCTTAAAAGCCTATAGGTTAGAACCTATGGACTACTCTTTCAAAACCACCAAATAACACTTGATATAGACGTACAAACGTCAAGAGATCAAGTACAATTCCAAATATCAAAACTTGAATTCATAAAAAAAAAAAATATAAGGCAGAAACCAAGAAAACATGCCCCAGATTTTGTCTCAAGTGAAACCAAGGTTCCAAAACAACACTAGTGTGATATATAGGGTACATATGACCTACTGAAGCAACCTGGACCCACCCCCTTACCAAGTGGCCGAGCCCTCCCCCCTAAATTCCGGCGAGGCCGGCCCTGGGTGCTCCTCTGTGGTTCGTCTGGCTACAGGGGGTTCCTAGGGTCTCAATTTGGTCTCTGGACTTATTTATTTTTCTAGTAAAAATCCCAGTTCATTCCAGATTTCCCTGTACACTCTAAGTCGTCACAGACCGACATGGATGTTCCTTAATTCCATATTATTGGGTTTCAGGTTTTGTATATGTGTTTGGTCAAGGTTTAAAACATCATAGGGGGTTTAAGGCCACTCAAAACACTCAAGTTAACCACACAAACTCAATTTAAACCTTAACCTTCTCTAGTAATGTCCAAAGTGCACTAAACCTTGCCAAAACGATTTTAAACTTGAAATGAGGCTTAAGTACAAGAAATACTACAATAATTGTGAAGGGATTACCTCAATAGACACTCATGAATCCTCCTACAACACCAAAAAACAAACTTTCTTGGTCCATAGGGTTGCTTGAGAGCTTGTGCACATTTTTTGTGAAAAGGGAGTGGGGATTTGAGTTTGTTTTGATGATGAAGTGTGGGTTTGAAGGTGGTGGAGGAGAGGTGCTGCCTTGGGCTGAAGGAGGAAGAAGAAAGACAAGGATGAAGAAGTGGGAGAGATGTGCCATGACTTAGGTTTGACCCTCACCTTTCTCTCTCTTGCCCGTGCTCTTTACTTTATTCTTTTCTTTCCTTTTCTTTTATTTCCCTCTCTCCTCAATAGTAAACCCAAAACAAACCAAGGTAGAAAATGCACAAGTATAAAAAAAAAGATATGGTGCATGTTTGCACAAAATACGCTTAAAGCGCGATTAGCGATTTTTAATCGCGATTATCACTAAATTAGTGTCAAATTAATCGTAAAAACTTGAAATTTGCATAATTCATATAAAACACCCTCTTTCTATTAATTTCTATAATTTTCCAAATTTTTCCCAATTTATCGGTATTTAATTATACCGAAATATTAAAATATTCATTAAAATTAATATTAAATTATAAAAATTCCCCAAAAATAATATTTTCTTTTTTTGAAATGTTACAGTAATAGTGCATTCGCTGCGATCGTGAACTCCGCACTCTAGAGAGGCTCCCATGAAGAAACGAACATGCATGCTTCGAAGTCTTCTAGGCCGAAAATGATCTATGTCGAGGAGACACTAACCCAAGCTATCTCTTTACTAATCATAGAATTAGTGAAGTAAACACCCTATACTAAATAGCAAGTAGTATAGGATGATGAAGTATGAATTTTGTTCACTTTATATTTCCTTTTCTCACTCAAAATCATCACCTATGAAAAAGCTAGAAAGCTTTTGTGAAGAAGAATAAGAAGAACAAGTGATGAAAATGAATTATTGTGTGAGGTTAGAAATGCAACCAAGGATTAAGCATGTCATACTTAACCCTTGTAGAGAGTTAACCATGAGCTAGGGTTAAAGGTTAGGTCAAAAAATATCTTAAGCTAGACAAAGAGAGTGGACAAAGTCAAAGATGCCTTGAAGCTTCTACAAGCTTTCAATAAATATCAACCATGACAAATATCCACAATATTTGAATTACCTAATGATAAATTATAAACCCTAATCTTAACCCTAGCATGGTTTAATCCTCATAAACCCTAGTTGCATTTTTAACCTAGCATGATACATTTATCATATATCACATATATATCAATGTATCCAAAGTGAGAAAAAAAATCTTAAGTTAGCTGATATTAGTTAATGTAATGTAATATATCAAATATATAATTATACATTAAATTATTAAATCAACAATTGATTTAATAATCCGGCTATATTACATATAACCGACTAATATC
Source organism: Agapanthus africanus (assembly GCA_030015575.1). Classification (NCBI taxonomy): domain Eukaryota; kingdom Viridiplantae; phylum Streptophyta; class Magnoliopsida; order Asparagales; family Amaryllidaceae; genus Agapanthus; species Agapanthus africanus. The sequence goes on from JASDDO010000026.1 coordinate 431,552,283, forward strand.
ATATGTAACAACTTATCGAATCAACACTTGATCCGATAACCTGGCTATATCGCATATAATCGACCAATGTCACAAATCGCGAGAATAGAATATGGTATCTCATATCGTATCAATCTCGGTCCCGCACATATCACATATGTGCTCCTACTCCGTTTCACTTGAGCCAGAAAACCTCTGTATATGACTTTAAAGACTCGTCAATACGCCGGCAGTAGGTGATAATCATATCAAACACCCACAAGCCACAAGTGGTCTGCGAAACATAACGGCCACCCGGGTATTGAGCGATTAGAAGATCAACAAGCAAGCTTGCTCACACTCCTGCGAATCCAATCAGTAACACTTCCGTACAGTCCGATCTCTTCGTTTGATATGTCGCATATCTCGTCTAGGAGTGGTAAACGTCAGACCCCAGTAACTCGATAAGTCGTGTCGATATGAGGCTAATAACGGGTCGAGAAACTATTGAAAACACTTACCAGTATATCTCTGAAGCAGCCTTGGCCAAGGACTTCTTATTATAGCCAATCGAGCACAGCGCAACATCAAGTCCCAATACCGGGAGAGACAAAACCCCTCCTATCGCTCATTGCCACCATGTGACTCGGGACTGTACCCAAAAGACACCGTTTTGCACGTTTTCTTGAACGTGGTAAGGTGGAAATCAAAGCACAGTGGGAATCACACAAGACTCTATGATGATCTCGGGTCTACAGACTAACATGTACCAGTGTCACCAGAGAACTGCCATCTGACGTTAGGTATAATACCATCTGGGAGTTCTCGGCGAGTCTGTCCAGTGTACCCAGTCTCCACTGAGCACCCGTATACTATCTCTAATGTCAAACACCAATGGATATAAGATCATCCATCGCCCATCTACATGGGTCGAGAAGCTATACGCTCGTCTACTCTAGTATATCAATGCCCTGTCTCGAAACACCCACGACTAGGTACATTTGAAGGATGTACTTAACGACTACTTTGTTCCCACTAGTATGATCTGCATCATAGTCCCGGTAGTCAAGTACTCATCCTAAGGGCTTTATCAACATGTAACATAGAGACAATCAGCGTACATGTTAAGATAAAGAGCAACAAGATAGCATACTATCATGTCGAGCAAGAAAGTCCTCCACATATATGTCTAAGCATCCACTACAATATACATCGTATGTATAGTAATGGCCTCTAGGGCATACATATAACTAACACTAGCCACCTCTCCTCATTCCAAAACACAAGGATAACTCTCACAACAAATATCTAAGTGCAAGTTAATCATGGCATGGATTTGTTTAAAGTGTCATGGCCACTAAATAAGGTTAACACTAAACAACCCCCATGTTAACATGCATAAATGTGTGCAAGCCAAAATAAATAATAATAAAATATTAATTAATTCATATAAAATGTGAGAAAATTATTTTGGTAAACATTTTACTAAAAACCCGCATTATCGCTTAATTAACGCTAATCGCATTCTAAGGCGTTACACCTTTATCCGAAGCTGGTCCATTTACTGACCTCCTATCGGAGCATCCAACCAACAACGTCCTCTCTAGATAAATCTACTCTAGATCTGAGTAAGACTCTCCACACTGGAAATCTTCGACCCAACTGGGCATGTGTCGGCGCATCAACCATACGAATCATCTCGGTCGCTCAACTCAACTCAACTCAAGATAGACTAGCTATTCTCTCTCGCATCTCTTCCTGAATGCTCCAGCGATCTCAGCTCGTAAGCTCTGGAAGCGACATCTCATCAATCTCAGCAACATCTGGGTTATCTATCTACAAGGTAGACGACATCATGATCTCTGAGGTAGGCTGTACATCAACAGTCCTCTCACAACAGGCAGCCTCTAACAATGGCCCAATCAACCGGTGCAAAACCGAACACTCGCCTTAAACGAGAGGTCACAACACAAACACTAAATCGATATGTTCCTATGTCACCAGAAAACATGATGGTCAGTCCTCGTCCATGATAAGCTCGCCCTGACCGCATCACTAGCAGCAGCTCAATCTGCGCTCAAACCATGGTGACAGGAACCTCAATCAAGTATCGATGAAAATAGATCAAAGGAATGAAAAGAATCGACAGATCCCAAAATGGATATATAATCATAAGGAGGAACGGAATCATTGAGAGTATGATCATGGAAACGAATAGAATCAAGGATCTCAAATGGATGTATGATCAAGGGGACGATGAGAATCATAGATCTCAAAATATGTACATCCAAAGCTTTCTTAAGTGGAGTATCGTATCGTAAATATACAACGGAATATACGTATGGTACGTCACTCTAATCAAGCTACATACTCCATCAATCAGGGTCAACCTATGTAATGAAAGTTCGGGTCTAATACCCCCTGTTCAAGTCTAAGTTCTGTAAAGTGAAGCCTAGGTTCCGAAATGCATACCCGCCCTAGACTCGGCATAGTCAAACATAGACTCGAACCAAGGTTAAACCTAGCGCTCTGATACAAACTTTGTTACGACCTGAAAATATTAGCTCGTGACCGGCACTTAAATAACGCTACGTCTAAAAGTGTAAGGTAACTCAAGTAAGCCGAAACCCAGAAATCTAAACCTTTTAAAGAAAATAAGAAAGGTGAAGTTTTGAAAATAAAGGTATGATGAAATCAAACATTTTCTTAAATGTATAAATAATGGAATATGAAAATGCAAGTGGATTTAGTAATTGGAAAACATGTTTCGTCTTTTAAAAATTTGGGCAGCACCTCCCTTGTATATTTTGATCCAAAACCAAATATACATAATAATAATAAAGGCATTCCCAAGTGGGAGCTAGCTCTTCGCCAATCGGCGGAATCACAACCACGCAAGTCATAATATAAGTATACGACGCCCAACGGCGAAGATCAGCACAAAGAATAATGAAATAAGTAAAACATCAACCCACCAAGGGAACATATAACCCATCACTCTAAGTCTCGAAACTACAAGTCTTGCTAAGTCTTACTACATATACAAATACTAGTTTCTGATTGATGGAGTTAACTAGATACAACAGGAATAATAAATACAAGAGTGGTACGATCCAACATGTACTACCTACCAAAGAAATCATCCGAATGCAACTGTGTGCCAGCGATGCCTCTATTGATCCATGCGGTCAACCTGTAAGAACTGTGGCTCAATGGGGGGTGAGTTTCCAACTCGTGAGTAGAAAACATCATCAGGTAGAAATCGAATAAAACAATGATTTCCTAGGTCAAGTATATCATAAAAGTAATACTATGATATCTAGGGTGACCGTATCTACATATGTGCCAACAATATACTCAATGCCTATATGCATGTGGATATCATCCAACCATATAATTAATGAATGTAAGCATGTGGATCTCATCCACGTGTCAACCAATGACACAACAATATCATGCATGTAAATATCATAAAAGCATATGCATGTGAATATAAGGTTATCAATCAACGTGTGTCCATCAACGACACGTCAAAATCATGGAACCTGAGTGTCCAACATCGACACTCGAAACATTATGAAATCCATGTCCAACATCGACATGTAAATCCTCATATCTCTCGGGCTCCGTCAGTCCGGATCGGCCCACAGGCTCCGTCTTTCCGGATCGGCCCTCGGGCTCCGGCAGAACGGATCGGCCAATATCCATCTCTCGACTCCGGTCGGTATCCTCCGGATAACTGCCAAGTCCAACCAATCAACGGTAGGTAGTAGTCCCTCTGCCAGGCTCATCGTCTACTGCGCGACATCCCTTTCTTGCCCCGGGGTACCATATCGGGTCCACCATGAATCCGCAAACAGATCATCCAACTCCTCGAATCGGGTTTGACATATCACCCGTCTCAAAACCAAGAAAGCGCATGGTGGACGCATTGAAATATCATATCAAGAGAAACTGGGGTTTTAAAACAATACATACTTTCTTTTGAAACATAACCATGGTTCTCAAATCTAGAATCTCATGAAAACAGCATCTCAATGCGTATAATCGTAAAGCATGATGTATGCGACACATAACATAAATCTAAGCATATCTGTATATCATGCAAAATGAAACAGTGATGTGAACATAGCAAGTAAATCATGCAAGGAGTCATATCATGATGCAGCAATTCTACTGTGTAGTGACATAGCAATTATCGATGATGAAAGTGTGTGAGCCGGCCAATCTGTGTAAGTGTAACATACGCATCATCGATAATGGTGTAGGTGTACTAGCAAAGATATATGTAATGCAATGAGAATGACATGAATGTAGCATAAAGTACATCGTCAGCTAAATGCTATAAGGTATACGTATCTAACATGACCGAGTCGGTGAATCTATATATCGGCATCCAACCTCACAACATCACGTACGGTATAATCCATCGTACGGCATCCTCTAGTCAAGGGTATGGATCAATCAACATAAAACTCATCACGTACAGTAAATCATAATACGACGGCATTAAACCATTAGGGATCCTATCAACCTATATGACAATGAGGGTACGAACCTCACGTCTCGTAGGACATATCACTCATGATTCACGACATTATATATATCTATATACCTATATCCCAGTTCGCATCAATTACAATCTCATATCACGGGACCGGCAAAGGTATCAATCCTCTCATATCGACTTGCATCCATATACCGACATATCAATAAAGTCCTCATATCACATCGTATATTCTTTTCATCACATTTATATCCCATATCAAGTCATTTACATATATATATATCCTATCTTATAAATCTCATGTCATGCTACTCTAAATCTCATACTTATTCTCGTGCACTACGTACCTATATATCGTGACTCACGTTCACTTATCATATCCTTATATATGTATCAATCCGAGACATCATTTCTTTCATATCATGTCATACTAAACCTTTAATCACATCCATAAGTTCCTAGAATAGGTTTCTCTAACCATATCCTGTATATCGGTTTCCATCAAAATTTGTTGGGGTGGTATACGCCATCCATCCAACTTCCACCGTAGATATAAATCTACCCACCTATGGAACTCCTTGTTCAGCCGTAGTCGATGTGCATCGTCGTCTCGGAATCCACGCCAAAGTACCTACAATAAATACACAGTCACAATGCTATTAAAATCAAGTCCGAAAAACCAATACGGCACACGGTATGCTCATAGGTTAGAACCTATAGCCTACGCATGCAAAAACAACCAAACAACCCTCGTCGTTGACGTACAAACATCCAATGACCCAATACAAAATCTAATACTAAAACCCAATTTTCATAATCGCAAAACACGAAAACAGCAACCAAGGAAAACCACTCCCAAATTTCACCTTAGGTCAAACCAGAACATTTTGAATATTGGGTTGCTCTAGATATCAGATAAGGAAGCTATGGTCCAAAATTCACACGAAACCACCACGACTTGGCCGCAATTTGAGGCCAAATACCTTAAATATGCGGCCATAAAAGCTCATTAGGGGCTAGGGTTTCAGGTGTTGCTTCATGGTTTCCTGCACATCTCACTGTCAAGGGAACTTAATTTACAATGGTCTCGGGTCATCCAAGATTCCCAGATACACTCACCCACTGTCAAATATCGACGTCGGGGAAATTCTATATTTTGGTTTTGGGTTCTAGTATTCGGTCTATGCCAGCAAAAGCATCACTAATGTTATGTAGACACCAACTACAGGTCATAAGTCCACATAATCACCCAACCCTTCTCTTGAATTTTCTAAACATCACATACCCTAACCAAATAACAATCTAAACTAAAGTAGGTTGCAAGAAAATAAAAAATAAGCTAAATGGAAGGAATTATACCTCATTTGGGCAACTCAAGAAAAACCCTAGCTTCCCAAAGTCTCCAAAATTCAACTTTTGTTGGTCCATAGTGTTGAGGATGAGGTGGTGATCATTTTTAATGAAGATGGTGTAGGGTTTTGATAAAGATTTGGTGATGATATTTGGAGGTGAAGGTGGAGGGAAATGAGGGGGAAGAAGAAGTTGAAGTAAATAATGGGGGAGGATGAAGGAAGATAATGGGCAGCCCTCCCCCCTCTCTCTCTTATTCTCACCCTCACTCACAAGCCATGCCTCATGTGGTCCCCTCTCTCTCCCCTCAATAATACACTTTCTTTTCTTTTCCTTTCTTAAAACCAAATATCAACAAACACCCATGAAACAACATGCCACAAAATAAAACATGTCATGATGCACAAGCCATGGAGAAATGTGAAAACACGGATTTGGTTTAATCGCGATTAGTAGTGCACTAATCAATTTTTATTCAAACTGCATATAATTAATTATAAAAATGCCAAATCCAATAAATATAGTTTTAAATAAATAAATCATTTTAATCACCAATTATTGCACAATTATTGGTATATATTTATACCATTTTACGAAAACCTCAAATTCGCAAATCGGGTAGTTTTCGCGAAATATATTATTTTAATATTAAATTTCAAAAATAATATTTTATATTTTCTGAAATGTTACAAGGTTGTCGTGATGGATAGCCTTGTGTGTAATGTTAGATGTACAGTTCAGATTCATTTGTATATTGATTTATACGGGGCGAGCGTCCGACATGTGTATTGCCGTCACTTCCAGTTTGTATATTCTTTTTTTGGGGCACTACCAGGTTTTGATCGATATCACCGTTGTATATATATTTTCTTTTCTATACTAGAATTACCCTATGGAGGAGTGATCGAATAGCCGGGTTCTAGAGGGCAACGGGCCCGCATCTCATGACGTTGAGACCGGGGGGCCTTACTCTAGAATTGGCGAGCTATTCGCCGCACTCGTTGGGGGTATAGGTTAACCCACAGAAGGGTGCTCAAGTTACTGGATTTCATGAAGTTCTGTGTAACGCTTTAAAAATATTTTAGGTTAATTGTATGATATTTAATAGTACAACTCGTGTTTTCCGTAGAACCTAGTTATGATTTTTTTTCCATATAAACATAAATATAGCTATTTTAATTATGTAATTTTTTATGTATGGGTATTTGATTACTTACTTATTTAATTGCTAGTTTACTTAATTATTTTCCTTCCTTATTAATTAATAAATATTATTTTAAACATGCACATACATACAAAATTATTGTTAATTATTAGTTAGTATAGGCTAATACATGTTAGTACATCATGATACAACTAAATACAAATTGTAACATTTTCTTTTCAAAAAAAATGATGATCAAGATGGTTCTAGAATTTAAATAGAAAAAAAATAAATAGAAGACAAAAATAAAATAAAATGAAAAGAAAATGAGGTAAGGTGCGTTAATTGTGGCATGGTGTGTGTGTGGTGGTATGGGGTTACTCACTTTTTCTTTCCCACCCTCACAATTTCCGCAGCCCCTCATCCCCCCTCCTTCATCTTTGCTTAACGTCACCACCTCAACTCAAATCTCCTAAAAATCAACATTAGTTCCTTCTAAAATCATCTCAAAAATTCTATTTTTCAAATCTAAACAAGGTTCTTTGAATCAAGTCTTCATTTTGGATGGTATGGCTAGCAAGTTTGGATCTTTTCCCAAATCATTTTGAGGTATAAACACTAATCTAATTGTTACTTTGCTAATCTTTGCGTATAATTGTCTTAATTAGGTGTTTTTGTAGATTATTTGCATGTTTAGTGTGTTAAGTGAGGTTTAGATTTAGTTAGTGTTTGTATGGTTTAATTAGGGTATTTAAGTGTAATTAGTGACCAATAGACTTACTAATCCACCTAGTTTTGCACTAAATTACCATAAGATTACTAACTAAAAGGTTTTAGTTAAGTTTTCGGTTGTGAGTGATCTACAACCTTTTTCCCAAAATTGTTAGTGTTGTGTCAACATGCGATTCGTACGATTAGATTCTAGATTGCTGTTTGTTACGCAAACCAGCCTCTAGGTGTGGTTTGTGGCGATGTCATGCACGTTTTATGTGCCAAGTGCATACGCGTCTGATTTATGAACGTTAATTCCTTCGTGTTATCTTGACTTCGTGCCTATATATATGTTTAGCCTCATATGTATTATTTGTGCGGTTATAGGATCGGTCGCGGAGACGTCGGACGCGGCAAGGAAAGGCAAGGCGGTGATCGGATTTGACTAGCCGAGTCGTTCCGGTGAGTAGATGTACACATCCATGGGGGAATCGCTTGGATGGTGTAAAGCGCCCGATAGATCAGGATTTAATTAAACTTCTTGTATTCACATGCATATATCATTTTCATATAGCATTTTCATCATCATGCATATTGATATTATCACTTAGGACACTTGCACCATTACCAATGGTCCATGCCGCATGTGTACTATTTATGTGAACACACACGCCATTGGTAGTTTCTATGTCACGAACACTATAGAACTTGTTAAACAATCGGTATCGTTACATCACTATTGACATGTAGTTTTAATGCCATTCATCTCAATGCATCATATTGATATCATAGTTTTTCCATCATTTTCGGCATAGTCATATATTGTGATTCTTCTTGGAGATTTCCGTATTCATGAGATTTCTAGATTTGGAGAAACCGCAAAGGTGTTTATGTATTATATTTTTTTAAATAGAAATTGCGGTTTTCTCGTGATATGATGTGTGTGGCGTCCACTATGAGTTTTCTCGGTTCTTGAGCCACGTGTGTACACATACCCGATTCGAGGAGGGGGGTGCACTGTCTGCGGGTACATGGTGGACCTGGTGAGGTACCCCAGGGCAAGAGGGCCGTATAGTGAGACGTTGAGCCTGGCAGGGGAGCACTACAAACTGGTGATTATTGACCCGACGTTCATCCGGAGGATACCAACCGGAGTCATGTGATTTGACACATTTGAGGGCCGATCTGAGAGACGGCTACCGAGATTTGACACAAACACACATATATGTATATATACATATATATGGTGTCGATAATTGAAACAGTTTTCTGTCGATTTCATTTGATGATACTCTGGTTTTATTATACAAAAGTTTTACTAAGATACGAACACAGCCTTTTCTTATACCAGATATATATCCATATTTAATGTTTAATCTTTCATTCATGTCGCATTCATATTAGTACATCACATCATGTTAGTATACATAGGTTGTGACGCACTAGCGTGCATGCTTGCGATAGCCTTATTAGATGTTACTTGCTACTCACGAGTTGGCAACTCACCCCCATTGTAACACAGTTTCTTGCAGGTCCGACCCGTCAGAATAGTAGCGGCGGGTGAACTTCTTCTTCCGCATCCTTTTTCTTCGACTTGTTTTTTCTTGTAGGTGGGTTTTGAGAGCATATTCTTTTGTTCCCACTATGTATATTTAACTTTTTTATCCAGTACACTCCATCTACTATATTTACCATTTGTATATGTGACCTAGAGACTGGACAATGAGGCTTGTATTCTTTTGTTATCTGGTGTCGAGCTCATGTGAGCCGACTTGATGTTTTTTTTTCTTATTTCTTGCTTTTATGTGGTTTTTCGTGTTATTATGATATACATTGTATGTGGTTGTTGCTGGGTTTGCTTAACACCCTCACTAGGATTTAACAAGTATCAAACAAGCAACTTTAAAAAACTTGGGTGCTAACCAAACCTAACCTAGAATCGAACTAGAGGATTAGGGTAAAAAGTAGCAAGTATCACATACTAGTTCATGTCTAACACTAAGAGGGGAGAAATACAACCTTTGTAGACCTCTCCTCCTTGACTCCTTGGTTCTACTTGGAGTTTGAATGGGTTCGCTTGAAGCCTTCAAAGTCCACGACGATCCACTACGGAGTCCCTTTGCTCAAGCTCCTAACATCACTTGGTCTTAGTGGAAGTGAAGCAAACAAGCTACACTAGTGGGCTAGACTAATATAGATTGGTGAAGTGGGTAATATTCTCAATTAAAAACCTTTCTTTTTCTTTCTCTTCACTCACTTTGAAAAAGGTAGAGAGCTTGGAGGAAGAAGGAGAGCGAAAATGCTTGCTTGAGCTCAAAAAAAAATAAACTCAAGATAATAATGAATAAGAGAGAGTCACACTCACTTTTAACCAAGGCTAGAAAATATCTAGATATTTTTGATGTTGAGTTAAAAGATAATTAGAAATGAAACCATGGTTAGTATAAGTTATTTTAAGAAGTGTGTAGAACAAAAAAAATCAACCACGATTTAATTTCCTTGTTCTTTTAACTCAATAATCAAAAATACCAAAATGGTTTCCATGTGAGTCTTCCATAGCCATCTCCAATGTATCATCAACCATGACATACGTGTGCAAGCATGTGTGCATGCATATCAATATAAACATACATGCATTCATGCATACATAATAAAGAAAAAGTTTAATAAATGAGCTAATGGTCATTAAATATTAATTCAACACTTGAATTAATAATCCAGTCATATCACATACGACCCAACCAATAGAAAACGCCAGATTAAAATACGGTATCATATACGCGTATTTAATCAAGCTCACGCGCATAACCCCATATGCACCCTATATCATTTCGTCTGAGCTAGGAAACCCCTTTGTGGGGCTCTAAGACTCGTCAATACGCTAGCAGTAGGTAGTGATCATATCACATACCCACAAACCGTCAGCGGCACTAGCTGTACATAACGAATCCCAGGTACTGAGCGAACAGAAGAAAAACAAACGAACCTGTTAAAACTCCCGTAGAGCCAACTGGCAACATTTACCGTACAGTCCGGTCTCTTCGTCAGATATACTGCATATAGAGTCTAGGGATGGTATCGTCGACCCTAATAACTCAATAAGTCATGCCGATATATGGCCTATAATATATTGAGAAACTACTGATAACACTTATTAGTAAATCTCATCAGCCCTGGCCAGGGACTTTATGTTATAGCCAATCGAGCACAGCGCAACATCAACCCCTAATACCGGGAGAGACGAAACCCCTCCTATCGCTCATTGCCACCATGTGTATCGGGACTGTACCCAAAAGCCACCTGTCTGTACGACTCAGTAGAGTCGTGGTAGGGTAGAAATCAAAGTACAGTGGGAGAACACATAAGACTTTATGATGATCTCGGATTTACAGACTAACCTGTTCCAGTTTTACCTGAGAACTGATATCCGATGATAGATATAATACCATATAGGAGTTCTCGGCGTTTCCGTTCAGTGTACCCAGTCTCCACTGAGCACCCGTATACAATCTTTGATGTCAAACACCAATGGATATGGGATCATCCATCGCCCATCATATGGGTCAAGAAACGTATACGCTAGTCTACTGTTGAATATCGATGCCCCATCTCGATACACCGACGACTAGGAACATTTTAAGGATATGCTTATAAACTACACATGTCCAACTAGTCTGATTTGCATCATAATCACAATAGTCAAGAAAATACCCTTAGGGCTTTATCAACATGTACCAAATGAATAATATGCATGATCAAGTGAACATGTCAAGATAATGAGTAACCAGATAGCATACTATCATGTCGAGCAAGAATGTCCTCTGAATACATACACACACACACATACATGCCGATACATCCACTATCAAATAATGGCCTCTAGAGCATACATATATCCAACAATCTCCCACTTGCACTAAGGCCAATTATTGGCGTATCTTATACCCAGCATCTTAAAAAGTCGCTCATGCTGCGGCTGAGGGAGGGCCTTGGTGAGTGGATCCACAGTGTTATTCTGTGTATCTACTCTACGAATCTCGATCTCGCGGCGATCAACTATCTTCTGGATCAAATGATATTGCCTCAGGTTATGTCTGGATCGCTGATGGGACCTACGCTCTTTGGCCAATGCCATAACCCCATTATTATCACAATACAATGGTATCGGATCAATAATAGTTGGAACTACTCCTAGCTACGAGATGAACTTCCTCATCCAGACGGCTTCCTTGGCAGCATCATTTGCAGAATATACTCAACTTCCATCGTGGAGTCCGCAACGGTATCATGTTTGGAACTCTTCCAACATACTGCCCCTCCAGTGAGGGTAATACAAACCCTGAGATAGATTTGCAGTCATCCTTATCACTCTGGAAGCTCAAATCGGTAAAGTCCTCAATTTAGAGATCCCCATTACCATACAACAAGAACATTTCTTTAGTCCTTCGTAAGTACTTAAGAATGTTCTTCACAGCTATCCAGTGTTTCTCCCCTGGGTTGGATTGATACCTGCTTACTACACCTAGTGTATAAGCTACATCAGGGCGAGTACATAACATCATATACATTATAGATTCTACTACTGAAGCGTATGGTATAATGCTTATACAAGCTCTCTCTTCACAGAATTGGGCAAAAGTCCTTGGAGAGAGTGATTTCGTGACAAGCGGGTAAGGCACCCCTCTAGGAATCTTCCATACTAAACTTCTTTAGGATGGTGTTAATATACCTGGATTGGGACAATCCCAACAACCTTTTAGATCTATCTCTATAGATCTTAATGCCCAATATGTATGAGGAATCACCCAGGTCCTTTATGGAGAACCTTTGTGATAAGAACAGTTTTACCATTTTTAGTATAGGAACATCGTTTCCAATCAGGAGGATATCATCCACGTACAATACGAGGAATATGACAGTACTCCCTACAATCTTCTTATAAATACAAGGTTCATCTGGATTTTTGACGAAATCAAACTCTTTAATCGCATCATCAAAACAGATGTTCCAACTCTGTGATGTCTGCTTTAATCCATAAATGGATTTAAGTAACCTATATGCTTTTGTTGGATATATGTATGCCTTAGAGGATATTATATGTATAGTGGATGCTTGGACATGTATATATGGATTACTTTATTGCTCGACATGATAGTATGCTATCTAGTTTACTTTATCTGACATGTTGACTTGATCATGCTCTTATTCATTTGCACATGTTGATAAAGCCCTGAGGATATTTGATTGACTATTGTGACTATGATGCGGATCATACTAGTGGGACACGTGTAGTTTATAAGCATATCCTTGAACTGTTGTTAGTCGTGGGTGTATCGAGACAGGGCATCGATATTCCAGAATAGACTAGCGTATACTATTCTTGTCTCATGTGATGGACGATGGATGATCCCATATCCATCTGGTGTGCTGAGACCAAAGAATGTATGCGGGTGCTCAGTGGAGACAGGGTACACTGAACGGACTCACAGAGAACTCCTATGTGGTATTATATCTATCGTCGGATAGCAGTTCTCAGGTGACACTGGTACAGGTTAGTCTGTAGACCCGAGATCGTCATAGAGTCTTGTGTGTCCTCCCTCTGTACTTTGATCTCCACCCTACCATGGCTCTACTGAGTCGTGCAAACAGGTGGTCTTTGGGTATAGTCCCAAGGCACATGGAGGCGATGAGCGATAGGAGTGGTTTCGTCTCTCCCGGTATTGGGAGTTGATGTTGTGCATTGCTCGACTGGCTGTAACAGGAAGTCCATGGCCAGGGCTGCTGAGATTTACTGATAAGTATTATCAGTAGTTTCTCGATCTGTTATGAGCCATACACCAGCTTGACTTATTGAGTTATTGGGGTCAACGATACCATCCCTAGACTCGATATGCAACATATCTAACGAGGAGACCGGACTGTACGGTAAGTGTTGTGTTCAGTTGATAAAATTGCACATTTGTTATTACATTTTCCTACCCTTTCCATATTAAAAAGGTCTTTATTATAATATATCATACATATGAGGGTTTATCTGTAAAAATAATATTTTCCATGTGTTGATATATTATAATAAGCATTTGGTAAGAAAATGTATATAATATTATTGATCTAATCCTAGTAGACAAAGTCTACTAAATATTATTTAAGTTGTTGTGCAGAATTTTTCCAAGTTGTTGTGCAGAATTTTTCCAAGACTAAAATCAAGGAAATCAAGTTGTTGAAGAAAACTTGCCTAATTAAGAAAGCAAAACTTGGAAACCAAGTCTGGCAGCAACCACGAGAAGATTTTCATGCTACAAAGGTTCCAAGGATCGCTAAATGTCACAACGAGCCAGCCCCAGAAATTTGATCAACGGACCTGATCATCTGGCAGCGGATCCCCGGCCCGAGCCCCTTGTAGCCGCAGATCCGCCTCGTGGAAGAGGAATCATGAGTAGAGATTTTTTTGGATGAATCTTTACAGTTATTTTCCTAATTTGGAGGCAAAGGTTTCTGGCTTTGGACTATAAATATGGACCGAGAGCCTCATGGAAAAATCATCAAGCCAACGAGATCACGAAGTCTAAGACGGCTCACACATCCAGGCTGATCATCAACTATTCGTCTACCTCCTTGGAAGAGATCGAGAAGCAAACTAGTCTTTGTAATCATTTTCTAAGAAATCAAAGTGTAATGAATATGGTTGATTAATAAAGGTATCTTTCTTTTTCTTATTCTATTTCTTCGTAGTTTAATTATGCATTTTCTATCCATCTCTTTTTCTCCCAACATGCGTGAGTAATTCTCCGCTTGTTAAGGTTCGTAGGATTAAGGTAGGCTAATGGATGATGAACATCTCTAAACTCTTTTTAAGTCCTATAAAGTTTATAAACTTTATCAAAAGAATCATTAACATCCTAATCGGGCGCGCTAACAATTCATTGTTAGTCTCGACCACGATTAGAGATTAGATTAATGATTGTTTTTGTAAGGGCTAGATATGAACGGAGTTCCGTGTCGAGATAGGGGTTAAGAGTGGGATTCCTTTTCCCTCCAGAAACCCTAATCTACACGCATCACTGTCGTTCTAGTTTTAAAACTATTAAAGAATAGAAAAAGTAATTTTTAATTAATCATCCATAACTACTAAATCCTAACGAACCCTACAAACCCCTTCTTATATTAACTACATCCATAAATAATCTAGATCTATATTTTGCATTAGTGCTTAACGTAGATTTAGAAACCATTCTACAATATTCTTTATCTCTCCTCTCTCAACACATCTAAAGTAAGAGTAAAAGGTTCCACGTTTCCCAGAGGATGACCCGTACTCACCTCGGTCTAGCTACACGCGACACCGTTCTGATTGCGGTTACTTTAACTACAAACACACTTTTTCGCACCAATCAAATAGCGCCATTACCGGGGATACGTGCGTAATTTTTTTATTCTTATTATTTGTGTTGAATTCTTAGACGATTCATATCATTATTAACACGAAACTGCAAATTGCATATTTAACGATTTGTGCGTGAATTTTGCAACGAGATCTGGAGTCACAGAATTGAGGAAAATAGAAGACAGAGACATTCATCGAGATCCAGAGGAGTACAGGAGGCCAAAGAAAAATTTACATCACCTGATCCCTCCACCCCGCGGCGGAAATGCGGGAAGAAGGGACTTTAGGCGGCGGAAACGTGGCTTAACTAAGGGATCCAGGGTTTAAACTTCTCTGGTATCTTTCTTAACTCCTTCTCTCTCCTCTCAAATCCAATAAAATCTATTTTCTGCAGGATTCTTTGCAAAATAGCGCCGCTCAAAAATCTTTTTGCAAAAGTTTTGTGATTGGTTTTGTTTTGCATATTTTAATACGGACTTTAAAGGGCAAAGACCAAATCAAGATTAGGTGGGGATTTCATCACCCTTCGTAAGCCCCACAAATCACAAACCGAGTATCAACATCAACCCTACATTAATTTGAAAAATATCTTGACCAGACTCTGAGGACTGTCGCGCTTATTAAGGACAGAGGAAGGTGATGGGTAATCTATCGCTTATCCGCATTACTTTTGTGGTGCCTAGGCAAGTGTGTCTAAGGTAAGTGGTTTACTTAATTAGGCCTGCTATTTTCGGTGATTCGTATAGTGGATACCTCCCACTTACCTGGCACTTACCTGTCCACAAGAGTAGTAAAGAGGTGGTAGAGGATTGATCCTACGGCTTGTCCTTTGGAAGTCTAGGAGCGGTCTAGGGACTGACCTAGGTAACCTTAGTTCTAGGGTTGTTTGTGCATTTTTGAGTGATTTGTCTTGAGTCCCACTTTTTTCAAAACAAACCAATTTTAAATAACACACACGCTACCACTTGCACTAAACCCGCTTAGTGCATGCTCCGCTGGATACGGGATCCTAGTGCCCGTCTTGTTCGCGTTCCTGCTATCGACGCCAAAATCGGTACTTCTTCATCTTCTTTTCCCCCACCACACACCACGACCGAGATGGACGGCACTCCATCAGAATATAACACCACGCTGCCACCGCCCGTAGGTGCGCAGAATCCACCGCGCATCTCTCTCCAAGAGAGATGTTATCCTATCCATGGTCCTCTTCCCACTTGTCTATCTCTTCCACCAGCTAACGGGGATAATTTCGAAATTAAACCCCACTACATCAATCTGCTGCCCAAATTTCACGGGCTTGAGTCGGAAGACGCGTACGTTTTCATCACAAATTCGAAAACGTATGCGCAATGATGGGTACTTCACAGTTGACTGTCGTTGCTATGCGTTTGCGTCTTCTCCCATTCACATTGTGCGACTTGGCAGAAAAATGGCTTTACAATACTGCCGCACACTCTATCACTAATTGGGATGAATTCGTCATAGCATTTCTTAAGAAGTTTTACCCAAACCATAAGACTGCCCATATTAGGGGCGAGATCAACCAGTTCACCCATCTTCCCAATGAACCATTTTGGAAGTACTTTGAACGTTTCAAGGATCTGCTTGTCCAATGTCCTCATCATGGAATACAAAGATGGGATTTATGTCGGATTATATATGAGGGCATTAATCGAGCGACAAAGCAGATGCTTGAAACAATGTGTCAATGCAATTTCATGTCTAAAGATGACGATGAAGCTTGGAAGTATCTGGAAGACCTCGCTAAAAACACTTTGCAGTGGGAAAGCGTAAGACCACCTTCATCTAGGGAAGGTATTCACCAGCTCGATGTTTCCATCGCTGTGAAAGACGAAATGGCAGCGATGCAGAAGAAACTCGACGCAATTGAGAACAAGTTCTCATCTTTCTCCCTAAATCAGGTCACGCTTCCCAAGACCGTCTGTGGTTGCTGTTCAGATCCTTCACACTTAACGGAAGAATGTCCTATGAATGCATCATTTCAAGCTAATGCTGCTTTTCAGCAGCGACCTAGAAACGATCCTTATTCTTCCACGTACAATCAAGGATGGAGGAATTATCCTAACTTTGCTTGGAACCAAAACCAACAAAGCAATTATCAAAGACTTCCTCCACAGCAACCACAACCACAGAATCAACCCCCCATTCAGTCACAGAACTTTCAAAATCTGGCCAACACTTCTACACCACAAGTGGCCGGTACTGACAACTCTTCACTTGCGCAAACTTTGGATTTGTTCATGAAACATTCCATGCAATTGCCGGCTGAGATGAAGTCTTCTATTGATACCATACAGAAAGACTCCGCCTCCCACGGGGAGATTATTAAATCAATAGAAAACCAACTTGCACAGTTGAACGCTGCAATGAGTGCGAGAGAGAAAGAGAAACTCCCATCTCAACCCATACCTAATCCTGGCCACTCACAATGTTATAATGTGAGTGCTGTTACCACGTTGAGATCGGGAAAAGTGCTGAATAACCGAGTTGGTGAGCAATGTGATGATAGTGACACCAATGATATCCCAGCTTCTTCTTCTTCCCATAATTCGTCTAGTCTCCCACCTTCACCCGAGCCTATTCTCCGTTTTCCCCAAGGCTCGAACCCTTCGCCCATTTCCTCAAATCTACTTAAAACGATCCCCACTCCAATTCTGGGATCCACTCCATTCCTACAATCCTCTCCAATGTTGGACCAAACCCTTATTGATAAAGGACCTTATCCAGACAGGTTAAGGGGCAACAGACCAAGTCCACAAATGGAGAAGATTGTGGAAATTTTTAAGCAAGTTAACATAAACATTCCTCTCCTAGATGCAATTCAACAAGTTCCGTCATATGCAAAAATCTTAAAGGACTTGTGCACCAGGAAGAGAAAAGTTCATGTACCAAAAAAAGTTTTCCTTGCGAGTAATGTGAGCACTGCTTTTACACAACAACTACCCAAGAAACGAAAGGACCTCGGAAGTCCTACAATTTCTATTTCCATTGGGGGTAAAAATATTGATCGTGCTCTACTCGATTTAGGTGCTAGTGTTAACTTGCCTACGTATTCTGTTTATGAGCAATTAGGGATCGGAGAGTTAAAGCCTGCGCATTGCTCTCTTCAGATGGCCGATCGATCTATCACCCAACCTAGGGGTGAGCTAAGGGATGTGTTAATCAAAGTCCGGGAATTCATATTCCCTATGGACTTTATTTTTATAGATACACAACCTGTGGCAAACCCACGCAATCAAATTCCGGTGATACTCGGTCGACCCTTTTTGGCCACTTCCAACGCAGTAATCAATTGTAGAAACGGCTCCATGACCCTATCCTTTGAAAAGAAGTCAATTGCGCTTAACATTTACAAGTTGGGAAGTGAACCCTCCGAATCCTATGCTCATGTGTGTTCTGTCGAATTAATGGATGTCGACAGCGGCGAATTTGATCAACCTCATGATACCGACTCTTTTCATATGTTGTTGTTTGACCCAACCATGTATTCTTCCGGGTCAACATCTAACGCTGATATGGAAGTTTTTATAGAGTCTGACGATCACCCCATTTTTCTGATGACATTATTCTTTGGGGTATCGACGAAAGCTTTGAGGAAATTTTTGCTGATGAATTCGCATTTTTAAAAGATACGGGTGTTGAGATGAATCAACTCCAAGATAAAGAAATTGAACCTCCACCCCTTTTTCTCGACAATCATGATAATGCGAGTAATCCATCAATACTATCACTGTGTCGTCTTTCCAAATTGAGACGCAATGTTTTTCCATTACAGCTCTTATCACCTCCTCACTTCTTCACATCGAAAGGTGACATGTTCTTCCACCAACCTTGGTGCTTCATCGATAAATTTTTTGAATGGTTAGTGTTGACCTTCGGTCTTTGCAAATCTTGGCATTGACCAATAACCTTGACCCCCTCGTGTGATTTTAAAAGATTAAAATTGTTTAACTCAAGTTTGGGGGGGTGGTATATTTTGGGCTCTTGAAAGAAGATGATTTTTACAAAATTGTGAGCCAAAAATAAGTTTGTGGGAGGATTTTCACTTTCATATATTCTAGCCCCCATTAATAATTTTCTTCCAAGTCTACAGGTTTTTGAGCTTAACGAATGACATCAGTGAGGACACTGCTGTAAACAGGTTTGGGGGAGGTTTGTGCTTATTTACACGTCAATTTGCATCATATTTTGCATAAGCAAAACATTTTCAAAAAAATTTTAATTTTTTTTTATAACAAAAGAGTAGAAAGTGAAAAATTACATCCAAAAGAGAGGAATAGTTTAAGAAAACCAAGAAAATTAGAAGTTTTCTTAAACGAATTAGTAATAAGTAGTTATGAGCTGTTGTCCCAAGGGTTAGTAAGATGAAGAAAGTCACTAATCTGAGGATAAAAATAAGTCTGAAAAATAGTTTCTATTCTGGAAGTCAAACATTTGAATGTTAATACCCTACTATTTGTACTTACACACGTCTTGAAACTCGGGATAGTAGAGGATACCTTAAAACGCTCTTGTCTAAAAGCCAAAGTATGAAGGAAATGAAAAAAAATGAGGAAAATATAAAAATGGTGAAAAGAAAAATGAACACTGGTTTTGTTATCGCCAAGGCAGCAATAAAAAAATATAGCGAGGGTGCCTCTTCACCTAGTGCCCTAAGGCCAACTGGTCTGGGAGTCATTGCTAATTCTTAGGTGGTGCAAGACAAGGAAAATATTATCACCTAATTAGCAAGCACATGAGTAATCGGTCGGTTAGTACCTCAAGATGTATTAACGGTCGCATGAAAATTGTGTGAGAAAATCTAATTATTCATCAAATTAAAAAGTACTGAGGTAGATGGACAAGAGTATGATAGTTTGAATTGAATTCTCCGAGTGTAGGGATGTTCTGTTCACACACGTAGGGTTATATGATCGATATTTGGATGAAAGGTAGGAATGAAGAATAAAGACGATGTTTTATTGAGGGATGATGTGATTTCTAACATCTTTTCATGACTATTAAGATAGGGCTCATGACAACTGAAAAGCTAGTATAGTTGGAAACTCTAAATTTTCAAAGTATTTCTTTTATAGTTCTTATCTTTATATGTAAATTTCACCATCTCTCTTTTATTAAACGATTTTGTGGGTGTAATCTGCTGAAAACCCTCAGGAGACAACACTCCTCCTACTAGGGACACCTAGAGGTTTAACGGCTTGTTGCAAGTGCTCAGTGCAATCGTGTTTGCCTACGAAAGTATGCTTAGTTTTCTCCTTTCTTTTTTCTCCTTCTCTTGAATAAACTAGTTTGCTCGGGACGATCAAAGATAAGTTTGGGGGTATTTGTTCAGTTGATAAAACTGCACATTTGTTATTACATTTTTCCGACCCTTTCCATATTAAAAAAGGTCTTTATTATAATATATCATACATATGAGGGTTTATCAGTAAAAATAATATTTTCCATGTGTTGATATATTATAATTAGCATTTGGTAAGAAAATGTATATAATATTATTGATCTAATCCTAGTAGAACAAAGTCTACTAAATATTATTTAAGTTGTTGTGCAGAATTTTTCCAAGTTGTTGTGCAGAATTTTTCCAAGACTAAAATCAAGGAAATCAAGTTGTTGAAAAAAACTTGCCTAATTAAGAAAACAAAACTTGGAAACCAAGTCTGGCAGCAACCACAAGAAGATTTTCATGTTACAAAGGTTCCAAGGATCACCAAATATCACAACGAGCCAGCCCCAGAAATTTGATCAACGGACCTGATCATCTGGCCGCAGATCCGCGGCCTGAGCCCCTTGTAGCCGTGGATCCGCCGCGTGGAAGAGGAATCATGAACAGAGATTTTTTGGGATGAATCTTTACAGTTATTTTCCTAATTTGGAAGCAAAGGTTTCTGGCTTTGGACCATAAATATGGACCGACAGCCTCTTGGAAAAATTATCAAGCCGACGAGATCACGAAGTCCAAGACAGCTCACGCATCTAGGCTGATCATCAACTGTTCGTCTACCTCCTTGGAAGAGATCGAGAAGCAAACTAGTCTTTGTAATCATTTTTAAGGAATCAAAGTGTAATGAATATTGTTGATTAATAAAGGTAGCTTTCTTTTTCTTATTATATTTTTTCGTAGCTTAATTATGCATTTTCTATCCATCTCTTTTTCTCCCAACATGCGTGAGTAATTCTCCGCTTGTTAGAGTTCGTAGGATTAGGGTAGGCTAATGGATGATGAACCTCTCTAAACTCTTTTTAAGTCCTATAAAGTTTATAAATTTTATCAAAAGAATCATTAACATTCTAATCGGGCACGCTAACAATTCATTATTAGTCTCGACCGCGATTAGAAATTAGATTAATGATTGTTTTTGTAAAGGCTAGATATGAACGGAGTTACTTGTCGAGATAGGGGTTAAGAGTGGGATTCCTTTTCCCTCCAGAAACCCTAACCTACACGCATCACTATCGTTCTAGTTTTAAATCTATTAAAGGATAGAAAGAGTAATTTTTAATTAATCATCCATAACTATTAAATCCTAACGAACCCTACAAGCCCCGTCTTATATTAACTACATCCATAAATAATCTAGATTTATATTTTGTATTAGTGCTTAATGTAGATCTAGAAACCATTTTACAATATTCTTTATCCCTCCTCTCTCAACATATCTAAAGTAAGAGTAAAAGGTTCTACGTTTCCCAGAGGACGATCCATACTCACCTTGGTCTAGCTACACGCGACACCGTTCTGATTGCGGTTACTTTAACTACAAACACACTTTTTCGCACCAATCATGTTGCCAGATAGCTTGACGGGAGTTTTGACAGCTTTGCTGGTTTTCTGCTGATCGCTCAATAACCGGGTGGCCGTTACGTTTAGCTGACCGCTTGCGGCTTGTGGATGTTTGATATGATCAACACCTACTGCCGGCGTATTGACGAGTCTTAAAGTCCCACACAGAAGTTTCCTAGTCCAGGCAAAAAGATGTGGTGTGCATATGAGATATGCCCGAGGACCTGATTGAATACGACTATGTGATACCATTTGATAATCGGGCGTTTTTCTATTGGTCGGGTCGTATATGATATGACCGGATTGTTAAATCATTTATTGATTTAACATTTTGACTTTTAGTGTTATTCTTTATTCAAACCCTTTTTATTAAAGAGGAAGAATGCATGCATGTATGCACAAGTTGATGTGCATATATGAACATGTTGATGTGCATGGATTCATACATGCAAAAGTATCATGGTTGATGATACATCTTTGAATGCAATATAAGACTCACATGGAACTATAATATATGGATATATATATGTATTTGTTTTAAAAATAAAAGGAAAAGAAAAAGATTAATCCATAGTTATCTTTCTACACTCTTCCAAAAGTAAACCATACATCACCTACCTTTTAACCTTGGATTAATCTTTTCTTTTTGGTTTTAAGTCACTTACTAAATATCTAGATATTATTAGATCCATGGTTTGAATGGAGATAGAAAATATATATACTATCTTTTCTATTTTTCATTTCAAGCTTTATCATTTCATTTTAGACAAAATCTTTTGCCTTCATCTTCATCTTCCTCCAAGCTCTCTTGATTTTTCCAGAGAGAGAGAGAGAGAGAGAGAAAAAGAGAGAGTTAAAAAGAAAGGGTTTTGACAAAAAAACACACCACTTCATCATTCTACTCTAATCTAGGCAATTAGTTTAGAGTGTTTAGCTTCATCTTCTTCTTGCATCAAGTGGAGCTAAAAGCTTGGACCTAGTGAACTTCGGGTGGATCATCGTGGACGTAGAAGCTTACTAGCAAGCCTTTCCAACCTCTCAACGATCCTAGGAGTCACTACAAAAAGGACTACAAAGGTTGTATTCGTTTCACTTAGTGATAATATGGTTTTTGTATGTGATACTTTAGTTGTTACTCTAGTAATCCAGTTAAAGATCCTTGCTTTGTTTGCTTAGAACCTCTATATTTTTCAAAGTGGCATGTGTGATGCTTCCATAACTATAGTAGGTGCTAGGTAACCCCAACAATGGTATCAGAGCCAAGCTAGAATTCTGGACACGGTATTAGAACTATTATGAAAACGAAATCGACTCCGAAAATACGATATTACGGAACCCTAAACTTGCTCTCTGTAAATTTTTTTTAAAAAGTCGTCTAAAATTTTTTTAAACAACAACAGAGTCATATTTGGGACACTATAAGAACACTAGGGAAATACGGAGGGGAGTTCTCGGAATTTGGCCGACCCCAAAACAGAGCAGGTCGGCCCTCTAGGCTCCATTCCCCTCCCCCCCGGTATTGTTCCAGTGCTCAGTTGTCTTCATTTTGGGGTTTCTAGTATTGTTTGCTTGCCCCAATTTTCATGTGATGATCATTTTGTTTACGGGCTAATTCGTAGTGCTTCGTAGTCGTAAATTCTAGCACAGTATTGGTAACCTTGACAATATTTAGCAGTTCGAACGAACTTCAAAACCCAACATCTTGACCCCGCTGAAATTTCCAAGTGTTGTGTTTTTCCTAAGTTACTTTTGTATTCAATAGTCACGCAAGTGTTCCTATGGGCCCTCTAGAAGAACATAATAAGCTTAACTCGATTCTATGCCCACGGAACCACGATCGAACCTTCGGGTTTGCCGTAGTTCCGTGGTGTCATAGGTGAGGCGTTGGTTAACCCTTCAACGGCTGGTCCATAGACACTGGGGCGCGATTTTGGATATTTGTAACTTTGCTCAAGTGTTGAGCTCTTTAGGTAAAATGTGGGTGTATGTTGATTCGATCGAAACGTTAAACATCGTCTTGATTTTTGAGATTGTCATAATTACAATTGATGTTTTTCACTTTCTTTTCTGCGACTGTAAGTGTAGTATGTGGTGTATCGCCGGTTTCGTTGCTATACATCAACGTCAATCAAGATACGCATACTTGCTTACATTGATGATATGAGATATTATGTGTTACTGAAATATGATTTGCAGGATTGTCGCGATGGAATAGCCGGGGGTTTTATGTGAGATGAGAGTGTTTATTTTCATTCATGTAAAAATCAATTGTATGTAATATTCTTTTATTTGGGGCGCTTCCGGGTTGAGGATGATGTCGCCATTATTGTACATTTTTTACTTTTCCGTATTAGGATAGACCCAAGGAGGGGAGCACAAGTGATCGGGTTCTAGGGTTCAGTAGGAGGCCATCTCGAGGAGTCGAGACCGGGTCTCCTAAACTCTAGAATTGGCAGGATCACTTGCCGCTCTCGTAAGGGTCTAGGGGTGTGGGCTTGGCTATTCATCGCGACCGTAGAATCCGTATTTTCTATTGCTGGCTGAAAACAAAATACGGACCTCCTAGATATCTTTTTCATTTTCATATGTGCTTCTGCTCCTGTTGATGTTCTGTAATGTGATTACTTAGTATCTGAGACGAATGGATTATTATTATATATATGATATATAATATACGTTCCTTATATTTTACACCCGCGCTAGTCACGCCCCACTATGCCGTTAGTTAAGTAACCTAACGGTGCATAACAAGACACTGTGGCGAATGCGGATGGTATAAGTATACGTTCTATTTTCGTTTATTTTCTATGATGGCTTAGGAACATAAATGATGGGACTACATTAATAAGATTAATATAAAGAAAAAGAAACCCAAAAGATGTTGTAGAATCGAATTTGAAACCCACTCGTCTTTTTTATGAAAAATGCAAGTTTCAAAAGATGCGGAGTTTAAGCTACTCCTTTTCTAAACTGTTTTGATTCTACAACGAGATCAAGTTCAAAGCGTTAAAGGTTTTCATAAAAACCATCCGCAACCCTCTGTTATTTTAGGAAGCAGAGTACTTAGTATTCGTGCTATGTATTTTGATCATAGTCAAGGCGTAGTGTACGGTAGCTAAGTGATGTCTTCCTACAAAGCATATGATGCGATCGGTTAGGACATTCATGTGATTATGTTGATCATAGTCAAGGGTCATATGTGTGGGTCTAGTTAATCTCGAAACGATGGGTAGAACATGACTAGTACTTATGATATGTTGACCATAGCCAAGGTCATAAGTAACTAGGGGTAAAAACCATATCGGGGGTTTCAAGAGTTGAAATTTGCAATGAGATTGCATACCATCTATATGATAGTTGGATCCCGATCCCACTGTGAGTAAGAGTTACTCCCCGGAGAGTTTTGCACTTTACAATTAGCTAATCCAGTAGGTGTCTAGAAAGGTGTCAACGGGGTTTGACCTATGGGAAAACGAGGTTTATTTTAATTAGGTTCGTGCGAAAGCACGGGGAACCTCCCTTAAAGTACCGACACTGGCCTGGCTGACCGGTTAGCGAAACTGTAGAATGTAATTAATCCTGGCTAGTTTTCTTTTCAGGTTTTGAAAGAAAATTTGATAAAAGCAGTTGGAGACATCGATTAGATAAGATAATAACCAATCTAATTCTTTGTAAGAGCATTTCGCTGAGTGTATTCTTTTCTCTCTCCTAATGGCAGATACCGATGACGGTACTTAAGCTTCTACTAGAGAAAAACAAACTGACATGACCGAATTATAAAGAATGGTTAAGGAACTTGAACATTGCACTCACATATGATAAAGTATCATATGTCCTCACTACCAAAGCCCCACCCGTCCCAGGACCTGAATTATCTGTTTCGGATAGGGAGATCCGAAAAATATGGGATATTGACTGCAATATGGCTATGTGCCTCGCACTTGCTTCAATGGACAACATCCATCAGAAACAACATGAGAAGATGGATGTGCAATCCATCTTTCTTCATACAAAGGAGTTGTATGAAAGTCAATCTCGTACTTTGAGAAACGAGGTGTCTCGAAAGCTGTTTCAGATGCGAATGGCCCCTGGTGCATCAGTAGGAGACCATGTCCTGAAGATGATTGGTCTTATAGAAGAACTTGAGGAACTGGATGGATTATGGATAATGAGCAATATACAGATGTTGTTCTGCAGTCTCTCTCCCCCGCCTTTGCTCCGTTCATAGTAAATTTCAATATGAACGATTTGGAGATATCATTGCCTGAACTTCTCAATATGTTGAGAAGTGCAGAGAGCACGCTGAAAACAGTAAAGTCTCCCACTCTGCTTGCTGGGCCATCTTCCTCTTCCGTTCCAAAAGTCAAGGCCAAGGGAAAGAAGAAGAATAAACCCATCAAACCGAATGGTGGAGTTAAAAAGGCGAAGGGGAAAGACACATTTAGGGCCGCGGGAAGTGGAAAAGCGGAATGTTTTTACTGCCACAAGTCGGGATATTGGAAATGCAACTGTGCTGTGTATCTTGCTGATCTCAAGAAGAAGAAGCATGGTGATGCTTCCGCTTCAGGTGTGTTTGTAACTGAGAACTGTTTTTCAATTAACTCTGCATCTTGGGTATTAGATACCGGTTCTAGTTCTCACATCTACAATTGTGTGTAAGGGTTGAGAAACAGTAGAGTTTTGAAGACTAGAGACCATACTCTGCGGGTTGGAAATTGTTCCAATGTACATGCTGTATCCGTAGGAGAGTATCATCTGGGGTTGCCTTCGGGTTGTATATTGGTTTTGAACCCTTGTTATTTTGTGCCAAGTATGCTATGTAATATAATATCCGTTTCTTTGTTGGACAATGAAGCATATCATTTTGTGTTGCAAAATAATGTTAGGAACATTAACTTGAATCAAGAGTTGATTGGGTATGGTACACTGAATAATGGTACTTATGTCCTGAACTAACACACAGTTTTCAATATACAACATACTAATAAAAGAAAATTTTCAGATATAAATGATGCTTTTCTTTCGCATTGTAGACTTGGTCATATTAATGAAACAAGACTAAACAAGCTACATAAAGATGGATATTTAAATCCTTTTGAATATAAATCTTATGCGACTTGCCAGTCCTGTATCAAAGGTAAAATGACCAAAACTCCGTTTACTGGACACAGACAAAAAGCCGTGGAACTCTTAAGCCCCATACATAGTGATGTATGCGGACCAATGTCTATACATGCTAGAGGCGGTTTTTCATACTTCATTACTTTTACTGATGATTTCTCAAGATTCGGACACGTGTTTTTGATAAAGCACAAATCCAAAGCTTTCGAGAAATTCAAGGAGTATAAACATGAAGTAGAAAAAAAAACAGGCTTGAGCATCAAGAAACTTCGATCGGATCGAGGTGGAGAGTACTTAAGTATAGAGTTTTCAGACTTCTTAAAAGAGAATAGGATTCTCTCTCATCTCACTCCTCTTTACACACCACAGCACAACGGTGTGTCAGAACGGAGGAATCGTACCCTATTAGATATGGTACGATCCATGATGTGTGATGCTGAGTTACCGCTTTCCTTTTGGGGACATGCATTAGAGAAAGCAATGTATCTGTTAAACAGGGTTCCAACCAAGACCGTGTCTACCACTCCATATGAGATATGGAGTGGAATGTGACCATCTCCTAAAAGAGTTAGGATTTAGGGTTGTCCGAGCAGAATCAAGACAAACTTGAGACACGATCGGTCATGTGTAAATTTGTGGGATATCCAAAACATTCGTATGGATATCTATTCTACCACAAGGAGGAACAAAAGGTGTTTGTTGCTCAGCATGCCACATTTTTAGAAAATGAAATCTTTACAGACAGTACTGATGGCAATGCGGTAGAACTAGAAAAGGTTCTAGAGACACAAATTACTCAGGACGAATTGGTTGAAACCGATGTTGCCGTAGAACTTCAAGAACCTCATCCGCTCCGGAGATCTAATAGAACATCTCGCCCATCGGAGAGATACTATGGGTTTCTCATTGATGGTGATAGAGAAGATTGCATCATGGATGATGATGACCTTACTAGTTTTCAGCAAGCTATCACGAGTGGTGACTCAGTGAAGTGGCTGGAAGCCATGAGATCCGAAATGGATTCCATGTACACCAACAAAGTATGAACATCGGACATTCTACATCCTGGGATAAAACCCGTTGGGTGCAAATGGATCTTTAAGAGAAAGATTGGTGTAGATGGACAGGTAGAGACCTTTAAAGCAAGGCTTGTAGCGAATGTTTTCGTCAATGACCAGGACTGGACTATGATGAAACTTTCTCTCGGGTAGCAATGATTAAATCCATTCGGATCCTACTTGCTATTGCTACTCACTATGATTATGAAATCTGGCAGATGGACATTAAAACTGCATTTCTGAATGGTGATTTAGAAGAATGCGTTTTTATGGATCAACCATAGGGCTTCATTGACAGTGGGAGCAGCGGGAAAGCATGTAGATCGCTTAAATCCATTTATGGATTAAAGCAGGTCTCACAGAGCTGGAACATCTATTTTGATGATACAATCAAAGAGTTTGATTTTATCAAAAATATAGATGAACCATGCATTTATAAGAAGATTGTAGGGAGTACAGTCACATTCCTCGTATTGTACATGAATGACATTCTCTTGATAGGAAATGACATTCCTATACTGCAATCGATCAAACTATTCTTATCACAAAGGTTCTCCATGATGGACCTGGATGATGCCTCATGCATTTTGGGCATAAGGATCTATAGAGATAGATCCAAGAGGTTATTGGGATTGTCCCAATCAAAGTACACTGACACCATCCTAAAAAGTTTTAGTATGGAAGATTCCAAGCGTGGTGCCTTGCCCGCTTGTCATGGAATCACTCTCTCCAAGGACTTCTGTCCGAAGACTGATGAAGAGAGAACTCGCATGAACATTATACCCTACGCTTCAGCCATAGGATCTATAATGTATGCGATGTTATGTACTCACCCTGATGTTGCTTATGCACTAGCTGTAGTAAGCACGTATCAATCCAACGCAGGAGAGAAACATTGGATAGCAATGAAAAACATTCTTAAGTACTTGCGACGGACTAAAGAATTGTTCTTGGTGTATGGTAATAGAGATCTCCAAATGGAGGCCTTTACCGATTCCAGCTTCCAAAGTGATATGGATGGCAGCAAATCTATCTCAGGGTTTGTATTTACCCTCAATGGAGGGGTAATTAATTGGAAGAGTTCCAAACAGGATACCGCTGCAGACTCCACGATGGAAGCTGAGTATATTGCTGCAAATGATGCTGCCAAGGAAGCCGTTTAGATGAAGAAGTTCGTAATGGAACTAGGAGTAGTTCCAACCATTATTGATCCAAGACTATTGTATTGTGATAATAATGGGGCTATGGCGTTAGCCAAATAACCAAGGACCCATCAAAAATCCACACACATCCTCAGGCGATATCATTTGATTCAAGAGATAGTAGATCGCCACGAGATTGAGATTCGGAGAGTAGATACAAAGAATAACACAGCGGATCCACTCACCAAGGCCCTTCCACAGCCGCAGCATGAGCGACTTTTTGAGATGTTGGGTATGAGATACGCCAATAATTGGCCTTAGTGAAAGTGGGAGATTGTTGGATATATGTATGCCCAAGAGGCCATTATATGTATAGTAGATACTTGGACATGTATATATATGGATTACTTTCTTCCTCGACATGATAGTATGCTATCTGGTTTACTTTATCTGACATGTTGACTTGATCATGCTCTTATTCATTTGCACATGTTGATAAAGCCCTGAGGATATTTGCTTGACTACTGTGACTATGATGTGGATCATACTAGTGGGGCACGCATAGTTTATAAGCATATCCTTGAACTATTCCTAGCCGTGGGTGTATCGAGATAGGGCATCGATATTTTAGAGTAGACCAGCGTATACCATTCTTGTCCCATGCAATGGGCGATGGATGATCTCAAATCCATTTGGTGTGCTGAAACCAAAGAATGTATGCTGGTGCTCAGTGGAGACCGGGTACACTGAACGGACTCACAGAGAACTCCTATGTGTTATTATATCTATCGTCGGATAGCAGTTCTCAGGTGCCACTGGTACAGGTTAGTTTGTAGACCCGAGATCTTCATAGAGTCTTGTGTGTCCTCCCACTGTACTTTGATTCCCACCCTACCACGGCTCTACTGAGTCGTACAAACATGTGGTCTTTGGGTACAGTCCCGAGGCACATGGAGGCGATGAGAGATAGGAGAGGTTTCGTCTCTCCCGGTATTGGGAGTTGATGTTGTGCATTGCTCGATTGGCTATAACAGAAAGTCCCTGGCCAGGGCTGCTGAGATTTACTGATAAGTGTTATCAGTAGTTTCTCGATCTGTTATGAGCCATACACCAGCATGACTTATTGAGTTATTGGCGTCGACGATACCATCCCTAGACTCGATATTCAACATATCTGACGAGGAGACCGGACTGTACGGTAAGTGTTGCCAGATGGCTCGACAGGAGTTTTGACAGCTTTGCTGGTTTTCTTCTGATCGCTATATACCCGGGTGGCCGTTACGTTTAGCTGACCGCTTGCAGCTTGTGGATGTTTGATATGATCATCACCCACTGCCGGCGTATTGATGAGTCTTAGAGTCCCACACAGAAGTTTCCTAGCCCAGGTGAAAAGATGTGGTGTGCATATGAAATATGCGCGAGGACCTGATTGAATACAACTATGTGATACCGTTTGTTAATCGGGCGTATTTCTATTGGTCAGGTCGTATATGATATGACCGGATTGTTAAATCAATTGTTGATTTAACATTTTGACTTTTAGTGTTATTCTTTATTCAAACCCTTTTTATTAAAGAGGAAGAATGCATGCATGTATGCACTTGTTGATGTGCATGTATGCACATGTTGATGTACATGGATACATACATGCAAAAGTATCATGGTTGATGATACATCTTTGAAGGCAATATAAGACTCACATGGAACTATAATATATATATATATATATATATATATATATAGGTATGTATATATATATATATGTATGTATATATATATATATATGTATGTATGTATTTGTTTTAAAATCAAAAGGAAAAGAAAAAGATTAATCCATAGTTATCTTTCTACACTCTTCCAAAAGTAAACCATACTTCACCTACCTTTTAACCTTGGATTAATCTTTTCTTTTGGGTTTTAATTCACTTACTAAATATCTAGATATTATTAGAACCATGGTTTGAATGGAGTTAGAAAATATATATACTATCTTTTTCAATTTTTCATTTCAAGCTTTATCATTTCATTTTAGACAAAAGCTTTTGCCCTCATTTTCTTCTTCCTCCAAGCTCTCTGGATTTTTCCAAAGAGAGAGAGAGTTAAAAAGAAAGGGTTTTGAAGAAAGAAAACACACCACTTCATCATTCTTCTCTAATCTAGCCAATTAGTTTAGAGTGTTTAGCTTCATCTTCTTCTTGCACCAAGTGGAGCTAGAAGCTTGGACCTAGTGAACTTTGGATGGATCATCGTGGGCGTAGGAGCTTACTAGCAAGCATTTCCAACCTCTCAACAATCCTAGGAGTCACTACAAAGAGGACTACAAAGATTGTATTCCTTTCACTTAGTTATAATATGGTTTTTGTATGTGATACTTTAGTTGTAACCCTAGTATTCTAGTTAAAGATCCTTGCTTTGTTTGCTTAGCACCTCTATATTTTTTAAAGTGGCACGTGTGATGCTTCGATAACTACAGCAGGTGCCAGGTAACCACAACAGCTTTCCTGCTGCTCCCACTGTCAATAAAGCCCTCTGGCTGATTCATATAAACACAATCTTCTAAATCACCATTTAGAAATGCAATTTTAACGTCCATCTGCCAGATTTCATAGTTGTAGTGATCAGCAATTGCAAGTAGGATCCGAATGGATATAAGCATGGCTACAGGAGAGAAAGTTACGTCATAGTCCAATTCTGGTCTTTGACGAAATCCTTTCACAACAAGCCTTGACTTATAGGTCTCAACCTGCCCATCTACACCGATCTTTCTCTTAAAGATCCATTTGCACCCTACAGGTTTTTCCCCAGAGGGTACATCTTCCAAAGTCTATACTTTGTTGGTGTACATAGAGTCCATTTCGGATCTCATGGTATCCAGCCACTTCAAAGAGTCACCAATCGTGATAGCTTGCTGAAAACTAGTAGGGTCATCATCATCCATGATACAATCTTCTCTATCACCATCAATGAGAAAACCGTAGTATCTCTCCGGTGGTCGAGAAGTCCTACTAGATCTACGGAGTGGCTGAGGTTCATACGATTCTGTTGCAACATCAGGTTCAACCAAGTCGTCATTTGTAACTTGTGTTTCTAGAACTTCTTCTAGTTCTACCGCATTGCTATAAGTGTTATTTGAAAAAATTTCATTTTCTAAAAATGTGCCATACTGAGAAACAAACACACTTTGTTCCTCCTTGTGGTAGAAAAGATATCGAAATGAATATTTTGGATATCCCATAAATATATACAGAATCGATCATGTCTCGAGTTTGTCTGGATTCTGCTTTTTGACAAAAGCCGGACTACCCCAAATCCTAACTTATTTAAGAGATGATCGCTTCCCATACCATATCTCATATGGAGTGGTAGACACGGTCTTGGTTGTAACCCTGTTCAACAGATATGTTGCAGTCTCCAATGCATTCTCCTAAAGGAGAGAGGTAACTCAGCATCACTCATCATGGATCGCATCATATCTAATAGGGTACGAGTCTGTTAGTGTTTATGCCCTAGAGGCCATTATTTTATCATACTAGATTGTATATTACTTAATGGATGCTTGGGATATTCACAGTTGTATTGACAGTCTTGCTAAAAATAGTAGTATACTACTTGATTTGTTTCGACTTTAATATGTGCATGTGTTTCTTTTAACATATCGCTTATACATATTAGTAGAGCCCTTAGGATCTTTGCTTGATTACCAGCGTTGTGATGGCAGTCACATTAGTGGGGGCTGGGTAGTCTATAAGCAACATCCTATACAGGTCCCTGGTCATAGGATTATCGAGACAGGGCATCGATACTCTGGAGTAGACTTGTGTATACGCTTCTCATCCCAGCATGGGGAGATGGTCTGTCCCACAGCCATCAGTACGTCGTACTGGAGATAGTATGCAGGTGCTTGTTAGGTTACGAGTACACCGGACAGGACTCGCCGGGAACTGTAGGTTGGTACTATACCCATCGTCAGATTGCAGTTCCCAGGTGACATGAGTACAGCTTAGTCCGTCGACTTGACATTGCTACTTCGCCTCGAGTGTGTTCCTGTTAGTTATATGTATGCCCTAGAGGCCATTACTGTACATACGATGTATATTGTAGTGGATGCTAGGACATATATAGGGAGGACTTTCTTGCTCGACATGATAGTATGCTATCTGGTTGCACTTTATCTTAACATGTACTCTGATTGTCTCTATGTTACATGTTGATAAAGCCCTTAGGGTATGTACTCGACTACTAGGACTATGATGAGATCATACTAGTGGGGCCACGGTAGTCGACGAGTACATCCTATAACTGTTCCTAATCGAGGGTGTATCGAGACAGGGCATCGATGCACCAGAGTAGACTAGCGTTTACGCATCTTACCCATATGATGGGCGATGGATGATCCTATATCCATCGGTGTATGACATCAAGGATGGTGTACGGGTGCTCAGTAGAGACTGGGTACACTGGACGGACTCGCCGTGAACTCCCAGATGGTATTATACCTTACGTCAGATGGCAGTTCTCTGGTGACACTGGTACAGCTTAGTCTGTTGACCCGAGATCGTCATAGAGTCTTGTGTGATTCCCACTGTGCTTTGATTTCCATCATACCACGCCCAAGAGGGCGTGCAAAAAGGTGGCTTTTGGGTACAGTCCCGAATCACATGGAGGCAATGAGCGATAGGAGGGGATTCGTCTCTCCCGGTATAGGGAGTTGATGTTGCGCTGTGTTCGATTGGCTATAACCGGAAATCCCTAGCCAGGGTTGCTGAGATTTACTGGTAAGTGTTATCAGTAGTTTCTCGAACTGTTATAGACCTCATATCGACACGACTTATCGAGCTACTGGGGTCTGACGTTTACCACCCCTAGGCGAGATATGCGACATATCAGACGACGAGACCGGACTGTACGGGAGTGTTACTGTTTGGATTCACAGGAGAATGTACAGGCTTTCTTGTTGATCTTCTGAGCGCTCAATACCTGGGTAGCTGTTACGTTTAGCTGACCGCTTGCAGCTTGTGGGTGTTTGATATGATCATCACCTACTGCCGGCGTATTGACGATTCTTTAGAGTCCTACACAGAGCTTTCTTAGCTCAGGCAAAACGGAGTAGGAGCACATATATGATATGTGTGGGACCGAGGATAATACGGTATATGATACCGTATTGGATTCTCCCGATATGAGATATCGGCCGGGTATATGTGATATAGCCGGGTCATCGTATTAGTCGGTTATTTGTGAAATACCCGGATTATCGGATCAAGTGTTGATTCGATAATTTAATGTATAATAATATATGTGATATATTAAATTACATTAACTAATATTATCTCACTAAAAGATTCATTTTCTCACGGGATAATACATTGATATATATGCGATATATGTTAATTGTATTATTTTCTATTGTTACGAAATATATTGTATATGTGATATATATAATATTATAACT
Source organism: Agapanthus africanus (assembly GCA_030015575.1). Classification (NCBI taxonomy): domain Eukaryota; kingdom Viridiplantae; phylum Streptophyta; class Magnoliopsida; order Asparagales; family Amaryllidaceae; genus Agapanthus; species Agapanthus africanus. The sequence continues at coordinate 431,586,915 of JASDDO010000026.1, forward strand.
TGTTAGGGTTACAAATTTAACTATGGTTTAGGGTTTAAACTTGGTTAGGGTTTGGATTAGGGTTAGCTTTTGCATGAAGCTTCCATGAAGCTTCATGAAGCTTTGACTTTGTGGTTGCTTGATATTTTTGTGAGATAATATGTTAACCCAATCCAAATTATTAACCCTAGTTAACTCTCTACAAGGGTTAACTCTCTCATGCTTCACCCTTGGTTAGTTTTGTAACCACTGCAATAATTCATTGTTCATCACAAAAAGATTAAGTTATCTTCTTCATTCTTCTTCTTCATGCTTGAGTTCTTTGATGAAAAAGCTTTCTTTTGTGATGAAAGTGAGTGAGAAAAAGATTTTAAATGAGAGAAAAAATCCTACTTCATCATCCTCATCTATCCTAGTTATTTATATGAGGGTGTTCACTTCATATTATGAGTGTTAGCTTGTGTTATCGAAACTTCAAGGTAGATCATCTTGGTATCGAAGATCGGAAGCAAAGGTTGCATCATTCTCTTCGTGAAGCCTCTCGAGAGTCCAGAACACGATGATCGCAGAGAAGGGACCTCAACATGGAGCTTAAGAAGTGAAGGACCGGATCTACAAAGGTTGTAATCCTTCTCACTTAGTGTTAAAGTGTTTAACACGCATGGTTTCGCCTAAACCCTAGTTTAAAGATCCGGCTTTGGGTTGTTCGGCACGGCTAAAATTTTAATCGGGCATTGTTGATGCCTCATAGACCCTTGTACGTGTGCCTAGCAACCCTACAGTGGTATCAGAGCCATGCTAGAGCTTTAGGCGAAGTCTAGACGAAGTTTAAAGTCCGATCGAACGCCGAAACCCCGATACGGAACCCTCTCTGGATAATTTTCAAAAAGCTGATTTTTTATGAATTAAAAATGCTCAGAAAAACAAGCAGGAAAAACTAAGAATTACTGTGAAGTACGGTCTACTGAGTCAACTATTTGATCACGGAACCGCGGCCAAACCAAGGGTTTGGCGGCGGTTCGGCGGCCCAAATTATGACTTAGTCCCTAAAATTTCATGTATTGATTCTTAGGTCCTTTCTTCGCAATTTTTTCTGGGAATATTTTAATTCCACTCAAGTGTTGAGTTTTCTAGGGTTGTATTGGAGAATCGTTGATTTGATCAGATAATTTAACTTTGTTTAGTTTTGTCCGGATAATTTTTAGAAACTGTTAAAATGTTCGAACGGATATCAATAACTCACTTTTTCCCCAGTCGGAAATTTTTTCAAAAGTTGGATTTTTCCTCGAGTTTAAGAACGTTCTAAGTCGTGCAAGTAACGCGGTGGACCCTCTAGAAGACAACAAACCTTAACTCGATTATGTGACCGTCTTGAACTGCCTTTTGAACCTTAGGGTTTGGGGCAGTACTGCATGCCACATGTGAGGCGTTGGCTTGACCCTTCTATGGCTGGACCATTGGTACTGTGGCATGTGATGGATGTTTTTAAACTGATTTCATGTGTTGAGATATATTGGGAAAATATTGGGTGTTTGATTATTCGATCGGAAAGTTTAACATTGTCTATTTATCTAGAATGTGATACAATATTTGGAATCCACATGTAGTTATGAGATAACTAATTTGAATATTATAAACATAGCAGTTTAGTCTCAGATGATCGGTTGCCACGGAATTTTGATGCGAACAAAAGTCTGTCGCAATCACGTAGCGTACGCGGATACTCGCCGGGTAAACTTAATAGACAGCCATGCCCCATCGCCCCGACCAAGTGACTGTAGGAGAACCACGTCGCCAAAAGCATCCGTTCGGGTGCTCGCGGCAGCGGTGTTCCGCCTTAGTGCACTTCGTCGACGGCATGCGGGGGTGCGGCCGTCTACTAAAGTTTGCGACGAGCATTCGATCAGGATGTCGGGAATCTTGTTGAATTGCCCGACTTGATATTGAAAAGTGTTTTCGATAATGAGACTAAAATGCGGGGTTTATAATTGTTAGGCATGCGATGTCTAAGGAATTCATTCGATTAGGCATGCGATGTCTAAGAAGGTTGCGGATTCCAACTGTTGTAGTTTTACACTTACTTTTCTGCGACCGAAAGTGTAATATGTGATATCGCCGGTTTCGTTGCTATATGTCAACGACAATTGGGATGCGCACATTTACTTACGTTGATGACATGTGATGTTATGTGTTGCTGGATATGTTGTATTGGATCGCCTTGTTTGAATAGCCGGGGGTTTTATGTGAGATGAGAGTTTTTCTTTTTCATTCATGTAAAATTCATTTGTATGTAATATTCTTTTATTGGGGCACTTCCAGGTAGCGGATGATGTCACCGTTGTATATTATTTACTTTTCCGCATTAGGTAGACCCAAGGCGGGGAGCATAAGTAACCGGGTTCTAGGGTCCAGTGGGAGACTATCTCGAGGAGTCGAGACCGGGTCTCCTAACCCTAGAATTGGCAGTGTTGCTTGCCGCTCTCATAGGGGTCTAGGGATGTGGTTTGGCTATTCATCGCGGCCGTGGAATCTGTATTTTATACAGACTCGTACTAAAACACGGACGTCCTAGTATATCCAATATTTCATATATGTTCTTCTGCTGCAATGTTTGTGATGAGATCATATTACTGCCTGAGACGAATGTTTATATTATATATGAGATATATGTTATATTGCAGATTTCGTTTCAAAAGAGATGCTTGTGAAGCATATTAAAATGGGACTTCATTAATGAGATTAATGAAACTAAAAGAAACCTAAGATGTTGTAGAAACTTGTTTCAAAAACAGGTACCTACGGTTCTTGCTTTGCATCGCGGTATTCCTTGTAGAACATCCTGCACCTTATTCGATAAGGAAAGGGCCAAGATCCCTTCACCGGGAGTGACCCCTTTAGCAATAACTGGCAGATGCTACACCCCTCGGTTTGTTTTTGATTGCTTCTATAGTTTTTTGCTTTGCATAGTGATATATATGATATATCCTGCACCTTATTCGATGAGGAAAGGGCCGACGATCCCTTCACTGGGAGTGACCCCTTTAGCAAAACTAGAAAAAGCCTAAAAAACACTCCATTTAAAATCACTCGATTCTACAACGATATCAAGTTCATTACGCAAAAGGTTTTCTTAAAAACCTGTCGTAGCCCTCCGTCATTTCAGATAAGTACTGGTTAGTATTCGTGCTACGTTTTTTGACCTCTGTCAAGGCGTAGTGTGCGGTAGCTGATTAGTGCGTATCTGTATAAACGTATGATGTGATTGATTTAGGGTAGTCGTGCGAACCTGTTGACCTCTGTCAAGGGTCGTGCGGGTGGGTTTACTTCAATCAGGAAATGGCGGGTTGAACTTGACTAGCAGCCAATGGTTTGTTGACCTCTGTCAAGGTCATAGGACGCTAGGGGTAAAATATTATTGGGAATTTCACGTGTTGAAATTTGCAATGAGATTGCATACCTTCTATGAGATAGTTGGATCCCGATACACGCTGCGAGTAAGAGTTACTCCTGGGAGAGTTTTACACATTACAATTAGCCGATCAAGTAGGTGTCTAGAAAGGTGTTAACGGGGTTACGCCTCTGGGAAAACGAGGTTTACATTAATTAGGTTCGTGCGAAAGCACGGGAGACCTCCCTCAAAGTACCGACACTGGCCTGGCTGAAAGATTGGCGAACTTGTAGCGTGAAATTAACCCGGCTAGTCTTACCTTTTAGGATTTGAAGGAAGATTTGATAAAAGCAGTGGGAGCCATCCTGATTAGATAAGATACTAACCAATCTAATCTTGCAAGAGCATAAGCTGAGTGTTTTCTTCTCTCTCTCTCCAGGTAGCGACCATATCACGCCTTAATCAAGATAATAATACGGATATATTGACCGAACCCGCTTGTTATACTGAGCTGGGGAACGTTGGTCCCGCTCCAACTTATAATTGTTATAAGACAGAGCAGGAAATTGGGGAATACCAGATTTCCCATGCCGCCCAAAAGAAGAAAGTGCATGTTGATGCATCATCTTCGGGTGTGTTCATTACAGAGAACTGTTTCTCAGTATCCTTTACGTCCTGGGTATGAGATACCGGATCAGGATCCCGCATATGTAATCTGTTACATGGGCTACAGATAGGTAGAGAACTGAGAATGGGTGATAAGTTTCATGAGATACAAACGGTGCAAGTGTTGCAGCCTAGTCTGTTGGTCACTATCACCCTGTACTACCAGAATACATTGATTCTGAACAAATGTTATTAGATACCGAACCTGATATACAAAATCATATCAGTCTCTTTATTAGTAAAGAAAGGATATACTTTTGTATTGTTGGATAATGTTTTGAACATTTCCTATATCAAGAGTTGATCGGTTCAGGCATGTTATCTAAAAGCATTGATGTTCTAAATCAAACTACAGTTCTTAGTATACAGAACACACACGAGAGGAAGAGTTCAGAAATGAACGAATCCTTCTTGAGGCATTGTAGACTAGGTCATATCAATGCGACCCGATTAGCTAAGTTACATTTATATGCATATTTAAATTTATTTGAATTTACATCTTGTGAAACTTGCCGGTCACGTCACAGAGATAAGATGACCATAGCTCTGTTTATTGGAAACAGAGAAAGAGTTAGTGAACTCTTGGGATTGATACATGATGATGTATGTAAAGTCCCCTGTCTACATATGCCAAGACCGGTTCTTTGTACTTCATTACATTATCTGATGATCTCTCAAGATTCAGATATATGTTCCTGTTGAAACACAAGTCCGAAGCTTTTGAGATATTCACAGAATATAAGTTAGAAGTAAAGAACCAAAATACGGATATAAGTATTATATCTTTTGATGAGATTAAGGAGGAGAATACTTGAGTACGGAATTCCTGGACTATTCTAAAGGAGAATGAGATTCTCTCTCAGCATTACTCCTCCCTATACACCACCGTACGTCGGTATATTGGGGCGGAGCAATAGCACCCTATGTGATATGGTGTGCTCTATGATGAGTACAACTGAGTTTCCTATTTCCTTTTGGGAGTTTTGCATTTAAGAAGATGCATACCTACTGAATAGGGTTCAAATCAAATCAGTTGCCTACCACTTCATATGTGATATGGAAAGGGAAGAGCCCATATCTTAAGTTTGTTAAGATTTGGGGTTGTCTGGCCTTTGTCTAAAAGCAAAATCCGGACAAACTCGAGGTAAAGACAGATCTGTGGAAGTTTGTTGGATATCCCAAGCATACGTAAAGGAATATCTTCTACCTAATCGAGGAACAAAATATGTTTTGTTTCTCAACATGCCACCTTTGTGAAAGGGAATTTCTTGTGAAGAAATTATTGGTCATGAGGTAGAACTGGAAGGAGTTCCAACTATTCAAACTACAGCAGATGATTTGGTAGAACCAAAGGATTCAATAGTAACCAACGAACCTCAGCCTCTCAGCCGATCTAGTAGGGTTCCTCATCCACCTGAGAGATACTTCGGTTTCTCTATGACAGTGGGAGCAAGGATTGCATCATGAGATGATGACCCAACTATTTTCGGGCTGGCCATCAGGAGTGGGACTCTGTAAGAATGGCTGGATGCTTATCGATCTGAGATGGAATCCTTATACACCAACAAAGTATGGACTTTGGTTGCTTTATCTGAAGGGTTAAATCCCCATCAGGAGAAAGTATATCTTGAGAAGATTACTAGGTGTACATGGAAAAGTTGAGACTTTCAAAGCTATGCTTAAGTCCATCCAGATCCAACTTGCCACGGCTACATACCATGACTACGATATCTGGTGGTTGGGTGTCATGACTGCTTTTCTAAGTGATGATTTGGAAGAGAGCGTCTATAAGTACACAACCAGAGGGCTTCGTAGACAGTGGGAGCAGCGGAAACGTGTGCAAGATGTTTTATGTTGATAAAGCAGGCATCGCGGAGTTGGAACATCTGTTTTGATGTGGTAGTCAAAGAGTTTGACATCATCAAAATGGTAGATGAACCTTGTATATACAAAAAGGTAGTAAGGAGTATGGTGGTGATACTCGTAGAGTACGTGGATGACATACTCTTGTTAGGGAAGGAGTTTCCTATGCTACAATCGGTTAATCTCCGCTTATCACAAGGATTCTCTATATAGGATCAAAGTGATACCTCCTGAATCCTGGATTTTGGATCTATGAGATAGATCTAATTGGATGTTAGGATACTCACTACTTGTAGTGAGATGGTATCAATCGATCCTGGGGAGAATCACTGGAAAGGTTCCAGGGTGATAAGGACGACTGAATGTCAGTCGCGGGCATTGTCTTTATCCTCAGTGGAGGGACGGTATGTTGGAAGAGTTCCAAGCTAGATACCGTGACTTACTAGACGATTAAAGGCAAGATACATCGTTACCAAGGATGCTACCAAAGAGGCAGTCTGGATATATATAAGTTCATTAGACGAACTTCGTTCCTACCATTGTGTGACAATAGAGTTGTGGCTTTAGCCAAGGAACTACCGTCCCATCAGAAATCCAGATATAATTCTTAGGCAGTATCACCTGATCTTGGAGATGGTTGATCTTCTGGGAGATCGAGGTTAGGAGAGTAGACACAGAGGAAAACAGCGCGGATCCACTCACAAAGGCCTTTTTCCCAGTAGAGACATTTAAGGGATGGTTGAGTATGAGATACTTCAACCGTAGCTAATTGTTGGGTATGTGATACCACAACAGATGGCCCTAGTGCAAGTGGGAGATTGTTAGTTATATGTTTGCCCTAGAGGCCATTACTGTACATACGATGTATATTGTAGTCGATACTAGGACATATATACGGAGGACTTTCTTGCTCGACATGATAGTATGCTATCTGGTTGCACTTTATCTTAACATGCACTCTGATTGTCTCTATGTTACATGTTGATAAAGCCCTTAGGGTATGTACTCGACTACTAGGACTATGATGAGATCATACTAGTGGGGCCACGGTAGTCGACGAGTATATCCTATAACTGTTCCGAGTCGAGGGTGTATCGAGACAGGGCATCGATGCACCAGAGTAGACTAGCGTATACGCATCTTGACCCATATGATGGGCGATGGATGATCCCATATCCATCGGTGTTTGAAATCAACGATGGTGTACGGGTGCTCAGTAGAGACTGGGAACACTGGACGGACTCGCCGTGAACTCCCAGATGGTATTATACCTTACGTCAGATGGCAGTTCTCTGGTGACACTGGTACAGCTTAGTCTGTTGACCCGAGATCGTCATAGAGTCTTGTGTGATTCCCACTGTGCTTTGATTTCCATCATACCACGTCCAAGAGGGCGTGCAAAAAGGTGGCTTTTGGGTACAGTCCCGAATCACATGGAGGCAATGAGCGATGGGAGGGGATTCGTCTCTCCCGGTATAGGGAGTTGATGTTGCGCTGTGTTCGATTGGCTATAACCGGAAATCCCTGGCCAGGGTTGCTGAGATTTACTGGTAAGTGTTATCATTAGTTTCTCGAACTGTTATAGACCTCATATCGACACGACTTATCGAGCTACTGGGGTCTGACGTTTGCCACCCCTAGGCGAGATATGCGACATATCAGATGACGATACTGGACTGTACGGGAGTGTTACTGTTTGGATTCACAGGAGAATGTACAGGCTTGCTTGTTGATCTTCTGAGCGCTCAATACCTGGGTAGCTGTTACGTTTAGCTGACCGCTTGCAGCTTGTGGGTGTTTGATATGATCATCACCTACTGCCGGCGTATTGACGATTCTTTAGAGTCCTACACAGAGGTTTCTTAGCTCAGGCAAAACGGAGTAGGAGCACATATGTGATATGTGCGGGACCGAGGATAATACGGTATATGATACCGTATTGGATTCTCCCGATATGAGATATCGGCCGGGTATATGTGATATAGCCGGGTCATCGTATTAGTCGGTTATTTGTGAAATATCCGCATTATCGGATCAAGTGTTGATTCGATAATTTAATGTATAATAATATATGTGATATATTAAATTACATTAACTAATATTAGCTCACTAAAAGATTCATTTTCTCACGGGATAATACATTGATATATATGCGATATATGTTAATTGTATTATTTTCTATTGTTACGAAATATATTGTATATGTGATATATATAATATTATAACATGTTAGGGTTACAAATTTAACTATGGTTTAGGGTTTAAACTTGGTTAGGGTTTGGATTAGGGTTAGCTTTTGCATGAAGCTTCCATGAAGCTTCATGAAGCTTTGATTTTGTGGTTGCTTGATATTTTTGTGAGATATTATGTTAACCCAATCCAAACTATTAACCCTGGTTAACTCTCTACAAGGGTTAACTCTCTCATGCTTAACCCTTGGTTAGTTTTGTAACCACTACAATAATTCATTGTTCATCCCAAAAGGATTAGGTTATCTTCTTCATTCTTCTTCTTCATGCTTGAGTTCTTTGATGAAAAAGCTTTCTTTTGTGATGAAAGTGAGTAAGAAAAAGATTTTAAATGAGTGCAAAAATCCTACTTCATCATCCTCATCTATCCTTGCCATTTAGATGAAGGTGTTCACTTCATATTATGAGTGTTAGCTTGTGTTATCGAAACTTCAAGGTAGATCATCTTGGTATCGAAGATCGGAAGCAAAGGTTGCATCATTCTCTTCGTGAAGCCTCTCGAGAGTCCAGAACACGATGATCGCAGCGAAGGGACCTCAACATGGAGCTTAAGAAGTGAAGGACTGGATCTACAAAGGTTGTAATCCCTCTCACTTAGTGTTAAAGTGTTTAACACGCATGTTTTCGCCTAAACCCTAGTTTAAAGATCCGTCTTCGGGTTGTTCGGCACGGCTAAAATTTTAATCGAGCATGGTTGATGCCTCATAGACCCTTGTGCGCGTGCCTAGCAACCCAACAGTGGTATCAGAGACAAGCTAGAGCTTTAGACGAAGTCTAGACGAAGTTTAAAGTCCGATCGAACGCCGAAACCCCGATACGGAACCCTCTCTGGATAATTTTCAAAAAGTTGATTTTTTATTAATTAAAAATGCTAAGAAAAACATGCAGGAAAAACTAAGAATTACTGTGAAGTACGGTCTACTGAGTCAACTATTTGATCGCGGAATCGCGGCCAAACCAAGGGTTTGGCGGCGGTTCCGCGGCCCAAATTATGACTTAGTCCCTGAAATTTCATGTATTGATTCTTTGGTCCTTTCATGGAAATTTTTTCTGGGGATATTTTAATTCCACTCAAGTGTTGAGTTTTCTAGGGTTGTATTGGGGAATCGTTGATTCGATCAGATAATTTAACTTTGTTTAGTTTTGTCCGGATAATTTTTAGAAACTGTTAAAAAGTTCGAACGGATATCAATAACTCACTTTTTCCCCAGTCGGAGAATTTTTCAAAAGTTGGATTTTTTCTCGAGTTTAAGAACGTTCTAAGTCGTGCAAGTAACGCGGTGGACCCTCTAGAAGACAAAAAACCTTAACTCGATTATGTGACCGTCTTGAACTGCCTTTTGAACCTTAGGGTTTGGGGCAGTACGGCGTGCCACATGTGAGGCGTTGGCTTGACCCTTCTACGGCTGGACCATTGGTACTGTGGCATGTGATGGATGTTTTTAAACTGATTTCAAGTGTTGAGATATATTGGGAAAATCTTGGGTGTTTGATTATTCGATCGGAAAATTTAACATTGTCTATTTATCTAGAATGTGATACAATATTTGGAATCCACATGTAGTTATGAGATAACTAATTTGAATATTATAAACATAGCAGTTTAGTCTCAGATGATCGGTTGCCACGGAATTTTGATGCGATCAAAAATCCGTCGCAATCACGTAGCGTACGCGGATACTCGCCGGGTAAACTTAATAGACAGCCATTCCCCATCACCCCGACCAAGTGACTGTAGGAGAACCCCGTCGCCAAAAGCATCCGTTCGGGTGCTCGCGGCAGCGGTGTTCCGCCTTAGTGCACTTCGTCGACGGCATCCGGGGGTGCGGAAGTCTACTAAAGTTTGCGACGAGCATTCAATCAGGATGTCGGGAATCTTGTTGAATTGCCCGACTTGATATTGAAAAGTGTTTTCGATAATGAGACTAAAATGCGCGGTTTATAATTGTTAGGCATGCGATGTCTAAGAAATTCATTTGATTAGGCATGCTATGTCTAAGGAGGTTGCGGATTCCAACTGTTGTAGTTTTACACTTACTTTTCTGCGACCGTAAGTGTAATATGTGATATCGCCGGTTTCGTTGCTATATGTCAACGACAATTGGGATGCGCACATTTACTTACGTTGATGACATGTGATGTTATGTGTTGCTGGATATGTTGTATTGAATCGCCGCGTTTGAATAGCCGGGGGTTTTATGTGAGATAAGAGTTTTTCTTTTTCATTCATGTAAAATTCATTTGTATGTAATATTCTTTTATTGGGGCACTTCGAGCTAGCGGATGATGTCACCGTGGTATATTATTTACTTTTCCGCATTAGGTAGGTCCAAGGCGGGGAACACAAGTAACCGGGTTCTAGGGTCCAGTAGGAGACTATCTCGAGGAGTCGAGACCGGGTCTCCTAACCATAGAATTGGCAGTGTTGCTTGCCGCTCTCGTAGGGGTCTAGGGATGTGGGTTTGGCTATTCATCGCGACCGTGGAATCCGTGTTTTATACAGACTCGTACTAAAACACGGACGTCCTAGTATATCCAATATTTCATATATGTTCTTCTGCTGCAATGTTCTGTGATGAGATCATATTACTGCCTGAGACGAATGTTTATATTATATATATGAGATATATATTATATTGCAGATTTCGTTTCAAAAGAGATGCTTGTGAAGCATATTAAAATGGGACTTCATTAATGAGATTAATGAAACTAAAAGAAACCTAAGATGTTGTAGAAACTTGTTTCAAAAACAGGTAGCTACGGTTCTTGCTTTGCATCGCGGTGTTCCTTGTAGAACATCCTGCACCTTATTCGATAAGGAAAGGGCCGAGATCCCTTCACCGGGAGTGACCCCTTTAGCAATAACTGGCAGATGCTACACCCCTCGGTTTGGTTTTGATTGCTTCTATAGTTTTTTGCTTTGCATAGTGATATATATGATATATCCTGCACCTTATTCGACGAGGAAAGGGCCGACGATCCCTTCACTGGGAGTGACCCCTTTAGCAAAACTAGAAAAAGCCTAAAAAACACTCCATTTAAAATCACTCGATTCTACAACGATATCAAGTTCATTACGCAAAAGGTTTTCTTAAAACCTGTCGTAGCCCTCCGTCATTTTAGATAAGTAATGGTTAGTATTCGTGCTGCGTTTTTTGACCTCTGTCAAGGCGTAGTGTGCGGTAGCTGATTAGTGCTTATCTGTATAAACATATGATGTGATTGATTTAGGGTAGTCGTGCGACCTTGTTGACCTCTGTCAAGAGTCGTGCGGTGGGTTTACTTCAACCAGGAAATGACGGGTTGAACTTGACTAGCAGCCTATGGTTTGTTGACCTCTGTCAAGGTCATAGGACGCTAGGGGTAAAATATTATTGGGAATTTCAAGTGTTGAAATTTGCAATGAGATTGCATACCTTCTATGAGATAGTTGGATCCCGATACCCGCTGCGAGTAAGAGTTACTCCTGGGAGAGTTTTACACATTACAATTAGCCGATCAAGTAGGTGTCTAGAAAGGTCTTAACGGGGTTACGCCTCTGGGAAAACAAGGTTTACATTAATTAGGTTCGTGCGAAAGCACGGGGGACCTCCCTCAAAGTACCGACACTGACCTGGCTGAAAGATTGGCAAACTTGCAGCGTGTAATTAATCCCGGCTAGTCTTTCCTTTTAGGGTTTGAAGGAAGATTTGATTAAAACAGTGGGAGACATCCTGATTAGATGTATTAGATAACCAATCTAATCTTGCAAGAGCATACGCTGAGTGTTTTCTTCTCTCTCTCTCCAGGTAGCGACCATATCACGCCTTAATCAAGATAATAATACGGATATATTGACCGAACCCGCTTGTTATACTGAGCTGGGGAACGTTGGTCCCGCTCCAACTTATAATTGTTATAAGACAGAGCAGGAAATTGGGGAATACCAGATTTCCCATGCCGCCCAAACGAAGAAAGTACATGTTGATGCATCATCTTCGGGTGTGTTCATTACAGAGAACTGTTTCTCAGTATCCTTTACGTCCTGGGTATGAGATACCGAATCAGGATCCCGCATATGTAATCTGTTACATGGGCTACATATAGGTAGAGAAATGAGAACGGGTGATAAGTTTCATGAGATACAAACGGTGCAAGTGTTGCAGCCGAGTCTGTTGGTCACTATCACCCTGTACTACCAGAATACATTGATTCTGAACAAATGTTATTAGATACCGAACCTGATATACAAAATCATATCAGTCTCTTTATTAGTAAAGAAAGGATATACTTTTGTATTGTTGGATAATGTTTTGAACATTTCCTGTATCAAGAGTTGATCGGTTCAGGCACGTTATCTAAACACATTAACGTTCTTAATCAAACTACAGTTCTTAGTATACAGAACACACACGAGAGGAAGAGTTCAGAAATGAACGAATCCTTCTTGAGGCATTGTAGACTAGGTCATATCAATGCGACCCGACTAGCTAAGTTACATTTATATGCATATTTAAATTTATTTGAATTTACATCTTGTGAAACTTGCCGGTCATGTCACAGAGATAAGATGACCATAGCTCTGTTTATTGGAAACAGAGAAAGAGTTAGTGAACTCTTGGGATTGATACATGATGATGTATGTAAAGTCCTCTGTCGACATATGCCAAGATCGGTTCTCTGTACTTCATTACATTCTCTGATGATCTCTCAAGATTCAGACATATATTCCTGTTGAAACACAAGTCCGAAGCTTTTGAGATATTCACAGAATATAAGTTAGAAGTAAAGAACCAAAATACCGGTATAAGTATTTTATCTTTTGATGAGATTAAGGAGGAGAATACTTGAGCACGGAATTTCTGGACTATTCTAAAGGAGAATGAGATTCTCTCTCAGCATTACTCCTCCGTATACACCACCGTACGTCGGTGTATCGGGGCGGAGCAATAGCACCCTATGTGATATGGTGTGCTCTATGATGAGTACTACTGAGTTTCCTATTTCTTTTTGGGAGTTATGCGTTTGAGAAGATGCATACCTATCGAATAGGGTTCAAATCAAATCAGTTGCCTACCACTTCATATGTGATATGGATTGGGAAGAGCCCATATCTTAAGTTTCTTAAGATTTGGGGTTGTCCGGCCTATGTCTAAAAGCAAAATCCGGACAAACTTGAGGTAAAGACAGATCTGTGGAAGTTTGTTGGATATCCCAAGCATACGTAAAGGAATATCTTCTACCTAATCGAGGAACAAAATATGTTTTGTTTCTCAACATGCCACCTTTGTGAAAGGGAATTTCTTGTGAAGAAATTATTGGTCATGAGGTAGAACTGGAAGGAGTTCTAGCTATATAAACTACAGTAGATGATTTGGTAGAACCAAAGGATTCAATAGTAACCAACGAACCTCAGCCTGTACGCCGATCTAGTAGGGTTCCTCACCCACCTGAGAGATACTTCGGTTTCTCTATGACAGTGGGAGCGAGGATTGCATCATGAGATGATGACCCAACTAGTTTCGGGCTGGCCATCAGGAGTGGGACTCTGTAAGAATGGTTGGATGCTTATCGATCTGAGATGGAATCCTTATACACCAACAAAGTATGGACTTTGGTTGCTTTATCTGAAGAGTTAAATCCCTATCAGGAGCAAGTATATCTTGAGAAGACTACTAGGTGTACATGGGAAAGTTGAGAATTTCAAAGCTATGCTTAAGTCCATCCAGATCCTACTTGCCACGGCTACATACCATGACTACGATATCTGGTGGTTGGGTGTCATGACTGCTTTTCTAAGTGATGATTTGGAAGAGAGCGTCTATAAGTACACAGCCAGAGGGCTTCGTAGACAGTGGGAGCAGCGGAAACGTGTGCAAGATGTTTTATGTTGATAAAGCAGACATCGTGGAGTTGGAACATCTGTTTTGATGTGGTAGTCAAAGAGTTTGACTTAATCAAAATGGTAGATGAACCTTGTATATACAAAAAGGTAGTAGGGAGTATGGTGGTGATCCTCGTAGAGTACGTGGATGACATACTCTTGATAGGGAAGGAGTTTTCTATGCTACAATCGGTTAATCTCCGCTTATCACAAGGATTCTCTATATAGGATCATAGTGATACCTCCTGAATCCTCGATTTTGGATCTATGAGATAGATCTAATTGGATGTTAGGATACTCACTAGTTGTAGTGAGATGGTATCAATCGATCCTGGGGAGAATCACTGGAAAGGTTCCAGGGTGATAAGGACGACTGAATGTCAGTCGCGGGCATTGTCTTTACCCTCAGTGGAGGGACAGTATGTTGGAAGAGTTCCAAGCTAGATACCGTGACTTACTAGACGATTAAAGGCAAGATACATCGTTACCAAGGATGCTACCAAAGAGGCAGTCTGGATATATATAAGTTCATGAGATGAACTTCGTTCTTACCATTGTGTGACAATGGAGTTGTGGCTTTAGCCAAGGAACGACCGTCCCATCAGAAATCCAGATATAATTCTTAGGCAGTATCACCTGATCATGGAGATGGTTGATCTCCAGGGAGATTAAGGTTAGGAGAGTAGACATAGAGGAAAACAGCGCGGATCCACTCACAAAGGCCTTTTTCCCAGTAGAGACATTTAAGGGATGGTTGAGTATGAGATACTTCAACCGTAGCTAATTGTTGGGTATGTGATACCACAACAGCTGGCCCTAGTGCAAGTGGGAGATTGTTAGTTATATGTATGCCCTAGAGGCCATTACTGTACATACGATGTATATTTTAGTGGATGCTAGGACATATATAGGGAGGACTTTCTTGCTCGACATGATAGTATGCTATCTGGTAGCACTTTATCTTAACATGCACTCTGATTGTCTCTATGTTACATATTGATAAAGCCCTTAGGGTATGTGCTCGGCTACTAGGACTATGATGAGATCATACTAGTGGGGCCACGGTAGTCGACGAGTACATCGTATAACTGTTCCTAGTCGAAGGTTTATCGAGACAGGGTATCGATGCACCAGAGTAGACTAGCATATACGCATCTTGACCCATATGATGGGCGATGGATGATCCCGTATCCATCGGTGTTTGACATAAAGGATGGTGTACGGGTGCTCAGTAGAGACTGGGTATACTAGACGGACTCGCCGAGAACTCCCAGATGGTATTATACCTTACGTCTGATGGCAGTTCTCTGGTGACACTGGTACAGCTTAGTCTGTTGACCCGAGATCGTCATAGAGGCTTGTGTGATTCCCACCGTGCTTTGATTTCCATCATACCACGCCCAAGAGGGCGTCCAAAAAGGTGGCTTTTGGGTACAGTCCCGAATCACATGGAGGCAATGAGCGATAGGAGGGGATTCGTCTCTCACGGTATAGGGAGTTGATGTTGCGCTGTGTTCGATTGGCTATAACCGGAAATCCCTTATCAGGGTTGCTGAGATTTACTGGTAAGTCTTATCAGTAGTTTCTTGAACTGTTATAGACCTCATATCGACACGACTTATCGAACTACTGGGGTCTGACGTTTACCACCCCTAGGCGAGATATGCGACATATCAGACGACGATACCGGACAGTACGGGAGTGTTACTGTTTGGATTCACAGGAGAATGTACAGGCTTGCTTGTTGATCTTCTGAGCGCTCAATACCTGGGTAGCTGTTACGTTTAGCTGACCGCTTGCAGCTTATGGGTGTTTGATATGATCATCACCTACTGCCGGCATATTGACGATTCTTTAGAGTCCTACACAGAGATTTCTTAGCTCAGGCAAAACGGAGTAGGAGCACATATGTGATATGTGTGGGACCGAGGATAATACGGTATATGATACCGTATTGGATTCTCCCGATATGAGATATCGGCCGGGTATATTTGATATAGCCGGGTCATCGTATTAGTCGGTTATTTGTGAAATAGCCGGATTATCGGATCAAGTGTTGATTCGATAATTTAATGTGTAATAATATATGTGATATATTAAATTACATTAACTAATATTAGGTCACTAAAAGATTCATTTTCTCATGGGATAATACATTGATATATATGCGATATATGTTAATTGTATTATTTTCTATTGTTACGAAATATATTGTATATGTGATATATATAATATTGTAACATGTTAGGGTTACAAATTTAACTATGGTTTAGGGTTTAAACTTGGTTAGTGTTTGGATTAGGGTTAGCATTTGCATGAAGCTTCCATGAAGCTTCATGAAGCTTTGACTTTGTGGTTGCTTGATATTTTTGTGAGATATTATGTTAACCCAATCCAAACCATTAACCCTAGTTAACTCTCTACAAGGGTTAACTCTCTCATGCTTAACCCTTGGTTAGTTTTGTAACCACTACAATAATTCATTGTTCATCACAAAAGGATTAGGTTATCTTCTTCATTCTTCTTCTTCATGCTTGAGTTCTTTGATGAAAAAGCTTTCTTTTGTGATGAAAGTGAGTGAGAAAAAGATTTTAAATGAGAGAAAAAATCCTACTTCATCATCCTCATCTATCCTTGTCATTTAGATGAGGGTGTTCACTTCATATTATGAGTGTTAGCTTGTGTTTTCGAAACTTCAAGGTAGATCATCTTGGTATCGAAGATCGGAAGCAAAGGTTGCATCATTCTCTTCGTGAAGCCTCTCGAGAGTCCAGAACACGATGATCGCAGCGAAGGGACCTCAACATGGAGCTTAAGAAGTGAAGGACCGGATCTACAAAGGTTGTAATCCTTCTCACTTAGTGTTAAAGTGTTTTACACGCATGTTTTCGCCTAAACCCTAGTTTAAAGATCAGGCTTCGGGTTGTTCGGCACGGCTAAAATTTTAATCGGGCATTGTTGATGCCTCGTAGACCCTTGTGCGCGTGCCTAGCAACCCTACAGTTCCCGCTGTACTTAGATTACTACCCTACCACGGCTCAAAGGAGTCGTGCAAACTGGTAGTAGTTGGGTGTAGTCCTGAAGCACTTGGAAGCAGTGGCGGTTAGACAGGATTCATCTCTCCCGGTATTGGGGGTTGATATCGCGCTGTGTATGGAGAGCCATTACGCAAGGTCCCTGGCCAAGGCAAGCGAGATTTACTGGTAGGTGCTCCAGTAGTTTCTCATGGTGTAATGGGCTTCACTCCGACACAACTTATACTGCTATTAGGGGTCTGACGTTTACCACCCCCTAGGCCAGATATGCGATAGTCCTAGACGAACAGACCGGATTGTACGGAGATTGTCACATACAGGCTCAGTAGGAGTTCGGATGGGTTTCCTCATCGTCCTTCTTATCGATATCTACCTGGAGACCGTTACGTACAGCTAGTACCGCTTGCGGCCTGTGGTTAAACCCACTGCCAGCGTAGTGTCGAGTCTTTAGAGTCCCACACAGAGAGTTTCCCTATACCGGGCAAAAGGTGTAGAGGCCGTATGGTTTTACGGCAGGGCCACGATCACTTATGTACACTTGTGCACGTACTATGATCGGGCAGATAATACTAATGGGCTTTGATTTAAGCCGGATCCTAGTATTATACAGATGGATTTATTCAGTCTCAGTTTATCCGTGTTTTTCGGAAATACGGATGGGAGGGGCAGTCTCGTAATTTGTCGGGAAGCTTCTAGACGGAGGTGACTCATTTGTGTTTATTTCTTTTTAGATTTAAACTAAATGAGGTGGAGGAGATGAGGTATAGTTTCATTAAATGATCCATGACTCATTAGGTAACTCATTAGATGATTCACCTTGTGAATTAAATGAAGCATGATGAATATTAGCTAGATATTTATTTTGATGATATTATTATGCTTCATGATATTCACAAATGAGAATAGTTCATCCATTATCACAAAACACTTCTCTCTCCTCAAGTCTTCATCTTCTTCCTCAAACCCTAAAAGCTCTCATGAGTTGAGAATCCTAGGGTTTAAAGTGACTAAGTAATCCATCTAAATACTCTACACCCTCTAAGACTTCTAGATTAGCAAACTAGAAGCCGTAGTTATCTCAGATTCGAGATAGGAGCTCGGACTATAGACTCTCGGGTGGATCGTCTTTGACTCGAGGAGGCCGTTGAGGTACCCATGTTCCATAGAGCCGACGAGGTGTGGAGGACAATGATGAAGACCCAAAAGACAAGTAACGTGAGGTATAACCTCGAATCAGAGTAGTTAAACCTCTCGTAGTTTGCTAGTATTGGTTTAGACATGATCCGTGTGCTCAAGTCCGTGTTATGAAGCTTTGATAATTGTTTTTCATATATTCGGCCTTCCCGCGAACACGTGGGGTGCGTGACATGGACTTACAATAGTATCAGAGCCTACTAAACCTTTACTAGCTTGGTAGTAACTTATTAGAACTTCGATCGTCGGAAAAACACGAAAACTTAACCTCGGACCCCTCAAGTTTCTGTCGATTTCAAACCTGTCAAAAAAATTATTTCAGAGGTATGAAAGTTCACAGCAGGGAATTATAAGAATACTGGAGAAATAGGAGACCCTAACTCGGTTAGACGATCGCGAAAGCGCGGCGAGTTGGTGCAATACGCCGTGGATCCACGGCCGAGTCGACTCTGAGTTGACACGTATTTACACAGTTTGTCTTATTTTTGGGTGTTTTGTTTTCTTGTATTTTTTGTTTCCGCCCAGGTCTTTTCATTGCTGGCTTGAATTTAGGGTAGACACGGAAAAAGGTTGCCGATCGAAATTCTAAGTTAGTTGCTAATCAGGTTTTATCTGTGATGTTTAATGCGTTCGTAAACCTCCGCTAACTGCTGGTATGTCGGTTAGTTGGGGGTTGCACATTTCTGTGATGGATATTGGTTTGTGTATATGTGTTGGAGATATTGCCCTCAGAGTCAATTATTGGATCACAAGCACGTGATTGCAATGATTGAGGGAGGACCTATCCCGGTAGGACAGTCTTACTCGAGATGATAGTATGCTATCTGGTTTATCTTTATCATCGTGTACTGCTTTAGGTGACCTGACATGTCGCTATTACACGTTGATAGAGCCCCTAGGATTCTTGCTTGACTGCCAGCAGTATGATGGCGATCATATACGTGGGAGCTGGTGGTCTATAAGCACATCCTTAAAAGGTCCCTAGTCGTAGGAGTTTCGAGACAGGGCATCGATACTCCGTTAGTAGACTAGTGTATACAGTCGAGACCCCGACGAGGGGCGGTGGCCGGTCTCACAAGCCACTGGTGTCAGTTGGTTCACCTAAGATGTATACAGGTGCTCATTGGGTTATGAGTACACCGGACAGGACTCGCCGGGAACCTGCTAGTTGGTCTTATACCAGATGTCAGATAGCAGTTTCCTGGTGACATGTGTACAGGTTAGTTCATCGACCTGAGATCGTCATTTGTCTCGTGTGAGTTCCCACTGTGCTTTGATTACTACCCTACCACGGCTCAAAGGAGTCGTGCAAACAGGTTTTAGTTGGGTACAGTCCCGAGCCACATGGAGGCAGTGAGCGGATCTGCAGGGGTTCGTCTCTCTCGGTATTGGGGGTGAGGTCGCGCTGTGTCTAGGAGAGCCATTACACAAAGCCCTCGGCCGAGGCAGGAGATTTACTGGTAGGTATTCCAGTAGTATCTCAGGGTGTTCTGGGCTACGCTCCGACACGACTTGTACCGCTTTTGGGGGTCTGACTTTTACCAACCCCCTAGGCCCGCCATGCGATACTCATAGACGAACGGACCGGACTGTACGGATATTGTCACTGACAGGCTCAGTTGGGTGTCGGGGTGAGCTTCCTCATCGACGTCCCATTTGGTCAATACCTGGTGGCCCGTCACGTATTGGCTTATACCTCTGACGTGCTGGTGGTTAAATCCACAGCCAAGGTATTGACGAGTCTTTAGAGTCCACCACACTCAGTTACTCAAGTTTCGGGCGAAACGCTGTAGAGGCCGTATGGAGATATGGCAGGGTTCGATCAGATACGTACGGTATTGCACGGATCGTGATCGGACAGTTTTTACTAGCCGGCTTTGGCTTAAGCCGGATTCTAGTATTTGATAGTGTAGTTTTGTCTCTTTGCATTTGTGTTCAGTGGGAATACAAATGCGGGCATGTATTTGCAGCAGTGGGGTTTTCCTGTAATTTATTACGGGATCGGTTTTCTGAAGTTGCCAGTTTGCATTCCGTTCCGGCCGGTTTTCCTTCATTCCTTCTCGGTCGGACTTTCTTGTTGGAAGGGGGTTATTTGCAGTTTGCAAATAACTCTTTTGTGGAGGGTCTTGTTGCTTATGTGCCTTTGTCATGATGAGATTCCTTTTTAATCTCATCACTTGCTTTTCATTTGATGGTTGGTGGAAAGGATTTAGATAAGAAATGAGAGTGACCTTCTTCTTTAATTATCTTTTCCTTTTCTTATTTGATAAATTCCTTTTTTCTCTCTCCAATCTCATTCTTGAGATAAAGAGGCCGGCCACATTATTTGTGACAAGGGGATTTTTATTTTGGTTGAAAAAATGCTCATCTCATTTTTCCATGGTTGCAAAAGATAAGCTTCAAAGCTCATTTCTTTCTCTCCTTCTCTTCTCCATTCCTCCACATTAAGGCAACCTCATAACCCTAAAGAGACAAGTTCACTACACTATTCTATAGCAAGCCTTGGACGCGTCGGCTAGCCAACTTCGCGCCCGAGTTGCCTCGGTCAAGAGGCGGGAGCCCGTAAAAGATTCCGGCTACGTGGCGCAACATGGTATCAGAGCCACGCCATTAACCTTGCCTAGCTTGCTCTAGCGCGTTTAGAACCCGATCGAACAAAATCCCCAAAAACCGTATTTTTGTGCACATATGTTCTCTGTTGAAATTTTAGGAGCTCAAAAAATTTCAGGGGCATGTACAACAAATTATAAGAATTCTGGGAAAATACGATCCACTGATTCCTCACTTCGACCGCGGAAGCGCGGCCAAACCCCTGGTTTGGCCGCGCTTGCGCGGCGGAAAAGAGGAATCGTGGCACCATATTTTCCCAGTAAGCTTATGAGTAGGAAATAGGGCATTTGGGATATTTTCTTTGGGCCCAGATTTTCTGTAAGTGCTACAGTAGTGTGTGGGGCCCACTTGATAAATTTGTTCGATCGGATATTTTAAACATGCTAGTTCACAGTTTTTACATTATATCTGCGACCGTGAATGTCACTTGATCGGTAAATCCCGTCTAACTGCTATAGCCCGGTTAGACGGATTTGCGAACGTGATTTTCACGTTGATGTTCTGTGATTGTACTGTGTTGTTGTGGATCGGTCGTGGAGGATAGCCTGGTTGCAGTAGTAGTGCAGTTTTGTTTTATATGTACATTTCATATTGCGGGGCGAGCGTCCGACATGTGGACTGCCGTCACTGCCAGTTTGTATTATTATTTTGGGGCACGACCTGGTTGCGGTCGATGTACCCGTTGTATGTATATTTTACTTTCTGTACTAGGATTACCCCGCGGAGGGGTGCACGGGTAGCCGGGTTCTGGAGGGCAACAAGCCCGCATCTCATGGCATTGAGACGGAGGGGGCTTTACTCTAGAATTGGCGGGCTATTCGCCGCACTCGTAGGGGGTACAGGTTGACCCAAGAGGGGTGCCCAAGTTACCGGATTCCGTGAAGTGCTGGGTGGTCCATTCACGGTGCTGAAGGGGGCTGCCTCGCTTCAGGTTTTGGCGGGTGACTTGCCGCGCCCGTAGGGGTATAGGTTTTCATTGCACAGGCTATCCACACGACCAGGGGAACGTCGGGTTTCAGCAGCGGCTCTGTGAAACCCGAGGCTTCCAGATATCTGTATTGTTCTGTGATGCTGTTCTTTTCTGTGATGTTGCATTTTATTCACGCCTTGAGCGAAATACTATATATTGGTATATATATTAGTAGATGTTGTATATGTTTTTCATCCGCGCTAGTCCAGTCCCCGCTCTGCCGTTAGTTAGCTAACCTAACGGGTGATGACGGGACCCAGTGGCGAATGCGGATGGCATATACGTACGTCAGTATATTTTCGTTCTTTGTGGTGTGATTAATTGATGGGACTGCGTTGATTCGGATCAATGCAAGATAAACAAACCTATTCTGATGTTGTTGGAACACTTTTCAAAAGGCTGTTATTGCAAGGACGTTCACTTTTGTTTTGCATCGTGGTATTCATTTGGAATATCCTGCTCCTCAGTCGACGAGGCAAGGGCCGAGATCCCTTCACCGGGAGTGACCCCTTGGACAGAAGTTTGCGTCAGGGCATTAACTTCACTATAGCCGATTACTTTTGCTTTGCATCGTGGTATTCAGTTGGAATATCCTGCACCTCATTCTACGGGGAAAGAGCCGAGATCCCTTCACCGGGAGTGACCTCTTTAGTAAAGGTTTTCGTCACTATATTTTCTAAAAAGTTATCCAGTTCCTTCAACGATATCAAGTTCATTACGTTAAAGGTTTTTCGCCAAAAACCAGTCGTAGCCCTCCGTCATTTCAGATTAGTATTACTTAGTATTCGCGCTACGTTTGTCGTTGCTATTCGCCGAGGCGTAGTGTGCGGTAGCTTTGTTGTGCTATTCTGTCGCATGGATATGTAGATTGGTTAGGACAGTCGTACGACTTTGTTGATTATTCGTCAAGGGTCGTGCGGGTGGGTTTAACGCAATCAAGATAATGACGGGTTGAACTTGACTAGGACCTTTTGATTTGTTGATTATTCGTCAAGGTCACTTGGGTCCTAGGGGTAAAAAATCACATCGGGAGTTTCAAAAGAACTGAAACTTACCAGGCATGCGCATACCTTCTGGAGTGTGGTGACTTGAGTGGATTCCGTCAAGTTATCATGCGATGATAGTTGGATCCCGATTCCCACTGATGAGTTAGTTTACTCCTCGGGTGACCCCGACTAGTTCTTCTTTCAGGTTTGGAGGAGAATTTGAGGTACAGTGGGAGGTTTCCAGATTAGATAAAGTGATAACCATTCTGATCTAGGTTAGAGTGCACGCTGAGTGTTTCTTTTCTCTCTCTCTGGCAGCGACCATTGACCCGACCCCAAAACTTTGACTCAGTGACCAAGTTGACCGAACCTTCTTAACACTGGCTTTTGGATTGTCAGAGTTGCAGACCTCATTGCCACTCCTACTTTTACCCTTTTCTCCAGGACACCCCGTATTACTACGAACGTCCACTTCCATTGGACAAAACCATCGTATGGTTAGATACGAACTCAAAGGACTTCGAGGATGGTTTCTGGTTCTGGAGAAAACGAATAGGATTATTCAGTTGTCTTTTCTTTTCACCTTCTCTCAGGTTGCGAGTACTCCTTGGTTTAGGAGTAGTACACCTATTACGTAAATTGGATAGTCTTCTTCCAAACCATAGGCTGGTGCCGACGGGTAGGGAATGAAGAAAACCAATTAGCATAACGATGGTGTGCAGAAGGTATTAAGTTAAGACAAAGCAAGGGATTAGTAAGAGGGCAAAGTAAGTTGCGACTGCTATTCACGACCAAACCAAGTATTTCTTCGCCAA
This sequence comes from Agapanthus africanus, assembly GCA_030015575.1. Lineage (NCBI taxonomy): Eukaryota > Viridiplantae > Streptophyta > Magnoliopsida > Asparagales > Amaryllidaceae > Agapanthus > Agapanthus africanus. Next base: position 431,610,533 of record JASDDO010000026.1, read on the forward strand.
TCCTAAATCACCTTTGTATTTCTCCAGGACACTCCGTATCACTACGAAGATCCCATTTTATTGGATAATCCATCGTATGGTTATATACGAACTCGAAAGGAACTTGTTCCAGTTCGGGGATGGATCCTGGTTCAGGAGAAATAGGAATAAAGTACATTCAGGTGTCTTTTATCTTCACCTTCTCTCGCATTGCGAGTGTTCCTAGGATTAGGACAGTACACCCTTTATGCTTTTTGGATAGTCTTCTTTCAAACCATAGGCTGGTGCCGAACGGTAGGGAAGGAAGAAAACCATTTGGCCTAAAGGGGTGTACAGAAGGTAATGACTAAAGACATATGAAGGGATTTGGAGAGGTGGCAAAGAATTATACGGTTATAGTTGTGAATCTGGATAATGGAAGAGGCATTACTAGGAATACCAGGATACCCCGACGAAACATTTCAATGTTTCAGTTTCACTGTGTACTGTTAATAGAAAACTGATTTCCCGATTAGACACTTACTCCAGGGTATGTATTTGCCAGGTATGATTCTCACATCTGTATGGTTTTACAGATGATGAGTGGGAGTGAGTTATTGGGAATTAGGTGATCATCCTCATTATATCGGGATTCGTTGTAATCGGTGATATTTTGAGGAAGTCACCTGGGCTGTTTGCCGGTCGGCAAATATTTGGTTTTGAATATCCGCTGTTTTGCACCAATTTCAAATTGATATATCTGTACTTCTATTTTCATAGAGTGAGATATACCTTTTGATATTATGTCGATGACATTTACCTATACCAGTGGATGGTTAGGTAAGGAGCATTGAACAGCGGTGTAATTCTTCTTAACCATAAGTACAGTTTTCAACCTACGACGCACAGTGAAAGAGTTGTAAGACTCAGCGGACTTATACAGAGTATTGTATATTGTCCAGTGTCCATCAGGACAGAGGGGTTGGTCCTCGTACTATATTCGGTTTACTTATGACTTCTCTAGATTTTAGACAGCTGTTTCGTGGAAACACAGGGTCTAAATTTTGAGGAGTTATAGGTATTTGAATAGAGTAGAGAACCAGGTATAGCAAGTATCGGGATTCTTCAAAGTGATCGAAGATGTAGATACTTGTGTATGGTATTCAGTTGATAGTAATGATTAAGAGAACTTGCTTCTCTTTCAGGATACTCATAATTGGAAGCATTCCTAAGTTGAGTAACGCTGATCGGCCTCCTTCCATTTAGTTTACATGCACTGGAGATAGCTGCATGATTTGAATCTGGTTCAATTAAATCAGTGCCTCTGTTTCTATATTGGATATAGAACAGTTCATATCTTGACATTGTTAAGGTACGGGGAGTTGTCCGGCTTATGCTTAAAACCAGACACTGGACAACTCAAGGCACGTTTCTGTAATGGCTGTTTGTGGGTTGACCCAGGCTATGACGAGGGTTGATTTTCTACCATCTGGATGAACAGTAGAAATATTGTTCTAGACTCGCCACAGTTTTATTAAAAATGGATTTTTTTTTCAGAAAAAGTAGTGGGAGTATGGTAGAACTGGAAGTGATTCCAGAACCACAAACGATTACTGAAGATTTGATAAGGAACCTAAAGATTCAATCTGTATTGACATTCCATTAGCCACTCCGCAGATACGGTGGGTAACTTCAGGCACCCGAGAGGTACTCCGGTAGCCTCAAGGACGGTGACAGGGAAGTTCTTGTTTACCCACAATTACCATTGCTGTTGTTCCAGGCTGCGAGACCCGGCAGGAGGATGAGTATAGCATCGTTCTAAACTAGCTTTAGAACTTCACGTCTGTATGACTCTGCCAGAAGGTTGTCGTAGTCAGTGGGAGCAGCGGAAGCATTGGTGGACATCAGGCTTATGTCTATTTATAGACTAAAGCAGATACAGCGGAGATAGATCATCTATTTCTGATGTGACAGTCATAGGTTTGACTTCATCAGAATAGGGGATGGATCTGTTGAGAAGGTAGTAGGGTGTAATGTCATGGTATTTGGATGACATACACAGAGTAGGAAAGGAAACTCCTACACTACGATCGGTTATACTTTGGTCGTCACACAGTGGTTTCTCCACACAGGACTTGGATATTATATCAGATATTCTGGTTACTAGATCTGTGGTTTTAGATCTAGATTTGGGTGGTTTCCCAATCTGGGTACCTTGACAGCATTCTATGAGTATTTAGAATGGACGACTCCTGGCATGGTAGTGCACCTGCAGTTGATGGCGTCACCCTCTCTAAAGGTGTCTTATAGACTAAAGGGGAGAGGGATACTCATGATTGGCAGATCACTTGCTTAGGCAATTGAGTCAATCATGAGATGTCAAGTACCACACCAGATGTTGTTCTTGCACTAGATGCAATAAGTTGATATTGATCCAATCCTGGAGAAACAGTCGGAAGCAGTCTTAGAACATAAGTGAATGTTCTAGGGATATGATAACGACAGCCTTATTTGGGAGACAGTTATCATTCCAGGCTTCCAAGGTGACATTGACGACAAGGAGGTTGTCAGAGTTATAGTTTTCCCTCTGACGAGGGGCAGTATTTTGGACAGGTGATCCAAGGCAATACTGAGGGAGGCATGGCGCAGGGTACTGATTAAGTTCAGTTGACGATACAGTCTAAGAAGTTTGGATTTGGAGTTCATTTATGAGCTAGGTCCCATCAGACATCCAGACATTCTAAGACAGGTATTGCTCATTTCGGGAGATGGCTTTCTCCGCGAACTTGAGATATAGAGAGACATAGAAAGAAACTTCTCTGCGGATCCACTCACTGAGGCTATTCCTCGAACGCAATAGTTTCGCAAACGAGCTTTGTGAGACTGACTTGTAGAGGAGTTGGGTGTTCGATATCACACGGGCTGTGAGTATGCGGCATCGCAATAATTAGCCTTGAGTGCAAGTGGGAGATTGTTGGAGATATTGCCCTCAGAGTCAATTATTGGATCACAGGCACGTGATTGCAATGATTGAGGGAGGACCTATCCCGGTAGGACAGTCTTACTCGAGATGATAGTATGCTATCTGGTTTATCTTTATCATCGTGTACTGCTTTAGGTGACCTGACATGTCGCTATTACACGTTGATAGAGCCCCTAGGATTCTTGCTTGACTGCCAGCAGTATGATGGCGATCATATACGTGGGAGCTGGTGGTCTATAAGCACATCCTTAAAAGGTCCCTAGTCGTAGGAGTTTCGAGACAGGGCATCGATACTCCGTTAGTAGACTAGTGTATACAGTCGAGACCCCGACGAGGGGCGGTGGCCGGTCTCACAAGCCACTGGTGTCAGTTGGTTCACCTAAGATGTATACAGGTGCTCATTGGGTTATGAGTACACCGGACAGGACTCGCCGGGAACCTGCTAGTTGGTCTTATACCAGATGTCAGATAGCAGTTCCCTGGTGACATGTGTACAGGTTAGTTCATCGACCTGAGATCGTCATTTGTCTCGTGTGAGTTCCCACTGTGCTTTGATTACTACCCTACCACGGCTCAAAGGAGTCGTGCAAACAGGTTTTAGTTGGGTACAGTCCCGAGCCACATGGAGGCAGTGAGCGGATCTGCAGGGGTTCGTCTCTCCCGGTATTAGGGGTGAGGTCGTGCTGTGTCTAGGAGAGCCATTACACAAAGCCCTCGGCTGAGGCAGGAGATTTACTGGTAGGTATTCCAGTAGTATCTCAGGGTGTTCTGGGCTACGCTCCGACACGACTTGTACCGCTTTTGGGGGTCTGACTTTTACCAACCCCCTAGGCCCGCCATGCGATACTCATAGACGAACGGACCGGACTGTACGGATATTGTCACTGACAGGCTCAGTTGGGTGTCGGGGTGAGCTTCCTCATCGACGTCCCATTTGGTCAATACCTGGTGGCCCGTCACGTATTGGCTTATACCTCTGACGTGCTGGTGGTTAAATCCACAGCCAAGGTATTGACGAGTCTTTAGAGTCCACCACACTCAGTTACTCAAGTTTCGGGCGAAACGCTGTAGAGGCCGTATGGAGATATGGCAGGGTTCGATCAGATACGTACGGTATTGCACGGATCGTGATCGGACAGTTTTTACTAGCCAGCTTTGGCTTAAGCCGGATTCTAGTATTTGATAGTGTAGTTTTGTCTCTTTGCATTTGTGTTCAGTGGGAATACAAATGCGGGCATGTATTTGCAGCAGTGGGGTTTTCCAGTAATTTATTACGGGATCGGTTTTCTGAAGTTGCCAGTTTGCATTCCGTTCCGGCCGGTTTTCCTTCATTCCTTCTCGGTCGGACTTTCTTGTTGGAAGGGGGTTATTTGCAGTTTGCAAATAACTCTTTTGTGGAGGGTCTTGTTGCTTATGTGCCTTTGTCATGATGAGATTCCTTTTTAATCTCATCACTTGCTTTTCATTTGATGGTTGGTGGAAAGGATTTAGATAAGAAATGAGAGTGACCTTCTTCTTTAATTATCTTTTCCTTTTCTTATTTGATAAATTCCTTTTTTCTCTCTCCAATCTCATTCTTGAGATAAAGAGGCCGGCCACATTATTTGTGACAAGGGGATTTTTATTTTGGTTGAAAAAATGCTCATCTCATTTTTCCATGGTTGCAAAAGATAAGCTTCAAAGCTCATTTCTTTCTCTCCTTCTCTTCTCCATTCCTCCACATTAAGGCAACCTCATAACCCTAAAGAGACAAGTTCACTACACTATTCTATAGCAAGCCTTGGACGCGTCGGCTAGCCAACTTCGCGCCCGAGTTGCCTCGGTCAAGAGGCGGGAGCCCGTAAAAGATTCCGGCTACGTGGCGCAACAATATGAACTCTATTGGATCGTCGTGGATGAATAGCCGGGGATGCGAGATTAGGGTTTTTATCTTTCATTCGATGTAAATTGTAATATGTTGTAATATTTTTTTGCGGGGCACATCCGGGTTGAGGTTGTATCCACCGTTGTATTATTTCATTTACTGTTTTATGCTCCTAGGATAGACCTAAGATGGGGTGCACAAACTACCGGGTACATTGAAGTGTTTAATGGCCTACTAACGTCGTTGAGGGGGACTGTTTCACTTCTGGTACTAGGCGGATAGTTTGCCGCACCTGTAGGGGTCTAGGGTGGGGTTTGGCTATTCATCACGACCGTGTAATCCGTCTTTTGTTACAGACTCAAACGAACGCTGATTCCTAGTATATCCAATATGTTCATCTGTGATCTAGAATGCCTATTATTCCGTCTGACGAATGTACAATATCTATATATGATATCTAGTAGGCCTTGCTTATGTTTTGCATCCGCGCTAGCCCATCCCCCGCTCTGTCGTTAGTTAAGTAACCTAACGGGTGAATGACGGGGCCCAGTGGCGAATGCGGATGGCATAAGCGGACGTTGTATTTTCGTTGTTTTTTGCAATGATAGGATAAATGATGGGACGCATTATTTTAATGCAAAGAAAACAAACCAAAGCTTAATTGTTGGAACAAATTTATAAGAAACCACTCGATTATTTTAAAAGTGTAGAATTTTTAATTACGGAGCTTTAACCACTCCTTTTAAAAAGCTATCAGGTTCCTTCGATTATATCAAGCTCACTACGTTCACGGTTTCGCCAAAACCAATCGTAGCCCTCCGTCATTTCATATGGATGGTCAGTAGTATTCAAGCTATGTTTGTTGGCCTTCGTCAAGGCATGGTGTTTGGTAGCTGCTGGGGTATTCATTTGTTGCATAAATAGATGAGTTGGTTTGGGACAGTCATACTGCCATTTGGCCAACGTCAGGGGTATGTACAGGTGGGTTCAAATTAAGAAGATAATGATGGGTAGAACTTGACATGTGACTTATGATATTTTGGCCAACGTCAAGGTCATAAGAGCATAGGGCAAAAATCCACATCGGGAGTTTCTAAAAACACTGAAACTTGCTAGTGTTGCGTACCATTTGGAGTTTGATAATGTTGGTAGGATACCTTCAACATTATCACACGATGATATCTAGATCCCGATCCTACTGTGAGTATATGCTACTCATCAGGAGATTCGTCACTTAACGATCAATGCTATAAACCAAGTAGGTGTCTAGAACGGTATCAGCGGGGCTACGCCTCCAGGGGAAAGAGGTTATTTAATTAAGAAACTTCGCGAAAGCGTTGTAAAACCTCCATCGAAGTACCGACACTAGCCTGGCTGAACGGTTAAGCAAGTATTGTACGGTGAGATCAGTCCTGACTAATTCTTCTTTTATGGTTTGAGGAAGGATTCGACAAACAGTGGGAGCCATCCTGTTTAGATAAACTAAAAACCAATATAAACATGCAACAACATCATGCTAAAGAGTTTTCTTCTCTCTCTCAACTGCAGCAACCATGTGACCGTGACTAGGTTACATCTAGATAATAAGTTGACAAAATCCGACTTTTATGACTGGCAAAGGTCTGTCCCGATGTCCATTGCCTATGACAAGCTGGACCACCCTATTACTACTCAAGCACTCGCCGTCCCAGGTCCAGTTTCCACCGTCGCATATATGGATATCCGTCAGACAAGGGAAAATGACAGCGAGAATTCTAAGTGTCTCGTGTTGGCTTCAATTGATGGTGTATATCAGAAGCAGCACGAGAAGATAGACTTATTTTCCATCTTCCTCCATAACAAAGATTTATATGGAGAGCAATCTCGTATCGCAAAATATGAGACCTCAAACGAATTGCTTCAAGCGAGCTTGGCTGTCGGGTCATCTGTAAGGGACGACGTCCTTACGATGACTAGCTATATTGATAAGCTCACGGACCTGGAGACCACGTTGGGAAACAGGTCATATGCTGACGTATTTCCATAGTCCCTACCCTCTACTTACACCCTGAAAGAAACCAGGGAGGCACCCGCTCTGCTTAATGGGGGACCTTCTTCTTCTGCATCCAGGGCGAAAGCAAAGGGTGAAAAGAAGAAAACCTCCACAAAGCTGATATACGGTGTCAGTGAAGTGTTAGGTTAGTCTAGCACCCTATGATGAGTTTTGAAGCATCACATGTCCCAAAGTTTAAATTTTTTTGGTGCTAAACGAACATATAATGGAATCGATCCTAGAAAATTAGGGTTTCGAATGAAAAAGCGAATCAAACTAGGGTTTCGAGACTACAACCTTTGTAGCTCCCTTTCGCTAGACTCCTTGGTGTCTTGGGTGTTGGAAGAAGGTCCTCTTGAAGTCCTCTTACGTCCACGACGATCCACCACGGAGTTCTCCGTCCAAGCTTGCAACTTCGTAAAACCGAAGAGAACACTCTAAGCAAGTTGGCTAAACTTGCATAGAATGATATTGTGGTTTGGAATCTCACTTCAAAAACCTTTCTTTGAGTGTGTTTAACTCACTCGAAAAACCTAGAGAGCAAATGGTGAAGGAGGATGAAGATGGTGGCTTTTCTTTTTAGCAAGTGTAGAATGATAAAAAGATGACCATCCAAAAAAGAAATAAAATATAACCTTTTATATTTTATTCCTTCTTACCTCTAACCATGATTAAGTGATGGAGGGTTTATTTAACTTGAGTTTTAAATGATAAAGAGAAGGATAACCCAAGGTTAGAGGTAGGTGAGCAAGGTTATGTTAGAAGAAGAATGTAGAAGCTAACAAAGATTATCCTTTTCTTTTCGATTTGTTTTAAATCCAAAATTAAATAAAAATCCATCACTTAATCTATGGTGTGAGTCTTATATTGCCACCATTTCCATGTGCTAACAACCATGATAGATGGGTGTATGTGTGTATGCATGTATGCACATCCACATGTGGATGAAACTAGATAGAAAGAAAGAAACATATACACACATGCGTACATCCATCATGTCCATGAAAGGTTTTAAGTGAGAAAACTAATGATTAAATGATAAATCAACACTTGATTTATCAATCCGGTCATATCTCATATGACCCCACCAAAAGAAGGCCGCCCGATCAATGTCCGATATCATATACGCACATTTTAATCGGGTGCATGCGCATATCGCATACACACACCACAACGTTTCGCCTGGACTGGGTAACTCCTTTGTGGGACTCTAAGACTCGTCAATACGCCGGCAGAGGGTAATGATCATATCAAGTCCCCCAAGCCGCAAGCGGTCAGCTAAACGTAACGGCTACCCGGGTATTGAGCGATCAGAAGAAAACAAGCGAACCTGCAACAACTCCCGTCGAGCCAACCGGCAACACTACCGTACAGTCCGGTCTCTTCGTCAGATATGCTGCATATCGAGCCTAGGGATGGTCACGTCGACCCTAATAACTCAATAAGTCGTGCCGGTGAATAGTCTATAACAGATCGAGAAACTACCGATAACACTTATCAGCAAATCTCAGCAGCCCTGGCCAGGGACTTACTGATATAACCAGTCGGGCACAGCACAGCATCAACTCCCAATACCGGGAGAGACGAAAACCCCTCCTATCGCTCATTGCCTTCGTGTGTCGCGGGACTGTACCCAATGGCCACCTGTTTGCACGACTCAGTAGAGCCGTGGTAGGGTGACAATCAAAGTACAGTGGGAGAACACACAAGACTCTATGACGATCTCGGGTCTACAGACTAACCTGTACCAGTGTCACTTGAGAACTGCTATTCGACGATAGATATAATTCCATATAGGAGTTCTCGGTGAGTCCGTCCAGTGTACCCAGTCAGCACTGAGCACCCGTATATGATCTTGATGTCAAACATCGATGAATGTGGGAACATCCATCGCCCATCGCATGGGTCTAGTATCATATACGCTAGTCTACTCTGGTATATCAATGCCCCGTCTCGATATACCTTCGACTAGGGACTTTCCAGGATATGCTTATAGACTACAGATGTCCCACTAGTATGATCTCCATCATAATCAGAGCAGTCAAGCCAATATCCTCAGGGCTTTATCAGCATGTATGAGTGAGTAATAAGCATGATCAAGTCAACATGTCAGATAAAGAAGAACCAGATAGCATACTATCATGTCGAGCAAGAATGCATACTGAATATATATACATGTATAGATACATCCACTATCATATAATGGCCTCTAGGGCATACATATATCCAACAATCTCCCACTTCCACTAAAGCCAGTTTTTGGCGTATCTCATACCCAACATCTCAAAAAGTCGCTCATGCTGCGGCTGAGGGAGGGCCTTGGTGAATAGATCCGCGGCGTTATTCTTTGTGTCTACCCTCCTAATCTCGATCTCGCGGCGATCAACAATCTCCCGGATCAAATGAAAACGCCTCAGGATGTGTCTGGACCGCTGATGTGATCTGGGCTCCTTGGCTAACGCCATAGCCCCATTATTGTCACAATACAAAGGTATTGGATCAATAATGGTTGGAACTACTCCTAGCTCCGAGACGAACTTCTTCATCCAGACAGCTTCCTTGGCGGCATCATTTGCAGCAATGTACTCAGCTTCCATCGTAGAGTCTGCAACGGTATCTTGTTTGGAGCTCTTCCAACTCACCGCCTCTCCATTGAGGGTAAATACAAACCCTGAGATAGATTTGCTGTCGTCCTTATCGCTCTGGAAGCTCGAATCGGTAAAGGCCTCCATTTGGAGATCTCCATTACCATACACCAAGAACAATTCTTTAGTCCTTCGCAAGTACTTAAGAATGTTCTTCACTGCTGTCCAGTGATTCTCCCCTGGGTTGGATTGATACCTGCTTACAACACTAAGTGCGTAAGCTACATCTGGGCGTGTACATAACATCGCATACATTATAGATCCTACTGCCGAAGCATAGGGTATAATACTCATGCGAGCTCTCTCTTCATCGGTCTTTGGACAAGAATCCTTGGAGAGAGTGACCCCATGGCAAGCGGGTAAGGCACCCCGCTTGGAGTCTTCCATACTAAACCTTTTTAGGATGGTGTCAATGTACCTGGTTTGGGACAATCCCAATAACCTTTTGGGTCTATCCCTATAGATCCTTATGCCCAGAATGTACGTGGCATCACCCAGGTCCTTCATGGAGAACCTCAGTGATAAGAAAGATTTGACCGACTGTAGCATAGGAATATCATTTCCTATCAGAAGAATGTCGTCCACGTACAATACGAGGAATGTGACAGCTCTCCCTACAGCCTTCTTATAAACACAAGGTTCATCTGGATTTTTGATGAAATCAAACTCTTTGATGACATCATCGAAACAGATGTTCCAACTCCGTGATGCCTGCTTTAACCCATATATGGATTTAAGCAATTTACATGCTTTCCCGCTGCTCCCACTATCAATGAAGCCCTCTGGCTGATCCATATAAACGCATTCTTCCAAATTTCCAATTAGAAATGCGGTTTTAACGTCCATCTGCCAGATTTCATAGTCGTAGTGAGCAGCAATAGCAAGTAGGATCCGAATGGATTTAAGCATGGCTACGGGAGAAAAAGTCTCGTCATAGTCCAAACCTGGTCTTTGACGAAAACCCTTCGCCACAAGTCTTGCCTTATCGGTCTCCACCTGCCCATCTACACCAATCTTTCTTTTAAAGATCCATTTGCACCCTACAGGTTTTACCCCAGGGGGTACAACGTCCAAAGTCCACACTTTGTTGGTGTACATAGACTCCATTTCGGATCTCATGGAATCCAGCCACTTCACAGAGTCTTTACTCGTGATAGCTTGCTGAAAAATGGTAGGATCATCATCATCCATGATGCAATCTTCTCCGTTACCATCAATGAGGAAACCGTAGTACCTCTCCGGTGGGCGAGAAGTCCTACCAGACATACGGAGTGGCCGAGGTTCTTCAGTTTCTGCTGCAACAGCCGGTTCAACCAAATCGTCATTTGTAGTCTGTGTCACTAGAACCTCTTCTAGATCCACCACCTTGCCATCATCTTTGTCTGTGAAAAACTCTTTTTCCAAGAATGTGGCATGTTGAGAAACAAACACTTTTTGTTCCTCTTTGTGGTAGAATAGATATCCATTAGAATTCTTTAGATATCCCATAAAGTTACACATGACCGACCGTGTCTCGAGTTTGTCCGGATTCTGCTTTTTAACATAGGCCGGGCAACCCCAAATCTTAATTCTCTTAAGAGATGGTCTCTTCCCATGCCATATCTCATATGGCGTGGTACACACGGTTTTGGTTGGAACCCTGTTTAGCAGAAACGCTGCAGTCTCCAATGCATGCCCCCAAAACGAGACTGGTAACGAAGCGTCACTCATCATGGACCGGACCATATCTAATAGGGTCCTATTCCGTCGTTCTGACACACCGTTGTGCTGTGGTTTGTAAGGAGGAGTGAGCTGAGAGTGAATCCCATTCTCTTTTAGGAAGTGTGCAAATTCTGTACTGAGATACTCACCACCTCGATCTGATCGAAGCATCTTGATACTCAAGATGGTTTGTTTTTCTACTTCTTGTTTATATTCAATGAATTTCTCGAAAGCTTCGGACTTGTGCTTTAATAAAAATACATGACCGAATCTTGAGAAATCGTCAGTGAACGTAATGAAGTATGAAAAACCGCCTCTAGCCTGTGTAGACATTGGCCCACATACATCACTATGTATGAGGCCCAGGAGCAGAGTAGCTCTTTCTCCGTGTCCGGTAAACGGAGTTTTGGTCATTTTACTCTTGATACAAGACTGGCAAGTCGCATAAGATTTATATTCAAAAGAGTTTAAATATCCATCTTTGTGTAACTTGTTTAGTCTTGTTTCGTTAATATGACCAAGCCTACAGTGCCAAAGAAAAGCTTCATTTAATTCTGAAAATTTTCTTTTATTAGTGTGTTGTATACTGAAAACTGTGTGTTGATTTAGGACATATATTCCGTTGTTTAGCGTACCATACCCAACCAACTTTTGATTCAGGTTAATGTTCATAACATTGTTCTGCAATACAAAATTATACCCTTCATTGTCCAACAAAGAAACGGATATTATATTACATAGCATACTTGGTACAAAATAACATGGATTTAAAACCAAAATACATCCAGATGGCAACCCCAAGTGATACTCTCCCACTGCGACTGTATGTACATTGGAACCATTTCCGACGCGGAGAGTATGATCACCTGTCCTCAAAACCTTGCTATTTCTCAGCCCCTGCATAGAATTGCAAATGTGAGAACCTGAACCGGTATCCAATACCCAGGAAGCAGAGTTTATAGAAAAACAGTTTTCAGTCACAAACGCACCTGAAGCAGAAGCATCACCATGCTTCTTCTTGAGACTTAAGTACTCCGTGCAATTGCGCTTCCAATGTCCTGTCTTGTGGCAATGAAAACATTCGCCTTTCCCCGGGTCTCCAGCTATGGACTTTCCCTTTCCCTTCACCTTTTTAACTCCGCCCTTAGGATTAGTGGGTTTCTTCTTTTTCTTTCCCTTGGCCTTGGCTTTCGGGCGAGAAGAAGAAGACTGTCCAATAGTCATAATGGGAGTTTTTGCTAACTTCATAGTGCTCTCTGCACTCCTTAACATATTAAGGAGTTCAGGGAGTTCCTTCTCCATGCCATGCATGTTAAAGTTCACTATGAACTGAGCAAAGGTGGAGGGCAGGGACTGCAGAATAATATTTATATATTGTTCATTGTCCATTGTCCATCCAAGGTCCTCAAGCTCTTCTATAAGAGTTATCATCTTCAGAACATGGTCTCCTACTGGTGTGCCAGGGGCCATCCGCATCTGAAACAATTTCTTTGATGCTTCGTATCGTAATACGCGGGATTGCTCCCCATACAACTCCTTTGTATGGAGCAATATACCATGAATGTCCATGTCCTCGTGCTGCTTTTGATGTGTGTTGTCCATTGATGCAAGCGCGAGGCATTTGGCCGTGGAACAGTCAGCGTCCCATGTCTTGCGGACTTCAATGTCCGCAACTGAGGATTTTGGACCAGGGACGGGCGGGGCTGAAGCCGTGAGGACATATGATACTTTATCATAAGTCAAGGCGATTTTCAGATTCCTTAGCCAGTCTTTTTAGTTGGTCCCATTCAGTTTGTTTTTATCTAGTAGAAGCTTGAGTCCAGTCATGGGTATCTGCCATTAAGAGAGAGAAAAGAATACACTCAGCGAAAGCTCTTGCATAGATTAGATTGGTTATTATCTTGTCTAATCGATATTTCCCACTGCTTTTTATCGAGTTTTTCTTTCAAACCTTAAAAAGAAAAACTAGCCAGGATTAATTACAGTCTACAACTTCGCTAACCGTTCAGTCAGGCCAGTGTCGGTACTTGAGGGAGGTTCCCCGTGCTTTCTCACGGACCTAATTAGAGTAAACCTCGTTTTCCCAGAGGCGGAGCCCCGTTAACACCTTTCTAGACACCTAATGAGTTAGCTAATTGTAAACTGTAAAACTCTCCTAGGAGCAACTACTGCCCACAGTGGGATCGGGATCCAACCATCACTTGGAAGGTATGCAATCTCATTGCAAATTTCAACTATTGAAATTCCCGATGTGGTTTTTACCCCTAATACTCGTGACCTTGGCTAAGGTCAACAAATCACGAGCACTAGTCAAGCTCAACCCGTCATTTCTTGATTAATTAGACCCGTTCACATGACCCTTGGCTAAGGTCAACAAAGTCATATGCCCGTCCTAATTAATCTGCATCATATGCGTTTGTAGGAAGACATCACTTAGCTACCGTACACTATGCCTTGGCTAAGGTCAACAAACGTAGCACGAATACTAAGTACTCTACTTCCTAAAATGACGGAGGCTTGCGGATGATTTTTAAGAAAATCTTTAACGCTTTGAACTTGATATCGTTGTAGAATCAAACGGTTTTTAAAAGGAGTGGCTTAAGCTCCGCAGTTTTGAAATATAGCTTTTTCATAAATAGCCGAGTGGTTTTCAAATCCGATTCTACAACATCTTTTAGGTTTATTTTCTTTACATTAATCACATTAATGTAATCCCATCATTTAATTCCTTAAGCCAATCACAGAAAAGAAACGAAAATAACACGTACGCTTATGCCATCCGCATTCGCCGCAATGTTCCATTATGCACCGTTAGGTTACTTAACTAACGACATACCGGGACGGGACTAGCGCGGGTGTAAAACATAAGCAACGTCTACTATATATCATATATATAATATGTCATTCGTCTCAGATATCACAGAACACAGGCAGTAGAAACATAGATATAACGTGGGATATACTAGGACGTCCGTATTTAGTATTTAGCCAGAATAGAAAATACGGATTCCACAGTCGCGATGAATAGCCAAGCCCACACCCTGGACCCCTACGAGAGCGGAAAGTGACCCTGCCAATTCTGGAGTTTAGGAGACCCGGTCTCGACTCCTCGAGATGGCCTCCCACTGAACCTCAGAACCCGGTCACCTGTGCTCCCCTCCTTGGGTCCATCCTAATGCGGAAAAGTAAAATAATATACAACACTGGTGGCAGCAACCTCAACCCGGAAGCGCCCCAAATAAAAGAATATTACATTACATATGAATTTACATGAATGAAAATATAAAAACTCTCATCTCACATAAACCCCCCCGGCTATTCAATCGCGACAATCCTGCACATCATATCTCAGCAACACATAATATCTCATATCATCAACGTAAGTAAGTATGCATACACCGATTGTCGTCGACATATAGCAACGATAATCGGCAATACCACTACATACTACACTTACGGTCACAGAAAAGAAAGTGTAAAACTGCAATATCTGGAATTCACATTCTCTTTAGACATCGCAAATGCGAGCTATCACATATTCCGTATTTCATGTCTAGTAATATGAATTCCTTACATTGCATCACATTCCGGATAAACAGACAGTATTGAAGTTTCCGAACGAACGATCAAATACCCAGGATTCACTAAAGCCCAACACTTGAGCAGAGTTCAAACACCTGGAGTGTGACACAGTAGTAGCGATCCAGCCGTAGAAGGGTCAAGCCAACGCCTCACATGTGGCACGTCGTACTGCCCCAAACCCTAAGGTTCAAAGGGCAGTTCAAGACGGTCACATAATCGAGTTAAGGTTTGTTGTCTTCTAGAGGGACCACCACAAAAAGACTTGCACGTATCTCCAAAGCATTTAAACCCCGTGAATAGTGAGCATATGATACTCATTCAAACACTTCAACACTTTCTAATTTACCCGGAAAAGCTACGAAATGAAAATACCGATCAAAACTACGCGTCCAAAACCATCTCCAGAAAATGCAGTACTATATTCAGATTAAACATACCTAAAACAGTATACTAGCAGATCTAGGAATTATGGTGCAATTTTTATAGCAAGATGCCACTGTACGGCCGCGGAGCCGCGGCCTAAGCAAGGAATTGCTGCGGTTCCGCGGCCTTATGAACAGTTCACTTGATCATATTTCACCATTATTCTTAGTTTTCCCTGCTGTATTTTTTAAGTATTTTTAATCCTGAAAAATGTCAGATTTTAAAATTTGTCCAGAGAGGGTCCAAAAGTTCGTATTTTTTTTTCGATCGGGATTTTTACTTCGTAAAAGCGTCGCCTAATGTTCTAGGTCGGCTCTGATACCAATGTTAGGTTAGTCTAGCACCCTATGATGAGTTTTGTGTAGGGTTCCTAGACACCCTAGTTAAGTCTCACAAGTGATCAAACATGCACAAATAAAATTTTACGGGTGCCTACAAACCCGACTACGGATCGTTTACTAGATATTTAGGCGAAACAAGCAAACTAGTTAACACTTAACTACAAGATACGGAAATACAACCTTTGTAGATCCGGTGCTCCACCTCCATAGCTCCGCAACGAGGTCCTCTCCGCTGTCCAAATCAAATCCGGGCTCTAGCGTCGGCTTCGTCGGAGAATGGGCAAGCTAGGTCGTCGATGTCCATGCCGAAGATGATCTACGTCGAGGCATCGCTAGATCAAGCTCCACCTTCACCAAACCATGATGACTTGTGAAGGAAACACACTCTACTACTTGGCAAGAGGTAGAGGATGAAGAAATAGGAAGTGGGTAGACTTTAGAATTGGATTTCTCACTCATTTGCTCAATTCACCATTGATGAAGAAAGCTTTTTCTTCCTTGCTCATGAAGAAGAAGAAGAAGAAAGAATTATATGATAAGTTAAAAGAATAAGAAAAGAAAATGAATTCTTATCATAATTTTAACTAGAGTCAAGTGTAGAGAATGAATCATGGTTAGTGGGAATGGTTAGGGTTAAGGATGAGATAAGAATGGTTGACTTGAACAAAGCTTCATGAAGCTTCAACTAAAGAACAAAATTAGCCACCATTCTTTTCTCTTTTCATTTATTCATTTATCAAAAATGAAAAGGATAATTAAATAAGATAAATGAATAATAAATAATAAACCCTAACCATTTCATTAACCAAGGTTTAATCTTTACACTTGAACCCTAGCATGACATGTATCATCAAACAAGATACAATCAAGTGCACAAAAGTATATCGCATATACAATGCGCCCATCCGAGTGAGAAAATCCATCTTAAGTAAACCGATACTAGTTGATGCAAAGTAATATATCAAATATATAAATATGCATTAAATCATTAAATCAACACTTGATTCAATGACCCGGTTATGTCGCACACACCCGACTAGTATACAATATATCGGCTTATCGAATCAACGCTTGAATCGATAACTAGGTTATATCGCATACAACCATTCGATATATTTATCGCGAGAATAGAATACGGTATCACATACACGCATTATTCTCGGTCCCGCACATATCTCATATGCGCTCCTATTTCGTTTCGCTTGAGCCAGGAAACCTCTGTGTAGGACTCTAAAGACTCGTCAATACGCCGGCAGCAGGCGATGATCATATCAAACACCCACAAGCCGCAAGCGGTCTGCTAAACGTAACGGCCACCCGGGTATTGAGCGATCTGAAGATCGACGAGCAAGCCCGCTCACACTCCAGTGAATCCGACCAGTAACACTACCGTACGGTCCGGTCTGTTCGTCTGATATGTCGCATATCTCGCCTAGGGGTGGTAAACGTCAGACCCCAGTAGCTCGATAAGTCATGCCGACTTGAGGTCCATAACATCCGTGAAACTACTGATAACTCTTACCAGTATATCACTGCAACCCTGGCCAGGGATTTCCTGTTATGGCCAGTCGAGCATAGCACAACATCAACCCCCAATACCGGGAGAGACGAATCCCCTCCTATCGCTCATTGCCTCCATGTGAATCGGGACTGTACCCAAAAACCACCTGTTTGCACAACTCAGTAGAGCCGTGGTAGGGTGGAAATCAAAGCACAGTGGGAGACACACAAGACTCTATGACGATCTCGGGTCAACAGACTAAGCTGTACCAGTGTCACCAGAGAACTGCCATCTGACGTGAGGTATAATACCATCTGGGAGTTCTCGGCGAGTCCGTTCAGTGTACCCAGTCTCCACTGAGCACCCGCATACCATCTTCGATGTCAAACACCAATGGATATGGGATCATCCATCGCCCATCGCATGGATCGAGAAGATATGCGCTAGTCTACTCTGGAATATCGATGCCCCGTCTCGATATTCCCTCGACTAGGAACATTTCAAGGATGTACTCATGGACTACCCAGGCCCCACTAGTATGATCTACATCATAGTCCTGGAAGTCGAGTACATATCCTATGGGCTTTATCAACATGTAATCAGAGAGACAGAAAGTATACATGTTAAGATAAAGTGCAACCAGATAGCGTACTATCATGTCGAGCAAGAAAGTCCTTCCTATATACGTCCCAGCATCCACTACAATATACATCCAATGTACAGTAATGGCCTCTAGGGCATACATATAACTAACAATCTCCCACTTGCACTAGGGCCATCTGTAGCAGTGGTTGCAGTATCACATACTCAACCATCCCCTAAAAGTCTCTCTTTGGGAAAAGGGCCTTCGTGAGTGGATCCGCCGTGTTGTCCTCTGAGTCTACTCTCCTTACCTCGATCACCCTGGAGATCAACTATCTCCATGATCAGGTGATGCTGTCTTAGATTATGTCTGGGTCACTGATGGGACCAGGGTTCCAGGGCCAAAGCCACACTTCCATTGTCATACAATGGCAGGAACCTAGTTCATCCTATGAACCAATATACACCCAAACTGCCTCTTTGGTAGTATCATTAATAGCGATGTTACCGGCCTTTATCGTCTAGTTTGTCACGGTATCTAGCTTGGAAATCTTCCAACATACTGTCCCTCTATTGAGGGTAAAGACAATGCCCGTGACTGACATTCAGTCGTCTTTATCACCCTGGAACACTTCCAGTGATTCTCCTCAGGATCGATTGATACCATCTCACTACATCTAGTGAGAATCCTAACATCCAATTACATCTATCTCATAGATGAAAACTCAGGATTTAGGAGGTATCACTTTGATCCTATTTGGGAAATCCTAGTGATAATAGGAGATTGACCGATCGTAGTATAGGAAACTCTTTTCCTATCAAGAGTATGTTGTCTACGTACAATACGAAGATGACCACCTTACTCTCTACTACCCTTTTGTATATACAAGGTTCGTCTACCATTTTGATGAAGTCAAACACTTTGACTATCACATCAAAACAGACGTTCCAACTCCGCGATACCTGCTTCATCATGTAAAGCAACTTGCACACGTTTCCGCTGCTCCCACTGTTTACGAAGACCTCTGGCTGTGTTCTTATAGACGTTCTCTTCTAAATCAGTATTTAGAAAAGCAGTCATGGCACCCAACCGCCAGATATCGTAGTCATGGTATGTAGCCGTGGTAAGTAGGATCTGGATAGACTTAAGCATAGCTTCTGGAAAAGGGTTTCATCATTATCCACGCCTGGTCGATGACGAAAACCTTTAACAAGTCTAGCTTTGAAAGTCTCAACTTTTCCATCTAAACCAAGTAATCTTCTCAAGATATACTTGCTCCTGACGGGGATTTAACCCTTCAGATATAGCAGCTAAAGTCCATACTTTGCTGGTGTACATGGATTCCATCTCAGATCGCTAAGCATCCAGCCATTCTTACAGAGTCCCTGCTCTCGATGGCCTGCTCGAAACTAGTTGGGTCATCATCTCATGATGCAATCCTTGCTCCCACTGTCATCGAGAAACGGAGGTATCTCTCAGGCGGATGAGGAATCCTACTAGATCGGCGGAGAGGCTGAGGTTCGTTGGAATCTATTGAATCCTTTGGTTCTGTCAAATCATTAGCAGTTTTGTACAGCTGGAACCTTTCCAGTTCTACAGAACTGATCTTGCCTCGATCTTGTCCGGATTTTGCTTTTGACATAGGCCGGACAACCCCAAATCTTATCTCGCTTAAGAGATGGGTTCTTCCCATACCATATCTCATATGGAGTGGTAGGCACTGATTTGATTCAAACCTAATTCAATAGGTATGCAGCTTCTCAAGTGCATAACCCCAAAAGGAAATAGGTAACTCAGTAGTACTCATCATAGAGCACACCTTATCATATAGGGTGTGATTGCTCCGCCCCGATATACCATCGTGCTATGGTTTATACGGAGGAGTAATGCTGAGAGAGAATCTCATTTTCTTTTAGAATAATCCAGGAATTCTATGCACAAGTATTCTCCTCCCTGATCTCATCATAGGACATAATACTTATACCCGTATTTTGGTTCTCTACTTCTAACTTATATTCTGTGAATACCTCAAAAGGTTCGGACTTATGTTTCAGCAGGAACATACGACTGAATCTTGAGAGATTATCAGAGAATATAATGAAGTATAAAGAACCATTCCTGGCATGTGCAGACAGGAGACCTTACGTACATCATCATGTATCAGTCCCAAGAGTTTACTAACTCTTCCTCTGTTTCCAATAAACAGAGCTATGGTCATCTTATCTTTGTGACACGACCGGCAAGTTTCACAAGATGTAAATTCAAACTGATTTAAATACACATCTAAATGTAACTTCAGCCAGTCGGGTCGCATCGATATGACCTAGTCTACAATGCTTCAAGAAGAATTCGTTCATTTCTGAACTCTTCTTCTTGTGTGTGTTCAGTATACTAGGAACTGTAGTTTGATTTAGAACGTTAATGCTTTTAGATAGCGTGCCTGAACCGATCAACTTTTGATATAGGAAATGTTCAAAACATTATCCATCAATACAAAATTATATCATTTCTTTACTAATAAAGAGACTGATATGATTTTGTATATCAGGTTCGGTATCTAATAGCATTTGTTCAGAATCAATGTATTCGTAATACAGGGTGACAGTGACCAACAGACTTGGTTGCAACACTTGCCCCGGTTTCTGTCTCATGAAACTTATTACCCGTTCTCAGTTTTTCTACCTTTTGTAGCCCTATGTAACAGCTTACATATCTGGGATCCTGATCCGGTATCACATACCAAGGATGCGGAGGATACTGAGAAACAGTTCTCTGTAATGAACATACCCGAAGATGATGCATCAGCATGCACTCTCTTCGTTTGGGCGGCACGGGAAATCTGGTATTCCCCAATTTCCTGCTCTGTCTTATAACAATTATAAGTTGGAGCGGGATCAACGTTCCCCAGCTCAGTATAACAAGCGGGTTCGGTCAATACATCCATATTATTATCTTGATTAAGGCGTGATATGGTCGCTACCAGGAGAGAGAGAGAAGAAAACACTCAGCGTGCGCTCTTGCAAGATCAGATTGGTTATATATTTTATCTAATCAGGATGGCTCCCACTGCTTTTTATCAAATCTTCCTTCAAACCCTAAAAGGAAAGACTAGCCGGGATTAATTACACACTACAAGTTCGCCAATCTTTCAGCCAGGCCAGTGTCGGTACTTTGAGGGAGGTTCCCCGTGCTTTCGCACTGACCTAATTACTGTAAACCTCATTTTCCCAGAGGCGTAACCCCGTTGACACCTTTCTAGACACCTACTTGATCGGCTAATTGTAATGTGCAAAACTCTCCCAGGAGTAACAATTACTCGCAGTGGGTATCGGGATCCAACTATCACATAGAAGGTATGCAATCTCATTGCAAGTTTCAACACTTGAAACTCCCGATAAAGGTTTTTACCCCTAGCACCTATGACCTTAACTATGGTCAACAAATCATAAGTACTAGTCAAGTTCTACCCGTCATTTCGTGATTAATTGGACCCACCCACATGACCCTTAACTAAGGTCAACAAAGTCACGCGACTGTCCTAACTAATCGCATCATATGCGGTGTAGGAAGACATCACTTAGCTACCGTACACTGTGCCTTGACTATGGTCAACAAACACAGCACGAATACTAAGTACTCTACTTCCTAAAATGACGGAGGGTTGCGAATGGTTTTTGTGAAAACCTTTAACGCTTTGAACTTGATCTCGTTGCGGAATCAAATGGTTTTTAAATGGAATGTTTTTGAGGCTTTTCTAGTTTTGCTAAAGGGGTCACTCCCGATGAAGGGATCGTCGGCCCTTTCCTCGTCGAATGAGGTGCGGGATATATCATATATATCACTGTGCAAAGCAGAAACTATAGAAGCGATCAAATACAAACTGAGTGTGTAGCATCTGCCAGTTATTGCTAAAGGAGTCACTCCCGGTGAAGGGATCTCGGTCCTTTCCTTATCGAATAAGGTGCAGGATGTTCTATAATGAACACCGCGATGCAAAGCAAGAACTGTAGCTACCTGTTTTATTTTGAAATTCGATTCCACAACATCAATTAGGTTTATTTTCTTTCATTAATCTCATTAATGAATATCCCATCATTTTAAGTTACCTAAACATCACAGATAGATATGACGTACACTTATGCCATCCGCATTCGCCTCGATGTCCCCTCATGCACCGTTAGGTTAGGTAACTAACGGCAGAGCGGGGCAGGGCTAGCGCGGGTGTAAAACATAAGTAACGTCTATATAATATATCATATATACTATAATATCTGTCATAGAGCACAGAACATCGCATGATCACAGATAAAACACAGCAGAAGAAACATATGAAATATTGGATATACTAGGACGTCCGTGTTTTCAATACGAGCCAGTATAAAACACGGATTCCACGGTCGTGATGAATAGCCAATCCCACACCCCTAGACCCCTACGAGAGCGGCAAGCAACCCTGCCAATTCTAGGGTTAGGAGACCCGGACTCGACTCCTCGAGTTGGTCTCCCACTGGACCCCAGAACCCGGTTACTTGTGCTCCCCTCCTTGGGTCTGTCCTAATGCGGAAAAGTAAATAATATACAAACGGTGACTACTCCCGCAACCTGGAAGTGCCCCAATAAAAGAATATTACATACAAGTTTTTACATGAATGAAAATGAAAAACACTCATCTCACATAAAAATACCCCCGGCTATTCAAACACGACGATCCAATATAACATATCCAGCAACACATAACATCTCATGTCATCAACGTAAGTAAATATGCGCATCCCAATTGTCGTTGACATATAGCAACGAAACCGGCGATATCACATATTACACTTACGGTCACAGAAAAGAAAGTGTAAAACTACAACAGTTGGAATCCGCAACCCCCTCAGACATCGCATGCCTGACCAAATGAATTACTTAGACATCGCATGCCTAACAATTATAAACCCCGCATTTTAGTCTCATTATCGAAAACTCTTTTCAATATCAAGTCGGGCAATTCAACAGGATTCCCGACATTCTGATCGAATGCTCGTCGCAAACTTCAGTAGGCGGCCGCACCCCCGATACCGTCGACGAAGTGCACCAAGGCGGAACACCGCTACCGCGAGCACCCGAACGGATGCTTTCGGCGACGGGGTTCTCCTACAGTCACTTGGTCGGGGCTATGGAGTGAGGCTGTCCATTAAGTTTACCCGGCGAGTATCCGCGTACGCTACGTGATTGCGACGGACTTTTGATCACATCAAAATTCCGCGGCAACCGATCAAGTGAGACTAAACTGCTATGTTTATAATATTCATTCAGTTATCACATAACTACTTGTGAATTCCAATTATTGTATCCCATTCCAGATAAACAGAAAATGTTAAACTTTCCGATCGAACAATCGAACACCCAAGTTTTCCTGATACAGATCAACACATGAAATAAATCTAACAACATTCAGTTCGTACCTCAGTACCAACGGTCCAGCCGTAGAAGGGTCAAGCCAACGCCTCACATGTGGCACGCCGTACTGCCCCAAACCCGAAGGTTCAAAGGGCAGTTCAAGACGGTCACATAATCGAGTTAAGGTTTGTGTCTTCTAGAGGGACCATCGCGTTACTTGCACTACTTAGAACGTCGTTAAACATATGGAAAATCCAACACTTGGAAATTTCCCGACAGGGGAAAAATTGGGTATTTATATCCGGTCGAACTTTTTAACATATTCTAAAATTTATCCGGAAAAACACATAGACAAAATTTGACAATCCGATCGAATGTACGAACCCCTATACAACCCAAAATACTCAACTCTTGATTTCAGAAAAAAATATTCCAGGAAAACCAACACTGAAAAATATGAGTTACTGTGCAAAATTGAGTGCCTAATAAGACAAAACGGAGGCGGAAGGGCCGCATTAGCACGCTAATGCCGCGGTTCCGCCGCACTTTTGAGGGATCATTAGGTAATTTTTGCACCGTAATTCTTAGATTTCCCTGCTTATTTTTCTGCATATTTTTAATTTGCAAAAATCCACAAATTTGAAAAAAGTACAGAGAGCAAGTTGGATGTAGGTTTTCGGTTCGATCGGACTTCAAATTCCGTCTACGCATCGCCTAAGGCTCTAGCTAGGCTCTGATACCACTGTAGGGTTCCTAGACACCCTAGTTAAGTCTCGCAAGTGATCAAACATGCACAAATAAAATTTTACGGGTGCCTACAAACCCGACTACGGATCGTTTACTAGATATTTAGGCGAAACAAGCAAACTAGTTAACACTTAACTACAAGATACGGAAATACAACCTTTGTAGATCCGGTGCTCCACCTCCATAGCTCCGCAACGAGGTCCTCTCCGCTGTCCAAATCAAATCCGGGCTCTAGCGTCGGCTTCGTCGGAGAATGGGCAAGCTAGGTCGTCGATGTCCATGCCGAAGATGATCTACGTCGAGGCATCGCTAGATCAAGCTCCACCTTCACCAAACCATGATGACTTGTGAAGGAAACACACTCTACTACTTGGAAAGAGGTAGAGGATGAAGAAATAGGAAGTGGGTAGACTTTAGAATTGGATTTCTCACTCATTTGCTCAATTCACCATTGATGAAGAAAGCTTTTTCTTCCTTGCTCATGAAGAAGAAGAAGAAGAAAGAAATATATGATAAGTTAAAAGAATAAGAAAAGAAAATGAATTCTTATCATAATTTTAACTAGAGTCAAGTGTAGAGAATGAATCATGGTTAGTGGGAATGGTTAGGGTTAAGGATGAGATAAGAATGGTTGACTTGAACAAAGCTTCATGAAGCTTCAACTAAAGAACAAAATTAGCCACCATTCTTTTCTCTTTTCATTTATTCATTTATCAAAAATGAAAAGGATAATTAAATAAGATAAATGAATAATAAATAATAAACCCTAACCATTTCATTAACCAAGGTTTAATCTTTACACTTGAACCCTAGCATGACATGTATCATCAAACATGATACAATCAAGTGCACAAAAGTATATCGCATATACAATGCGCCCATCCGAGTGAGAAAATCCATCTTAAGTAAACCGATACTAGTTGATGCAAAGTAATATATCAAATATATAAATATGCATTAAATCATTAAATCAACACTTGATTCAATGACCCGGTTATGTCGCACACACCCGACTAGTATACAATATATCGGCTTATCGAATCAACGCTTGAATCGATAACTAGGTTATATCGCATACAACCATTCGATATATTTATCGCGAGAATAGAATACGGTATCACATACACGCATTATTCTCGGTCCCGCACATATCTCATATGCGCTCCTATTTCGTTTCGCTTGAGCCAGGAAACCTCTGTGTAGGACTCTAAAGACTCGTCAATACGCCGGCAGCAGGCGATGATCATATCAAACACCCACAAGCCGCAAGCGGTCTGCTAAACGTAACGGCCACCCGGGTATTGAGCGATCTGAAGATCGACGAGCAAGCCCGCTCACACTCCAGTGAATCCGACCAGTAACACTACCGTACGGTCCGGTCTGTTCGTCTGATATGTCGCATATCTCGCCTAGGGGTGGTAAACGTTAGACCCCAGTAGCTCGATAAGTCATGCCGACTTGAGGTCCATAACATCCGTGAAACTACTGATAACTCTTACCAGTATATCACTGCAACCCTGGCCAGGGATTTCCTGTTATGGCCAGTCGAGCATAGCACAACATCAACCCCCAATACCGGGAGAGACGAATCCCCTCCTATCGCTCATTGCCTCCATGTGAATCGGGACTGTACCCAAAAACCACCTGTTTGCACAACTCAGTAGAGCCGTGGTAGGGTGGAAATCAAAGCACAGTGGGAGACACACAAGACTCTATGACGATCTCGGGTCAACAGACTAAGCTGTACCAGTGTCACCAGAGAACTGCCATCTGACGTGAGGTATAATACCATCTGGGAGTTCTCGGCGGGTCCGTTCAGTGTACCCAGTCTCCACTGAGCACCCGCATACCATATTCGATGTCAAACACCAATGGATATGGGATCATCCATCGCCCATCGCATGGGTCGAGAAGATATGCGCTAGTCTACTCTGGAATATCGATGCCCCGTCTCGATATTCCCTCGACTAGGAACATTTCAAGGATGTACTCATGGACTACCCAGGCCCCACTAGTATGATCTACATCATAGTCCTGGAAGTCGAGTACACATCCTATGGGCTTTATCAACATGTAATCAGAGAGACAGAAAGTATACATGTTAAGATAAAGTGCAACCAGATAGCGTACTATCATGTCGAGCAAGAAAGTCCTTCCTATATATGTCCCAGCATCCACTACAATATACATCCAATGTACAGTAATGGCCTCTAGGGCATACATATAACTAACATTTTGAAGCATCACATGTCCCAAAGTTTAAATTTTTTTTTGGTGCTAAACGAACATATAATGGAATCGATCCTAGAAAATTAGGGTTTCGAATGAAAAAGCGAATCAAACTAGGGTTTCGAGACTACAACCTTTGTAGCTCCCTTTCGCTGGACTCCTTGGTGTCTTGGGTGTTGGAAGAAGGTCCTCTTGAAGTCCTCTTACATCCACGACGATCCACCACGGAGTTCTCCGTCCAAGCTTGCAACTTCGTAAAACCGAAGAGAACACTCTAAGCAAGTTGGCTAAACTTGCATAGAATGATGTTGTGGTTTGGAATCTCACTTCAAAAACCTTTCTTTGAGTGTGTTTAACTCACTAGAAAAACCTAGAGAGCAAATGGTGAAGGAGGATGAAGATGGTGGCTTTTCTTTTTAGCAAGTGTAGAATGATAAAAAGATGACCATCCAAAAAAGAAATAAAATATAACCTTTTATATTTTTTTCCTTCTTACCTCTAACCATGATTAAGTGATAGAGGGTTTATTTAACTTGAGTTTTAAATGATAAAGAGAAGGATAACCCAAGGTTAGAGGTAGGTGAGCAAGGTTAGGTTAGAAGAAGAATGTAGAAGCTAACAAAGATTATCCTTTTCTTTTCGATTTGTTTTAAATCCAAAATTAAATAAAAATCCATCACTTAATCTATGGTGTGAGTCTTATATTGCCACCGTTTCCATGTGCTAACAACCATGATAGATGGGTGTATGTGTGTATGCATGTATGCACATCCACATGTGCATGAAACTAGATAGAAAGAAACAAACATATACACACATGCGTACATCCATCATGTCTATGAAAGGTTTTAAGTGAGAAAACTAATGGTTAAATGATAAATCAACACTTGATTTATCAATCCGGTCATATCTCATATGACCCCACCAAAAGAAGGCCGCCAGATCAATGTCCGATATCATATACGCACATTTTAATCGGGTGCATGCGCATATCGCATACGCACACCACAACGTTTCGCCTGGACTGGGTAACTCCTTTGTGGGACTCTAAGACTCGTCAATACGCCGGCAGAGGGTAATGATCATATCAAGTCCCCCAAGCCGCAAGCGGTCAGCTAAACGTAACGGCTACCCGGGTATTGAGCGATCAGAAGAAAACAAGCGAACCTGCTACAACTCCCGTCGAGCCAACCGGCAACACTACCGTACAGTCCGGTCTCTTCGTCAGATATGCTGCATATCGAGCCTAGGGATGGTCACGTCGACCCTAATAACTCAATAAGTCGTGCCGGTGAATAGTCTATAACAGATCGAGAAACTACCGATAACACTTATCAGCAAATCTCAGCAGCCCTGGCCAGGGACTTACTGATATAACCAGTCGGGCACAGCACAGCATCAACTCCCAATACCGGGAGAGACGAAAACCCCTCCTATCGCTCATTGCCTTCGTGTGTCTCGGGACTGTACCCAACGGCCACCTGTTTGCACGACTCAGTAGAGCCGTGGTAGGGTGACAATCAAAGTACAGTAGGAGAACACACAAGACTCTATAACGATCTCGGGTCTACAGACTAACCTGTACCAGTGTCACCTGAGAAATGCTATTCGACGATAGATATAATTCCATATAGGAGTTCTCGGTGAGTCCGTCCAGTGTACCCAGTCAGCACTGAGCACCCGTATATGATCTTGATGTCAAACATCGATGAATGTGGGAACATCCATCGCCCATCGCATGGGTCTAGTATCATATACGCTAGTCTACTCTGGTATATCAATGCCCCGTCTCGATATACCTTCGACTAGGGACTTTCCAGGATATGCTTATAGACTACAGATGTCCCACTAGTATGATCTCCATCATAATCAGAGCAGTCAAGCCAATATCCTCAGGGCTTTATCAGCATGTATGAGTGAGTAATAAGAAAGATCAAGTCAACATGTCAGATAAAGAAGAACCAGATAGCATACTATCATGTCGAGCAAGAATGCATACTGAATATATATACATGTATAGATACATCCACTATCATATAATGGCCTCTAGGGCATACATATATCCAACATGAAGTAGAAGAAAAGAGAAGAGCAAAAGTTTCGGGACTTGGTGTAGGGAAGGAGGAATGTTCCTATTTTTATAGGAAAGGGCATTGGCAGAAAGATTGCAGGGCTTTTGAAGCCAGTAACCAGGATTCGAAGCATGTTGTGGCTTCGGCCTCGAGTTTGTTTGTAATTGAGAACTGTTTGTCAATTAACTCTACTTCCCGGGTACTAGATACCGGATCAGGATCTCATATCTGTAATTCGTTACATGCTTTGAGAAACCGTAGAGTTATCATGGTAGGTGATATGTCTCTCAGAGTTGCGAACGGAATGAGCATGGACGCTGAATCCGTGGGGGAATATCGCCTAGGACTGACAAGTGGACAGATATTGATTCTACGTAACTGTTTGTATGTATCTAGTTTGACTTGTAATATCATATCAGTATCCTAACTTTCTAGAGAGGGATATGATTTTACATTCGTAAGCGATATGGTAAATATCCACCTAAATCAAGTTCTGATTGGGTCCGGTACATTAAATAACGGTATATACGTATTAAATCAAGCTTAGATTTTCAATATCCAGAACACACTTAAAAGAAAGTCTCCAGAAGTAAATCAGGCTTTCTTATAGCATTGTAAACTAGGTCACATCAATAAAACACGGTTGACTAAGTTATATAGAGAAGGATATTTGAATCCGTTCAAATATCAATCTTATGCTACTTGTTAATCTTGTCTTATGGGATAGATGGAAAAGACTCCGTTTACTGGACATGGTGTAAGAGCGAGCGAGCTCTTAGGACTCGTACACAGTGATGTATGCGGTCCAATGTCAACACATACAAGAGGTGGTCATTCTTACTTCATTACTTTTATGGATGATTTCTCTAGGTATGGACATATCTTCTTGATGAAGCATAAATCCGAGGCCTTTGAGAAATTCCGGGAATACAACAATGAAGTGGAAAACCAAACAGGAAAAGTATCAAGACTGAGATCTGATCGAGGCGGTGAATACTTAAGTGCCGAGTTCCTGGGATACTTAAAAGAGAATGGAATTCTCTCCCAGCTTACTCCTCCATACACTCCACAACACAATGGTGTATCGGAAAGGCGGAATCGAACCCTATTGGATATGGTTCGTTCTATGATGAGTAAGGCTGAGTTACCGTGATCTTTCTGGGGTTATGCACTAGAATCAGCTGCATATCTTTTGAACAAGATTCTAACCAAGATTGTTCCTACCACACCATATCAGATGTGGAGTGGGAAGAAACCTATCTTCAGTACTTGAAGACATAGGGATGTCCAGCTTTTGTTAAAAAGCAGCATGCGGAGAAGCACGAGGCACGCTCAGTACAGTGTAAGTTTGTGGGATATCTAAAGAACTCCAAGGGGTATTATTTCTATTACGCAGAGGAACAAAAGGTTTTTGTTTCTCGTCATGCCCACGTTTTGGAAGCTGAATTTTTAGAAAATTAGAAGAGTGGGAGCGCAATAGAACTGAAAGAAATTCCAGAACCACAAGCTGTTACTGAAAGTATGGTAGAACCAGAAGTTTCAGAAGAAAGGGACATCCCAGCGCCTATCCGCAGAAGTAGTAGACAGTCTCATCCGCCCGAGAGATACTATGGTTTTCTCATAGATGGGGATCGAGAGGATTGCATCATTGACAATGATGACCCTACTAGCTTCCAGCAAGCCATTCAAAGCGGCGACTCAGTAAGATGGCTGGATGCAATGCGGACCGAAATGGAGTCCATGTACACTAACAAAGTATGGACTTTGGACCTTGCTCCAGATGGGTAAAACCCGTAGGATGCAAATGGATCTTTAGAAGGAAGATTGGTGTAGATGGACAGGTTGAAACCTATAAGGCTAGACTTGTTGCAAAGGGTTTTCATCAAAGACCTGGTTTGGACTATGACGAAACCTTTTCTCCAGTGGCTATGCTCAAATCCATTCGGGTCCTTCTTGCCATTGCTTCCTTTCACGATTATGAGATCTGGCAGATGGACGTAAAGACGGCTTTTCTAAATGGTAATTTGGAAGAGTGCGTCTATATGGATCAGCCAGAGGGATTCATTCAGAGTGGGAGCAGCGGTAAAGTGTGCAAGTTGCTTAAGTCCATTTATGGACTAAAGCAGGCATCGCGGGGTTGGAACATCTGTTTTGATGATACTGTTAAAGAATTCAAGTTTGTCAAAAATCCAGATGAACCATGCATATATAATAAGATTGTAGAGAGAACTGTAGTATTCCTCGTCTTGTACGTGGATGACATTCTCTTAATAGGAAATGATATTCCTATGCTATAGTCAGTCAAAGGATTCTTGTCACAGAATTTCTCCATGAAGGACCTGGGTGATGCCACTTACATTCTGGAAATCCAGATCTATCGTGATAGATCAAATAGGATGTTGGGACTTTCACAGTCCAGGTACATAGACACCATATTAGAAAGATTCAGTATGGAAGATTCTAAACGCGGTAACCTACCGGCTTGTCACGGAATCACCCTCTCTAAAGAGATGTCTCCCAAGACTAATTTAGAAATGGCTCGCATGTCGATTATACCCTACGCTTCTGCGGTAGGCTTTATAATGTATGCGATGTTATGTACCAGACCAGATGTAGCATACGCATTGAGCGTTGTAAGCCGGTATCAGGCAAACCCAGGGAAGAAGCAGTGGATAGCAGTAAAGAACATTCTCAAGTACATGAGGAGGACTAGAGAGATGTTCTTGGTGTATGGCGGAAAGGACCTCCAGATCGAGGCCTTTGCTGACTCAAGCTTCCAGAGTGACAAGGATGACTCTAAGTCCATGTCGGGTTATGTCTTTACCCTCAATGGAGGGGCGGTTTGTTGGAAGAGTTCCAAGAAGGACACCGTTGCTGACTCGACAATGGAAGCGGAATACATAGCTGCTTGCGATGCCGCAAAAGAAGCTGCCTGGATGAAGAAGTTCCTCATGAAACTTCAGGTGGTTCCTACCAGTGTTGATCCAATACCTCTGTATTGTGATAACAATGGCGCTATAGCTTTAGCGAAGGAACCCAGGTCCCATCAGAAGTACAGACACATCTTAAGGCAGTATCACCTGATCAGGGAGATCGTAGAGAGTCAGGAGATCGAGGTGAGGAGAGCAGATATGGAGAATAACACTGCCGATCCATTCACAAAGGCCATTCCTCAGACGCAGTTCGAGAGGCTATTCGAGATGATAGGTCTGTGATATACCAGTACATGGCCCTAGTGCAAGTGGGAGATTTTTAATGTTTATGCCTTAGAGGCCATTATTGTATCAAACTAGATTGTATATTACTTAATGGAAGCCTGGGATATTCACAGTTGTATTGACAGTCTTGCTAAAAATAGTAGTTTGCTACTTTATTTGTTTCTACTTTAATATTTGCATGTGTTTCTTTTAACATATCACTTATACATATTAGTAGAGCCCTTAGGATCTTTGCATGATTACCAGCGTTGTGATGGCAGTCACACTAGTGGGGGCTGGGTAGTCTATAAGCACCATTGTCACGACCCGAAATGGCACGTGACTGGCCCTTGAATCATATAAAGTCTATAAGACCCCATCTAATTCAAGTAACCCAAAAGCCTAGAAATCAAAAACCATTTTAAATAATAAATAAAGGAAAACTTTTTTAAAAGCAAGTGGTTTTAATAGCATAAGCCGAATTATGCGTTTTTAAAACATCAAGTCATTTCTGAAAATTTCGGCAGAGTTTCCTTTGTAAATATTGGCCCCGAACGGGGTACAACATGAATAATATGAATAAAGGCATCCCCAAGCGGGAGCTAACTTTTCGTTAATCGACGGTTATAACCACATAAGCAATATAATATACAACTCCAAGGTTGTGGATCAAAACTCAAAAGGAAACTCAAAACAACAAGAAAACCATAATCATACAAGCGCGACTCTATGGTTGAAAGAATAAACAACTGGTTTTCTAAGTCTAAAATAAATATATAAGTCATGTTGATGGAATTTTTCTAGAAACAACTGAAAATAAATAAGTACAATGGTGGTCATGATGCAAGTGTACCCACCTACCAAAGCAATCACCCAGAATGGAAGCAGTGTGCCAGAAAGTCGTAAAGAACCTGTACGGCAAAACCTGCAAGAAACTGTGTCACAACGGGGGTGAGTTGCCAACTCGTGAGTTGAAAACATCACAGAGCAGAAATCGTATGTATGACTCAATCGTAGGTCAATACGATCAGCAATATATATCCTTAATATGATAAAGTTTGAAGCATGATAAGGTAGCAAGGGTAAACATCTAAACATAAGTGTAATACCAAGTGCTCGTGTCAGTGCCTCAGGTAGCAACATATCATAAATATGAGGTATGATCAATGTAATCATCATGAAATCAGTGTCAACTATATCATGAAAACTAAGTATGTGGATATCATCCAACTACGTAATCAATATTTGTAAACATGTGGATCCCGTCCACGTGTCAACCAATGATATAGCAACATCATGTATGTAAAAGTCATATAAGCATATGCATGAAAGTATGAGGATATAAATCAACGGGTGTCCCTCGCGACACATCAAAATCATGAAAACATCATGAAACCTGTATCCATCATCGACACGTAAATCCTCATCTATCAGGTGCTGTCACCATGACTGGCTCTAATAAGTACGTATCATACGCTATCTCGAAAACCCGAGTGCCCAGCTTCGACCCTCGAATTTCGATGTATCCATACGTATATAACTCCGGTCGGTATCCCCACGATAACCGCCGAGTCCAAATACTATCACCGGTAGGTAGTGGTCCCTCTGGCAGGCCCATCGTCATCCACACGAAATCTCTCTTTCGCCCCGGGGTACCATACCAGGTCCACCATGTACCCGCAAACGAAATCATCCGCCTCCTCGAATCGGATTTCACATGTCACTCTCCGAACCGAGAAAACACATAGTGGACGCACTGAAATATCATATCAAGAGAAACCGGGTTTTTAAAACAGTACATGCTTTCTTTTGAAATCGCCACGGTTCTCAAATCCAGAAATCTCATGAAAACAGCATATCTCAATGCGTAAAAGCGTAAAGCATGAGGTATGCGACATATAACAGAAACATAAGCATATCCGTATATCAAGCAACATGGAACAGTAATATGCACACATCGAGGGAAAACCGCTCTTTTAAATGAATCCAGTTTTAAAATATATCTTGCGGTTCCCGAATCTCCAAAATCAAGCCAGAATAATCTATGTATGTGCAAATACGTATGTATGCAAGTATGGGTGTACAATATGTGTGTACGCAAGTATGAGTGTAAAATATGCCTGTGTGCCAGTATGTCATAGAAGGAGTCATATCCTGATGCAACAATCCTACTGTGTAGTGACATGGCAATTATCGATGATGAAGTTTGTGAGCCGGCAAGCAGGTGTACGTGGAACATATGCATCATCGATAATGGTACTGGTGTCCTGACAACATAGGTTTAATATAACAATAAACACATTTAAACATGCAATGCGATGCGAATAGCAAGAATATGCGGAAATTGAATAATAAACGCAACAGTGAAGAATCTACATCAATATATATGTCATACAGTTTTGCCATTTGAAATAACACGAATCGTGGTGTTTAGAAAAATAAGGGCTATGGTGTTTTTTAAGAAAAGATGCGTCTTTTGAAAATATCCGTAGAATCGCTTGACCTGTCTTTAAAATACTCACGATTCGTTAGTTTTGAAATAGGTATGACTCGAGTCAAGTCTAACTTATATAAGTAAACTACAGGACTAATCGAAAGTTAAGGAAACCACCTAAATCTAGTCGATACATATAAATATAATAGTCGGTGATCCCGCCTCAATAGTATCACATACGATACAATATATAACATGACATCCTCGAGTCAAGATTGCGGATCTATCATCAATATAAAGCTCGTACGGTAAATCCATCATACGACATCCCAATCTGGGTACGGGTTGAATATCATATATATCTCATCAATTATCCGGTATCCTTATCATCATATCTCATGAACTGGGGGTACTGATCTAAGTCTAGTACAAACTGTTACCATCTGCAAATATATATGTGTGTGTATGAAAACACACGCCTAAAGGCCCGCTAAAATCTCATGTCGTATATCATATTATGAATCAAAACATATCACCGATCTCATGGCATCATGCCCAATCTCATCGACTCATCTTCAAATACCATAACAATCCTCATCATCCATGAGTAGGTATACGTATATATATATATATATATATATATATACATAGTCCCATACATATGTGCGTGTGTATATATACATATCCCCATATACTCACAAGTATAATAAAGTAAGCATGTGTGGGCGTGTGGTCGTAAACCTTATTCTAAGGCTCGCGACTAAACTAACTAGCGACACTATCATCCAATGATACTAAAAATTATCCATGATTCCTAAAGTCTATCTAGATAATCATAACTTCATAATGATATATAATTATATCCATATAATATATATACCATACACTATACTACGAACTGCGGGGGTGCTATACGCCATCCACCCGACTTCCCCCGTAGACATAATCTACTCACCTTGCTCTTCGCTTTCCGTTGCCGATGTCGTTGTCGTTATCATCTTCTTTATCATCTCGAATTCACATGGGGGTCTTATATATATACACAATCGTAAATGCGTATTAAAATCAAGTCGGAAAACCAAAACGGCACACGTTTCGCTCATAGGTCAAAACCTAAAGCCTCGCATGCAAAACACGACCAATAACCCTAGTCATTGGCGTTCAAACGCCACACGACAGGAACACAATATCAAATACCAAAACGAATTTCATAAAAACCCGCAAAACGAAACCAGCAACATGGAAAACATGCTCCAGATTTCACCCTAAGTGAAATTAGCCAATTTTGCACATATGGAGGGCCTGGTTTACAGATACTGGAGCCACAGAACAAACATGAACCAGTTTGGGAGTACCAAGGCCGCAATTTGCAGCCCAAAAGAATAAACTTGCGTCTACAGTGAGGGATTAGGGGCTAGGGTTTTGGGTATAGGTTCTACGTTGCCTTCTTGTGTCTCAGTGCTTGCTAAATATTTTTCAGAGGCTCCGGATGTTAGCATATTTCAAATTCCCTACATAATTACTAAAATACGGATATCGGGGATTTCTAAGTTTGCTAATAGGGGTTTAAGTCTCTGTTTTATACCAAAGAGTTATCGCTAAGGGGGTTTTAAGGTCACTACTACACTCAATTGCACTTCACAACTCAAGGATTTCTCAAACCCTTACTTGAAATTTCCAAACCTCACCAAACATCACTATATCTATTTTAAGTTAGCATGGATGCAAAAGCAAATGGAAATTCTACAATAATCATGGAATAATTACCTCATTTTGCACTGATGAATCCCCTAGAGCACCAAAATGCAAACTTTCTTGGTCCATAGTGTAGCTTATGAGCTTGTGCATGCTTTTTATGAAATGGAGATGGACTTTTGAGTAGTTTTTGGTGATGAATTGAGGGTTTGAAGAGGAGAGGGAAGGGGGTGCAGCAGCCATGGGAAAAAGGGAGAGAGGAGAGATGAAGTGAATGAAGAGGGAAAGAGAATGGCTAAGTCAAAGGAGACCCCTCACACTCTCTCTCATGCCCATACCCCATTTTCTATTCTTTTCTTTTCTCATTTTAAAACAAGGAAATTGCATGAAAGATGAAGAAAAGACCATGATAAGCAAATGTAAAAGTGTAAAATTGACATGTGCATGTCATGTGCACAAAACACGCTTAATG
Source organism: Agapanthus africanus (assembly GCA_030015575.1). Classification (NCBI taxonomy): domain Eukaryota; kingdom Viridiplantae; phylum Streptophyta; class Magnoliopsida; order Asparagales; family Amaryllidaceae; genus Agapanthus; species Agapanthus africanus. The sequence continues at coordinate 431,646,377 of JASDDO010000026.1, forward strand.
CCTGATTAGCGATATTTAACCACGATTAGCATTAAAATAGTGTATAATAAATCACAATTAACTTAAAATTGCTCAATTCATACAAAACACCCTCTTTTAGTAATTTCTATAATTTTCCAAATTTTTCCCAATTTATCGTATTTAATTATGCCGCAATATTGAAATATTCAATATATTTATTATTAAATTATAAAAATTCCCAAAATCATATTTTATTTTTCTGAAATGTTACAATTTTCCCCCTTAAAGAAATTCGGTCCCTGAATTTAAATTTAAACCCCTCAAATACTAAAACATTTCAGCAAAAAGTCCAACTCGTCGGGCTCCGAAATCATCAATACATAAAACGCATCATAGCGCAATGCATGCGCATGAACAATGAGCAGATAACTCAAAATCAAAACTCCGTCAAGCATCCCGCAATAATCGGAGTCATGGTGAAGACACAAATGTCAAATCCAATACGAAAACCAATATGATATAAATCAAAACTATATATGTAAACATCTGAAGGAAATGCATGCCAAACCTTTCATGTTGTGGCGCGATGCGCGTATCGCGGCACAGTGGCGGATGTCTATTGTAAGAAAATAACTATATATATACTTATCCTTTGTTTAATATGTACCTCCCGCCGTTTTTGAAAACAATTTAGAAGGGTTTCCTTATTTTTAAACGTTTCGTGTTATATCAGACACGTAGGTAAATACTGAGACTATAGCTCCCTTCTTGGAAATCCTTTCTATATCTATCAATGCATGCAAAATATATCCAGGTACTGTCCTCTGACTAGTCCTGCTCAGTACGAAAACAAATAGTAAATACCATAAAAACGTACTGCTCCATAAGAAATCAATCCCAAAATATGCATAAGAATGCCGCATGCGTCTAGTGTGCACGGGAATCAAAATCCATGAATGTGCCATATACGTGCACAGAATATTGGATATAGTGCCCTCAGAGTCAATTATTGGATCACAGGCACGTGATTGCAATGATTGAGGGAGGACCTATACCGGTAGGATAGTTTTACTCAAGATGATAGTATGCTATCCGGTTTATCTTTATCATCGTGTACAGCTTTAGGTGACATTACAGGTCACTATTATACATTTATAGAGTCCTTAGGATTCTTGCTTGATTACCAGCAGTATGATGGCGATCATATACGTGAGAGTTGGGTAGTCTATAAGCACATCCTTAATGTGGTCCCTAGTCATGGGAGTTTCGAGACTGGGCATCGATACTCTATTAGTAGACTAGTGTATACAGTCGAGACCCCGACGAGGGGCGGTAGCTGGTCTCACAAGCCATTGGTGTCAGTTGGATCACCTAAGATGTATACAGGTGCTCATTGGGTTATGAGTACACCGGACAGGACTCGCCGGGAACATGCTAGTTGGTATTATACCTGACGTCAGATAGCAGTTCCCTGGTGACATGTGTACAGGTTAGTTCATCGACCTAAGATTGTCATTTGTCTCGTGTGAGTTCCCACTGTGCTTTGATTACTACCCTACCACGGCTCAAAGGAGTCATGCAAACAGGTTTTAGTTGGGTACAGTCCCGAGCCACGTGGAGGAAGTGAGCGGATCGGCAGGGGTTTCGTCTCTCCCGGTATTGGGGGTGAGATCGCGCTGTGTCTAGGAGAGCCATTACATGAAGTCCTTGGCCAAGGCAGGAGATTTACTGGTAGGTATTCCAGTATTATCTCAGGGTGTTCTGGGCTACACTCCGACACGACTTGTACCACTTTTGGGGGTCTGACTTTTACCAACCCCCTAGGCCCGACATGCGATGCTCATAGACGAACGGACCGGACTGTACGGATATTGTCACTGACAGGATTAGTTGGGTGTCAGGATGAGTTCGCTCATCGACCTCCCTTTTGGTCAATACCTGGTATCCCGTTACGTACGGCTAGTATCACTGACGTGCTCGTGGTTAAATCCACAGCCAAAGTATTGACGAGTCTTTAGAGTCCCCCACAGACTGTTTCTCAAGTTTCGGGCAAAACGTTGTAGAGGTCGTATGATATATGGCAGGGTTCGATCATATACGTGCAGTAGTGCACGGATCATGATCGGGCGGATCATACTAGTGGGCTTTGGTTTAAGCCGGATCCTAGTATTAGATTTGTTGGATTACATTAGTCTCATCGCATTCGCATTCGGTCGGAATGCGGATGCAGATATGTATGTACAGATGAAGGGTATCCTTGTGATCCGTCACGAGTTTACTTTAGATGTTGCCGTATCTTTTTGTTGTTGTAAACATTTGGGTTAATGTTTACAAATGGAAATAATGAGCTAAAAGTCATGATTAGGAGCATTAATTGTGACACATGCACAAGTGATGACTCATGGTCTCTTTCTTTGTGCATGTGTCACCTTTTTGATTGATTTATGAGTTGAAATGAGAGGGAGAGAGAGAGAGGGCTGCAATATGAAGGGTTTGCTCTTGTATTATTTCATTCTCACTCTCTCATTTTTATTATACAACATAAGAAAGAAAAGGCTCCTCTTCTTCTTCTTCCTCTAGCTCACCATTTCCATTAATGGCTTCATCTTCAACCTCCATCCATACACTCTCATGCGTTGAGAATCAATGGATGTAAGAGACAAAGTGATCACACACATTCTCTACATCACCTTGGACACGTCGGCTAGCAAACTTCGTGTCCGAGTTGCTTCCGACGAAGCGGGAGCCCGTAAAATGAATCAGAGATGTGGTGCCCTTTCCGACGAGGAGACCGGAGATCAGAGATGCCGCGAGGAGCTTGGGTTGGTGGCCAAAGTCTGAAGGACACGGATCGATAGGTATAGCTTTTCTAACCTTTCTCTAGTTTTCTAGTTATAGGTTAATGGTTCGATCCGGGATTAAAGTCTGCGATAGCGCCGGTTTCAAGTTTTGAAAAAGTTTTCGTTTCCGCATTTTGGCCTCGGACAGACGGCCGGGGCGCTACCGTAGACATACATGGTATCAAAGCCACGCCATTAACCTTTACTAGCTTGCTCTAACGTGTTTAAAATATCGATCGAACGAAATTTCCGAAACCGCCATTCCATTCATGAAGTTTCTGTCGAATTTTTTTTGTGGTCTAAAAATTATTTTGGGTACGTCAGAAAATCAGGCAGGCTTTTCTAAGACCACTGTAGAAATTTGAAAGTGCAACTCCACCATAGTGCTGCGGAACCGTGGCATTACCCTAGTTTTGGCCGCGGTTCTGCTGCACTACTGTAGCTTTAGGGCACCAGTTTTTCTACAGTGGTCTCTGACTTGGAATTGGGGTTTCTGGTATTTTTAGTTTTTGCCCAGATTATTTTGAGTGCTGGATTTGTGCTTGGGGCCCACTTCGGGAAATTTTGTCGATCGAAAAATTTAAATATGTTAGTTTACAGTACTTGCATTATATCTGTAATCGTGAATGTCATTTGATCGGTAAATCTTGTCTAATTGCTATAGCCCTTTTAGACGGATTTGCGAACGTGACATTCACGTTGATGTTCTGTGTTGTGCTGTGATGTTGCGGATTTGTCGTGGTGGATAGCCTGGATGCAATGGTAGTACAATTTTGTTATATTTATACATTTGATATTGCGAGGCGAGCGTCCGACATGTGGACTGCCGTCACTGTCTGTTTGTATATTATTCTTTTGGGGCACGACCGGGCTGAGGTCGATGTACCCGTCGTATATATATTTTACTTTCTGTACTAGGATTACCCCATGGAGGGGTGCACGGGTAGCCGGGTTCTATAGGGCAACGGGCCCGCATCTCATGGCTTTGAGACGGAGGGGGCTTCACTCTAGAATTGGCGGGCTATTCGCCGCACTCGTAGGGGGTATAGGTTGACCCAAGGAGGGGTGCTCAAGTTACCGGATTCCGTGAAGTGCTGGGAGGTCCATTCACTTTGTTGAAGGGGCTGCCTCGCTTCTGGTTTTGGCGGGTAACTTGCCGTACCCGTAGGGGTCTAGGATTTCATTGCACAGGCTATCCACACGACCAGGGGAACGTCGGGTTTCAGTAGCGGCTCTATGAAACCCGGGGATCCCAGATAATCTGTATTATTCTGTGATGCTTATTACTCTCTGTGATGTTGCATTTTATCACACCAGGAGCGAATATTATATATTGATATATATACTAGTAGATGTTGTATATGTTTTACACAAGCTCTAGTCCAGTCCCCGCTCTATCGTTAGTTAAGTAACCTAACGGGTGATGACGGGATCCAGTGGAGAATGTGGATGGCATATACGTACATCATATTTTTGTTCTTTCGTGGTGTGATTAATTGATGGGACTGCATTGATTCGGATCAATGCAAGCTAAACAAAGCTATTCTGATGTTGTTGGAATATTTTTCGAAAAGCTGTTATTGCAAGGACATTTTCTTTTATTTTGCACAGTGGTATTCGGTTATGAATATCCAGCACCTCAGTCGACGAGGCAAGGGCCGAGACCCCTTCACCGGGAGTGAACCCTTGGACAGAAGTTTGCGTCAGGGTAATAACTTCACTATAGTCGATTACTTTTTGCTTTGCATCGTGGTATTTGTTCATATCAGATTTTTGCATTTTCATACCGCCCAATTTTTATCACATTGCATATCCGTAGATACTCTTGAGCCGTGTTTGCTAGTCAATTGCAGGTTACAGGTTCTCGGTTCTAAAACGGTGAAATTCATGGAAAACACAACAAAATCCGGGTTCCTGCCAACCACTGAGAAAACACGGTCTCCGCTCGTCATCCGTATGTTGCTAGATACCAGTTTAGGAAGACAAAATGTCAAATCAATGTCACCTTCATGCACAAGGCTCAATGGTAGCACAAAATTCAAGAGATCTACGCGGAGCTCGAGGCAATCATGACAAAATCTTGACAAAAAGTCCACCTTTCCCTCAACAGAAATTCTGGAAAAATCGTGAAGCCAAATTGAGAAAATACACATACCAGAATAAAGGAGACAAAAAACCAGGGAAGCCCAAAAAATAGGAAAGCCCAATTCAACTATAGGGCCGCGGATCCGCGGCTAAAGTGGGGTCCAGGCCGCGGATCCGGGCCGTTCTGGCGCCAAGTCTGCAGGGCTTTGGGGGTTATTTTGGTCATTTTGTTTGGGTTCTGGTGGTTGCCCTAGGGTTTCATTTTCTGGCCTATAAATAGCCCAGAACTTTGTGAAGGAAAGGGTCCATTCTTGTATTTTCATTTTGCCTAGTTTTAGTGTGTTTCTTCTTCCTCTTCTCACCTCTTCTCCATTAAACTTGTAGTGAGCTTTTGAGTGAAGAGTGATGAATAAAGAAGAACCATTTATTATCATGCTTGTCTCTTTACTTTGTTAATTGTTGTAATTTTAATTCGTTAAGTAGTTGTTGTTATTTCCTTGTTGTTTCTTTCTTCTCTCTTTTTCTTTATCATTCATACGACAATGATACTTACGCTCGATCCTCGCCAAGGTGAGGTCGCAAATAGTTAGTCGTATTCTTCTAATCTCCTTCTTTCTATCTTCCTCTTTTGTTTTGTTTTGTTTTTCCTTATCATGAAATGTGAGTAGTTAAACTTGTTAGGGTAGGATAAGGGAAGTTTGAGAGAAGGAAATCTCTCTCACTCTTTCCTTGCCCAACAGCTTAAATCAACTCCCGTTAATTGAACCACAATCCGCTCCTTACGGCACCCTATTCTACATGATAGCGGTGATTCCGTAGTGAGACCGGTTGTGGTTGAATTAACCGGAGGTTATGGCTAAGAGCCAAGAACGGACGGACAAGCACCAAAAGGAAGACTTATGCGTTGGAAAGCCTAGCTTATACTCGCAAAGTCCTTCCTAGTCGTGCTAATCCCCGTTGTTGCCGATTACCGTAACACCGATATTAAGAGGGGCAACGAAAGATGTGGAGACTCCTAACTCAAACTAACCTAATCCTAACCCTAACATGCTCTCTTTAAATATCAACTCAACACTTAGATAATCCAACAAAATCTGAAAACAGGACTTAACTCGTTAAAACACTTTGAAAAAAACTCCCATCTCCCTGCGGACGACCCGTACTCAACCGGCTAGCTACAAGCGAAACCGTCTTGATTGCGGTATTTAAACTAAACTTGAACACGAACAAACTCTATCAATCAAATGGCGCCGTTGCCAGGGAGACGGTAGTTTATTTCTTTGTGTAATTTCGGGTTAATTTGTAAGTATAAAAAAAAAACGAAAAAAAATATATACTTTGTAAAAAAAATCATCTTGTTATTTTTGATTAGCTTTTGTGCAAGTGTGCAGGAAAATACAAGGTTCAAGTTCCGTGGCCAAGACGTTGAAAATACGGGGTTCAAGTACAGTGCTAAAGACGTGGGAAGATAGACCCACATTTCGCGGCTACACCGCGACGGACTAAAATGGAGGAGACGGTCTACTGAACAAATCTGGAGCATATACAGTGAGCAAATCAAGGTTCAGCACATCCAGACAAGCAGAGGACACACAACAGAGGACACCCAAATTTTTCAGAGCCCCAATTCCTCAACTTAGCCGCGGATCCGCGGCCTAAGTAGGTGTTTGGCCGCGGAACCGCGGCCATTTAGTGCCTTCAGGGTGCAATTTTTTCTCTGGTGAGTCTCTCTCCTCTCTCCACTCCTCTGAACTCCACTGAACTGTGTTTTCTGCAGCTTTCTTTGCGCAAATTCTTCTCCCCCTTCCAATAAACTGTTCTTGTGCAGGATTCTTTGCGCCGCAAATAAAAATTGTTTGCAGTTGATTTGTTACTGTTTTGCATTCTTTAATACGGACTTAAGGGGCTTGAAACCAATCCAGATTGGGTGGGGATTTCATCACCCTTCCCAGGACCCCGGAAATCACTAAAGCATATGCATTGTCCATTGTAAATTAAAAAATACTAGACTTCAGCCCTAAGGACTTCGCGCTCATTAGGAGAAGATAAACCTTGTTTAGAACCTCGCTTAACCGTATATTGTTTACGGGGTGTCTAGGAAAGTGTTAAAGGCGCAACCGCCGAAAGAGAAAGGGTTATTTAATTATGGAACTTCGCGAAAGCATTGGACAACCTCCCCTTATCTCTGCACTTACCTGGCCTCGTGATCAGTGTATTTTTAAGCCCGTTTCTCGATACTGTTTAACTTCGACAATCAAGTTCAGGAGCAGGTCTAGTAGACCTAGGTTACCCTAGATCTAGGAGTGATTGTGCATATCTTGTTTGTGATTGCTTAAGCCGTATTTCCGTACATATTTCTGTCGCCTTTCTCCATTGACGTTTATAAAAACTTGCCCTTTTGTCGCCAAATCCATTTTCACCCACCACCCATCGCCTTTCTCCATTGACGTTTTCTTACCCTCACCTTCTCCGCTTTGACTATACTAAACTCGTTTGGTGTATGTCCGCTTGGACTCGGGACACTAGCGTCCGTCTAGTCCGCGTTATGTTAGTCGCAACCGACTACGCGATCGACTCCGAAGTCGATACTCCGTCCACTCCTCTTTCACCCCTTCCTTTGCCGGCCAACTCCGACGTTGACCGGAATTCTGTTCATACATCTTCACCTTCACCTTCACTTTCACCAACCTCTTCTTCCGCGATGTCGGGATTTAATCCGAACATCTCTTTGACCACCGCTGGATTGGCTCCACCTCCTACGGAGACCAATCTCCCACCACCTCCGCCTGTTGTAGCGCCGCAGCGAATCGCGCTCCAGGATCGTTTCTATCCCACCCGTTCTGCACTTCCCACCTGCCTTTCTCTTCCTCCGGCCAATGGAGACAACTTTGAAATTAAGCCCCATTTCATCAACATGCTTCCACGTTTTTATGGGCTTGAATCTGAAGATGCCTATATCTTCATCAATAAATTTCAAAACGTCTGTGCCATGATGAAAACAACCCAGCTGTCGGACGATGCTATACGTCTACGGGTCATTCCGTTCACTTTATGCGATCTCGCCGAAAAATGGCTGTATAGCACCGCTTCCCACTCAATCACCAGCTGGGACGAGTTTGTTAAAGCGTTTCTGAAAAAATTCTATCCAAATCATAAGACCGCAAGAATTCAAAATGAAATCAACCAATTCTCCCAGCTTCCTTCTGAACCCTTCTGGAAGTGCTTTGACCGGTATAAAGACCTTCTTGTTCAGTGTCCTCACCACGGTATAGAGAAATGGCAACTCTGCCAAACCTTATACGAGGGACTGAACCCAGCAACGAAGCAGTTGCTGGAAACCATCTGTCAGGGCCACTTCCTATCGAAATCCGACGAGGAAGCGTGGCAGTTCTTTGACGATCTTGCGGAGCAAACGCTACAGTGGGAGAGCACCAGACCGACTTCTTCTTCTTCTACCTCCACTTCTATCGGTCAGTCTAGGGTAGGAATCCACCAACTTGACGTCTCTATTGCGATGAAAGCTGAAATGGCTGCTATAACAAGAAAGCTTGAAGCAATAGAGAGCAAATTTTCTGCTCCTGCCCCTGCCCCTGTTCTCCCCCTTCGTACCATCTGCGCTTGTTGTTCCGAACCTTCCCACTTGACTGAAGAGTGTCCTTACAATCCACCCTCGCAAGGACAGGATCAGGTTAATGCTGCCTTCCAGCAAAGACCGAGGAATGATCCATACTCTTCCACCTACAATCCCGGTTGGAGGAACCACCCCAATTTCGCCTGGAATCAGAATCAGAATCAATTCCAGGGCAACAATTTCCAAAGGGCCCCTCCACCGCAACAACAAGCGCAACAACAAACTCAGTATCAGCAGCCCTTCCAACCCCAACCTTTCCAAAATCAGACGAACAACTTTGCACCCAACAACTCTTTTCCACCCAACAACTTTGTTCCGTCAAAAAACGATAAGGTTTCCTCGCTCGAGCGAAGTCTGGAGGCGTTCGTTAAACAGTCTACTCAGTCCACCGCCAACATCCAGTCTTCCATTCAATCTTTAGTGCAACACACTGCCGCACACGGGCAAAGCATCAAGACCATCGAGGCCCAGATTGCACAGCTGAACGCGGCCTTAAGCGAGCGAGAGAAGGGGAAGCTCCCGTCCCAGCCACTTCCAAATCCCGGTCACCCACATAATGCACATGTTGCTCTTGAACAACAAAACCATAATGTGAGTGCCGTGACTACACTGAGATCGGGGAGGATGCTGCAAAAGAACATTGGCACACGGATCAACGATGACACCCCGGCCGCTGCTTCTTCTTCTTCTTCTTCTTCTCCTTCTTCTTCTTCGTCTTCTGAGCCTATTCTCCGTTCTTCACAAGGCTCCCCTTCCTCTTCTTCTCTGAACGGACCTACTTCTCACTCCACGAAAACACCTATTCTGGGATCCGTTCCAACTCCAAAATCTCCTCCTCCAGCATTAGACTCAACCAATTTTGAAAATGTTCCATTTCCAAACCGGTTGAGGTCTAACAAACAAAATCCACAAATGGAGAAGATTTTGGAGTTATTCAAGCAAGTTAACATTAACATTCCTCTTTTAGATGCTGTCCAACAAGTCCCATCTTACGCGAAAATCTTAAAGGACTTGTGCACGAAAAAGAGGAAGTCTCAGGTACCCAAGAAAGTTTTCTTGGCTAGTGCTGTGAGTGATGCCCTTACCCAATCTTTACCACAAAAACGGAAGGACCCTGGCTGTCCTACGATTTCAATTACTATTGGGGATAAGAACATCAACCACGCACTATTAGATCTTGGTGCCAGTGTTAACTTGGTTTCGTATTCAGTATACGAGCAATTAGGCGTCGGAGAGCTGAAACCCACACACTGCACTCTCCAGATGGCCGACCGATCGATCACCCATCCTAGGGGTGAGCTAGAGGATGTGTTAATAAGAGTCGGGGACTTCATATTCCCCGTCGACTTCATTGTCTTAGATACACAGCCTGTAGCTAACCCCCGGAATCAAATCCCGGTGATACTCGGTCGCCCATTTCTCGCAACCTCAAATGCTGTGATCAATTGTCGCAATGGTTCGATGAACCTCTCTTTTGGAAATATGACGATTGAACTCAACATTTTTAGGTTGGGGAATCAGCCCGCCGAACCTAATGCTCATATACTGGATGTCTGCTCGATCCAGGAGATCACCCCAGAAGAGTGTGAATTCGAGGAGTTTCTGTTTGAACACGATAATCTTGACGCCACTAGTGCGTTTCTCTTCGAACCTGCTGCTGCTTCTGCGCCCGACAACGAATACGAGTGTTTCACGTTCTCGAACGATCTTACCCGCGCACAACCCGAGTTTGAATCCTTCGACTTTCCGGATGAGTTACCTGAACCATCCGACTCGGTTGCCTACACTCGTTTTGAACCTTTGCTGGAGTCCTTTGAGTTCGAGACCTTTGCACCAGTCTTGCCTTCCATCATTTCACCTCCAACGCTCGAACTCAAGCCGTTGCCGTCTCACCTTAAGTATGCTTACTTAGGTGAGAACGAGACCCTCCCTGTCATCATTTCGGCTTCTCTAGCTCCAGAGCAAGAGAAAGCCCTTCTCGCGGTCTTGCACAGCAACAGGCAAGCTTTTGGCTGGTCCATGGTGGACATCAAGGGGATTAGTCCCCTGATCGTTGAACATCACATTCATCTGATGGATGATGCCAAACCAGCCTAGGATCCACAAAGACGTCTTAATCCAGTCATGAAAGAGGCTGTGAAGAAGGAGATCGTCAAATGTCTAGATAGTGGTATCATTTACCCTATCTCTGATAGCCAGTGGGTTAGCCCCATTCATGTTGTCCCCAAGAAGTCGGGCATCACGGTCATCACTAACGAGGCGAATGAGTTAATCCCTACTTGCACCCAAACTGGGTGGCGAGTTTGCATTGATTACAGAAAACTCAACGCCGCAACGCGGAAAGACCACTTTCCGCTACCTTTCATTGACCAAATGCTTGAACGATTGGCCAGACACGAGTACTACTGCTTTCTTGATGGCTACTCCGGCTATAATCAAATTCCCATCGCCGAAAAAGACCAGGACAAGACCACTTTCACTTGTCCTTTTGGCACGTTTGCATATCGACGCATGCCCTTTGGGTTATGCAATGCGCCCGCTACCTTCCAGCGGTGTATGATGGGAATTTTCTCGGACATGGTGGAAAAATTTCTGGAGATTTTCATGGATGACTTCTCCATCTTCGGCGATTCCTTCAACGAGTGTTTGCTACATCTTGACGCTGTCCTTACCCGATGTAAGGACAAGAATCTCACTTTGAACTGGGAGAAATGCCACTTCATGGTGCGCGAAGGTATTGTCTTAGGACATATCATCTCGCAAAATGGCATAGAGGTTGACAAAGCAAAGATTGAAGTCATTTCCAATCTGCCTCCTCCCCGATGCGTCAGAGATATCCGAGCCTTCCTTGACCATGCCGGTTTCTATAGACGGTTTATCAAGGACTTTAGCAAGATTGCTAGACCCTTGACTCTTTTGCTGGCCAAGGACACGCCATTTGACTTCAACTCGAGCTGTGTGACTGCATTCGAGTCACTGAAACGCTCACTCACTTCTGCTCCCGTTCTTTCCTCGCCTGACTGGACGCACCCATTCGAGATTATGTGCGATGCATCCGACTTTGCCATCGGTGCTGTCCTTGGACAACACATCAACAAGATGCCGCACGTAATCTATTACGCAAGCCGAACCCTGAACGATGCCCAACTTAATTATACAACAACTGAGAAGGAATTCTTAGCTGTTGTATTTGCTTTAGAAAAGTTCAGGCCCTACCTCATCGGCTCTCCAGTCATTGTCTACACTGACCATTCAGCTCTGCGCCATCTTTTTGCGAAGAAAGATGCCAAATCTCGGCTAATACGTTGGATCCTCTTGCTTCAAGAGTTTGACCTTGTCATTAAGGACAAACGAGGATGTGAAAACGTAGTTGCCGACCATCTCCACGACTTCCTTCTTCGCCTTCGCTTCCAATCCCGATCAACGACGTTTTCCCGGATGAACAGCTCTCGACAGTATCGTGCGAACCCTGGTTCGCAGATATTGTGAACTATTTGGCCACGGGATTACTACCGACTGAATGGTCGAGTCAGGACAGACTTCGCTTCTTATCCCAAGTAAAACACTTTTACTGGGACGAACCCTACTTGTTCAAGTACTGTCCCGACCAGATTATTCGTCGGTGTGTCCCTGATGAGGAATTCAAGAGTGTGTTGTCATTTTGCCACGATCAAGCATGTGGCGGGCATTTTGGGCCCAGAAAGACAGCTGAGAAGATCTTGCAATGTGGTTTCTACTGGCCACAACTTTTCAAAGACGCTCACGACTATTGCATGACTTGCTCCCGGTGCCAACACATGGGCCGGATATCCCGGAGGAACGAGATGCCGCTCCAACCGATCTTGGTTGTGGAGATTTTCGATGTTTGGGGGATAGACTTCATGGGGCCGTTTCCCAGCTCTTTCGGGAACTTGTACATCCTTCTAGCTGTTGATTACGTCTCTAAATGGGTCGAGGCTGTGCCCAGCCGGACTAACGACAACAAGGTTGTCGTTAGGTTCCTTAAAGAAAACATTTTCTCACGGTTTGGGCACCCCCGAGCGATCATTAGCGACAATGGAAGTCATTTCTGCAATAGGACTTTCGAGGCCTTGATGCGGAAGTATTCCATTAATCATAAGCTTTCTACGCCCTACCACCCCCAAACCTGCGGGCAGACCGAAGTTTCAAATCGGCAAATCAAGCAGATACTGGAGAAGACGGTTTCCAAGAAGCGTAAGGATTGGTCTCTGAAACTCACTGATGCCCTTTGGGCATTTAGAACCGCTTATAAGACCGACCTTGGCATGTTTCCCTATCGGCTTGTGTACGGAAAAGCCTGCCACCTTCCTGTCGAAATAGAGCATCGCGCATTTTGGGCGATAAAGGAGCTAAATCTGTCTCTTGAGGACGCGGGCAGCCATCGGAAGCTGCAGCTGAACGAACTATGCGAGCTTAGGGATGAGGCTTACGACAACGCGGTTGTCGTTAAGAATCGAACGAAGGTGTTTCACGATAAACACCTTTTGCGCAAAACCTTCGTACCTGGTCAGCAGGTACTGCTTTACGACACCCAACTTCACTTCCATCCTGGAAAGCTCAGATCTCGCTGGAAAGGGCCGTATTTTGTGCGGAATGTGTATCCGCAGGGCGCTGTGGATTTGGAGAATCCAAAGGACGGTTCACTCTTCAAGGTAAATGGACACCGATGCAAACCGTACCTTAGCGCCGAACCAACAGAGGAGCTCCTATTCTTGCAGGAGCCGGTTTACCCTGAATGATCTTTCTCTGCCTACCTCCAAACTTCGGTTATCCAGCCAAGAACAGTGGACACTGTTCCAAATAAGTTTGGGGGTATGTACAAACCATTTTGTATATATTTGTGTATATTCTTTTTCTTTTCTTTAAAAACAAAAACAAATAAAAATTTGTGTATCGCTAACCAATAATTTTGAACCTTCCAACTGCTCTCTTCATGCAACGACAGTGAGGACACTGTCCAGTTTAAGTTTGGGGGTACGCTCGGTACGCATTTCTTACCTTCGCATTCATATGTATATTTTGCATCTGCATATTAAAATCCATAAAATCCATAAAAATTTGAAAATTTTCTAAAAAATATAAAAACTTTTTTGTCAAGTTAGCTTGTGGAAGAACTCTGATTCAACATTCGACGGTTTTTGTTTGAAAAAAAATAGGAATAACTAAATCTTATGTTTGGATTTTGAAAACCTAAAAGATAACTCTCCTTTGAAGTTAACTATAGCTGATATACGTCTTTACATCACACTACACGTGTCGTAAGATTTTGGGAATTAGATGACAAGTCTTTCATGTTTAAACTTTTAAACAGATAAATGATTTTCTGAGGATCAAATAGGTTTGTTCTGAAATAAGTAATGTCAAGAATAGTTTATGAAGTAAAGCGAATATGAAGGAATGTTATTGATGCCGTAATTGGAGCTAAGTCTGAAAAATAACCCATCTGAAACTTGATTGGAATGATTACACACCAAACTCACTAAACACGTCTTTTATCCAAAAAAATAATTGAACTGCCGGTTATATCTCCGTTCGTATTAAATCATCTAATTTTCACGCCAAACTGTCTTTTGTTTTTGGACCTAGGTAACTTGAGTAATTAAGTCCGCTGGGGTGTTTCTACACCTAATACCCTAAAACCAACTGGTTTGGGTGCATTGGCCCAAAGCTCGCTAAGAAGCCTAGAAAGTCCAGTTTAAAACAAAGTCAAGCAAGTGTTCTCTCCGAGTTAAAATTCCTAACGGTTCTTTGTGTGAGAATAATCTTGATAAAAGACAGGCTTTTTAAAAAAAAATTTTAACGGAGATATAAAGGTTTTACTCTTCGATAAAGACTATTGCTCGTTCACAGAGGTGTGTATGAAATGAAAACAAGAAAAATGTGGAGTGAAAAATACGACTTAGTTTCCTGTTAAGGAAGATAGAAATTCTGAAGTTGAAACCTTACTGGAAAACGAAACTTGAAAAATGCTTAACTCTTTATAAAACTTATGTGATCCTTTTTAAATTGTTATCTGGGCTTTATTGTACGACATGATGACTTTATTCAACCTTTCGGGAACTTAACGACACTATTTGCACTACACGTAAAGACATGTAAAAGCTGTAGTTAAATAAGAAGCGAGGTGTGAAAAATAAAGGTTCGATGGTCTAGACTTAGGATTATAGAATTGTTATTTTCTAAAACAAAACTTTAGGGTTTGAAGCTTAGTTATTTTACAAAACCTACTTGACCGGATTTTGTGGGTAGTATCCGCTGAAAACCCTCAGGAGACAACACTCCTCCTACTAGGGACACCTAGAGGTTTAACGGCTTGTTGCACATGCTCAGTGCAATCGCGTTCCCTGCGAAAGTGAGGTTAGGAAAATTTTTGTGAATAAATGGGCTTTGCTCGGGACGAGCAAATGATAAGTTTGGGGGTATTTGTTCATATCAGATTTTTGCATTTTCATACCGCCCAATTTTTATCACATTGCATATCCGTAGATACTCTTGAGCCGTGTTTGCTAGTCAATTGCAGGTTACAGGTTCTCGGTTCTAAAACGGTGAAATTCATGGAAAACACAACAAAATCCGATTTCCTGCCAACCACTGAGAAAACACGGTCTCCGCTCGTCATCCGTATGTTGCCAGATACCAGTTTAGGAAGACAAAATGTCAAATCAATGTCACTTTCACGCACAAGGCTCAATGGTAGCACAAAATTCAAGAGATCTACGCGGAGCTCGAGGCAATCATGACAAAATCTTGACAAAAAGTCCACCTTTCCCTCAACAGAAATTCTGGAAAAATCGTGAAGCCAAATTGAGAAAATACACATACCAGAATAAAGGAGACAGAAAACCAGGGAAGCCCAAAAAATAGGAAAGCCCAATTCAACTATAGGGCCGCGGATCCGCGGCTAAAGTGGGGTCCAGGCCGCGGATCCACGGCCGTTCTGGCGCCAAGTCTGCAGGGCTTTGGGGGTTATTTTGGTCATTTTGTTTGGGTTCTGGTGGTTGCCCTAGGGTTTCATTTTCTGGCCTATAAATAGCCCAGAACTTTGTGAAGGAAAGGGTCTATTCTTGTATTTTCATTTTGCCTAGTTTTAGTGTGTTTCTTCTTCCTCTTCTCACCTCTTCTCCATTAAACTTGTAGTGAGCTTTTGAGTGAAGAGTGATGAATAAAGAAGAACCATTTATTATCATGCTTGTCTCTTTACTTTGTTAATTGTTGTAATTTTAATTCGTTAAGTAGTTGTTGTTATTTCCTTGTTGTTTCTTTCTTCTCTCTTTTTCTTTATCATTCATACGACAATGATACTTACGCTCGATCCTCGCCAAGGTGAGGTCGCAAATAGTTAGTCGTATTCTTCTAATCTCCTTCTTTCTATCTTCCTCTTTTGTTTTGTTTTGTTTTTCCTTATCATGAAGTGTGAGTAGTTAATACTTGTTAGGGTAGGATAAGGGAAGTTTGAGAGAAGGAAATCTCTCTCACTCTTTCCTTGCCCAACAGCTTAAATCAACTCCCGTTAATTGAACCACAATCCGCTCCTTACGGCACCCTATCCTACATGATAGCGGTGATTCCGTAGTGAGACCGGTTGTGGTTGAATTAACCGGAGGTTATGGCTAAGAGCCAAGAACGGACGGACAAGCACCAAAAGGAAGACTTATGCGTTGGAAAGCCTAGCTTATACTCGCAAAGTCCTTCCTAGTCGTGCTAATCCCCGTTGTTGCCGATTACCGTAACACCGATATTAAGAGGGGCAACGAAAGATGTGGAGACTCCTAACTCAAACTAACCTAATCCTAACCCTAACATGCTCTCTTTAAATATCAACTCAACACTTAGATAATCCAACAAAATCTGAAAACAAGACTTAACTCGTTAAAACACTTTGAAAAAGACTCCCATCTCCCTGCGGACGACCCGTACTCAACCGGCTAGCTACAAGCGAAACCGTCTTGATTGCGGTATTTAAACTAAAGTTGAACACGAACATACTCTATCAATCAGTATTCAGTTGGAATATTCTGCGCCTCATTCTACGGGGAAAGAGCCGAGATCCCTTCACCGGGAGTGACCTCTTTAGCAAAAGTTTTCGCCACTATATATTTATAAATAGCAATCCGGTTCCTTCAACGATATCAAGTTCATTACGTTAAAGGTTTTTCGCCAAAAACCATTCGTAGCCCTCCGTCATTTCAGACGGGTAGCACTTAGTATTCATGCTATGTTTGTTGGCCTTCGTCATGGCATAGTGTATGGTAGCTATTTGTTACTTTTCTGCTGCATAGATAGATGCGTTAGTTTGGGACAGTCGTACTACTATTTTGGCCTTCGTCAAGGGTTGAATAATGTAGGTTTTTAACGATCAAAAATATTTTACCGCAATCAGAAATGGCGTCGCTTTGCAGCTAGCCGGTGAGTACGGGTCGGTCCACAGGGATGTGTAATTTTCCTAAGTGTTCTTACGAGCTGATTCCAATGGGTGTTTGGTCTTTTGATTGAATCTAAAAACTAAGTTGTACGATGGTTAAGGAACTTGCTAGGGTTAGGTCTAAGGCGGGGTTTGGTAAGATTTATATTCACACCTCTTTCAATGCCCTCAATTAAATCTTTTTAGAAGTTATAACAATTATTAGTAAAGGGGAATAGGATGATTGGGAAGAAACGAAGTTTCTTCTTCTAGATCCTTGTCCGTCCTTTCCTACTAATTGCTCTAACCTTCATGGACGTCATGCATGTCCGGTCCTTTATACTACGGTTTCACCGTTACCTCGTGGGTCGGGTGCTGTAGGGAGCGGATCATGCATGCGTGCATGAAGTTCTAGTTATTACAAATTATTGGGCTTGAAAGAGATGAGAGATATTCATCTCTCAATCCCTCCCTTATTCCTAACCCTAACAAGTGAGGAAATTACTCGCTTATTAGGGGATCTATTAAAAACAACATTTTAGACTTACTTACCTACTGCAGTTTAAGAAATACTACACTAGATTAAACTAGGGAAGGATTTATCTAAGGCAAGAATTAAATTACTAAGCTAGGGCAAGAAATTAATTTTAAACTAAGGAAAAAAATTAAATTAACTTACAAGAAATGATGCTCTTCAATCCTCAAAAGAATCTGAATTTTTATTAATTGAAAAGAGGCATGGCCATTACAATATTTTGATTACAATTTTATAGGGAAACAGGGAAATTTAGGGTTACGGGATTCGCACTTGTGCTATTACAAAAATACCCCCGAAAAATCCCAAAAAAGTCACCGATGCACCGCTACCCAAAATCTACACCGACACGTGCATT
The DNA here is from genome assembly GCA_030015575.1 of Agapanthus africanus. Taxonomy (NCBI): domain Eukaryota; kingdom Viridiplantae; phylum Streptophyta; class Magnoliopsida; order Asparagales; family Amaryllidaceae; genus Agapanthus; species Agapanthus africanus. Next base: position 431,664,209 of record JASDDO010000026.1, read on the forward strand.
AAATGGCCGCGGAACCGCGACATAAGTGGGGTTAGGGCCGCGGTTCCGTGGCCCTTTGGTGAATTCATCTGCTCAAAATTTGTGGTAATCTTCAGGGTCTCTTTGGGACTCTTATTCTTTGGTTCTTTTATCCATTTGGCTTCCGAGTCTTCTCCAGATCTTCAGTGAAAACTTGTATTGGTCTTTTAACCGTTTCACTTTGACATTTTTGGACCTTGTTTTGCCTTGTACCTCTGTGAACTGTTATTAGTCTAGGCTTGACTAGGATCCTTATACTTGTTGGTCAAAAGTCCTTATTTTGTATCAACTTTTTTCTTTTTCACTGTTTTCGCTCCAAGAACCTGTATCCTGTAATATGTAGCAGACATGCGTCAAAAGCACCTGTTTATTTATAAAACGAATAAGAATGGGGAATATAATAATGCAATATTATGGTATGAACAAATACCCCCAAACTTATCTTTTGCTCGTACTCGAGCAAACTTATTATTTTATTCTCGATAAAACCTTACCGCACTTTCGCAGGGAAACGCGATTGCACTGAGCTCGTGCAACAAGCCGTTAAACCTCTAGGTGTCCCTAATAGGAGGAGTGTTGTCTCCTGAGGGTTTTCAGCGGATACTACCCACAAAATCCTATCAACTCGGCTTTTCTACTTCAATTCTCCAATTAGGTTTTCTAACAAGGAAGTCTATTATCATTGACTCGTAGATTATCCACCCATATTTTTCACACTTCCTCATTATTTAACTTAAGAATATATATTTCCTATAGACTTACTTAGCTTTCAGTATTTCCCAAGTTTTCCTTCTAAGGTTCCGTCTCCATTTAGGAATTTTTCTATCAACTCTATTAAAGATACAAGTTCTATTCTTCATTCCTTTCTCTTATTTCAACTCTAATCATATATCCCCACGTGTGTGTATAAATCACCCCTACACTTGGAAATTCAAATCAAGCAATCATACTCCTGTCCTTTTGTCCAAAGCACCTATTAATTGGTGAATTTTTAAATGAATTCTGCTTACACATCCTTCATGCGACTGTTAATACTTCTTGAGGTACCAACAACTGATTACAAGATATGTTTGCACTTTAAAGCGTAATTCCTAGTCTTGCAACCCCCAAGACTTTTAGCAGTGACTCCCAAACCAGTTGGTCTAAGGCACTAGGTGATGAAGCACCCTCGCTAAATATTTTTTCTATTTTCGCAGCCTTAAGTAATCACAAAGACCAGTGTTCATTTTTTTATTCTTTATTCACACATTTTTTCTTTTATTTTCATTGTACTAAGGACTTTAGACAAGTGCATTTCAAGGTCTCTTCTACTATTCCAAGTTTCAAGGTGCGTGATTGTGCATTGTGTAGGGTATACATTTTCAGAATCTAGACTTAAGCTAGGAATTATTTTTCAAACTTATACTCTAATAAGAATATCAATATTTTTCCTTTATTTCAACTTAGCCCAAAAAGTGAACTCAAAATTTGCCTAGTTCTAAATAAACTACAATGACATATACATTCCACCGTTAATCTTTAAAGAAGGTTATTTTTAGGGTTTTCAATTTACTAAGTCTAAGATCTAGTTATTCGTAGCCAATTAACCTATTTGTCAAACTCTAATCAATACTGCCAAAATTGAATACATTAATCTTTATAATTTTTGAAAATTTTCAATTTTTATGGGTTTATGGGTTTTAAAATCATTATGCAAATGCAAAAATATGTACAAATGAATGCGAAGGAAAAAGACGTACCGAGCATACCCCCAAACTTAAACTGGACAGTGTCCTCACTGTCATGCTGCACCAGTGGGTCGATAATGTCGGCACTCCCCTGTTTATTATTTATAATTTTTCTTTTATTTAATTGTTAAGAGAAAAACAAAAATATATACAGAAAGCCCCCCCAAACTTCAGTGAAACAATGTTAGACATTACTGCCAGACTTTGCACAGACCAAACATCAACACCAACCAGTCGAAAAATATATCTGTAAAGAGTGTCGGTTGGTGGAAAAACATGTTTTACCGATCCAAAAAGAATTGGGGAAGATAGGAGTGATGGTAGGGAAAGTATGTATGTGAATAGATATGATGCGGTGATGAATCAAAACGAGAATGAGAATGATCAGCAGTCAGTGGAATATTAGCATTCTCATAGCTTATTAAAAGAAATAGGGGTGGTTCAACTTCTAAAGGAGGAGGTTGACTCACCACAATATCCCCAAAATGTTTCTGTGGGTCCTTTATTGACTTGGCATCATCCATCATTTGCATATGATATTCAATTATGAAGGAACTAATCTTCTCGATGTCCGCCATAGTCCAACCGAAAACTTGTCGCCTATCTTGTAAGACCTTTAAAATAGCGTTCACTTACTCGAAGGCTAGAGAGGCTGATATTTTAATGGGAAAGGTCTCATTCTCACCTATGTAAGCATATTTAAGGTTAGAATGCAAGGGCATGAGCTCGAGTTTCGGAGGCGCAAGAATCATAGGTAAAATTGGGGAATGATTAGTCGAAAATATTGTATTTTTTACACGGCAATTTCCCTATCATTTGCACTCATTTAGAAGTGTACGGTATTCATATTTCACATATTAGTAAATTAGTCATAAAATATCAGATTGCATGTTTTAGACTCTAAAACCGGCACTATAAAGGAAATTGACCACATTTCATGGCATCGCATCATCCCAATATTGCGCAACACTTGTTTTGAGATCTGTGTAGGAAAATCCAGGAGAAAGGCCAAAATTTATACGGTACCGATCAAATATTATGCCAACTCAATGATTTCAATTCTGGTATCAATCCAGAGGGACAAATAAAATTCAACATATCAAATAAAGCCCCAAATGGCATTCCAAGACCATACCAGAAAGACCAAGGCCCAAGCCCCACAAAGAGCCGCGGATCCAGGGCAGGAGCCTGCTTGCGCCGCGGATCCGCGGTGGGTCCAAGGAGTTAGCTTCTCATTTTTGGTGCAAAACTTCTCTCTCTGTGGCTACAGCTCAAAATGACATGTCAAATTCCAGAAGACTCCAGAGACTTCTGCCAGATCAGCAAGCTTTGGGATCAACACTAAACTAGCCTTGTATTCTAGAAACTTCTCCCTAAACCCTAGCTTAAACCCTAAGCTAAGCCTAACTAACTACTTCTAGAAGTCTTTCAACAAACTTTTGGAAGGAACTTTTCAAGGCTTAGGGTTTGGGAGATCTATAAATAAGAGCCTAGGCTCACTTATAAAAGGAGGATTCATTGATCCTTAACTAGTTCATTTTAGTAGCAAATCTAGAACCATTCACTCTTTTTCTTCATCTTCTTCCACAAGTCTAGTGAGAAGACTTGTGTGAAACCCTAACCCTAATTCCAATCAAAAGCCAAGATCCTGAGTACCCCATCAAGCAAGAAGCCTTGCAACCTTTTATGAGCCGAGCCGATCTTCAATAGAGCAAGTGGTCCAAGCCGATCCGCGACTCACGGAGCCGAGCAACGCGAAATCGACAATTTAGTTCTTCCTCTTGTAGTTCTTGAGCGACTGTAATCAAATTGTTGATATAAATAGAAGGTGATATTCTTTTATCTTGTTTTCTTTAAATTCTTGCATCATGATATCTTTTCAATTCTTGAATGCTTTCTGTGTGATGATGTTTGAGTAATACTCCGCTCGTCGAGGAGTCGAGACGATCAATAGAATGATGATATAATATATCTTAAATCGATTCTTGAGTCCTACGAGTTTTGTAAACCCTAGCAAGTTCAAGAATCGACGACCCAATTCGTTGCGATGCTTTCTTGATTAATATCGCTCGAGATTAGGGAGTTACGATCGTTTCTTGAAATTGCTAGAGGCTAGAATGTGAATGATATCGAAAGAACAAGGGTTAAACGATGAAACCCTAGTTTCATCAAGAAAGCCCTAACTCTCGTCGATCATCATCGATCTAGTATCAATCCTTCGAAGGACAAGAACACGAAATCTTGAGATTACATCACGTCTATAGATCCGATCAATTCCTACGAGCCTCATTTAGATTCTTGACATTTGGTTGGAAATATCATCCAAAACCCGATTCTTGATTGTTTATCATTTCTTGATTCTTGATTAGATTAGTGACACCTGAATCAATCGATAAAATCTTGAATCATGTTTTCTTTTCTTTTTGATTAACTTTTCAATTCAAACAAATTAAACTTAGAATCGAATCGCACAATCCCTCTGGACGATCCACACTTGCTAACGAAATCTACACGACACCGTTATTGATTGCGGTCAAATATAATTCTTTGGTTGTGATTTCTTTATACAATTTTCTAAATACCGATACAAGATACTGTTATCAATCAAATGAAACCATTATCGGGAGACAATTGATTCGATACTTGCTTTTACATCCCAATCGAGAAAATTATAACAATCAAATGGCGCCGTTGCCGGGGATTACGCGCTAATTCGTTTCATATTATAGTTTGAATTGAAAGATTTATTCCATTGTGATTTTTGAGATCAAAATTCGTGCAAACCCTAAACGATTTGTTGTGGTTCATTGCAAGGAGATCTGGAGATTGCGGGAAATTGGAAAAAAAATTTGGAATATACCAGAGAGCTGAGGGAGTCTACAGGAGCTCTCTTCTGAATTTTGGTGGAGTGATCTCATCATCCGACCGCGGAAGGGCGGCATTAGACAGCATATGCGGCGGAACCACGGCATACTTGAGGGATCACAGTACCAAATTCTTTCAGGTAACTTCTTACCTTCTCCTCTCTGCTCTTTTTAGCTCCAACTAATAATTTTCTGCAGGATTCTTTGCAAATAATCGCAGCGCCGCAAAAGAAAAATAAAATTTGTGCGTGATTTTGTTTCTTGGTTGTTTGCATTCTATTACGGATATTAAGGGGAACGGCCAAATCCAAATTAGATGGGGAGTTCATTACCCTTCCTAGGCCCCGAAAATCGCAAAACTTGCATCCGCATTGACCCACATTAACTAAAAAATATCTAGAGATGACTCTAAGGACTGTCGCGCTCAATTAGGACAGAAGAAGGCCGTGGGTAATTCATTGCTTATCCACGTTTTCTTGTGGTGTCTAAGGCGAGTGTGTCTAAGGCTAGTGGTTTTTAATTAGGCCCAATACTTACGTAGTGGAGTACCTTCCAACTTACCAGGCACTTATCCGGCCACAGGGGGACAAAGAGGCAGTGGAGGATTCTATCCTGCGACTTGTCTTTTGGCAGTTAGGAGCGGTCTAGAGCCGGACCTAGGTGACCACTAGATTCTAGGGTTTTGTGTGTTGCATTTGTTGTGTCGCATCATTTTTTCAAAAAATCCGTCCCTTTTTCAAAGCAAGCACCGCTTTCATTCATTTACCCCTAATTATAAGTCAACACTGCCACTTGTACTAACCCTTTTTAGTGCAAGATAGGCTGGACACGGGATTCTAGTGCCCGTTTAGTCCGCGTACCCTTTATCGACTCCGAAGTCGATATTTCTCCATTTACTTCTTCTTTACCCACTACCACACCCACACTGATGGATCCGAATCCATCGAACTTCTTTAAACCTAATCTGCCGCCATCCGTTGGTGCGCAGAATCCACCCCGCATCTCTCTCCAGGAGAGGTACTACCCTATTCGAGGTCCTCTTTCGACCTGCTTATCCACACCACCAGCCAATGGGGATAACTTTGAGATTAAGCCCCAGTACATCAACCTTTTACCCAAATTCCACGGACTCGAGACTGAGAACGCTTACGTTTTCATTACCAAATTTGAAAACGTATGCGCAATGATGGGTACGTCACAACTTTCAGTGGATGCTATGCGTCTACGACTTCTTCCATTTACTTTGTGCGATATAGCTGAGAAGTGGCTATATAACACTACCGCACACTCTATTAAGAATTGGGAAGAATTCGTCGCTGCATTCCTTAAAAAATTTTACCCAATACAAAAGACAGCTCGAATCCGTAGTGAACTGAATCAATTTGCCCAGCTCCCTACTGAACCATTCTCTAAATGCTTTGTACATTTCAAGGATCTATTGGTTCAGTGTCCTCATCACGGCATTCCGAGATGGGAGCTTTGCCGAATCATTTATGAGGGCATTAACCCAAACACTAAACAGAGCCTTGAAAACATGTGTCAAGGTACTTTTATGACCAAAGATGATGGGGAAGCTTGGAAGTATTTAGAAGAGTTCGCTGAAAAATCACTACAGTGGGAGAGTGGAACCCAACCATTGAATAGGGATGGCGTACACCAAATAGATGTGTCCATAGGTGTTCGAGCTGAGATGGCAGCAATGCAAAAGAAGCTCGACGCTATGGAACACAAATTTGCAGCAGCCTCCCTAAACCCAATGTCGCTCTCCAAAACTGTTTGTGGGTGCTGTTCTGATCCGTCTCATTTAATGGAAGAATGTCCATTAAACTCTGCGTTTCAAGGTCATGAGCATTCTAATGCCGCATTTCAACGACCTAGAAACGATCCATATTCTTCCACGTACAATTGGGGTTGGAGGAATCAACCGAATTTCGCTTGGAACCAAAACCAATCTCAAAACACGGTTCCAAACACGAATAATTTTCAAAGGGCTCTTCCTCCACCACAACAGCAACCCCTTCAACTCACTCAGCACCCCTACCAGTCACAAAATTTCCAAAATCAGGTCAACAATCCTGCACAGTCTAATCCGATGACCTGTTCTGACGAGTTCTCTCAATTCACTCAAACCATGAAATCACTTTTCTGAATTTCATAGTGGTTTTGACTGAGGTTAGATCTTCCGTCAGTGAGATAAAGAAAAACTCAGCGTCACAAGCTGAGAGTATCAGATCGATGGAAGCTGAAATCGCACGCCTTAAAGCCGAAATGAGTGCGAGAGAAAAAGGGAAACTTCCCTCTCAACCCCTACAGAATCCTAGGCATTACAATGTAAATGCCATCACAACATTGAGATCGGGAAGAGTGCTGAACAATCATGTCGGGGAAGGAATTGATGATATTGAAAATCCTATCAATAACACCCCGGCTGAGACCTTTCCACACACACACACTTCTCCTTCTGATCCTTCTTCTTCTACCACACCACCTTCTCACGAGCCTATTCTCCATTTCCCACTAGGCTCGACACCTCAGTATAGCCCTTCTAGTTCTCCACAGACGATCCCCACACCTCTTTTGGGACCTCGTCTACCCCCTCTTCCTTCTCCTATGATGGACCCGGCGCTTATTGCGAAAGCTCCTTACCCGAACCGGTTAAAGGGTAATAGAACGAGTCCTCATATGGAGAAAATTATGGAAATGTTCAAACAGGTTAACATCAATATCCCTCTCCTAAATGCAATTCAACAAGTCCCCGCTTATGCGAAAATTCTTAAGGACTTGTGTACTAGGAAGAGGAAGACCCAAGTGCCGAAGAAAGTCTTTATGGCTAATAATATCAGCACTTCTTTTATTACCCAGCTACCAAAGAAACGAAAGGACCAAGGATGTCCTACAATATCGATTTCTATTGGGGGTAAAAACATAAATCGTGCTCTTTTAGACCTTGGCGCAAGTGTTAACCTACTTCCATATTCGGTATATGAGCAATTAGGGATTGGAGAGCTGAAACCTGCTCACTGCACTCTCCAGATGGCAGACCGATCAATCACCAAACCAAAGGGTGAATTAGAGGATGTGTTGATAAAGGTTGAGGAATTTTTTTTCCCTGTAGACTTCATTGTGCTCGACACACAGCCTGTAGCAAACCCCCGGAGCCAAATTCCGGTGATTCTGGGTCGTCCTTTCCTTGCCACTTCCAACGCTGTTATAAACTGTAGAAACGGTTCAATGAACTTATCATTTAGAAATATGACCATTGAACTAAATATCTACAAAGTCGGAAGTCAGCCATCAGAACCCTCTGCTCATATTCTAGATGTGTACTCTGTCCACGAGATCGCTCCCGATAGTTGTGGAGCTGAGGATCTTTGCTTTGTAGATCTCGACGACATTACCACATCTCTGCTTGATTTCACACAAGATCTTAGTGAGGACACTTTTCCTACACTTGAGTCCTGCACTCCTGACTTTTCTCCACCCGAGTCTGTATCTTTCACAGGCTCTGAGCTTCTTTGTAACTCCAAAAATCATTCGATGCTCCCTCCTTCTATCATTTCTCCGCCCGAATTAAATCTCAAAATTTTACCTTCTCACCTTAAATATGCATATCTAGGTGAGAATGAGTCTTTACCGGTTATAATATCCGCTTCTCTTGCATCAGAGCAAGAGAATGTACTTTTATCGGTATTGAGATCTAACAAAGAGGCGTTTGGTTGGAGTATGGCGGACATCAAAGGGATTAGTCCCTTGATAGTTGAACATCATATACAAATGATGGATGATGCCAGACTGACCCGAGAACCACAGAGACGGTTGAATCCCGTCATGAAGGAAGCGGTGATGAAAGAGATCATCAAATGCTTAGATAATGGTATTATATACCCCATCTCCGATAGCCAATGGGTGAGTCCTATACATGTCGTTCCTAAGAAATCCGGCATCACTGTTATAACCAATGAGGCAAATGAGTTGATTCAGACACGCACCCAAACTGGGTGGCGTGTATGTATTGATTATAGAAAACTCAATGCTGCCACGAGGAAAGACCACTTTCCTCTACCATTCATTGATCAGATGCTGGAATGCTTAGCGGGACGAGAGTATTATTGTTTTATGGACGGATACTCAGGCTATAATCAGGTCCCCATCGCCAAAAAGGATCAAGATAAAACCACTTTTACTTGTCCTTTTGGTACCTTTGCTTACAGTCGCATGCCCTTTAGGTTATGCAATGCTCCCGCTACCTTTCAGCGGTGTATGATGGGGATATTCTCTGATATGGTAGAGAATTTTCTGAAGATCTTTATGGACGATTTCTCGATTTTTAGAGACTCTTTTTCTGATTCCCTATCGAATCTTGACGCGGTTCTTACTCGTTGCAAAGAGAAGAACTTGACATTGAACTGGGAAAAATGCCATTTTATGGTCCAAGAAGGAATTGTTCTTGGACATGTCATTTCACAGAAAGGCATTGAGGTTGACAGAGCTAAGATAGATGTCATTCAAAACCTCCCTCATCCCAAAAGCGTCAAAGATATTCGATCTTTCCTTGGCCATGCGGGCTTCTATAGGAGATTCATTAAGGACTTTAGCAAAATTGCTAGACCTTTAACTCTTCTCCTGGCCAAGGATACGATCTTTCATTTTGACTCGGACTGCGAGACAGCTTTCGACTCACTTAAACACTCACTCACTTCAGCCCCCGTGCTATCATCGCTAAACTGGGACTACCCCTTTGAGCTGATGTGTAACGCATCTGATTTTGCAGTAGGTACAGTCTTAGGACAGCACATCGAAAAGATGCCACACGTGATATACTATGCGAGTAAGACCCTGAACGATGCACAAATCAACTATACAACCACCGAGAAAGAACTATTAGCGGTTGTATTTGCATTAGAAAAATTCAGGCCTTACTTAATTGGCTCACCTATAGTTGTGTATACTGACCATTCCGCTTTAAAACATCTTCTGGCAAAGAAAGATGCAAAAGGTCGACTAATACGCTGGATCCTTCTGTTACAAGAATTCGATATTGTTATCAAAGATAAGAAAGGATGTGAAAACGTAGTAGCTGACCATCTTTCACACATCTCTTCTTCTCCTGTGACCCTGCCGATCAATGATTCGTTCCCTGATGAACAACTCTTGAGCGTATCCAATGAACCATGGTTCAGGGATATTGTGAACTATCTTTTCACGGGACTTATACCCAGCGATTGGTCAAAACAGGACAAATACCGTTTTCTTTCCCAAGTAAAACACTTTTACTGGGACGAGCCCTATTTGTTTAAATATTGTCCTGATCAGATCATTCGCCGGTGTGTCCCGAATGAAGAGTTCAAGAGTGTTCTGTCTTTTTGTCATGATCAGGCCTGTGGGGGTCACTTTGGTCTTTAAAAGACAGCGGAGAAGGTTTTGCAATGTGGATTTTATTGGCCGACCTTATTCAAGGACGCATTTGAGTATTGCAAAACCTGTACACAATGTCAGTACACGGGTAGAATTTCCCAGAGGAATGAAATGCCTCAGCAACCCATCTTGGTTGTTGAAATATTTGATGTTTGGGGTATTGATTTTATGGGTCCCTTTCCCAACTCCTTTGGGAATTTGTACATACTGCTGGCGGTTGATTATGTCTCAAAGTGGGTAGAAGCCATTCCATGTCGCACTAATGACAAGAAAGTTGTCATTAAGTTCTTAAAAGAGAATATCTTCTCGCGATTTGGACACCCACGCGCTATTATTAGCGATAATGAGACATATTTCTGCAACAGGTCTTTCAAGACTCTGATGCGAAAATACTCAATCAACCACCGACTTTCTACACCCTATCATCCCCAAACAAGCGGGCAGGATGATATCTCAAACAGACAAATCAAACTTATCCTGGAGAAAACTGTTGCTAAAAATAGAAAAGACTGGTCGACCAAACTGACGGATGCTCTTTGGGCATTCAGAACTGCATTTAAAACCGACCTAGGAATGTCTCCATATAGGATAGTGTTTGGGAAAGCATGTCATTTACCCGTCGAGATAGAGCATAAACCATTGTGGGCTATAAAGGAAATAAATTTTGATCTAAACCTTGCTTGCAACTTTCGGAATCTGCAAATAAATGAGCTAAGCGAACTCCGCGATGAAGCTTATGATAACGCTGCAATCATAAAAAATAGGACTAAAGTTTTTCACGATAAAAAATTTTTGAGGAAAACATTTTCACCTGGTCAACAAGTCCTTCTTTATGACTCACGATTACACCTTCACGCGGGTAAGCTCCGATCTCGATGGAAGGGACCTTTTGTTGTGTGGTCTGTATACCCGCATGGGGCAGTAGAAGTAGAAAATGTTAAAAACGGCACCTTTTTCAAAGTAAATGGACATAGACTTAAGCCGTATTTTTCCACTGACCCCATGGAGGAGCTCTTGTTCTTACAAGAGCCAGTTTATTTTGATTAAAATTCCTCCGTCTCACCTTCATATCCTGTATATCATTGCATCATTTTTTGAATAAAGGTGAGTGAAAAGAGTAAGTTTGGGGGAAGTTCTTCACTTATATATTTTGCCCCTACTAATAATTCCCCAGGCTTACAGTTTTTGTAGGTATAGCGGTTGGCAACAGTGAGGACACTGTTGAAAACAAGTTTGGGGGAGGTTTGTGCTTATTTTTGCATCATTTGCATATCATCTGCATAAGCACAAAACATTTCTTTAAAAATCTATAAAAATTGAAAAAATTTCAAAACCGATAAAAATTTAAAAAATTTCCAAGTATAAAAATAATTTTAATATTTAAACTTTTTTGTACATAAATAAGATAATGAAGGTTTAGATAATGAAAAATTACATCCATGAGATTAGAAAAATTTAAGAAAACTAAGAAAATTAGAAGTTTTCTTATACGAACTAGTAATAAGTAGTTATGAGCCGTTGTCCCAAGGATTAGTAAGATGAAGGACGTCACTAATCTGAGGATAAAAATAAGTCTGAAAAATAGTTTCTATTCTGGAAGCCAAATATTTTGAACGTTGCTACCCTGCTATTCGCACTTACACACGTCTTGAAGCCTGGGATAGTAGAGGATACCTTGAAATGCACTTGTCTTAAAGCCGATGTATGAAAGAAATAAAAGAAAAAGTGAATAAAAAAATATAAAGTGGTGAGAAAAATGGACACTGGTTTTGTTATCACCAAGGGCAATAAAAAAATATATATAGCGAGGGTGCCTTTTCACCTAGTGCCCTAAGGCCAACTGGTCTGGGAGTCACTGCTATGCCTGAGGTGGTGCAAGACGAGGAAAATACACCAAGTAAGCAAGCACAGGAGTAATCGGTCGGTTAGTAGCTCAAGAAGTATTAACGGTCGCATGAAAGTGTGTGAGCAATCTCATCTAAATATTCATTAATTAAAAAAGTACTGAGGCTGATGGGCAAGAGTATGATAGCTTGAATTGAATTCTCCGGGTGTAGGGATGTCCTTTACACACACGCAGGGTGATATGATCGATGTTTTGGAAGAAAGATAGGAATGAAGAATAAGACGATGTTTTATTGAGGGAGGACGTGATTTCTGACATCTTTTCATGACCATTAAGATAGGGCTCATGACAACTGAAAAACTAGCTTATTTGGAAACCCTAATTTTCAAAGTCTTTCTTTTACAATTCTTTTCATTAAATGTAATATTCATGATCTTTCTTTTATTATTGGATTTTGTGGGTGCAATCCGCTGAAAACCCTCAGGAGACAACACTCCTCCTATTAGGGACACCTAGAGGTTTAAAGGCTTGTTGCACGTGCTCAGAGCAATCGTGTTGCCTACGAAAGTGTGCTAGTTAGTTTTTTCTCTTTCATTATTTTCTCCTTCTCTTTTTAATAAAACAGTTCGCTCGAGACGATCGAAATTAAGTTTGGGGGAATTTGATTAGTCGAAAATATTGTATTTTTTACACGGCAATTTCCCTATCATTTGCACTCATTTAGAAGTGTACGGTATTCATATTTCACATATTAGCAAATCAGTCATAAAATATCAGATTGCATGTGTTAGACTCTAAAACCGGCACTATAAAGGAAATTGACCGCATTTCATGGCATCGCATCATCCCTATATTGCGCAACACTTGTTTTGAGATCTGTGCAGGAAAATCCAGGAGAAAGGCCAAAATTTATACGGTACCGATCAAACATTACGCCAACTCAACGATTTCAATTCTGGTATCAATCCAGAGGGACAAATAAAATTCAACATATCAGATAAACCCCCAAATGGCATTCCAAGACCACACCAGAAAGACTAAGGCCCAAGCCCCACAAAGAGCCGCGGATCCGTAGCAGGAGCCTGCTTGCGACGCGGATCCGCGGTGGGTCCAAGGAGTTAGCTTCTCATTTTTGGTGCAAAACTTCTCTCTCTGTGGCTACAGCTCAAAATGACATGTCAAATTCCAGAAGACTCCAGAGACTTCTACCAGATCAGCAAGCTTTGGGATTAACATTAAACTAGCCTTGTATTCTAGAAACTTCTGCCTAAACCCTAGCTTAACCCCTAAGCTAAGCCTAACTAACTACTTCTAGAAGTCTTTCAACAAACTTTTGGAGGGAACTTTTCAAGGTTTAGGTTTTGGGAGATCTATAAATAAGACCCTAGGCTCAGTTGTAAAAGGAGGATTCATTGATCCTTGACTAGTTCATTTTAGTAGCAAATCTAGAACCATTCACTCTTTTTCTTCATCTTCTTCCACAAGTCTAGTGAGAAGACTTGTGTGAAACCCTAACCCTAATTCCAATCAAAAGCCAAGATCCCGAGTACCCCATCAAGTAAGAAGCCTTGCAACCTTTTATGAGCCGAGCCGATCTTCAACAGAGGAAGTGGTCCAAGCCGATCCGCGACTCACGGAGCCGAGCAACGCGAAATCGACAATTTAGTTCTTCCTCTTGTAGTTCTTGAGCGACTGTAATCAAATTGTTGATATAAATAAAAGGTGATATTCTTTTATCTTGTTTTCTTTAAATTCTTGCATCATGATATCATTTCAATTCTTGAATGCTTTCTGTGTGATGATGTTTGAGTAATACTCCGCTCGTCGAGGAGTCCAGACGATCAATAGAATGATGATGTAATATATCTTAAATCGATTCTTGAGTCCTATGAGTTTTGTAAACCCTAGCAAGTTCAAGAATCGACGACTCAATTCGTTGCGATGCTTTCTTGATTAATATCGCTCGAGATTGTGGAGTTACGATCGTTTCTTGAAATTGCTAGAGGCTAGAATGTGAATGATATCTACGAAAGAACAAGGTTAAACGATGAAACCCTAGTTTCATCAAGAAAGCCCTAACTCTCGTCGATCATCATCGATCTAGTATCAATCCTTCGAAGGACAAGAACACGAAATCTTGAGATTACAACACGTCTATAGATCCGATCGATTCCTACGAGCCTCATTTAGATTCTTGACATTTGGTTGGAAATATCATCGAAACCCGATTCTTGATTGTTTATCATTTCTTGATTCTTGATTAGATTAGTGACACCTGAATCAATCGATAAAATCTTGAATCATGTTTTCTTTTCTTTTCGATTAACTTTTCAATTCAAACAAATTAAACATAGAAACGAATCGCACAATCTCTGTGGACGATCCGCACTTGCTAACGAAATCTACACGACACCGTTATTGATTGTGGTCAAATATAATTCTTTGGTTGTGATTTCTTTATACAATTTTCTAAATACCGATACAAGATACTGTTATCAATCAAATGAAACCATTATCGGGAAACAATTTATTCGATACTTGCTTTTACATCCCAATCGAGAAAATTATAACAATCAGGGAATCTACCTCGAACTCAAAGGACTCCAACACAGGTTCGAAATCACCTCAAACAACCGATTCGGATGATTCAACTAACTCATCCAAAAATTCAAACGACTCATATTCGGGCTGTGAGTCGTCATCATCCGAAAAAGTGAAACATTCATAATTAATATCGGTTGTGTCAACTGTGGTAGGCTTAAGGAGGGACGCGCTAGTGGCGTCAAAACTGTTCTCATCAAACAAAAATCTTTCAAGCTCGCAGTCCTCCTGCGTGATTTCGTGAATAGAGCAAACTTCTCGTTTACTAGTATTAGGCACGGGGGGCAGATTTCCTAACTTGTAAATATTGAACTCACTAGACGTCTTCCCGAAGGATAGAGTCATGGAGCCATTGCGAAAATTTATTATGGCATTGGAAGTGGCCAAAAATGGTCGACCGAGGATCACCGGAATTTGGTTCCGTGAGTTATCAACAGGTTATGTATCCATAACAATAAAATCAACGGGGAATATGAACTCCCCAACTTTGATCAACACATCCTCTAGCTCACCCCTTGGAAGGGTGATTGATCGATCAGCCATTTGGAGAGTACAACGAGTGGGTTTCAACTCTCCAATGCCTAATTGCTCGTACACAGAATAAGGTAGAAAATTGACACTAGCACCAAGATCAAGTAGTGTTCTAATGATGTTCTTGTCCCTAATTGTTATCGAAATAGTAGGACAACCGGGGTCCTTTTGCTTTTAGGGTAAAGAATTGACAAGAGCATCGCTAATAGCACTAGCCACAAAAACTTTCTTTGGTACTTGTGACTTCCTCTTTTTGCTGCATAAGTCCTTTAAGATTTTTGCATATGAAGGAACTTGTTGGATTGCATCCAAAAGAGGGATATTTATGCTAACCTATTTGAACAGCTCAACAATCTTCTCCATTTGTGGAGTTGGTTTATTGGATCTCAACCGATTTGGAAAAGGAACATTTTGAAAGGTTGTTGAGTCCAATTTTTGCGGATTAGATTGTTGAGTTGGAACGGAACCCGGTGTAGATGTGTTCGTGTTGTGAGAAGTGGGTCCGTTCGAGCTAGAAGGAGTAGAGCCTTGTGAATGATGGAGAACAGGCTCTAACGAAGAAGAAGAAGGTGATGAAGAACCACCGGCAGGGGTGTCATCATAAATACCCACATTGTTTTGCAACATTTTTCCCGATCTCAACGTGGTCACAGCGTTTACGTTATGAGTTTGCTGTTGATATGCAGCATGTGCGTGATCGGGATTGGGTAGTGGTTGAGATGGGAGCTTTCCTTTTTCGCGCTCGCTCAAAGCTGCATTGAGTTGTGCAATTTGTGCCTCAATAGATTTTATGCTTTGATTGTGTGAGGCACTATTTTGCACCAAAAATTGAATAGAAGTCTCTAATCTTGCTGTAGATTGTGTAGATTGCTTTAGGAAAGCCTCTAGACTTCTTTCGAGCGAGCTAACCTTGTCATTGTTAGGTTGAACAAAATTGTTTGGCGCGTAAGAATTATTAGGCACAAAATTGTTCACCTGATTAGGGTAAGGTTGCTGTTGAAATTGAGTTTGTGGGGGTGCTTGTTGTTGTTGTGGAGGAGGAGGCCTTTGAAAATTGTTATTTCCTTGGAATTGTTGGTTTTGGTTCCAAGCGAAATTTGGGTGACTCCTCCATCCCGGATTGTATGTCGAAGAGTACGGATCGTTTCTTTATCGTTGCTGAAAGGCAGAATTGACTTGATCCTGTCCTTGAGTAGATGCATTATAAGGGCACTCTTCTGTGAGATGTGATGGATCCGCACAACAAGCACAAACAGTTCGTGGAGGCATAACAGGGGCAGGAGAAGGCGATGAGATTTTGGTGTCAATCGCTTCTAGCTTTTTCGTAAGAGCGGCCATCTCGGCCTTCATAGCAATTGACATCTCTACTTGATGTATGCCTGCCCTAGATTGACCACTAGAAGAAGATGATGTGGTCTTGGAGCTCTCCCACTGAATTGTTTGTTCACTAAGATCCTCAAGAAACTGCCACGCTTTCTCACTAGATTTGGAGAGAAAGTGACCTTGACAGATGGTTTCTAGCAACTGCTTCGTTGCCGAGTTCAATCCCTCATATAATGTTTGGGAAAGTTGCCAACTTTCGATCCCATGATGAGGGCATTGAACGAGTAGGTCTTTAAATCTCTCAAAACACTTCCAAAATGGTTCGGACGGAAGTTGTGAAAATTGTATAATCTCATTCCGGATTCTAGCAGTTTTGTGATGAGGATAGAACTTTTTAAGAAAAGCTTTCACAAACTCGTCCCAATTTCTAATTGAATGTGATGCTGTGCTATATAGCCACTTCTCGGCTAAGTCACATAAGGTGAAAGGAATGACCCTTAGCCTTATAGCGTCATCACTTAATTGGGTTGTTTTCATCATAGCGCAAACGTTTTGGAATTTATTGATAAAAATATACGCATCTTCTGATTCCAAACCATGAAATTTTGGCAGCATATTGATGAAATGTGGTTTTATTTCAAAATTGTCCCTATTTGCCGGTGGGGGTGAAAGACAGGTAGGTAAAGAGGTGCGGACGTGGTAGAAGAGATCCTGGAGAGCGACTCGTGCGGGCGCTTCAACAGGCGGTTGATTCGGGTTATTCGCACCTAACAGAGGTGGAATCATTCCCGTCGGTAAGGTATTGTTGGGGTTGAATCCCGACATGCCTTCGGAAGAAGAATTTGAAGGTGTAGGTAAGAAAGTGGGTGGAATTTCAACTTCGGTATCGAAGGATTCGTCGGTCGGTACCAACGAAACACGGACTAATCGGGCGTTAGTGTCCCTAGTCCAAAGTGACATACACTAAAGGGGTAGTGTAGTCAGAAAAAAAATGAAAGACAGAATGTGGAGGTAAGATAACGTCAATGAAAGGAAGTGGTATAAGTAAGGTGCAAGTTTTCTTTAGCGACAAGTTGCAAGTTTTGAAAAGATTTTTATTTATGTTTTCTTTATTTGTGTATGTGAGAGTTTTGCAAAGAGATTTTTGAAAAGAGACTTGTGACGCAAATGCGATCAACCACACATGCACAATCAGGCCTAGATTTAGGGTCACCTAGGTCAGCTAGACAGCTCCTAACTGTTCCAAAGGGCTAGAGATAGGACCTCAAACCACCTCTTCACCGCCAATTGCGGCCAGGTAAGTGCCAGGTAAGTGGGAAGGAACCACAGTAGTGGGCCTAATTAAAAACCACTAGCCTTTGACACACTTGCCTAGGCACCGCAAAGTCAGGTTAGGATAAACGGCTGATGCCTATACTAGTCCTCTGTCCTAATGAGCGCGACGTCTTTAGGGCTGAGTCTAATATTTTTTAATTTAAGAGTGGTCAATGCAAATGCTTTAAAGTGATTTCTGGGGTCCTGGGAAGGGTAATGAACCCCACCCAATCTGAGTTTGGTCAATAGCCCCATAAAGTCCAATTAATATATGCAAAACATTAAATTCAGTTGCAATCAATTTTTTAGCGCGGCGCAAAGAAACCTGCAGAAAATCTGTTATTTAGAAGGGGAAAGAAGACTTTTTAGCCCAAAGAAATCCTGCAGAAAATTTGACAGAAGATATATGGGGATTTGCAGAGGGGAGAATGAGGAAACAAACCGAGCAATTTTTGCGCAGAGAAGACAACAGAGAACCGCAGAACCGTGGTTTTGATGGGGTAATTGCGGCGGAAACGCGGTCTCGTGGAGGGTTCAGGTGTCCAAAAAATTTCTACTGTTTTGTACTCACAATCCCTCTCTGTTTCGATGTATCCTTTTCTGTTTCGCACTCTGGAATTTTCCAGATCCGAGATTCTTTGCTGTTCCTGCAAAATTCAAAAGATAAACCCTTCAAACAGATAAGGATTGATAAAAATTTTGTACTTTTTATATTTTCAGATTTTTTTGATTTTTAAAATTTATATCAACCCGAAATTACAAATAGGAAATTTTTACGCCATCCCCGGCAACGGCGCCATTTGATTAATTTAGGTTTTTAACGATCAAAAATATTTTACCGCAATCAGAAACGGCGTCGCTTTGCAGCTAGCCGGTGAGTACGGGTCGGTCCACAAGGATGTGTAATTTTCCTAAGTGTTCTTACGAGCTGATTCCAATGGGTGTTTGGTCTTTTGATTGAATCTAAAAACTAAGTTGTACGATGGTTAAGGAACTTGCTAGGGTTAGGTCTAAGGTGGGGTTTGGTAAGATTTATATTCACACCTCTTTCAATGCCCTCAATTAAATCTTTTTAGAAGTTATAACAATTATTAGTAAAGGGGATTAGGATGATTGGGAAGAAACGGAGTTTCTTCCTCTAGATCCTTGTCCGTCCTTTCCTACTAATTGCTCTAACCTTCATGGGCGGCATGCATGTCCGGTCCTTTATACTACGGTTTCACCGTTACCTCATGGGTAGGGTGCCGTAGGGAGCGGATCATGCATGCGTGCATGAAGTTCTAGTTATTACAAATTATTGGGCTTGAAAGATATGAGAGATATTCATCTCTCAATCCCTCCCTTATTCCTAACCCTAACAAGCGAGGAAATTACTCGCTTATTAGGGGATCTATTAAAAACAACAATTTAGACTTACTTACCTACTGCAGTTTAAGAAATACTATACTAGATTAAACTAGGGAAGGATTTATCTAAGGCAAGAATTAAATTAGAAAGCTAGGGCAAGAAATTAATTTTAAACTAAGGCAGAAAATTAAATTAACTTACAAGAAATGATGCTCTTCAATCCTCAAAAGAATCTGAATTTTTATTAATTGAAAAGAGGCATGGCCATTACAATATTTTGATTACAATTTTATAGGGAAACAGGAAAATTTAGGGTTACGGGATTCGCACATGTGCTATTACAAAATTACCCCCGAAAAATCCCAAAAAAGTCACCGACGCACCGCCACCCAAAATCTGCACCGACACGTGCATTAAATGGACGCGGAACCGTGGCATAAGTGGGGTTAGGGCCGCGGTTCCGCGGCCCTTTGGTGAGTTCATCTGCTCAAAATTTGTGATAATCTTCAGGGTCTCTTTGGGACTCTTATTCTTTGGTTCTTTTATCCATTTGGCTTCTGAGTCTTCTCCAGATCTTCAGTGAAAACTTGTATTGCTCTTTTAACCGTTTCACTTTGACATTTTTGGACCTTGCTTTGCCTTGTACCTCTGTGAACTGTTATTAGTCTAGGCTTGACTAGGATCCTTATACTTGTTGGTCAAAAGTCCCTCTTTTGTATCAACTTTTGTCTTTTTCACTGTTTTCGCTCCAAGAACCTGTATCCTGTAATATGTAGCAGACATGTATCAAAAGCATCTGTTTATTTATAAAACGAATAAGAATGGGGAATATAATAATGCAATATTATAGTTTGAACAAGGGTATGTACGGGTAAGTTCAAATTAACCTGGATAATGACGGGTAGAACTTGACATGTGACTTATGATATGTTGGCCTTCGTCAAGGTCATAAGAGCATAGGGTAAAAATCACATCGGGAGTTTCGAAAGAAACTGAAATTTGCCAGATATGCGCATACCTTCTGGAGTGTGATAACGTGAGTGGATTCCATCACGTTATCATGCGATGATAGTTGGATCCCGATTCCCACAAATGTGTTGGTTTACTCCAAGGGTGATCCCGACTAATTCTTCTTTCAGGTTTGGAGGAGAATTTGAGGTTACAGTGGGAGGTTTCCTGATTTGATAAATTGATAACCATTCTGATCTAGGTTAGAGTGCACGCTGAGTGTTTCTTTTCTCTCTCTTTCTTTTGCAGCGACCATGACCCGACCATAGACTATAACTCAGTAACCAAGTTAACCGAACTTTCTTAAAACACTGGCTTTTGGATTGTCAGAGTTGCATACCTCATTGCCACTCCTACTTTTACCCTTTTCTCCAGAACACCCCGTATTATTACGAACATCCACTTCCATTGGATAAAACCATCGTATGGTTATATACGAACTCGAAGGAACTTGTTCCATATTCGAGGATGGTTTCCGCTTCTAGAGAAAATGAATAGGACTATTCAGTTGGCTTTTCCTTTTACCTTCTCTCAGATTGGGAGTGCTCCTTGGATTAGGACGGTACACCTATTATGCTAATTGGATAGTCTTCTTCCAAACCATAGGCAGGTGTGGAACGGTGGGGAATCAAGAAAACCAATTAGGTTAACGAAGGTGTACAGAAGGTGTTAAGTAAAGACAAATAAAGGGATTAGAAAGAGGGCAAAGTAAACTGCGACTACTATTCACGACCAAACCAAGTATTTCATCGCCACTCCTACTTCACCTTTGTATTTCTCCAGGACACTCCGTATCACTACGAAGATCCACAGTTATTTGGATACTCCATTGTATGGTTATATACGAACTCGAAGGAACTTGTTCCAGTTCGGGAATGGATTCTGGTTCAGGAGAAATAGGAATAAGGTTTTATCCGGTTGTCTTTTACCTTTACCTTCTCTCGGGTTGCGTGTGCTCCTAGGATTAGGACAGTACACCTATTACGCTTATTGGATAGTCTTCTTCCGACCATAGGCTGGTGTCGAACGGTAGGGAAGGAAGAAAACCATTTAGCCTAAAGGTGTGTACAAAAGGTAATGACTAAAGACATATAAAGGGATTTGGAAAGATGGCAAAGAAATATACGGTTACAGTTGTGAATCTGATAATGGAGAGGTATTACTAAGGATACCCAGATACCCCTCCGAAATATTTACATGTTTCAGTTTCACTGTGTATTGTTAAAAGAAAACTGATTTCCCAATTAGCCCTTGCTCTAGGGTATGTATTTACCAGGTTTGATTCTCACATCTATATTTTTTTTACAGATGATGAGTGGGAGTAAGTTATGGGGAATTGGGTGATCATCCTCATTATATCGGGATTCGTTGTAATTGGTGATATTTGAGGAAATTGCCTGGGTTGTTTTGCCGGACGACAAATATTTGGTTTTGAATATCCGTTGTTATGTACCAATTTCAAATTGATATATCTGTACGTTTATTTTTATAAAGTGAGATATAACTTTTTAAAATTATGTCTATGACATTTACCTATATCAGTGGATGGTTAGGTAAGGAGCATTAAACAGCGGTGTAATTCTTCTTAGCCAAGTATAGTTTTCAACTTACGACACACAGGGAATGAGTTATTAGACTCAGAGGACTTATACAGAGTATTGTATGTTGTCCAGTGTCCATTAGGATAGAGGGGTTGGTACTCGTACTATATTCTGTTTACTTATGACTTTTCTAGTTCTTAGACATATGTTTCATAGAAATACAAGGTCCAAGTTTTGAGAAGTTATAGGTATATGAATAAAGTAGAGAACCAGGTATTGCAAATATAAGGATTCTTCAAGATGATCGAAGATGTAGATACTTTTGTATGGTATTCAGTTGATAGTAATGATTATGAGAACTTTCTTCTCTTTCAAGTTACTCATATCTGGATGTATTCCTAAGTTGAGTAATGTTGATCGGCCTCTCTCCATTTAGTTGACATGCACTGGAGACAACTGCATGATTTGAATCTAGTTCCAATTAAATCAGTGCCTCTGTTTCTATATTGGATATAGAATAGTTCATATCTTAACAATGTTAAGGTACGGGGAGTTGTCCGGCTTATGCTTAAAACCAGACTGTGGATAACTCAAGGCACGTTTCTGTAATGGCTGTTTGTGGGTTGACCCGGGCTATGAAGAGGGTTGACTTTCTACCATCTAGAAGATCAATAATGATATTGTTCTTGACTCGCCACAGTTTTAGTAAAATGGATTTTTTTAGAAAACAATAGTGGGAGTATGGTAGAACTGGAAGTGATTCCAGAACCGCAAACGATTACTAAATATTTAATAGGACCTAAAGATTCGATCTGGATTGACATTCCAATGGCCACTCCGCAGATATGGTGGGTAACCTTGGCACCCGAGAAGTACTCCGGTAGCCTCAAGGACGGTGATAGGGAGGTTCTTGTTTACCCAGACTTGCCGATGCTGTTGTTCCAGACTGTGAGACCCGGCAGGAGGATGAGTATAGCGTCGTTCTAAACTAGCTTTAGAAGTGTAAGTGTATATGACTCTGCCAGAGGGTTGTCGTAGTCAGTGGGAGCAGCGGAAGCATAGTGGACAAGTAGCTTATGTCTATTTATAGACTAAAGCAGATATAGCGGAGATAGATCATCTATTTCTGATGTGACAGTCATAGGTTTGACTTCATCAGAATAGGGGATGGACCTGTTAAGAAGGTAGTAGGGTGTGATGTCCTGATATTTGGATGACATACACATAGTGGGAAGTGAAATTCCTATACTACGATCAGTTATGCTTTGGTTATCACACAGTGGTTTCTCCACATAGGACTTGGATATTATATCAGACATTCCGGTTACTAGATCGATGGTTTTAGATCTAGATTTAGGAAGTGTCCCAATCAGGATACTTAGACAGCATTCTAAAGGTATTTAAAATGGATGACTCCTGGCATGGTGGTGTACCTGCACGTGATGGATTCACCCTCTCTAAAGGTGTCTTACAGAATGAAGGGGAGAGGGATGTGCATGAATGGCAGATCACTTGCTTAGGCAATTGGGTCAATCATGAAATGTCAAGTACCACACCAGATATTGTTTTTGCACGAGATACAGTAAATTGATATTAATCCTACCATGGAGAGCCATTCGGAAGCAGTTTTAGAACATAAGTGGATATTCTAGGGAAATGATAACGGCAACCGTCTCCCTTTGGGAGACGGTTATCATTCCAGGCTTCCAAGGTGACCTGGATGACAGAGTGACTGTCAGAGTTATAGTTTTCCCTCTGATGAGGGGCAGTAGTTTAGACAGATGGTCCAAGCGGATACTGAGGGAGGCATGGCGCAGGATACTGATTAAGTTCAGTTGATGATACAGTCTAAGAAGTTTGGATTTGGAGTTCATTTATGAACTAGGTCCCATCAGATATCCAGACATATTCTAAGATAGGTATTGCTCATTTCGGGAGATGGCTTTCTCCGTGAACTTGAGATAAAGAGAGACATAGAAAGAAACATTAGGGCGGATCCAATCACTGAGGCTATTCCTCGAATGCAATAGTTTCTCAAACGGGCTTTGTGAAACTGATTAGTAGAGGAGTTGAGTGTTCGGTATCACACGGGCTGTGAGTATGCGACATCGCAATAATTAGCCTTGAGTGCAAGTAGGAGATTGTTGGATATAGTGCCCACAGAGTCAATTATTGGATCACAGGCACATGATTGCAATGATTGAGGAAGGACCTATACCGGTAGGACAGTCTTACTCAAGATGATAGTATGCTATCTGGTTTATCTTTATCATCGTGTACAGCTTTAGGTGACATTACAGGTCACTATTACACATTGATAGAGCCCTTAGGATTCTTTCTTGACTACCAGCAGTATGATGGAGATCATATACGTGAGAGTTAGGTAGTCTATAAGCACATCCTTAAAGTGGTCCCTAATCATGGGAGTTTCGAGACTGGGCATCGATACTCCATTAGTAGACTAGTGTATACAGTCGAGACCCTGACGAAGGGTGGTGGCTGGTCTCACAAGCCATTGGTGTCAGTTGGATCACCTAAGATATATACAGGTGCTCATTGGGTTATGAGTACACCGGACAGCACTCGCCGGGAACATGCTAGTTGGTATTATACCTGACGTCAGATAGCAGTTCCCTAGTGACATGTGTACAGGTTAGTTCATCGACCTGAGATCGTCATTTGTCTCGTGTGAGTTCCCACTGTGCTTTGATTACTACCCTACCAAGGCTCAAAGGAGTCGTGCAAACAGGTTTTAGTTGGGTACAGTCCCGAGCCATATGGAGGCAGTGAGCGGAAAGGCACTGGTTTTGTCTCTCCCGGTATTGGGGGTGAGATCGCGTTGTGTCTAAGAGAGCCATTACACGAAGTCCTTGGCTAAGGCAGGAGATTTACTGGTAGGTATTCTAGTAGTATCTCAGGGTGTTCTGGGCTACACTCCGATATGACTTGTACCGTTTTTGGGGGTCTGACTTTTACCAAACCTCTAGGCCCGACATGCGATGCTCATAGACGAACGGACCGGACTGTATGGATATTGTCACTGATAGGCTCAGTAGGGTGTCAGGATGAGTTCGTTCATCGACCTCCCTTTTTGTCAATACCTGGTAGCCCGTTACGTACGGCTAGTACCACTGACTTGCTAGTGGTTAAATCCACAGCCAAAGTATTGACGAGTTTTTAGAGTCCCTCGCAGATAGTTTCTCAAGTTTCGGGTGAAATGTTGTAGAGGCCGTATGATATATGGCAGGGTTCGATCATATACGTGCAATAGTGCACGGATCATGATCGGCGGATCATACTAGTGGGATTTGGTTTAAGCCGGATCCTAGTATTAGATTTGTTAGATTACTTTAGTCTCATCGCATTCGCATTCGGTCGGAATGCGGATGCAGGTATGTATATACAGGTGAGGGGTATCCTTGTGATCTGTCATGAGTTTACTTTAGATGTTGCCGTATCTTTTTGTTGTTGTAAACATTTGGGTTAATATTTACAAATGGAAATAATGAGCTAAAAGTCATGATTAGGAGCATTAATTGTGATACATGCGTAAGTGATGACTCATGGTCTCTTTCTTTGTGCATTTGTCACATTTTTGATTGATTTATGAGTTGAAATGAGAGGGGGGGAGAGAGAGGGATGCCATATGAAGGGTTTGCTCTTGTATTATGTCATTCTCACTCTCTCATTTTTATCATACAACATAAGAAAGAAAAGGCTCCTCTTCTTCTTCTTCCTCTAGCTAACCATTTCCATTAATGGCTACATCTTCAACCTCCATCCATACACTCTCATGCGTTGAGAATCAATGGATGCAAGAGACAAAGTGATCACACACATTCTCTACATCACCTTGGACACGTCGGCTAGCAAAATTCATGTCCGAGTTGCTTCGGACGAAGCGGGAGCCCGTAAAAGGACTCGAAGATGTAGTGCCATTTCCGACGGGGAGACCGGAGATCGGAGATGCCGCGAGGAGCTTGGGTTGGTGGCCAAAGACCGAAGGACACGGATTGATCGGTATTGCTTTTCTAACCCTTCTCTAGTTAGCTAGTTGTAGGTTAATGGTTCGATCCGGGATTAAAGTCTGTGATAGCGTCGGTTTCAAGTTTAGAAAAAGTTTTCGTTTCGGCATTTTGGCCTCGGATCGACGTCCGGGGCGCTACCGTAGACTTACACAGAACAACATCTAAGTGCAACTGGTGTGCACGAAACACCTGTCAGAGGCAACGGTGTGCTTGACAGCAATATCAGGTGCATCTGATATGCAAAAAGAATCCCGATTTAGTGCATCTGGTGTGCACCAAAACCGTATCTCATATGATGCGCCCAACATGCACGAAAATCCAAATCAGGTGTATCTATCATGCACGAATAAAATCTAAATCATGTGCATCCAACATGCACGGAATCATGAAATCCAATATCAAGCGCCGGACATGCGCAAAATCCAATCCAAGCGCGCCAAATATGCACAAGAATCCAAATCAAATGCACAGAATGCACGAAATCAACATCAATATCAGAATCGAAATCGACGGTATACAATAAAGCTCAATCCAATTCAGGTATACCGCGGTATATAATCTCACAACCATGTGCATCAGCATGCACAAAAGCAGATCAAATACAAAAAGTGCATGAAAACTATGCCGAAAGCATAAGTCAAATCACATGCATACCATATGTATGAACTCAAAAATCAATATCTCGAATAATATCAAATCGAAGTCAGGTGCAACTGTGGTGCACAAAATCTCAATCATGCAAATAAATCGTCCAAACTACCGAAATCCAAGGTGACGGATACATGATAATCGAGTCACCAAATCACAAATCATAAATATCGTCGTTGATATTTCCTCCTTCAAAGTCGAGAAGGTGTCGGTGCATCCAATGCTAGCAGAGCAAGATATCTACTTTCCTTCTGTTCATGGTCTGGCGCCTGGTGCTTTTAGGCACTTGTCTCTCACTGTGCATTGCTAGATACATAGCTCCTCGGCTCAACGGCCCAATATGGAATGACGACGGAAACAGTCCCGCTTTGGCACATCCTCTAAAGATCTCTGGCCAACTATCTCGTCGACGATGCCGAACTCTGGCCTGCTGGGTGTGCACAATATGACCGCTCCTGAGTCCAAGTCTCCTCGTATATTATTCTAGAAAGGTTATGTCGAAGTCTCTCCCAAATCTCGTTTCTACTGAACTGCCCGGAAGCCATCGTCTTTTACTAAATCAATTCCTTGTTCCGGAACGGCTGCATACTCATCGCGACTCCTTCTGGAAGGTATATCCATTTACAACGCCTCTGTATGCGTATCACATCTCTAATGTCAGCGGAGGGGAACATCATCTCGTTGAGATCTCGTACGAACCCCTTACTCCACTTTTCTCTAATGTCGACTGCTTCGGACTCGTCTCTTCATGGCTGCATGAAATGTGCTCCAACGGCTATACTCGTATTTGGAGTCTCCCAAGCAATGCATCCTATCACATGATATCCGAAAGATGTTGAACCATTCGATCGATTCATAAAAACCTCATAATCCCCCCAAGGGCTCAATATCTTGAGTACAGTTGAATAATATCGAGTACATGCCACAGCTCCTATAGACCAACCGTAGAAGGGCAAACCTAAGCCTCACTAATGGCACCGCTGAACTGCTGCAAACCCTAAGGTTTCAAGGCGTTCTCATGGTCATTATGTCGAGTTAGGGTTTCATTCTTCTAGAGGGTCCATAGCATTACTTGAATTTGTCTCTGAATACTTTAAACTTGGAAAATGGGCTTCTGACATTCGATCGTCTCTATCGACTCTCAACGTACCTGCGTGAAGTCGTCTCTAGCTAGAATCAATCAATCTGATGACCTCGCATCGGGGTAGGCAACGAATCACATGTTCTAGTCCTTCCTCCATGGGTGACTAGCGATCTTCTATCACATCTCTAAGTACAACTCGTGCGGCAATAGCTCCAAACATCTGGGGCGATATCTCATCATTCGCAGCAACAGCTGGCTCATTTATCCGCACGCTGAACAGTACCTCAATCATCAGGAATAATCTATGCATTGACGGTCATCAAAAATCTGGCTGGCCTCTATCAGTGGCTCAATCCTTTGGTGCTGATCTGCACGCCTGAGAAATCTCATAAAAGCGATCCATCAAACGCTCATGGCGTGAAAACACAATAAAACGACGCCCCTATACAATCGTATGTCCCTGGAATCATGCCCTGGCCAGTCCTCGTCCGTGACGGGCTCGTGCTGACGCAACTCTAGCCGCAGCTCTCTCTGCCCGCGTAATCGTGGCAGCAAAACCATGAACCAATATCGATGAGGATAGATCATAGGAATGAATATAATATTGTGCAAGGAAAGGTACATCCTAAGGCTCCCTAAGCGGTGTAGCATATCGTAAGTATGCCGCGGAACATACACACAGTACGTCACTCTACTGAAGTCACCTACCCCATCAACCAAGGTTAACCTATGCGACGAAAGTTCGGGTATAATACCCCCTCGACTAAGTCTAAGTTCCGAATAAATACAAACGCTCTAGGCTCTGCATGGTCAAACTTAGACTCGAACCAAGGTTAACCTAGCGCTCTGATACCAACTTTGTCACGACCCGAAATAGCACGTGACTGGCCCTTGAATCATATGAAGTCTATAGGACCCCATCTAATTCAAGTAAGACAAAAGCCTAGAAATATAAAACCATTTTAAATAATAAATAAAGGAAAACTTGTTTAAAAGAAAGTGGTTTTAATAGCATAAGCCGAATTATGCGTTTTTAAAACATCAAGTCATTTCTGAAAATTTCGGCAGAGTTTCCTTTGTAAATACTGGCATCGAACGGGGTACAACATGAATAATATGAATAAAGGCATCCCCAAGCGGGAGCTAGCTCTTCGTCAATCGACGGTCACAACCACGCAAGCAATATAATATACAACGCCAAGGGCGAGGATCAAAACTCAAAAGGAAACTCAAAACAACAAGAAAACCATAATAATACAAGCGAGGCTCTACGGTCGAAAGAATAAACAACTGGTTTTCTAAGTCTGAAATAAATATACAAGTCTGGTTGATAGAATTTTTCTAGATACAACTGAAAATAAATAAGTACAATGGTGGTCACGATGCAAGTGAACCCACCTACCAAAGCAATCACCCAGAATGGAAGCAGTGTGCCAGAAGCCGCAAAGAACCTGTACGACAAAACCTGCAAGAAACTGTGGCACAACGGGGGGGTGTTGCCAACTCGTGAGTAGAAAACATCACAGAGTAGAAATCGTATGTATGACTCAATCCTGGGTCAATTCGATCAGCAATATATATCCTCAATATGATAAAGTCTGAAGCATGATAAGGTGGTAAGGGTAAACATCTAAACATAAGTGTAATACCAAGTGCACGTATCAGTGCCTTAGGTAGCAACATATCATAAATATGAGGTATGATCAATGTAATCATCATGAAATCAGTGTCAACTATATCATGAAATCTAAGTATGTGGATATCATCCAACTATGTAATCAATGTCTGTATACATGTGGATCCCGTCCACGTGTCAACCAATGACATAGCAACATCATGCATGTAAAAGTCATAAAAGCATATGCATGAAAATATGAGGATATAAATCAACGGGGGTCCCTCGCGACACATCAAAATCATGAAAACATCATGAAACCCGTGTCCATCATCGACATGTAAATCCTCATCTATCAGGTGCTGTCACCACGACTGGCCCTGATAGGTACGTATCATACGCTATCTCGAAAACCCGAGTGCCCAGTTTTGACCATCGAATTTCGACGTATTCATACGTACATAACACCGGTCGGTATCCCCATGATAACCGCCGAGTCCAAATACTATCACCGGTAGGTAGTGGTCCCTTTGGCAGGCTCATCGTCATCCACACGAAATCTCTCTCTCTCGTCCCGGGGTACCATACCGGGTCCACCATGTACCCGCAAACGGAATCATCCGCCTCCTCTAATCGGATTTCACATGTCACTCTCCGAACCGAGAAAACACATGGTAGACGCACTGAAATATCATATCAAGAGAAACCGGGTTTTTAAAATAGTACATGCTTTCTTTTGAAATCTCCACGGTTCTCAAATCTAGAAATCTCATGAAAATTGCATATCTCAATGCGTAAAAGCGTAAAGCATGATGTATGCGACATATAACAGAAACGTAAGCATATCCGTATATCATGCAACATGGAACAGTAATATGCACACATCGAGGGAAAACCACTATTTTAAATGAATCCAGTTTTAAAATATATCTTGTGGTTCCCAGATCTCCAAAATCAAGCCAGAATCATCTATGTATGTGCAAATACGTATGTATGCAAGTATGGGTGTACAATATGTGTGTACGCAAGTATGAGTGTACAATATGCCTGTGTGCCAGTATGTCATACAAGGAGTCATATCCTGATGCAACAATCCTACTGTATAGTGACATGGCAATTATCGATGATGAAGTGTGTGAGCCGGCAAGCAGGTGTACGTGGAACATATGTATCATCGATAAAGGTGCCGGTGTCCTGACGGCATGTGTTTAATATAACAATAAACAAATTTAAACATGCGATGCGATGTGAATAGCAAGAATATGCGGAAATTGAATAATAAACGCAACAGTGAAGAATCTACATCAATATATATGTCAAACAGTTTTGCCATTTGAAATAACACGAATCGTGGTGTTTAGAAAAATAAGGGCTACGGTGTTTTTTTAAGAAAAGATGTGTCTTTTGAAAATATCCGTAGAATCTCTTGACCTGTCTTTAAAATACTCATGATTCGTTAGTTTTGAAATAGGTATGACTAGAGTCTAGTCTAACATCTATAAGTAAACTACAGGACTAATCGAAAGGTAAGGAAACTACCTAAATTTGAGTCGATACATATAAATATAATAGTCGGTGATCCCGCCTCAATAATATCACATACGATACAATATATAACATGACATCCCCGAGTCAAGAGTGCAGATCTATCATCAATATAAATCTCGTACGGAAAATCCATCGTACGGCATCCCAATCTGGGTACAGGTCAAATATCATATATATCTCATCAATTATCC
Source organism: Agapanthus africanus (assembly GCA_030015575.1). Lineage (NCBI taxonomy): Eukaryota > Viridiplantae > Streptophyta > Magnoliopsida > Asparagales > Amaryllidaceae > Agapanthus > Agapanthus africanus. The sequence goes on from JASDDO010000026.1 coordinate 431,694,858, forward strand.
GGTATCCTTATCATCAAATCTCATGAACTGGTGGTACTGATCTAAGTCTAGTACAAACTGATACCATAAGTATATATATATATATGCGTGTATGAAAACACACGCCTAAAGGCCCGCTAAAATCTCATGTCGTATCTCATAATACGAATCAAAACATATCACCGATCTCATGGTATCATACCCAATCTCATCGACTCATCTCCAAATAGCATAACAATTCTCATCAACCATGAGTAGGTATACGTGTGTGTGTGTGTACATAGTCCTATACCTATGTGTGTGTGTATATATACATATCCCCATATACGCACAAGTATAACAAAGTAAGCATGTGTGTGCGGGTGGGCGTAAACCTTATTCTAGGGCTAGCGACTAAACAAACTAGCGACACCATCATAAAATGATACTAAAAATTATCCATGATTCCAAAAGTCTATCTAGATAATCATAACTTCATAATGATATATATTTATATCCATATAATATATATATATACTATACACTATACTACGAGCTGCTGGGGTGCTATACGCCATCCACCCGACTTCCCCCGTAGATATTATCTACTCATCTTGCTCTTAACTTTCCGTTGCCGATGTCGATGTCTCCATCATCTTCTTTATCATCTCGAATCTACGTTGGGGTACCTACATATATACACAATCGCAAAGGCGTATTAAAATCAAGTCGGAAAACCAAAACGGCACTTGTTTCGCTTATAGGTCAAAATCTATAGCCTCGCATGCAAAACACGACTAATAACCCTAGTCGTTGGCGTTCAAACACCACACGACATAAACACAATATCAAATACCAAAACCAATTTCATAAAAACCCGCAAAACGAAACCAGCAACTTGGAAAACATGCTCCAGATTTTACCCTAAGTGAAATTAGCCAATTTTGCACATATGGAGGGTCTGGTTTACAGATATTGGAGCCACAGAACAAACACGAAGCAGTTTAGGAGTACCAAGGCCGCAATTTGCGGCCAAAAAGAATAAATTTGCGTCCACACTGAGGGATTAGGGGCTAGTGTTTTGGGTATAGGTTCTAGGTTGCCAGCTTGTGTCTCAGTGTTTGCTAAATATTTTTCAGAGGCTCCGGGTGTTAGCAGATTTCAAATTCCCTAAAGAATTCCACAAAATACGGATATTGGGGATTTCTAAGTTCGCTAATAAGGGTTTAAGTCTCTGTTTTAGTCCAAAGAGTTATCACTAAGGGGTTTTAAGGTCACTACTACACTCAATTGCACTTCACAACTCAAGTATTTCTCAAACCCTAACTTGAAATTTTAAAACCTCACCAAACATCACTATATCGGTTTTAAGTTAACATGGATGCAGAAGCAAATGGAAATTCTACACTAATGATGGAATAATTACCTCATTTTGCACTCATGAATCCCCTAGAGCACCAAAATGCAAACTTTCTTGGTCCATCGTGTAGCTTGTGAGCTTGTGCATGCTTTTTTTGAAATGGAGATGGACTTTTGAGTAGTTTTTGGTTATGAATTGAGGGTTTGAAGAGGAGAGGGAAGGGGGTGCAGCAGCCATGGGAAAAAGGGTGAGAGGAGAGATGAAGTGAATGAAGAGGGAAAGAGAATGGTTAAGTCAAAGGGGACCCCTCACACTCTCTCTCATGCCCATACCCCATTTTCTATTCTTTTCTTTTCTCTTTTTATAACAAGGAAATTGCATGAAAGATGAAGAAAAGACCATGGTAAGCAAATGTAAAAGTGTAAAAATGACATGTGCATGTCATGTGCACAAAACACGCTTAATGCCCGATTAGCGATATTTAACCGCGATTAGCATTAAAATAGTGTATAATAAATCACAATTAACTTAAAATTGCTCAATTCATATAAAACACCATCTTTTAGTAATTTCTATAATTTTCCAATTTTTTCCCAATTTATCGGTATTTAATTATACCACAATATTAAAATATTCAATATATTTATTATTAAATTATAAAAATTCTCAAAATAATATTTTATTTTTCTGAAATGTTACAAACATCCTATACAGGTCCGTGGTCGTAGGATTATCGAGACAGGGCATCGATACTCCGGAGTAGACTGGTGTATATGCTTCTCATCCCAGCATGGGGAGATGGTCTGTCCCACAGCCATCAGTACGTCATACTGGAGATAGTATGCAGGTGCTCGTTAGGTTACGAGTATACCGGACTGGACTCGCCAGGGACTACAGGTTGGTACTATACCCATCGTCAGATTGCAGTTCCCAGGTGACATAAGTACAGCTTAGTCCGTCGACTTGACATTGCTACTTCGCCTCGAGTGTGTTCCTACTGTACTTATATTACTACCCTACCACGGCTCAAAGGAGTCGTGCAAATAGGTAGTAGTTGGGTACAGTCCCGAAACACTTGGAGGCAGTGGCGGTTAGACATGATTCGTCTCTCCCGGTATTGGGGGTTGATATCGTGCTGTGTATGGAGAGCCATTACGCAAGTTCCCTGTCCAGGGCAAGCGAGATTTACTGGTAGGTGCTCCAGTAGTTTCTCAAGGTGTAATGGGCTTCACTTCGACACGACTTATACCGCTATTAGGGGTCTAACGTTTACTGCCCCCTAAACCCGATATGCGATAATCCTAGACGAACAGACCGGACTGTACGGAGATTATCACATACAGGCTCAGTAGGAGTTCGGATGGGTTTCCTCATCGTCCTTCTTATCGACATCTACCTGGGGACCGTTACGTACAGCTAGTACCGCTTACGGCCTGTGGTTAAACCCACTGCCAGCGTAGTGTCGAGTCTTTAGAGTCCCACACAGAGAGTTTCCTTGCACCGGGCGAAAGATGTAGAGGCCGTATGGTTCTACGGCAGGGCCATAATCAGTTACGTACACTTGTGCACGTACTATGATCGGGCAGATAATACTAGTGGGCGTTGGTTTATGCCAGATCCTAGTATTATACAGATGGATTTATTCAGTCTCAGTTTATCCGTGTTTTTCGGAAATACGGATGGGAGGGGCAGTCTCGTAATTTTTCGAGAAGCTTCTAGAAGGAGGTAACTCATTTGTGTTTATTTCTTTTTAGATTTAAACTAAATGAGGTGGAGGAGATGAGGTGTAGTTTCATTAAATGATCCATGACTCATTAGGTGACTCATTAGATGATTCACCTTGTGAATTAAATGAAGCATGATGAATATTAGCTAGATATTTATTTTGATGATATTATTATGCTTCATGATATTCACAAATGAGACATTCAATATCACACACTTCTCTATCCTCAAGTCTTCATCTTCTTCATCACACCCTAAAAGTTCTCATGAGTTGAGAATCCTAAGGTTTAAAGTGACTAAGTAATCCATCTAAATACTCTACACCCTCTAGGACTTCTAGATTAGTAAACTAGAAGCCGTAGTTATCTCAGATTCGAGATAGGAGCTCGGACTATAGACTCTCGGCTGGATCGTCTTTGACTCGAAGAGGCCGTTGAGGTACCTATGTTCCATAGAGCCGACGAGATGTGGAGGACATCGATGAAGAACCGAAGGACAAGTAACGTGAGGTATAACTTCGAATCAGAGTAGTTAAACCTCTCGTAGTTTTCTAGTAATGGTTTAGACACGATCCGTGTGCTCAATTCCGTGTTATGAAGCTTTGATAATTGTTTTTCATATATTCCGCCTCCTCGTGAACACATGGGGTGCGTAACATGGACTTACAGATTCCGCCACTCTGACACACCGTTGTGCTGTGGTGTGTAAGGGGGAGTGAGCTGAGAGAGAATCCCATTCTCTTTTAGGATGTCCGAAAACTCTGCACTTAGATACTCTCCATCTCGATCTGATCGAAGTTTCTTGATGCTCAAACATGTAGGGTTCCAAGACACTCTTGTGAAGGTTCATATGGCATCAAACATGCCCGAATAAAATTTTAGACGTGCCGAACAACCCAAAGCCGGGGTCTTTGCTAGATTATTAGAGTTTAACATGCAAGTAAACATCTTTACTACTAAGTGTGAGGGATTACCACCTTTGTAGTCCGCTCCTTCTCTTCATAAGCTCCGAGTAGAAGTCTCTTCGCCGCGATCCACGATCTCCCGGACTCAAGAGAGGCTCCACGACTCGAACGATCCATGCTAGCTTGTAGTGTTCCGCTTCTCCGATGATCTACGTCGAAGTTGCTATAACCCAAGCTCTCTCACTCTAATGAGGTGAACACCCTAATCTAATGGGCTAGATTAGATAAGGATGATGGAGTAGTATTTATGCTATCTTTTTATATCAATTTCTAATAAGAAATCATCACCAAAGGAAAATCTAGTGAGCGCTTTCAAAAACTCAAGAGAGAAGAAGATGAAGAATAATGAGATAATCCTTTTGTGATGAATAGTGACAAGAGTATATCAATAATAATGCAACCATGGTTAATGATGACAAGGATAACCCTTATAGAGAGTTAACTAAGGCTAGGGTTTGGTTGGGTTAAGAAATGAGTCATAAGAAAATATCTATCATAATATCTTTTTCATGACAAAAAGAATGCTTCTAGATGGTGCAAGAAGAAGCTAACCCTAATCAAACCCTAATCTCTTTTTATCATCACTAAACATGTTTCATTATTAATCATATCATGTTACTATAATATATATCACATATATATTATATTTGTTACAAAAGAAAATAATACAATTAATATATATCGCATATATATCAATGTATTATCCGGCGAGAAAATGAAATAATAAAGCGAGCCAATATTAGATAATGTAATACAATATATCATATATATTATTATACATTAAATCATCGAATCAACACTTGATTCGACAATCCGGCTATATCGAATATAACCGAGTAATATATCATGTACTGATTCATCGATTCAACACTTGATCCGATGATCCGGTTCATATCTAAATATCGCGAGAATATAATACGGTATCTCATATCGCATTATCCTCGGTCTTGCGCATATCACATATATGCCTCTACTCCGTTTTGCCTGAGCCAAAAGACCTCTGTGTAGGACTCTAAAGAATCGTCAATACGCCGGTAGCAGGTGATGATCATATCAATCACCCACAAGCTGCAAGCAGTCAGCTAAACGTAACAGCCACCCAGGTATTGAACGATCAAAAGATCAACAAGCTAGCATGTACGTTCTCCAGTGAATCCAATCGGTAACACTCCCGTACAGTCCGGTCTGTTCGTCTGATATGTCGCATATCACTCTAATGAGGTGAACACTCTAATGAGAAAGCCGTAGTATCTCTCAGGTTGGCGAGGAACCCTACTAGATCGGCGGAGAGGCTGAGGTTCATTGGGAACTACTGAATCCTCTGGTTCAACCAAATCTTCTGTCGTAATCTGTATTGCTGGAACCTCTTCCAGTTCTACCTCCTTGCCACTAATCTTTTTTTCAAGAAATTTCTTTTCTAAAAAGGTGGCATGTCGAGAAATAAACACATTTTGTTCCTCGGTGTGGTAGAAGATATACCCGCGCGAATGTTTGGGATATCCAATAAACTTACACAGAATGGACCTTGCCGCGAGTTTGTCCGGATTTTGCGTTTTTACATATGCCGGACAACCCCAAATTTTAACATAATTAAGACATGGTCTCTTTCCTTTCCATATCTTATATGGAGTGGTTGGCACGGATTTGGTGGGAACCATATTCAATAGGTCTGCAGCTGTTTCCAGTGTATATCCCCAGAAGGAAATATGTAACTCAGCTGTGCTCATCATAGAGCGCACCATATCTAATAGGGTGTGGTTCCTCCGTTCTGATACACCGTTGTGCTGTGGTGTATATGGAGGAGTCAGCTGAGAGAGAATCCCATTCTCTTTTAGGAAGTCCAGGAATTAATTGCTCAAGTATTCACCTCCTCGATCAGATCGAAGGATTTTAATACTTTTTCCGGTTTGGTTTTCGACTTCTTATTTATATTCTCTAAATTTCTCAAAAGCTTCTGATTTGTGTTTCATCAGGAAGACATATCCGAATCTAGAGAGATCGTCAGTGAATGTAATGAAGTACGAAGAACTATCCCTGGCATGTGCAGACATTGGACCGCATACATCACTATGCACTAGTCCCAAGAGTTCCGTAACTCTTTCTCCGTGTCCCGTAAACGGAGTTTTGGTCATCTTGCCTTTGAGACATGACCGGCAAGTGTCATAAGATGAAAGTTTAAGCGGATTTAAATATCCATCCTTATGCAACTTAGCTAGTCTTGTCGCATTGATGTGACCCAGTCTACAATGCCACAAGAAGGTTTCATTCAGTTCAGAACTCTTCCTCCTATGTGTGTTTGTTATACTTAGAACTGTTGATTGATTTAGAACATAAATGCCATTGCACAACGTGCCTGATCCAACTAACTTTTGGTTACGGAAAATGTTCATAACATTATCCTGTAATACAAAATTATATCCCCCTTTACTCAATAAAGAAACCGATATAATGTTGCATATCAGATTCGGCATATAATAGCATTCGTTCAGAACCAATATATTACCAGTTGGTAATGCAAGGTGATATTCCTCGACAGTCTTAGCTGCAACAATTGCACCATTTCCAACTCTTATGTCTTTATCACCTTCTCCAAGTTCTCTACCTTTCCTAAGCCCATGTAACTGATTACATATATGGGATCCTGACCCGGTATCTAATACCCAGGACGTAGGGCAAATGGAGAAACAGTTCTCTGTAACGAACACACCCGAAGAAAATGCATCATCATGTACTTTCTTCATTCGGGTAGCATGGGAATCCTGGTATTCCCTTATGTCCTGTTCATTCCTATAACTCTTATAAGAAAGAACGGAACCAATGTTCCCCAGCACAGTATAACATGCGGGTTTAGTCAATACATCCATATTATTATCTTGATTAGGGCATGACATGGTCGCTACCTGGAGAGAGAGAGAAGAAAACACTTTAGCGTATGCTCTTGCAAGATCAGATTGGTTATTATCTTATCTAATCAGGATGGCTCCCACTGGTTTTTATCAAATCTTCCTTCAAACCCTAAAAGGAAAGACTAGCCGGGATTAATTACACCCTACAACTTCGCCAATCTTTCAGCCAGGCCAGTGTCGGTACTTTGAGGGAGGTTCCCCGTGCTTTCACATGGACCTAATTAAAGTAAACCTCGTTTTCCAAGAGGCATAACCCCGTTGACACCTTTCTAGACACCTACTTCATCGGCTAATTGTAATGTGTAAAACTCTCCCAGGAGTAACTCTTACTCACAGTGGGTATCGGGATCCAACTATCTCATAGAAGGTATGCAATCTCATTGCAAATTTCAACACTTGAAATTCCCGATAATATTTTGCCCCTAGCGTCCTATGACCTTGACGCAGGCCAACAAACCATAGTGCGCTAGTCAAGTTCAACCCGTCATTTCTTGATTGAATTAAACCCACCCGTACGACCCTTGACGCAGGCCAATAAAGTCGCATGACTACCCTAATCCAATCTGCATCACATGCATTAACAGATAAATACTAGTTAGCTACCGCACACTACGCCTTGACGCAGGCCAACAAACGTAGCACGAATACTAAGTAGGATTTATCTGAAATGACGGAGGGCTACGACAGGTTTTTCAGTAAACCTATTGCGTAATGAACTTGATATCATTGTAGAATCAAGTGACGTTTTGAAATGGAGTGATTTTGAGGCTTTTCTAGTTTTTGCTAAAGGGGTCACTCCCGGTGAAGGGATCGTCGGCCCTCTCCTCGTCGACTGAGGTGCAGGATATATTATATATATCACTGTGCAAAGCAGAAACTATAGAAGTAATCAAAAGATAAACCGAGTGTGTAGCATCTGCCAGTTATTGCTAAAGGGGTCACTCCCGGTAAAGGGATCTCGGCCCTTTCCTTATCGAATAAGGTGCAGGGTATATCATATATACCGCTATGCAAAGCAAAACTATAGCTACCCTTTTTATTTGAAAATTTGATTTTACAACATCTTTTAGGTTTCTTTTCTTTCATTAATCACATTAATGAAGTCCCATCATTTAAGTCACCTAAACATCACAGATAAATACGACGTACACTTATGCCATCCGCATTCGCCTCGATGTCCCCTCATGCACCGTTAGGTTAGGTAACTAACGACAGAGCAGGGCATGGCTAGTGCGGGTGTAAAACATAAGTAACGCCTATATAATATATCATATATACTATATACTGTATCCATCACAACATATCAAATGATCACTTCACAGATATCGCAGCAGAAACATAGATATAATGTGGGATATACTAGGACGTCCGTATTTAGTATTTAGCCAATAATAGAAAATACGGATTCCACAGTCACGATGAATAGCCTAGCCCACACCCTGGACCCCTACGAGAGCGGCAAGCGACCCTTCCAATTCTGGAGTTTAGGAGACCCGGTCTCGACTCCTCGAGATGGCCTCCCACTGAACCCCAGAACCCGGTCACCCGTGCTCCCCTCCTTGGATCCATCCTAATGCAGAAAAGTAAATAATATACAATACAGGTGGCATCGACCTCAACCCGGAAGTGCCCCAAATAAAAGAATATTACATTACATTTGAATTTACATGAATGAAAATATAAAACTCTCATCTCACATAAAAAAACCCCCCGGCTATTCAATCGCGACAATCCTGCACATCATATCTCAGCAACACATAATATCTCATATCATCAACGTAAATAAGTATCCATACACCTATTGTTGTCGACGTATAGCAACGACAATCGGTAAATACATACTACACTTACGGTCACAGAAAAGAAAGTGTAAAACTGCAATATCTGGAATCCACATTCTCTTTAGACATCGTAAATGCGAAGTATCACATACCTCGTATTTCATGTCTTATAATATGAATTCCACAAATTGCATCACATTCCAGATAATTAGACAGTATTAAAGTTTTCGAACGAACGTTTAAATACCCAAGATTGACTAAAGCTCAACACTTGAGCAGGGTTCAAAAACATGGAGTGTGACACAGTAGTAGCGGTCCAGCCGTAGAAGGGTCAAGCCAACGCCTCACATGTGACACGCCGTACTGCCCCAAACCCTAAGGTTCAAAGGGCAGTTCAAGACGGTCACATAATCGAGTTAAGGTTTGTTGTCTTCTAGAGGGACCACTACAAAACTTGCACGAACCTCTGAAGTAATTAAACCCCGTGAAAAGTGAACAAATGATACTCGTTCAAACACTTCACTACTTTCTAATTTACCCGGAAAAGCCACGAAATCAAAATTCCGATCGAATCGACGAGTCCAAAAACCATCTCCAGAATTTTTAGCACTAAATACAGATTAAAAATACCCCAAAAAATATACGAGCAGATTACAGAATTACTGTATAAAATTTATTCATTGATTTATCTGTACGGCCGCGGAACCGCAGCCTAAGCAAGCTTATGCCGCGTTTCCACAACAAGAATTACAGTTCATTGAATAATTTTTGTACCGTAATTCTAATTTTTACCAGCTGAATTTTTTACATATTTTTAATTCTGAAAAATGTTAATTTTTGAAAAATTTCCAGAGAGCATGCTAAAAGCCTGTATTTCGGTTCGATCGGAGTTTTAACTTCGTAAAATGGTCGCCTAATGTTCTAGGTCGGCTCTGATACCAATGTTGGGTTAGACTAGCACCACATGAAGGGTTTGGAAGCATCACATGAACCAAAAGTGGAGTCTTAAGGGTGCTAATCTAAAGAACAAAGAATCGTTCCTAGAATCGATTAGGGTTTCAAAATTTTCATATCATCATATGAAAGAAATGCTAGGGTTTAGAGAGTACAACCTTTGTAGCTCCCTACGCTAGACTCCTCGGCTACTTGGGGTTTGAAAGAACTCCGCTTGAACTCCTCGACGTCACCGATGATCCACCCGGAGTCCGCTTTGTCCAAGCTTGCAACTTTATCCGATCAAGTGAACGAAATCAAGCTAACACTCTAAACAAGTGGGCTAGAGTTGTGTAGAATGGTGTTGTGGTTCTCTTTCTCACTTCAAAATCCAATCTTGATGAGTATATTGCTCACTACTAAGAACTAGAGAGCAAAATGAGAGAGGTTGATGAAGATGATGGCTTTTTTGAAGAAGATGATAAGTTCAACTCTCTTTTAAAATAGAAAAATATATCAATACATATTTTCTATCTATCATCTCAAACCATGGTTGAATCATTATTGTACTAGAGTTAAAACACAAAAGGAAACTTTACCCAAGGTTAAAAGGTGGGTGAGAATGGTTAGGTCAAAAGAAGAGTGTAGAACAAATCAATAATGAACCTTTTCTTTCCTTTTATGTTTTAGTATAAATACAATAATAATTCATAAATAAAACCATGGTGTGAGTCTTATATTGCCACCATTTTCATATATATACAACCATGAAAGATGTATGTATGTTTGTATGTGTATATGTACATCCATATGTGCATGAATCAAAAAGAAGGCATACATGCATGCATACATCCAACTAACTCAAGAAAGGATTTCAAGTGAGAAGCTAATGGTTAAATGATAAATCAACACTTGATTTATCAATCCGGCCATATCACATATGACCCCTACCAAAAGCAAGCCGCCCGATCAATATACGGTATCCCATACGCGCATTTTAATCGGGTCCTATGCGCATATCGCATACGCGCACCACAACGTTTCGCCTGGACTAGGAAACTCCATTGTGGGACTCTGAGACTCGTCAATACGCCGGCAGTGGGTGATGATCATATCAAGCACCCCCAAGCCACAAGCGGTCAGCTAAACGTAACGGCCACCCGGGTATTGAACGATCAGAAGAGAACAAGCGAACCTGCTATAACTCCCGTCGAGCCGATCGGCAACACTTCCCGTATAGTCCGGTCTCCTCGTCTGATATGTCGCATATCAAGTCTAGGGGCGGTAAACGTCAGACCCCAATAACCGATAAGTCGTGCCGATATGAGGCTCATAACGGGCCGAGAAACTACTGGTAACACTTACCAGCAAATCTCTGATCAGCCCTGGCCAGAGACTTCCCTGTTACGGCCAATCGAGCACAGTGCAACATCAACCCCCAATACCAGGAGAGACGAAACCCCTCCTATCGCTCATTGCCTCCATGTGACTCGGGACTGTACCCAAAAACCACCGTTTTGCACGCCCTCATGGACGTTGTAAGGTGGAGATCAAAGCACAGTGGGAATCACACAAGACTCTATGACGATCTCGGGTCTACAGACTAACCTGCACAAGTGTCACCTGAGAACTGCCATCTGACATGAGGTATAATACCATCTGGGAGTTCTCGGCGAGTCCGTCCAGTGTACCCAGTCTCCACTGAGCACCCGTATACCATCTCTGATGTCAAACACCAATGGATATAGGATCATCCATCGCCCATCTCATGGGTCGAGAAGCATATACACTAGTCTACACTGGTATATCGACGCCCCGTCTCGATACACCCATGACTAGGGACCTTGAAGGATGTACTTATGGACTACCATGTCCCCACTTGTATGATCTGCATCATAGTCCAGGTAGTCAAGTACACATCCTAAGGGCTTTACCAACATGTAACTATAAGACGGTTTAAAGAGACTAGTGTATATGTTAAGATAAAGAGCAACCAGATAGCATACTGTCATATCGAGCAAGAAAGTCATCTCTATATATGTCCAAGCATCCAATATTATATACATCATCTATACAATACTGGCCTCTAGGGCATACATACAACTAACAAAGTCGTGTCGATGTGTGGCTCATAACGGGTCGAGAAACTACTAATAACACTTACTAGTAAATCTCTATATCAGCCCTGGCCAGGGACTTCCAGTTATAGCCAATCGAACACAGCACAACATCAGCTCCCTATACCGGGAGAGATGAATCCCCTCATATCGCTCATTGCCTTCATGTGATTCGGGACTGCACCCAAAAGCCACCGTTTTGCACGCCCTCTTGGACGTGGTAAGGTGGAAATCAAAGCACAGTGGGAATCACGCAAGACTCTATGATGATCTCAGGTCTACAGACTACCCTGTACCAGTATCACCGGAGAACTGCCATCTGACGTGTGGTATATCACCATCTGGGAGTTCTCGGCGAGTCCGTACAGGGTACCCAGTCTCCACTGAGCACCCGTACACCATCTCTGATGTCAAACACCGATGGATATGGGATCATCCATCGCCCATCACATGGGTCAAAGATGCGTATACGCTAGTCTACTCTGGTGTATCGATGCCCTGTCTCGATATACCCTCGACTAAGAATAGTTATAGGATGTATTCATCGACTACCTTGGCCCTACTAGTATGATCTCATCATAGTCCCAGTAGTCGAGTACAGATCGTAAGGGCTTTATCAACATGTGAGAGAAAGACAGTAAACCAGTACAAGTCAACATATTAAGATAAAGTGAAACCAAATAGCATACTATCATGACGAGCAAGAAAGTCCTCTCTGTATATATCCAAGCATCCATCATAATATACATCATATGTACAATAATGGCCTCTAGGGCATATACATAATTAACAATCTCCCACTTGCACTAAGGCCAGCTGCTGTAGTATCTCATACCTAGCATCCAGAATAATCTCTCAAACTGTATCTGGGGTATGGCCTTTGTGAGTGGATCCGCAGTGTTGTCCTTCGTATCTACTCTCCTGACCTTGATCACCCGGCGATCAACTATCTCCCTGATCAGGTGATACCGTCTAAGAATATGTCTGGATTTCTGATGGGACATGGGTTCCTTGGCCAAAGCCACAGCTCCATTGTTATCGCAATACATAGGTATTGGATGCTCAATGGATGGAACCACACCAAGTTCACTAATGAACCTCTTCATCAAGACAGCATCTTTGGCAGCATCGTTGGCAGCGATGTATTCAGCCTCCATCGTCGAGTCTACAACGGTATCCAGGTTGGAACTTTTCCAACATACCGCCCCTCCATTGAGGGTAATGAGAAATCCCGAGTGCGACTTAGAGTCGTCCTTATCACTTTGGAAGCTGGAATCGGTAAAGGACTGCACCTGGAGTTCTCCGTTACCATACACCAAGAACATGTCTCTAGTCCTTCGCAAGTACTTAAGAATGTTCTTCACAGCTGTCCAGTGACTCTCTCCAAGATCTGCTTGATACCGACTCACTACACTTAGTGAGTATGCTACATCGGGTCTGGTATACATGATAGAGCCAACTGCCGAAGTGTTAGTGTATATGCCCTAAAGGTCATTACTGTATCATACTAGTTTGTATATTACTTAATGAAAGCTTGGGATATTCACCTTGTATATATAATCTTGCTCAAAATAGTAGTATGCTACTTGGTTTGTTTCTACTTCAATGTGTACATGTGTTTATTTTAGTATATCACCTATGCACATTAGTGGAGCCCTCAGGATCTTTACTTGATTACCAGCGTTGTGATGGCAGTCACACTAGTAGGGGCTGGGTAATCTATAAGCACATCCTTATGCAGGTCCCTAGTCGCAGGACAATCGAGACAGGGCATCGATACTCCGGAGTAGACTAGCATATGCGCTTCTCATCCCAGTGTGGGAGACGGTCTGTCCCACAGCCGTCAGTACGTCGTACTGGAGATAGTATGCGGGTGCTCGTTGGGTTACGAGTACACTGGACAGGACTCGTCGAGAACTGACCGGTTGGTATTATACCTATCGTCAGTTATCAGTTCCCAGGTGACATGAGTACAGCTTAGTCCGCTGACTTGACACTGTTACTTCGCCTCGAGTGTGTTCCCACTGTACTTTGATTACTACCCTACCACGGCTCAAAGGAGTCGTGCAAACAGGTAGTGGTTGGGTGCAGTCCCGAAGCACTTGGAGGCAGTGACGGTTAGACAGGATTCGTCTCTCCCGGTATTGGGGGTTGATATCGCGCTTTGTCTAGGAGAGCCTTTACACGAGTAGTCCCTGGCCAGGGCAAGCGAGATATACTGGTAGGCTTCCAGTGTTATCTCAGGGTGTATTGGGCTTCACTCCGACACGACTTGTACCGCTATTAGGGGACTGACGTTTACCGCCCCTCTAGGCCCGCCATGCGATGTATCAGACGAACAGACCGGACTGTACGGAGATTGTCACAGTCAGACTCAGTAGAAGTTCAGATGGGTTTCACCTCGTCAGTCTTCTTGTCGGAATCTACCTGGGAACCGTTACGCACAGCTAGTGCCGCTTGCGGTCTGTGGTTAAACCCACTGCCAGCGTAGTGTCGAGTCTTTAGAGTCCCACACAGAAAGCTATTCGCCTTTAGGAAAAAGAGTAGAGGTCGCATGGTTTTGCGACAGGTCGCATGGTTTTGCGACAGGGTCCGGTCACATCCGTGCACTTGTGCGTGTACAGTGTCCAGAAAGTTAACACTAGCGGGCTTTGGTTTAAGCCGGATCCTAGTGTACGTTTTGGGATTGATTTTATCTCGTTTGTGTTCGTGTTCCTCGGAACGCGGATGCGGGTGTGTATGCACAGTTGACAGAGAGACAGAGGCAGAGTATTCTCATTGGGGTTGTTGACTGTTGACTGTTGACAGTTGACTGTTGACCATTGACTTTTGCTTAACCCTAATGAGAATAAGATATATGATTAACATTAATATTAATTAAGTATTGTAGTGACATGGTTGTTGAGGGATTGACTTTGTTGACTTGTTGACTTTGTTGACCGGTTGACTAGGTTCGACTAGTTGACCATCATCATGACAATGGCTATCATTCCATGGCAAAGACTTTTGCTTGCTTGTTTATTTATGCAAAATGAGTGCAGGAAATGATATAGCCATTTTGACTTAAACCATTTACACAATACTTGATTACGATTTTTGTAATGATGGCTTTTGGATTATGAGAGGTGAGAATTAGATGAGTATGGTTCATTCTATTTTTTGCTTTCTCTCTCTTGAGCTCTCTCATTCTCAAGCTCTCCCTCTTCCTCTTGCTCTCTCTACCTCAAGGCAAACCATTCTCATGTGTTGAGACTCATTGCCTTAGAGATAAAAAGACACCAAAACATTTCTCTACTCATTCTAGTTCACAAGGCCTAGCAAGCCAAGTGATCTAGTTTCTTCAAAGTTCGAAGAAGAAGCCAAAGGTAGAAGCTTTCGGGTGGATCCATCTTCGGCGCAAGGAGACGACGAGGTGAGGCCGAGACGACGAGGTGAGGCCGATCCGTACACCGGAAGGAGTCGAAGACGAAGGAGTTCAAGAAAGGTATAGCCCCCTAATCGAGTAGTTAACAACTCCTAGTTAGGTTGTTAGTTAGATGTTTAACAAAGATCCGGTTTTGAGTCCATGTTACCGCCTCTAGAAAATTGTTTTTCACCAAATTCCGCATGCCCGAAAGTACCGGGAGAGGTAGCATGGACTTACAGTGGTATCAGAGCCTAGTTGAACTCTATCTAACATGTTAGCAAAGTAACTAGAAGATCGATCAAAGAAAAAGTCCCGAAATGAACCCGGATTTCAAACTTGCTGTCGATTTTTAAAGTGCTGTAAAAGAAATAAATCATACTTCAAAAATCGACTCAGGGTTTTTATAGCAAACTGCAAAAATTTCATCCACTGAACCGATCAAAGAGCCGCGGAAACGCGGCGGGAGCGTGCTCCAGCCGCGGTTCCGCGGCCGAGTTGACTCGGCAGTGGGAAATTTTGGTTGCAGTTTGTTCGGTGGGGTATTTTGGAATATGTCTTTTCAGCCCAGATTTTCCAGAACAAAATTTTGTGTTTGGCGCCTAAAAATCCGTATTTTTGATCGAACTTCTAAAGACTTGAGCTGACGGGTTTTTATCTGTGATGTGATATTTGTATTGAACGTCTGCTAATCGCTATATGTCGATTAGTGGGGGTTATACAAATCTGTGATCTGTAATGTTATTGGAATGTGTATATGAATTCATTGGATTGTCGCGGGTGAATAGTCGGGGTTGTGAGACGAGAGTTTTCTTTTCTTTCAATTCATGTAAATTTGTAAATTGATGTAATAATTATTTGTATGGCCGCACAACCGGGTCGGGGTTGTAGCCGTCATTGTATAATTTCTTTTTACTGTTTTTGCTCCTAGGATAGACCTATGGAGGGGGTGCACAAACTACCGGGTATGCCGAAGTGCCGAGTAGCCTACTCACGGAGTTGAGCGAGGTTGCTTCGCTTCGGATACTTGGCGGGTAGTTTGCCGCACCCGTAGGGGTATTGGGTGGGGTATTGGATATTCACCGCGACCGTGTAATCTTATTTTCGTTACAGGCTCGTACGAATTGCGAGTTCCTAGTATATCCAATGTGTTCATCTGTGATCTGAAATGGCTATCATTGCAATATATCAATATATGATATTATTTAGGCGTTTCTTATGTTTTACAGCCGCGCTAGCCCAGCCCCCGCTCTGTCGTTAGTTAAGTAACCTAACGGGTAATGACGGGGCCCCGTGGCAAATGCGAATGGCATAAGCGTACGTCATATTTTGGTTGTTTTCTGTAATAGTAGGATTAAATGATGGGACGCATTAAAAGAACTAATGCAAGAATATCACGCATTAAAAGAATCAATGCAAGAAAATAAACCAAGTTAAAGTCGTTGGAACACTTTCGAAAAACCATGCGGTTCTTTTCAAAACTAACTTTTAAATGTGGAGCTTGAGCCACTCCTTTTAAAAGCTATCTCGTTCCATCGATTATATCAAGTTCACTACGTTCACGGTTTTTCCAAAACCATTCGTAGCCCTCCATCATTTCAGTTAAATATTCGGTAGTATTCAAACTATGTATTTTGACCTCACGCCAAGGCATAGTGATTGGTAGCTGCCGGATATTTATCTGTTGCATAGATAGAATGCGTTGGTTTGGGATAGCCGTACTACCATTTTGGCCTACGTCAAGGGTAGGTACGGGTGGGTTCAAATTAACCTGGATAATGATGGGAAGAACTTGACATGTGACTTATGACATTTTGACCTCACGCCAAGGTCATAAGAGCATGGGGCAAAAATCCACATCGAGAGTTTCAAAAGAACTGAAACTTGCTAGTGTTGCATACCATTTGGAGTGTGATGATTCTGGTAGGATTCCTTCAGTTTCATCACGCGATGATATTTGGATCCCGATCCTACTGTGAGTATATGCTACTCCTCGGGAAATTTCTCACTTAACGATCAATGTTATAAACCAAGTAGGTGTCTAGAAAGGTGTTAGCGGGGCTACGCCCCCAGGGAAAAGAGGTTATTTAATTAAGGAACTTCGCGAAAGCGTTGGAAAACCTCCCTCGAAGTACCGACACCAGCCTGGCCGAACGGTTAAGCAAGTATTGTACGGTGAGATTGATCCTGACTAATTCTTCCTTTTTGGTTTGAGGAGGGATTCGAGAAACAGTGGAAGCCATCCTGTTTAGACAAACTAAAAACCATTCTAAACTTGCAAGAGCATCAAGCTGAGTGTTTCTTCTCTCTCCTAATTGCAGCGATCAATCGACATGACTGGACTTAAGTTACTTCTAGATAAAAACATACTGACAGTGCCAAACTACAAAGATTGGCTCAGGAATGTCAAGATGGCAATCTCTTACGACAAGCTGGGTTATCTTCTTACCACCAAAGCTCCCCCTGTCCAAGGTCCCAAAACCAGCGTCGCGGATAAGGAAATCCGTAAGACCTGGGAACTAGATTGCGCGAAGGCCAAGTGCCTCGTGCTTGCCTCTATGGACAATGAACATCAGAGGAGGCACGAGAATATGGACCTCGAATCTATATTTCTCCATACAAAAGAACTGTATGGAGAGCGGTCTCGTATCGCAAGATACGAAGTGTCGAAGAAGTTATTTTCGGCAAGGTTGGCCGTCGGATCATCGGTAGCGGAACACGTGCTTAAGATGATTGGCTACATAGAAGAGCTCGCGGACCTTGGGACCACGTTGGAGAATGAGCTTTATACGGACTTGATTCTCCAGTCCCTTCCTTCCACTTACGCCCAGTTTATCCTGAACTTCAACTTACAAGATAAGGAAGTTGAAATTTCAGAACTCCTCAACATGCTGAGGAGCGCAGAGGGCACCCTACAGAAAGGTAGGGAAACATCCACTTTGTTTGTAGGAGGATCTTCCTCTTCTAGGTCCAAGGCGAAAGCCAAGGGAAAGAAGAAGAAAGCTCCCGCCAAACCAAGGGGCGGAGTTAGTAAAGTGGATATGAAGGGAAAGGCAAAAGAAACAAAGAAAGTGGGAAAGCTTGTGGATAAGGAAGAATGCTTCTATTGTCATAAGAAAAGACACTGGAAGAATGATTGCAGGGCTTGGAAGGCCAGAACACAGGAACTGAAGCAGGTTGCGACTTCAGCTTCAGGTGTGTATGTTATTGAAAACTGTCTTTCAATAAACTCTACTTCCTTTGTGTTGGATACCGGATCAGGATCTCATATCTGTAATTCTTTGCAGGCGTTGAGAAACCGTAGGGTTTTGAAAGCAGGTGACATGACCCTCAAAGTTGCAAACGGAGCTAGCATGGATGCTAAGGCCGTGGGGGACTATCACCTGGGGTTGTCAGATGGGCACGTTTTGGTTTTGCGTAATTGCTATTTTGTACCCAACGCAACTTGTAATATCATTTCTGTATCTTTGACTTCTAAAGAAGGTTATGAATTTGCGTTTGTAAGTAATGTTGTAAACATTCACTTTAATCAAGTTCTTACTGGGTCAGGTACATTAAGCAATGGTATATACGTGTTAAACCAACCACAGATTTTCAATGTCCAGAATACACACAAAAGAAAGTCTCCGGAAATAAATCAGACTTTCTTATAGCATTGTAGACTGGGTCACATCAATGAGAGAAGGTTGACGAAGTTACATACAGAAGGATATTTGAATCCGTTCGAATATCAATCGTATGCCACATGTCAATCCTGTCTCAAAGGAAAGATGACAAAGACTCCGTTCACCGGACACGGAGTAAGAGCGAGCGAGCTCTTGGGACTCGTACACAGCGACGTGTGCGGTCCAATGTCTACACATGCGCGAAGCGGTTGTTCTTACTTCATTACTTTTACGGATGATTTTTCAAGATTCGGACATGTCTTCTTAATGAAACATATGTCCGAAGCCTTTGGAAAATTCCAGGAATATGAGAATTAAGTAGAAAAACAAACCGGCAAAAGTATCAAGATCTTAAGATCGGATCGAGGTGGTGAATACTTGAGTGCCGAGTTCCTGGACTATTTAAAAGAGAACGAAATTCTCTCTTAGCTTACTCCTCCATACACTCCGCAACATAACGGTGTATCGGAGAGACAGAACCGTACCCTATTGGATATGGTACGGTCCATGATGAGTAACGCTGAGTTACCGCGATCATTCTGGGGGTATGCGCTAGAATCAGCAGCATACCTTTTGAACCGAGTTCCCACTAAGACTGTGCCTACCACACCATATGAGTTATGGAGTGGGAAGAAACCCTATCTTCAATATCTGAAGATCTGGGGATGTCCAGCTTTTGTCAAAAAGCAGCATGCGGACAAACTCGAGGCACGCTCAGTACCGTGCAAGTTTGTGGGATACCCAAAGAACACCAGGGGGTATCTTTTCTACCACGCAGAGGAACAAAAAGTCCTTGTTTCTCGTAATGCCCACTTTCTAGAACACCAGTTCTTGGAAAAGGAAATTAGTGGGAGCGCAGTAGAACTGGAAGAAATTCAAGAACCACAGACTATTACTGAAAGCTTAGTGGAACCAGAGGGTTCAAAAGAACAGGACATTCCTGCGCCGCTCCGCAGGAGTAGTAGGCAGTCTCATCCGCCCGAGAGATACTGCGGTTTTCTCATAGACGGAGATAGAGAGGATTGCATCATAGATTATGATGAGCCTACTAGCTTCCAGCAGGCCGTTCAGAGCGTTGAATCGGTAAAATGGCTGGATGCAATGCGGACCGAAATGGAGTCCATGTACACCAACAAGGAATAGACGTTGGACATTGCTCCAGACGGGGTAAAGCCCGTAGGATGCAAGTGGATCTTCAAAAGGAAGATTGGTGTAGATGGACAGGTTGAGACCTATAAAGCTAGACTGGTTGCAAAGGGTTTTCGTCAAAGACCTGGTTTGGACTATGACGAAACCTTTTCTCCAGTGGCTATGCTGAAATCCATTCGGATCCTTCTTGCCATTGCTGCCTTCCACGATTATGAGATTTGGCAAATGGACGTAAAGACCGCTTTTCTAAATGGAAATTTAGAGGAGTGTGTCTATATGGACCAGCCAGAAGGTTTCATTCAGAGTGGGAGCAGCGGAAAGGTGTGCAAGTTGCTTAAGTCTATCTATGGACTAAAGCAGGCATCGCGGAGTTGGAACATCTGTTTTGATGAGACGGTCAAGGAATTTGTCTTTATCAAAAATCCAGATGAACCATGCATCTATAGTAGATTTGTAGCGAGAACTGTAGTATTCCTCGTTTTATACGTAGATGACATTCTCTTAATAGGAAATGACATTCCTATGCTACAATCTGTCAAGGGGTTCTTGTCACACAGGTTCTCCATGAAAGACCTGAGTGATGCCTCATACATCCTGGGGATCCGGATCCATCGTGATAGATCCAAGAGGATATTAGGACTTTCACAGTCTAGGTACATCGACACCATACTGAAAAGATTCAGTATGGAAGATTCCAAGCACGGTAACCTACCGGCTTGTCACGGGATCACCCTCTCTAAAGAGATGTCTCCCAAGACTGATTTGGAGAGGGATCGCATGTCTATTATACCCTACGCTTCTGTGGTAGGCTCTATAATGTATGCGATGTTGTGTACCAGACCGGATGTAGCTTATGCACTGAGTGTGGTAAGCCGGTATCAGTCAAACCCTGGGGAGGAACACTGGATAGCGGTAAAGAACATTCTCAAGTACCTGAGAAGGACTAAGGAGATGTTCTTGGTGTATGGCGGAAAAGACCTCCAGATCGAGGCCTTTGCTGACTCCAGCTTCCAGAGTGACAAGGATGATTCCAAGTCCATGTCGGGTTTTGTCTTTACCCTCAATGGAGGGGCGGTGTGTTGGAAGAGTTCCAAACAGGAAACCGTTGCAGACTCGACGATGGAAGCGGAATACATCGCTGCATCTGATGCCGCAAAGGAAGCTGTCTGGATGAAGAAGTTCTTGAAAGAACTTCAGGTGGTTCCGTCCATTGTTGATCCAATACCTCTGTATTGCGACAACAACGGAGCTATAGCTTTAGCGAAGGAACCCAGGTCCCATCGGAGATCCAGACACATCTTGAGGCGGTATCACCTGATCAGGGAGATCATGGATCGCCAGGAGATCGAGGTTCGGAGGGTTGCTTCAGAAGATAACACTGCAGATCCATTCACCAAGGCCTTGCTCCAGACTCAGTTCGTGCGGCTGATCGAGATGATAGGTCTTCGATACGCCAGTACATGGCCTTAGTGCAAGTGGGAGATTGTTAGTGTATATGCCCTAGAGGCCATTACTGTATCATACTAGTTTGTATATTACTTAATGGAAGCTTGGGATATTCATATACAATCTTGCTCAAAATAGTAGTAAGCTACTTGGTTTGTTTCTACTTCAATGTGTACATGTGTTTATTTTAGTATATCACCTATGCACATTAGTGGAGCCCTTCGGATCTTTGCTTGATTACCAGCGTTGTGATGGCAGTCACACTAGTGGGGGCTGGGTAATCTATAAGCACATCCTTATGCAGGTCCCTAGTCGCAGGACTATCGAGACAGGGCATCGATACTCCGAAGTAGACTAGCGCATGCGCTTCTCATCCCAGTGTGGGAGACGGTCTGTCCCACAGCCGTCAGTACGTCGTACTGGAGATAGTATGCGGGTGCTCGTTGGGTTACGAGTGCACTGGACAGGACTCGTCGGGAACTGACCGGTTGGTATTATACCTATCGTCAGTTATCAGTTCCCAGGTGACATGAGTACAGCTTAGTCCGCTGACTTGACACTGTCACTTCGCCTCGAGTGTGTTCCCATTGTACTTTGATTACTACCTTACCACGGCTTAAAGGAGTCGTGCAAACAGGTAGTGGTTGGGTGCAGTCCCGAAGCACTTGGAGGTAGTGACGGTTAGACAGGATTCGTCTCTCCCGGTATTGGGGGTTGATATCGCGCTGTGTCTAGGAGAGCCTTTACACGAGCAGTCCCTGACCAGGGCAAGCGAGATATATTGGTAGGCTTCCAGTGTTATCTCAGGGAGTATTGGGCTTCACTCCGACACGACTTGTACCGCTATTAGGGGACCGACGTTTACCGCCCCCCTAGGCCCGCCATGTGATGTATCAGACGAACAGACCGGACTGTACGGAGATTGTCACAGTCAGACTCAGTAGGAGTTCAAATGGGTTTCACCTCGTCAGTCTTCTTGTCGGCATCTACCTAGGGACCGTTACGCACAGCTAGTGCCGCTTGCGGTCTGTGGTTAAACCCACTGCCAGCATAGTGTCGAGTCTTTAGAGTCCCACACAGAAAGCTATTCGCCTTTAGGCAAAAGAGTAGAGGTCGCATGGTTTTGCGACAGGTCGCATGGTTTTGCGACAGGGTCCGGTCACATCCATGCACTTGTGCGCGTACAGTGTCCAGACAGTTAACACTAGCGGACTTTGGTTTAAGCCGGATCCTAGTGTACGTTTTGGGATTGATTTTATCTCGTTTGTGTTCGTGTTCCTCGGAACGCGGATGCGGATGTGTATGCACAGTTGACAGAGAGACAGAGGCAGAGTATTCTCATTGGGGTTGTTGACTGATGACTGTTGACAGTTGACTGTTGACCATTGACTTTTGCTTAACCCTAATGAGAATAAGATATATGATTAACATTAATATTAATTAAGTATTGTAGTGACATGGTTGTTGAGGGGTTGACTTTGTTGACTTTGTTGACCGGTTGACAAGGTTGGACTATTGACCATCATCATGAAAATGGCTATCATTCCATGGCAAAGACTTTTACTTGCTTGTTTATTTATGCAAAATGAGTGCATGAAATGATATAGCCTTTTTGACTTAAACCATTTACACAATACTTGATTACTATTTTTGTGATGATGGCTTTTGGATTATGAGAGGTGAGAATGAGATGAGTATGGTTCATTCTATTTTTTTCTTTCTCTCTCTTGAGCTCTCTCATTCTCAAGCTCTCCCTCTTCCTCTTGCTCTCTCTATCTCAAGGCAAACCATTCTCATGTGTTGAGACTCATTGCCTTAGAGATAAAAAGACACCAAAATATTCCTCTACTCATTCTAGTTCACAAGACCTAGCAAGCCAAGTGATCTAGTTTCTTCAAAGTTCGAAGAAGAAGCCAAAGGTAGAAGCTTTCGGGTGGATCCATCTTCGGCGCAAGGAGACGACGAGGTGAGGCCGAGACGACGAGGTGAGGCCGATCCGTACACCGGAAGGAGTCGAAGACGAAGGAGTTCAAGAAAGGTATAGCCCCCTAACCGAGTAGTTAACAACTCCTAGTTAGGTTGTTAGTTAGATGTTTAACAAAGATCCGGTTTTGAGTCCATGTTACCGCCTCTAGAAAATTGTTTTTCACCAAATTCCGCATGCCCGAAAGTACCGGGAGAGGTAGCATGGACTTACACGAAGCATAGGGTATCCCTTACATGCGAGCTCTCTCCAAATCAGTCAAGGAAGACATCTCTTTGGAGAGAGTGAGTCCAGAGATCGTGGGTTGGTTCCCACGTTTGGATTCTTCCATACTAAACCTTTTTAGTATGGTGTCAATGTACCTGGATTGGGACAATCCCAGTATCCATTTAGATCTATCTCTATAGATCATGATTCCCAATATGCAGGAGGCATCACCTAGATCTTTCATTGAGAATCTTTATGATAAGAAGTGCTTGACTGATTGCAGCAAAGGAATATCATTTCCTATCAAGAGTATGTCATCCACGTACAATACGAAGAAGACAACCTTACTCTCTGCTGCCTTTTTATAGATATAAGGGTCATCTATATTTTTGTTGAAGTCAAACTCTTTGACTACAACATCAAAACAGATGTTCCAACTCCGCGATACTTGTTTTAACCCATAAATGGATTTAAGCAGCTTGCACACCTTTCCGCTGCTCCCACTATCTACGAAGCCCTATGGCTGAGTCATGTACACACACTCTTCTAAATCACCGTTTAGAAAGGCGGTCTTAACATCCATTTGCCAGATTTCATAGTCATGGTATGCAGCGATGGCAAGTAAGATCCGGATGGACTTAAGCATAGCTACTGGAGAAAAGGTTTCGTCATAATCCACACCTGGTCGTTGACGAAAACCCTTTGCAACAAGTCTAGCTTTGAAAGTCTCAACTTTTCGATCTACACCAAATTTCTTTTTAAAGATCCACTTGCTCCCAATGGGTTTTACCCCTTCAGGAGCATTTTCCAAAGTCCATACTTTGTTGATGTACATGGATTCCATCTCAGATCGCATTGCATCCAGCCACTTCACAGAGTCACCACTCGTGATGGCCTGCTCGAAACTAGTCGGGCCATCATCTTCCATGATGCAATCTTCGCTTCCACCATCAATGAGAAAACCGTAGTATCTCTCAGGTGGACGAGAAACCCTACTAGATCGGCGGAGAGGCTGGGGTTCGTCAGGTACTACTGAATCTTCTGGTTCCAACAAATCATCAGTTGTAGTTTGTGGTGCTGGAACCTCTTCCAGCTCTACATCTTTGCCACTAATTTATTTTGCAAGAAATTCCTTTTCCAAAAAGGTGGCATGTTGAGCAACAAACACTTTTTGTTCCTTGGCGTGGTAGAAAAAATATCCTTAAGAATTCTTTGGATATCCCACAAATTTGCAAAGAACTGATCGTGCCTCGAGTTTGTCCGGATTTTGCCTTTTGACATAGGCCGAACAACCCCATATCTTAACTCGTTTAAAATATGGTCTCTTCCCACTCCATATCTCATATGGTGTGGTAGGTACAAATTTAGACGGAACCAGATTCAATAGGTATATGGCTGCCTCAAGCACATACCCCCAAAAGGAAATAGGTAACTCAGCATCGCTCATCATCGAGCGCACCATATCTATTAGGGTGCGATTCCTCCGCTCCGATACACCGTTGTGCTGTGGTGTATAAGGAGGAGTAAGCTGAGAGAGAATCCCATTCTCTTTTAGATAATCTAGGAACTCATTGCTTAAGTATTCACCTCCTCGATCAGATCGAAGAATCTTAATACTTTTGCCCGTTTGGTTCTCTACTTCGTGCTTATATTCTCTGAATTACTCAAAAGCTTCATACTTGTGTTTCAACAGGAACACATGCCCGTATCTAGAGAGATCGTCAGTGAATGTAATGAAGTAGGAAGAACCGTTCCTGGCGTGTGTAGACATAGGACCGCATACATCACTATGTACCAGTCCTAAGAGTTCCGTAACTCTTTCTCCGTGTCCACTAAACGGTGTTTTGGTCATTTTTCCTTTGAGACATGAATGGCAAGTGTCATAAGATGATAATTCGAATGAATTCAAATATCCATTCTTATGTAACTTTGCTAGCCGTGTCTCATTGATATGGCCAAGTCTACAATGCCACAAGAAGGATTCGTTCATTTCTGAACTTTTCCTCTTATGTGTGTTTTGTATATTGAGGACTGTATTTTGATTGAGAATGAATATGCCATTATGTAACGAGCCTGATGCAATCAACTTTTGATCTAGGAATATGTTCATAACATTATCCTTTACTACAAAATTATATCCTTCTTTACTTAATAAAGAAACTGATATAATGTTGCACATCATGTTCGGTATATAATAGCACTCATTTAGAATCAGTGTATTACAACTTGGCAATACAAGGTGATATTCGCCAACTGCTTTGGCTACAATATTTGCACCATTCCCTACTTGAACGGAATGATCACCTTTTCCCAATTCTCTACATTTCCGTAGCCCATGTAACAATTTACATATGTGAGATCCTGATCCGGTATCTAATACCCAGGACGTAGGGTGAACTGAGAAACAATTTTCAATAACTAACACACCTGAAGAAGATGCATCAACATGCATGTTCTTTTGGGCGGCTAGAGAATCCAGATATTCTCCTATTCCCTGTTCAGTCTTATAACTCTTATAAGAAAGAACGGGTCCAACGTTCCCCTGCTCAGTATAATAAGCGGGTTCAGTCAATACATCCATATTATTATCTTGATTATGGCCTGACATGGTCGCTACCTGGAGAGAGAGAGAAGAAAACACTTTAGCGTATGCTCTTGCAAGATTAGATTGGTTATTATCTTATCTAATCAGAATGTCTCCCACTGTTTTTATCAAATCTTCCATCCAACCCTAAAAGGTAAGATTAGCCGGGATTAATTACACCCTACAATTTCGTCAATCTTTCAGCCAGACCAGTGTCGGAACTTGAGGGAGGTTCCCCGTGCTTTCGCACGGACCTAATTAAAGTAAACCTCGTTTTCCCAGAGACGGAACCTCGTTAGCACTTTTCTAGATACCTACTAGATCGGCTAATTGTCCTGTGTAAAACTCTCCCAGGAGTAACTCTTACTCGCAGTGGGTATCGGGATCCAACTGTTAGTTATATGTATGCCCTAGAGGCCATTACTGTGCATAGGATGCATATTGTAGTGGATGCTGGGACATATATAGGGAGGACTTTCTTGCTCGACATGATAGTATGCTATCTAGTTGCTCTTTACCTTAACGTGTATACTGATTGTCTCTCTGTTACATGTTAGTAAAGCCCTTAGGATGTGTACTTGACTACCTGGACTATGATGCGGATCATACTAGTGGGGACATGGTAGTCCATAAGTACATCCTTCAAAGTCCCTAGTCGAGGGTATATCGAGACGGGGTATCGATATACCAGAGTAGACTAGCGTATACCTTCTCGACCCATACAGATGGGCGATGGATGATCCCATATCCATTGGTGTTTGACATCAGAGATGATATACGGGTGCTCAGTGGAGACTGGGTACACTGGACGGACTCGCCGAGAACTCCCAGATGGTATTATACCTTACGTCAGATGGCAGTTCTCTGGTGACACTAGTACAGAGTAGTCTGTTGACCCGAGATCGTCATAGAGTCTTGTGTGGTTCCCACTGTGCTTTGATTTCCATCTTACCACGTCCAAGAGGGCATACAAAATGGTGGTTTTTGGGTACAGTCCCGAATCACATGGAGGCAATGAGCGATAGAAGGGGATTCGTCTCTCCCGGTATAGGGGGTTGATGTTGCGCTGTGTTCGATTGGCTATAACAGGAAATCCCTGGCCAGGGTTGCTGAGATTTACTGGTAAGTGTTACCAGTAGTTTTTTGAATTGTTATAGACCTCATATCGACATGACTTATCGAGCTATTGGGGTCTGACGTTTACCACCCCTAGGCGAGGTATGCGACATATCAGACGATCAGACCGGACTGTACGGTAAGTGTTACTAGTTGGATTCGCAGGAGTGTGAGCGGGCTTGCTCATCGATCTTCTGATCGCTCAATACCCGGGTGGCCGTTACGTTTAGCAGACCGCTTGCGGCTTGTGGGTGTTTGATATGATCATCACCTGCTGCCGGCGTATTAACGAGTCTTTAGAGTCCTACACAGAGGTTTCCTGGCTCAAGCGAAAAGAAATAGGAGCGCATATGAGATATGTGCGGGACCGAGAATAATGCGTGTATGTGATACCGTATTCTATTCTCGCGATGAATGTATCGATAAGGTTGTATGCGATATAACCTAGTTATCGAATCAAGCATTGATTCGATAAAACGATACATTTGATACTAGTCGGTTATATGCGATATGACCGGATCGTTAAATCAAGTGTTGATTTAATGATTTAATGTATAATTATATATATTTGATATATTACTTTGCATTAACTAGTATCGGTTCACTTTAAATGGATTTTCTCACTCGGATGTGCGCATTATATATGTGATATGATTTTGTGCACATGCTTGTATCATGTTTGATGGTGCATGTAAAATTGGTTAAGTATAAAGAATTAAACCTTGGTTAATGAAATGGTTAGGGTTTATTATTTGCTTATTCATTTTATTCATTTATTTATTCTTTTGGAAAAAGAAAAGGAAATGATAAAATGGTGGCATTCTTTGTTCTTTCATGAAGCTTCATGAATACTTTGACTTTGTGACCACTTTGTCTCATCCTTAACCCTAACCATTCCATTTAACCCTAATTAATTCTCTACACCTAACCATGGTTCTATTATGATAATAATTCATTATTCTTTTCATTTTTGAGGATGAACTTATCATAATATTATCTTCATCTTCTTCTTCTTCACTTGAAGAAAACCTTTCTTCATCAATGGTGATTGATGAAAATGAGTGAGAAATCCAATTCTAAAGTGAACCCACTTCCTATTTCTTCATCCTCTACCTCTTGCCAAGTAGTAGAGTGTGTTTCCTTCACAAGTTTTCTAGACTTGATGAAGTTGGAGCTTGATCTAGCGATGCCTCGACGTAGATCATCTTCGGCACGTCGTCGATGACCTAGCCCGCTCTTTCTCCGATGAAGCCGACGCTAGAGCCCGGGATTGCATGAGGACAGCGGAGAGGACTTCATCATGGAGCTATGAAGGTGGAGGACCGGATCTACAAAGGTTGTATTTCCGTATTCTTGTAGTTAAGTGTTAACTAGTTTGTTTTTCGCCTAATCATCTAGCCAACGATCCGTATTAGGGTTTCTCGGCACCGTTAAAATTTGAAATTGGCATGGTTGATGCCTTGTGAGACCTCATTAGAGTTCCTAGGAACCCTACAGTGGTATCAGAGCCTAGCTGGAGCCTTAGGCGACGCGTAGACGTCGTTTGAAACCCGAATGAACATCGAAACCCTAAGATTAAGTGCTCTCTGGACTTTTTCCAAAATCTGGGATTTTTCAAGATTAAAATTGCTTAAAAAATTCAGCAGAGAATTCTAAGAATTACGGTGCAATTTGTTTCCAATGAACAGTACACTATGCGGTGGAACCGTGGCCTAAGCAAGCTTAGGCGGCGGTTCCGCGGCTAAAGGATGACGTCATCCCTCCTACCTTGCACAGTAATTCATAATTTCTACAGCTGAGTTTTATGGATATTTTTAATATTTATTCAAGAGTTGAATTTTCTGGGGTGTTTTAGAGCTTCGATGTTTCGACTGGATTATCAAATTTCGTCTTTGTGTATTTCCGGATAATTTTGCAATATGTTAAAAAGTTCGACCAGATATAAATACCCAATTTTTCACCTGTCGGGAAATTTCCAAGTGTTGGATTTTTCCGTAGTTTAACGACGTTCTAAGTAGTGCAAGTAACGCGATGGACCCTCTAGAAGACAACAAACCTTAACTCGATTATGTGACCGTCTTGAACTGCCCTTTGAACCTTCGGGTTTGGGGCGGTACGGCGTGCCACATGTGAGGCGTTGGCTTGACCCTTCTACGGCTGGACCGTTGGTACTAAGGCACGAACTGAATGTTGTTAGACTTATTTCATGAGTTGATCTATTTCGGGAAAACTTGGGTGTTTGAATGTTCAATCGGAAAGTTTAACATTTTCTATTTATCTGGAATGGGATACAATAATTGGAATTCACAAGAAGTTATGAGATAACTGAATGAATGTTATAAACATAGCAGTTTAGTCTCACTTGATCGGTTGCCACGGAATTTTGATGTGATCAAAAGTCCGTCGCAATTACGTTGTGTACGCGGATACTCGCCGGGTAAACTTAATAGACAGCCTCACTCCATAGCCCCGACCAAGTGACTGTAGGAGAACCCCGTCGCCGAAAGCATCCGTTCGGGTGCCTGCGGTAGCGGTGTTCCGCCTTGGTGCACTTCGTCGACGGTATCGGGTGTGCGGCCGTCTACTGAAGTTAGCGACGAGCATTCGATCAGGATGTCGGGAATCTTGTTGAATTGCCCGACTTGATATTGAAAAGAGTTTTCGATTTTGAGACTAAAATGCAGGGTTTATAATTGTTAGGCATGCGATGTCTAAAGAATTCATTTGATTAGGCATGCGATGTCTATGTAGGTTGCGGATTCCAACTGTTGTAGTTTTACACTTTCTTTTCTGTGACCGTAAGTGTGATATGTGATATCGCCGGTTTCGTTGCTATATGTCAACGACAATTGGGATGGACATATTTACTTACGTTGATGACATGTGATGTTATTTGTTGCTGGATATGTTATATTGGATCGTCGTGTTTGAATAGCCGGGGGGTTTTTATGTGAGATGAGTGTTTTTCATTTTCTTTCACGTAAAAACTTGTATGTAATATTCTTTTATTGGGGCGCTTCCAGGTTGTGGAAGTTGTCACCGTTTGTATATTATTTTCTTTTCCGCACTAGGATAGACCCAAGGAGGGGAGCACAAGTAACCGGGTTCTGGAGTCCAGTGGGAGACCAACTCGAGGAGTCGAGGCCGGGTCTCCTAACTCTAGAATTGGTAGGGTTGCTTGCCGCTCTCGTAGGGGTCTAGGTGTGTGGGTTTGGCTATTCATCGCGACCGTGGAATCTGTGTTTTATACTGGCTCGTATTGAAAACACGGACGTCCTAGTATATCCAATATTTCATATGATTCTTCTGCTGCGATATCTGTGATGTGATCATCTGATGTTCTGTGATAGATACAGTATATAGTATATATGATATATTATATAGACGTTACTTATGTTTTACACCCGCGCTAGCCCTGCCCCGCTCTGTCGTTAGTTACCTAACCTAACGGTGCACAAGGGGACATCGAGGCGAATGCGGATGGCATAAGTATACGTCGTATTTATCTGTGATGTTTAGGTAACATAAATGATGGGACTTCATTAATATGATTAATGAAATAGAATAAACCTAAGATGTTGTAGAATCGAATTTCAAAATAAAACAGGTAGCTACAGTTCTTGCTTTGCACAGAGGTATATATGATATATCCTGCACTTTATTCGATGAGGAAAGGACCGAGATCCCTTCACCGGGAGTGACTCCTTTAGCAATAACTGGCATATGCTACACATTCGGTTTGTCTTTTGATTGCTTTTAAGTGTTTTTGCTTTGCACAGTGATATATATGATATATCCCGCACCTCATTCGACGAGGAAAGGACCGACGATCCCTTCACCGGGAGTGACTCCTTTAGCAAAACTAGAAAAGCCTGCACTCCATTTTTAAAATCGTTTGATTCTACAACGATATCAAGTTCATTACGCAATAGGTTTTCAGAAAAACCTGTCGTAGCCCTCCGTCATTTCAGATAAGTTGTATATAGTATTCGTGCTGCATTTGTTGGCTTTCGTCAAGGTGCAGTGTGCGGTAGCTATATGCTGCTTATCTGCTAGCATACGAAACGATTGGATTAGGGTAGTCGTGCGGCTTTGTTGGCTTTCGTCAAGGGTCGTGCGGGTGGGTTTAATTCAATCAAGAAATGTACGGGTTGAACTTGACTAGCGGGCTATGGTTTGTTGGCTTTCGTCAAGGTCATAGCACGTTAGGGGCAAAATATTATCGGGAATTTCAAGTGTTGAAATTTGCAATGAGATTGCATACCTTCTATGAGATAGTTGGATCCCGATACCCGCTGCGAGTAAGAGTTACTCCTGGGAGAGTTTTACACATTACAATTAGCCGATCAAGTAGGTGTCTAGAAAAGTGTCAACGAGGTTACGCCTCTGGGAAAACGAGGTTTACATTAATTAGGTTCGTGCGAAAGCATGGGGGACCTCCCTCAAAGTACCGACACTGGCCTGGCTGAAAGATTGGCGAACTTGTAGTGTGTAATTGTTAGTTATATGTATGCCCTAGAGGCCAGTATTGTACAGATGATGTATATTATATTGGATGCTTGGACATATATAGAGATGACTTTCTTGCTCGATATGATAGTATGCTATCTGGTTACTCTTTATCTTAACATGTACACTAGTCTCTTTAAACTGTCTTATAGTTACCTGTTGATAAAGCCCTTAGGATGTGTACTTGACTACCTGGACTATGATGCAGATCATACTAGTGGGGACATGGTAGTCCACAAGTACATCCTTCAAGGTCCCTAGTCGTGGGTGTATCGAGACGGGGCATCGATATACCAGAGTAGACTAGAGTATACGCTTCTCGAGCCATGAGATGGGCGATGGATGATCCCATATCCATTGGTGTTTGACATCAGAGATGGTGTACGGGTGCTCAGTGGAGACTGGGTACACTGGACGGACTCACCGAGAACTCCCAGATGGTATTATACCTCACGTCAGATGGCAGTTCTCAGGTGACACTTGTGCAGGTTAGTCTGTAGACCCGAGATCGTCATAGAGTCTTGTGTGATTCCCACTGTGCTTTGATCTCCACCTTACCACATCCCTGAGGGCGTGCAAAACGGTGGTCTTTGGGTACAGTCCCGAGTCACATGGAGGCAATGAGCGATAGGAGGGGTTTCGTCTCTCCCGGTATTGGGGGTTGATGTTGCGCTGTGCTCGATTGGCCGTAATAGGGAAGTCCCTGGCCAGGGCTGATCAGAGATTTGCTGGTAAGTGTTACCAGTAGTTTCTCGACCTGTTATGAGCCTCACATCGGCACGATTTATCGGTTATTGGGGTCTGACGTATACCACCCCTAGACTTGATATGCGACATATCAGACGAACAGACCGGACTGTACGGTAAGTGTTACTGGTTGGATTCACAGGAGTGTGAGCGGGCTAGCTTGTCGATCTTCTGATCGCTCAATACCCGGATGGCCGTTACGTTTAGCAGACCGCTTGCGGCTTGTGGGTGCTTGATATGATCATCATCTGCTACCGGCGTATTGACGAGTCTTTAGTGTCCTACACAGAGGTTTCCTGGCTCAAGCGAAACGAAATAGGAGCGCATATGAGATATGTGCGGGAGCGAGAATAATGCGTGTATGTGATACCGCATTTCATTCTCGCGATAAATGTTTCGATTGGTTATATTCGATATGACCTAGTTATCGAATAATTGATTCGATAAATCGATACATTGAATACTAGTCGGTTATGTGCGACATGACCGGATCATTGAATCAAATGTTGATTTAATGATTTAATGTATAATTATATATATTTGATATATTACTTTGCATTAACTAGTATTGGTTCACTTTATACGGATTTTCTCACTTGATGTGCAAGTTGTATATGTGATATACTTTTATGCACATATATGTATCATGTTTGATGATACTTGATCATTTGGTTAAGTGTGAAGAATTAAACCATGGTTAAAAGATAATTAGGGTTTTGCCTTATCATTTATTTATTCATTTCTTTATTTATTTTAATTGATAAATGAAAATAAAATGGTTTATTTTTGTCATGAAGCTTGTTGAAGCTTCATGAAGCTTTGACCAAAGAGACCATTTTGTCTTCATGCTTAACCCTAACCCATCCAAGTGACCATGGTTTATTCTCTACACTTAACCTAGGTTAGAACATGATAAGTATTTGATTTTATTATTCTTTTTCACAATACTTATCATATTCTATTTGCTTCTTTATCTTCATATTCAAGAGAAAAGCTTGATGCCATCAATGGCAACTTGAGCTAAAGTGAGAGAAATCCAATTCTAAAGTGAACCCACCTCCTATTTCTTCACCCTCTACCTCTTGCCAAGTTGTTTTGGGTGTTTTCTTCACAAGTTTCACAACTTTGTGAAGTCGGAGCTTGAACTTGTGATGCCTCGACGTAGATCGTCTTTGACACGAAGCCGACGACCTAGCTCGCCCGTTTCTCCGATGAAGCCGACGAATGAGTTCGGGATTCATGATGGACAGCGAGAGGACACCCACGTGGAGCTAAGGAAGTGGAGAACCGGATCTACAAAGGTTGTAGCCTCTCTCCTTTGCATAGCGGTATATATGATATACCCTGCACCTTATTCGATGAGGAAAGGACCGAGATCCCTTCACCGGGAGTGACTCCTTTAGCAGTAACTGGCAGATACTACACACTCGGTTTGCTTTTGATTGTTTTTGAGTTTTGCTTTGTACAGTGATATATATGATATATCCCGCACCTCATTCGACGAGGAAAGGGCCGACGATCCCTTCACCGGGAGTGACCCCTTTAG
Source organism: Agapanthus africanus (assembly GCA_030015575.1). NCBI lineage: Eukaryota > Viridiplantae > Streptophyta > Magnoliopsida > Asparagales > Amaryllidaceae > Agapanthus > Agapanthus africanus. The sequence continues at coordinate 431,728,958 of JASDDO010000026.1, forward strand.
CAAAACTAGAAAAACCTCAAAATCACTCCATTTTAAAAACTTCATTTGATTCTACGACGATATCAAGTTCATTACGCTCATGGTTTTCAGAAAAACCTGCGTAGCCCTCCATCATTTCAGATAAGTACTAATTAGTATTCGTGCTACGGTAGTTTGGCCTCCGTCAAGGCGTAGTGTACGGTAGCTAACTAGTGCTTATCTGCCAGCATATGATGCGATTGGATTAGGGTATTCGTACGGCGTTGTTTGGCCTCCGTCAAGGGTCGTGCGGGTGGGTTTAATTCAATCAAGAAATGTACGGGTTGAACTTGACTAGCGGACTATGGGTTGTTTGGCATGCGTCAAGGTCATAGCTGTAGGGTTCCTAGGCACACTATAGAGGTCTCACAAGGCATCGAACATGCCAATTTAAAATTTTATGGGTGCCAAGAAACCCTAACACGGATCGTTGACTAGATTTCTAGGCGAAACTATAAACTAGTTAACACTTAACTAAAAGTTAGGATGCTACAACCTTTGTAGATCCGGATACCCACTTCCTTAGCTCCACGAGGGCGTCCTCTCGCTGTCCATCTTGAACCTTGGACTCTCGTGACGGCTTCATCGGAGAAACGTGCGGAATAGGTCGTCGGCTTCGTGTCAAAGACGATCTACGTCGAAGTTGCACAAGCTCAAGCTCCGACTTCACAAAGTTGTGAAACTTGTGAAGGAAACACCCAAAACAACTTGGCAAGAGGTAGAGGATGAAGAAATAGGAGGTGGGTTCACTTTAGAATTGGATTTCTCACTTTAGAAATCAAGTTGCCATTGATGGCATCAAGCTTTCTCTTTGAGGAAGAAGAAGAAGATCAAGAAAGAATGATAAGTCTTCTCATTTTAAAATAAAACTAATATGAATACTTATCATATCTTGACCATGGTCAAGTGTAGAGATTAAACCAAGGTAAGTTGGAGTGGTTAGGTTAAGGATGAGATAAGGATGGTGGACTTTGTCAAAGCTTCAAGAAGCTTCAACATAGCTCCAAAATAAGCCACCATTCTTAACTTAATCCTTTCTAAATAAATAAACAAATAAATAAATGAAAAACCAAAACCCTAATCATCACTTAACCATGGTTTAAACCTTTACACTTAACCACATAATGAAGCATCATCAAACATGATACAAAAAAATGTGCACAAAAGTATATCACATATACCTTTTGCACAACAAGTGAGAAAATCCATTTAAAGTGAACCAATACTAGTTAATGCAAAGTAATATATCAAATATATAATTATGCATTAAATCATTAAATCAACATTTGATTCAATGATCCGGTCATGTCGCACATAACCGACTAGAATCCAATGTATCGATTTATCGAATCAATGATTCGATAACTAGGTCATATCGAATATAACCAATCGAAACATTTATCGGGAGAATGAAATACGGTATCACATACACGCATTATTCTCGGTCCCGCACATATCTCATATGCGCTCCTATTTCGTTTCGCTTGAGCCAGGAAACCTCTGTGTAGGACTCTAAAGACTCGTCAATACGCCGGTAGCAGATGATGATCATATCAAGCACCCACAAGCCGCAAGCGATCAGTTAAACGTAACGGCCACCCGGGTATTGAGCGAACAGAAGATCGACGAGCTAGCCCGCTCACACTCCTGCGAATCCGACCAGTAACACTTACCATACAGTCCGGTCTCTTCGTCTGATATGTCGCATATCAAGTCTAGGGGTGGTAAACGTCAGACCCCAATAACCGATAAGTCGTGCCGATGTGAGGCTCATAACGGGTCGAGAAACTACTGGTAACACTTACCAGCAAATCTCTGATCTGCCCTGGCCAGGGACTTCCCTGCTACGGCCAATCGAGCACAGCACAACATCAACCCCCAATACCGGGAGAGACGAAACCCCTCCTATCGCTCATTGCCTCCATGTGACTCGGGACTGTGCCCAAAGACCACCGTTTTGCACGCCCTCATGGACGTGGTAAGGTGGAGATCAAAGCACAGTGGGAATCACACAAGACTCTATGACGATCTCGGGTCTACAGACTAACCTGTACAAGTGTCACCTGAGAACTGTCATCTGACGTGAGGTATAATACCATCTGGGAGTTCTCGGCGAGTCCGTCTAGTGTACTCAGTCTCCACTGAGCACCCGTATACCATCTCTGATGTCAAACACCAATGGATATGGGATCATCCATCGCCCATCACATGGGTCGAGAAGCGTATACGCTAGTCTACACTGGTATATCGATGCCCCGTCTCGATACACCCACGACTAGGGACCTTGAAGGATGTACTTATGGACTACCATGTCCCCACTAGTATGATCTGCATCATAGTCTAGGTAGTCAAGTACAAATCCTAAGGGCTTTACCAACATGTAACTATAAGACAGTATAAAGAGACTAGTGTACATGTTAAGATAAAGAGCAACCAGATAGCATACTATCATGTCGAGCAAGAAAGTCATCTCTATATATGTCCAAGCATCCAATATAATATACATCATCTGTACAATACTGGCCTCTAGGGCATACATACAACTAACAATAGCACGCTAGGGGCAAAATATTATCGGGAATTTCAAGTGTTGAAATTTGCAATGAGATTGCATACCTTCTATGAGATAGTTGGATCCTGATACCCACTGCGAGTAAGAGTTACTCCTGGGAGAGTTTTACATATTACAATTAGCCGATCAAGTAGGTGTCTAGAAAGGTGTTAACGAGGTTACGTCTCTGGGAAAACGAGGTTTACATTAATTAGGTTCGTGCGAAAGCACGGGGGACCTCCCTCAAAGTACCGACACTGGCCTGGCTAAAAGATTGGCGAACTTGTAGTGTGTAATTAATCCCGGCTAGTCTTTCCTTTTAGGGTTTGAAGGAAGATTTGATAAAAAGCAGTGGGAGCCATCCTGATTAGATAAGATAATAACCAATCTGATCTTGCACGAGCTTACGCTAAAGTGTTTTTTTCTCTCTCTCTCCAGGTAGCGACCATTTCATGCCCTAATAAAGATAATAATATGGTTGTATTGACCGAACCCGCATGTTATACTGTGCTGGGGAACGTTGGTTCCGTTCTTACCTATAAGAGTTATAGGACTGAAAAGGATATAGGGGAATACCAGGATTCCCATGCAACCCGAATGAAGAAAGTACATGATGATGCATTTTCTTCGGGTGTGTTCGTTACAGAGAACTGTTTCTCCATTTGCTCTACGTCCTGGGTATTAGATACCGGGTCGGGATCCCATATATGTAATCAGTTACATGGGCTTAGGAAAGGTAGAGAACTTGGAGAAGGTGATAAAGACATCAGAGTTGGAAATGGTGCAATTGTTGTAGCTAAGACTGTCGGGGAATATCACCTTGTGTTACCAACTGGTAATACATTGGTTCTGAACGAATGCTATTACATGCCGAACCTGATTTGCAACATTATATCGGTTTGTTTATTGAGTAAAGAGGGATATAATTTTGTATTACAGGATAATGTTATGAACATTTTCCGTAACCAAAAGTTGGTTGGATCAGGCACGTTGTGCAATGGCATTTATGTTCTAAACCAATCAACAGTTCTGAGCATAACAAACACACACAAGAGGAAGAGTTCAGAACTGAACGAATCCTTCTTGTGGCATTGTAGACTGGGTCACATCAATGCGACACGATTAGCTAAGTTGCATAAGGATGGATATTTAAATCCGTTTGAATTTTCATCTTATGACACTTGCCAATCATGTCTCAAAGGCAAGATGACCAAAGCTCCGTTTACGGGACACGGAGAAAGAGTTACCGAACTCTTGGGACTGATACATAGTGATGTATGCGGTCCCATGTCTACACATGCCAGGGATGGTTCTTCGTACTTCATTACATTCACTGACGATCTCTCTAGATTCGGATATGTGTTCCTGATGAAACACAAATCAGAAGCTTTTGAGAAATTTAGGGAATATAAACAAGAAGTCGAGAACCAAACCGGAAAAAGTATTAAAATCCTAAGATCTGATCGAGGAGAGGAATACTTGAGCAATGAATTCCTGGACTTCCTAAAAGAGAATGGGATTCTCTCTCAGCTGACTCCTCCATATACACCACAGCACAACGGTGTATCTGAACGGAGAAACCGCACCCTATTAGATATGGTACGCTCAATGATGAGTACAGCTGAGTTACCTATTTCCTTCTGGGGATATGCGCTTGAGACAGCCATGGACCTATTGAATAGAGTTCCTACCAAATCAGTGCCTACCACTCCATATGAGATATGGAAAGGGAAGAGACCACATCTTAATTATATTAAGATATGGGGTTGTCCAGCCTATGTCAAAAGACAAAATCCGGACAAACTCGAGGCAAGATCTGTCTTATGTAAGTTTGTAGGATATCCCAAAAATTCACAAGGGTATATCTTCTACCACCCCGAGGAACAAAAGGTGTTTGTTTCTCGACATGCCACTTTCTTAGAAAAAAGTTTTCTTATGAAAGAGATAAGTGGCATTGAGGTAGAACTGGAAGAGGTTCCAGCGACACAGACTACAACAGAAGATTTGGTTGAACCAGAGGATTCCGTAGTTCCCGATGAACCCCAGCCACTCCGCCGATCTAGTAGGGTTCCTCGCCAACCTGAGAGATACTACGGTTTTCTCATGGATGGTGGGAGCGAGGATTGCATCATGGAGGATGATGACCCAACTAGCTTCGAGCAGGCCATCACGAGTAGGGACTCAGTGAAATGGCTGGATGCTATGCGGTCCGAGATGGAATCCATGTACACCAACAAAGTATGGACTTTGGAAGTTGCTCCTGAAGGGGTAAAACCCATCGGGAGCAAGTGGATCTTCAAGAAGAAAATTGGTGTAGATGGGAAAGTGGAGACTTTCAAAGCTAGACTTGTAGCAAAGGGTTTCGTCAAAGACCAGGTATGGACTATGACGAGACCTTTTCTCCAGTGGCTATGCTTAAATCCATCCGGATCATGCTTGTCATCGCTGCTTATCATGATTACGAAATCTGGCAAATGGATGTTAAGACCGCCTTTCTAAATGGTGATTTAGAAGAGTGCGTGTACATGACTCAGCCAGAGGGCTTCATAGACAGTGGGAGCAGCGGAAAGGTGTGCAAGCTGCTTAAATCCATTTATGGATTAAAGCAAGCATCGCGGAGTTGGAACATCTGCTTTGACGTCGTTATCAAAGAGTTTGATTTCGTCAAAAACCCAGATGAACCTTGTATCTACAAGAAGGTAGCAGAGAGTAAGGTCGTCTTCCTCATATTGTACGTGAACGACATACTCTTGATAGGAAATGATATTCCTATGCTGCAAGCGGTCAAGCTCTTCTTATCACAAAGATTCTCGATGAAAGATCTTGGTGATGCCTCCTGCATATTGGGAATCAGGATCTATAGAGATAGATCCAAACGGATATTGGGATTGTCCCAATCCAGGTACATTGACACCATACTAAAGAGGTTTAGTATGGAAGAGTCCAAGCGTGGGAATTTGCCCACGATCTCTGGAGTCACTCTCTCCAAAGAGATGTCTCCCAAGACTGATTTGGAGAGAGCTCGCATGCAAGGGATACCCTATGCTTCGGCAGTAGGCTCTATCATGTATGCGATGCTATGTACCAGACCCGATGTAGCATACTCACTAAGTGTAGTGAGCAGGTATCAAGCTGATCCTGGAGAGAGTCACTGGACAGCTGTGAAGAGCATTCTCAAGTACTTATGAAGGACTAGAGATATGTTCTTGGTGTATGGTAACGGAGAGCTCCAAGTGGAGTCCTTTACCGATTCGAGCTTCCAGAGTGATAAGGACGACTCTAAGTCGCAGTCGGGCTTTGTCTTTACCCTTTACGGAGGGGCGGTTAGCTGGAAGAGTTCCAAGCAGGAAACCGTGGCAGACTCGACGATGGAGGCTGAATACATCGCTGCCAACGATGCTGCCAAAGAGGCTGTCTGGATCAAGAAGTTCATTACTGAACTTGGAGTGGTTCCATCCATTGAGCATCCAATACCTTTGTATTGAGATAACAATGGAGCGGTGGCTTTGGCCAAGGAACCCAGGTCCCATCAGCGATCCAGGCATATTCTGAGGCGGTATCACCTGATCCGGGAGATAGTTGATCGCCGGGAGATCGAGGTCAGGAGGGTTGACACGAAGAACAACAGGGCGGATCCACTCACGAAGGCCATTCCCCAGATACAGTTTGAGAGACTCTTCGGGATGCTCGGTATGCGATACTACAGCAGCTGGCCCTAGTGCAAGTGGGAGATTGTTAGTTGTATGTATGCCCTAGAAGCCAGTATTGTACAGATGATGTATATTATATTGGATGCTTGGACATATATAGAGATGACTTTCTTGCTCGATATGATAGTATGCTATCTGGTTACTCTTTATCTTAACATGTACACTAGTCTCTTTAAACTGTCTTATAGTTACATGTTGATAAAGCCCTTAGGATGTGTACTCGACTACCTGGACTATGATGCAGATCATACTAGTGGGGACATGGTAGTCCACAAGTACATCCTTCAAGGTCCCTAGTCGTGGGTGTATTGAGACGGGGCATCGATATACCAGAGTAGACTAGCATATACGCTTCTCGACCCATGAGATGGGCGATGGATGATCCCATATCCATTGGTGTTTGACATCAGAGATGGTGTACGGGTGCTCAGTGGAGACTGGGTACACTGGACGGACTCGCCGAGAACTCCCAGATGGTATTATACCTCACGTCAGATGGCAGTTCTCAGGTGACACTTGTGCAGGTTAGTCTGTAGACCCGAGATCGTCATAGAGTCTTGTGTGATTCCCACTGTGCTTTGATCTCCACCTTACCACGTCCCTGAGGGCGTGCAAAACGGTGGTCTTTGGGTACAGTCCCGAGTCACATGGAGGCAATGAGCGATAGGAGGGGTTTCGTCTCTCCCGGTATTGGGGGTTGATGTTGCGCTGTGCTCGATTGGCCGTAACAGGGAAGTCCCTGGCCAGGGCTGATCAGAGATTTGCTGGTAAGTGTTACCAGTAGTTTCTCGACCTGTTATGAGCCTCACATCGGCACGATTTATCGGTTATTGGGATCTGACGTATACCACCCCTAGACTTGATATGCGACATATCAGACGAACAGACCGGACTGTACGGTAAGTATTACTGGTTGGATTTACAGGAGTATGAGCGGGCTAGCTCGTCGATCTTCTGATCGCTCAATACCCGGATGGCCGTTACGTTTAGCAGACCGCTTGCGTCTTGTGGGTGCTTGATATGATCATCATCTGCTACCGGCGTATTGACGAGTCTTTAGAGTCCTACACAGAGGTTTCCTGGCTCAAGCGAAACGAAATAGGAGCGCATATGAGATATGTGCGGGAGCGAGAATAATGCGTGTATGTGATACCGCATTTCATTCTCGCGATAAATGTTTCGATTGGTTATATTCGATATGACCTAGTTATCGAATAATTGATTCGATAAATCGATACATTGAATACTAGTCGGTTATGTGCGACATGACCGGATCATTGAATCAAATGTTGATTTAATGATTTAATGTATAATTATATATATTTGATATATTACTTTGCATTAACTAGTATTGGTTCACTTTATACGGATTTTCTCACTTGATGTGCAAGTTGTATATGTGATATACTTTTATGCACATATATGTATCATGTTTGATGATACTTGATCATTTGGTTAAGTGTGAAGAATTAAACCATGGTTAAAAGATAATTAGGGTTTTGCCTTATCATTTATTTATTCATTTCTTTATTTATTTTATTGGATAAATAAAAATAAAATGGTTTGTTTTTGTCATGAAGCTTGTTGAAGCTTCATGAAGCTTTGACCAAAGAGACCATTTTGTCTTCATGCTTAACCCTAACCCATCCAAGTGACCATGGTTTATTCTCTACACTTAACCTAGGTTAGAACATGATAAGTATTTGATTTTATTATTCTTTTTCACAATACTTATCATATTCTATTTGCTTCTTCATCTTCATCTTCAAGAGAAAAGCTTGATGCCATCAATGGCAACTTGAGCTAAAGTGAGAGAAATCCAATTCTAAAGTGAACCCACCTCCTATTTCTTCACCCTCTACCTCTTGCCAAGTTGTTTTGGGTGTTTTCTTCACAAGTTTCACAACTTTGTGAAGTCGGAGCTTGAACTTGTGATGCCTCGACGTAGATCGTCTTTGACACGAAGCCGACGACCTAGCTCGCCCGTTTCTCCGATGAAGCCGACGAATGAGTTCGGGATTCATGATGGACAGCGAGAAGACACCCACGTGGAGCTAAGGAAGTGGAGAACTGGATCTACAATGGTTGTAACCTTTCTCCTTTAGTTAAAGTGTTAACTAGATTCGTTTTTCGCCTAGAATTCTAGCCGACGATCCGTGTTAGGGTTTCTCGGCACCCATAAAATTTTAAATTGGCATGATCGATGCATTGTGAGACCTCTATAGTGTGCCTAGGAACCCTACAGTAATTAATCCCGGCTAGTCTTTCTTTTTAGGGTTTGAAGGAAGATTTGATAAAAAACAGTGGGAGCCATCCTGATTAGATAAAATTATAACCAATCTATTCTTGATAGAGCGCACGCTGAGTGTTTTCTTCTCTCTCTCTCCAGGTAGCGACCATATCACGTCTTAATCAAGATAATAATACGGAAATTTGACCGAACCCGCTTGTTATACTGAGCTGGGGAACGTTGGTCCCGCTCCGACTTATAATTGTTATAAGACAGAGCAGGAAATAGGGGATTACCAGAATTCCCGTGCCGCCCAAACGAAGAGAGTGCATGTTGATGCATCATCTTCGGGTGTGTTCATTGCAGAGAACTGTTTCTCAGTATCCTTTACGTCCTGGGTATGTGATACCGATCAGGATCCCAGACATGTAATCTGTTACATAGGGCTACAGAAAGGTAGAGAACTGAGAACGGGTGATAAGTTTCATGAGGCAGAAAACGGGGCAAGTGTTGCAGCCAAGTCTGTTGGTCACTGTCACCCTGTATTCCAAATACATTGATTCTGAACGAATGTTATTAGATACCGATTTTGCTATACAAAATCATATCAATCTCTTTATTAGTAAAGAAAGGATATAATTTTGTGTTGATGGATAATGTTTTGAACATTTCCTATATCAAAAGTTGATCGGTTCAGGCACGTTATCTAAAAGCATTGATGTTCTAAATCAAACTACAGTTCTTAGTATACGGAACACACACAAGAGGAATAGTTCAGAAATGAAGGAATCCTTCTTGAGGCATTGTAGACTAGGTCATATCAATGCGACCCGACCGGCTGAAGTTACATAAAGATGCATATTTAAATGAGTTTGAATTTACATCTTGTGAAACTCGCCAGTCATGTCACAAAGATAAGATGACCACAGCTCCGTTTATTGGAAACAGAGAAAGAGTTAGTAAACTCTTGGGATGATACATGTTGATGTATGTAAGGTCCCCTGTCTACACATGCCAACACCGAATCTTTGTACTTCATTACATTCTCTAATGATCTTTCGAGATTCAGACCTATGTTCCTGTTGAAAAACAAGTCCGAACCTTTTGAGATATTCACAGAATATAAGTTAGAAGTAGAGAACCAAAATAAGGGTATAAATATTATGTCCTATGATAAGATCAAGGAGAAGAATACTTGAGCACGGAATTCTTGGATTATTTTAAAGGAGAATGAGATTCTCTCTCAGGATTACTCCTCCGTATACACCATAGAACGATGGTATATCGGGGTGGAGCAATAGCACCCTATGTGATAAGGTATGCTCTATGATGAGTACTACTGAGTTACCTATTTCCTTTTTGGGAGTTATGCACTTGAGAAGCTGCATACCTATTGAATCGGGTTCGAATCAAATCTGTTGCCTACCATTTTATATGTGATATGGAAAGGGAAGAGCCCATATCTTAAGTTAGTTAAGATTTGGGGTTGTCCGGCCTATGTCTAAAAGCAAAATCCGGACAAGCTCGAGGCAAGATCTGTTATGTACAACTGGAAAGGTTCCAGCTATACAAACTACAGCAGATGATTTGATAAAACCAAAGGATTCAATAGTTACCAACGAACCTCAGCCTCTCCGCCGATCTAGTAGGGTTTCTCACCCACCTGAGAGATATTTCGGTTTCTCTATGACAGTGGGAGCGAGGATTGCATCATGAGATGATGACCCAACTAGTTTCGAGCAGGCCATCAGGAGTGCGACTCTGTAAGAATGGCTGGATGCTTAGCAATCTGAGATGGAATCCTTATACACCAACAAAGTATGGACTTTGGTTGCTATATCTGAAGGGTTAAATCCCCATCAGGAGCAAGTATGTCTTGAGAAGATTACATGGTGTAGATGGAAAAGTTGAGACTTTCAAAGCTAGACTTGTTAAAGGTTTTCATCATCGACCAGGCGTGGATAATGATGAAACCTTTTTCAGTAGCTATGCTTAAGTCCATCCGGATACTACTTGCCACGGCTACACACCATGACTACGATATCTGGCGGTTGGGTGTCATGACTGCTTTTCTAAAATGATGTTTTAGAAGAGAGCGTCTGTAAGTACACAGTCAGAGGGCTTCGTAAACAGTGGGAGCAGCGGAAACGTGTACAAGATGCTTTATAGGATAAAGCAAGCATCGCAGAGTTGGAACATCTGTTTTGATGAAGTAGTAAAACAGTTTGACATCATCAAAATGGTAGATGAACCTTGTATAAACAAAAGGGTAGTAGGGAGTATGGTGATGATCCTCGTAGAGTACGTGGATGACATACTCTTGATAGGGAAGGAGTTTTCTATGCTACGCTCGGTCAATCTCCGCTTATCACAATGATTCTCCATATAGGATCAAAGTGATACCTCCTAAATCCTGGGTTTTGGATCTATGAGATAGATCTAAATGGATGTTAGGATGCTCACTAGATTTAGTGAGAAGGTATCAATTGGTCCTGGGGAGAATCACTGGAAGTGTTCCAGGGTGATAAAGACGACTGATTTTCAGTCACAGGCATTGTCTTTACCCTCAGTGGAGGGGCGGTATGTTGGAAGAGTTCCAAGCTAAATACCGTGACATACTAGAAGATAAAGGCAGGATACATCGCTACTTAAGATGCTACCAAAGAGGCTGTTTGGGTGTATATTGATTCATGAGATGAACTAGGTTCCTACCGTTGTGTGACAATGGAAGTGTGGCTTTGGCCGGGGAACCCCGGTCCCATCAGTGACCCAGACATAATCTAAGGCAGTATCACCTGATCAGGGAGATGGTTGATCTCCAGGGTGATCGAGGTTAGGAGAACAGACTCAGAGGACAACACGGCGGATCCACTCACGAAGGCCTATTCCCAGAGAGAGACTTTTATGGGATGGTTGAGTATGAGATACTGCAACCACTGCTACAGATGGCCCTAGTGCAAGTGGGAGATTGTTAGTTATATATATGCCCTAGAGGCCATTACTGTACATAGGATGCATATTGTAGTGGATGCTGGGACATATATAGGGAGGACTTTCTTGCTCGACATGATAGTATGCTATCTGGTTGCTCTTTACCTTAACGTGTATATTGATTGTCTCTCTGTTACATGTTGGTAAAGCCCTTAGGATGTGTACTTGACTACCTGGACTATGATGCGGATCATACTAGTGGGGACATGGTAGTCCATAAGTACATCCTTCAAAGTCCCTAGTCGAGGGTATATCGAGACGGGGCATCGATATACCAGAGTAGACTAGCGTATACCTTCTCGACCCATACAGATGGGCGATGGATGATCCCATATCCATTGGTGTTTGACATCAGAGATGATATACGGGTGCTCAGTGGAGACTGGGTACACTGGACGGACTTGCCGAGAACTCCCAGATGGTATTATACCTTACGTCAGATGGCAGTTCTCTGGTGACACTACTACAGAGTAGTCTGTTGACCCGAGATCGTCATAGAGTCTTGTATGGTTCCCACTGTGCTTTGATTTCCATCTTACCACGTCCAAGAGGGCGTGCAAAACGGTGGTTTTTGGGTACAGTCCCGAATCACATGGAGGCAATGAGCGATAGGAGGGGATTCGTCTCTCCCGGTATAGGGGGTTGATGTTGCGCTGTGTTCGATTGGCTATAATAGGAAATCCCTGGCCAGGGTTGCTGAGATTTACTGGTAAGTGTTACCAGTAGTTTCTCGAATTGTTATAGACCTCATATCGACACGACTTATCGAGCTATTGGGGTCTGACGTTTACCACCCCTAGGCGAGGTATGCGACATATCAGACGATCAGACCGGACTGTACGGTAAGTGTTACTGGTTGGATTCACAGGAGTGTGAGCGGGCTTGCTCGTCGATCTTCTGATCGCTCAATACCCGGGTGGCCGTTACGTTTAGCAGACCGCTTGCGGCTTGTGGGTGTTTGATATGATCATCACCTGCTGCCGGCGTATTGACGAGTCTTTAGAGTCCTACACAGAGGTTTCCTGGCTCAAGCGAAACGAAATAGGAGCGCATATAAGATATGTGCGGGACCGAGAATAATGCGTGTATATGATACCGTATTCTATTCTCGCGATGAATGTATCGATAAGGTTGTATGCGATATAACCTAGTTATCGAATCAAGCATTGATTCGATAAAACGATACATTTGATACTAGTCGGTTATATGCGATATGACCGGATCGTTAAATCAAGTGTTGATTTAATGATTTAATGTATAATTATATATATTTGATATATTACTTTGCATTAACTAGTATCGGTTCACTTTAAATGCATTTTCTCGCTCGGATGTGCGCATTATATATGTGATATGATTTTGTGCACATGCTTGTATCATGTTTGATGGTGCATGTAAAATTGGTTAAGTATAAAGAATTAAACCTTGGTTAATGAAATGGTTAGGGTTTATTATTTGCTTATTCATTTTATTCATTTATTTATTCTTTTGGAAAAAGAAAAGGAAATGATAAAATGGTGGCATTCTTTGTTCTTTCATGAAGCTTCATGAATACTTTGACTTTGTGACCACTTTGTCTCATCCTTAACCCTAACCATTCCATTTAACCCGAATTAATTCTCTACACCTAACCATGGTTCTATTATGATAAGAATTCATTATTCTTTTCATTTTTGAGGATGAACTTATCATAATATTATCTTCATCTTCTTCTTCTTCACTTGAAGAAAACCTTTCTTCATCAATGGTGATTGATGAAAATGAGTGAGAAATCCAATTCTAAAGTGAACCCACTTCCTATTTCTTCATTCTCTACCTCTTGCCAAGTAGTAGAGTGTGTTTCCTTCACAAGTTTTCTAGACTTGATGAAGTTGGAGCTTGATCTAGCGATGCCTCGACGTAGATCATCTTCGGCACGTCGTCGATGACCTAGCCCGCTCTTTCTCCGATGAAGCCGACGCTAGAGCCCGGGATTGCATGAGGACAGCGGAGAGGACTTCATCATGGAGCTATGAAGGTCGAGGACCGGATCTACAAAGGTTGTATTTCCGTATTCTTGTAGTTAAGTGTTAACTAGTTTGTTTTTCGCCTAATCATCTAGCCAACGATCCGTATTAGGGTTTCTCGGCACCGTTATAATTTGAAATTGGCATGGTTGATGCCTTGTGAGACCTCATTAGAGTGCCTAGGAACCCTACACCAACTATCTCATAGGAGGTATGCACTCATTGCAAATTTCAACACTTGAAATTCCCGATAATGCTTTTGCCCCTAGCGATCTATGACCTTGACTAAGTCAACAAACCATAAATCGCAAGTCAAGTTCAACCCGTACATTTCCCGATTGAATTAAAACCACCCGTACGACCCTTGACTGAGTGAACAAGGCCGTGCGAATATCCTAATCCAATCACATTTTATGTTTTAGCAGATAAACACTATTTAGCTACTGTACACTACGCCTTGACTAAGTCAACAAATATAGCACGAATACTAAATAATATCTATCTGAAATAACGGAGGGCTATGCAGGTTTTTCAGAAAACCTTGAGCGTAATGAACTTGATATCGTCGTAGAATCAAGTGAATTTTGAAAAGGAGTGTTTTTGAGGCTTTTCTAGTTTTGCTAAAGAGGTCACTCCAGGTGAAGGGATATCGGCTCTTTCCTCATAGAATAAGGTGCATGACATATCATATATATCACTGTGCAAAGCAAAGCTCTAAAAGCAATCAAAAGACAAACCGAGTTTTATAGCATCTGCCAGTTTCGCTAAAGAGGTCACTCCCGGTGAAGGGATCTCGGCTCTTTCCTCATCGAATAAGGTGCAGGGTATATCATATATACCGCTATGCAAAGCAAAACTGTTGCTACCCTTTTTATAAAGTTTTGATTCTACAACATCTTTTAGATTTCTTTTCTTTTTATTAATCTCATAAATAAAATCCCATCAGCTTATGCTTCCTAAGCATCACAGAAGAAACGAAAGCAGTAATATTTTTATATCAGCATATATACATATATATATATATAGTATAAGCATTCGTCTCAGGCAGTAATACGATCTCATCATAGAACATTGCAGCAGAAGAACATATATGAAATATTGGATATACTAAGACGTCCGTGTTTTCAATACGAGCCTGTATAAAACACGGATTCCACGGTCGCGATGAATAGCCAAATCCACATCCCTAGACCCCTACGAGAGTGGCAAGTAACACTGCCAATTCTAGGGTTAGGAGACCCGGTCTCGACTCCTCGAGATGGCCTCCCACTGGACCCTAGAACCCGGTTACTTGTGCTCCCCTCCTTGGGTCTACCTAATGCGGAAAAGTAAATAATATACACTGGTGACATCAACCTTATCCCGGAAGTGCCCCAATAAAAGAATATTACATACAAATGAATTTTAAATGAATGAAAATAAAAACCCTCATCTCACATAAAACCCCCGGCTATTCAGAACACGACGATCCAATATAACATATCACAGCAACACATAATATCACATATCATCAACGTAAGTAAGTATGCATACACAGATCGTCGTTGACGTATAGCAACGAAAACCGGCAATACAACTACATACTACATTTATGGTCACAGAAAATGTAGGGTTCCTAGGCACACTATAGAGGTCTCACAAGGCATCGATCATGCCAATTTAAAATTTTATGGGTGCCGAGAAACCCTAATACGGATCGTCGGCTAGATTTCTAGGCGAAACGGTAAACTTGTTAACACTTTAACTAAAAGTTAGATGCTACAACCTTTGTAGATCCGGATATCCACTTCCTTAGCTCCACGTAGTCATCCTCTCGCTGTCCTTTTCTAATCCTAGACTCATTTTTCGGCTTCATCGGGAAAACGAGCGGAATAGGTCATCGGCTTCGTGCCGAAGATGATCTACGTCGAGGTTGCACAAGTTCAAGCTCCAACTTCACCAAGTTGTGAAACTTGTGAAGAAAACACCCAAAACAACTTGGCAAGAGGTAGAGGGTGAAGAAATAGGAGGTGGGTTCACTTTAGAATTGGATTTCACTCACTTTTGCTCAAGTTGCCATTGATGGCATCAAGCTTTTCTTGAAGAAGAAGATGATGAAGAAGAAAGAATATGATAAGTTTCTTATTTGAAAAAGAAACTAATATGAATACTTATCATATCTTGACCATGGTCAAGTGTAGAGATTAAACTAAGGTTAATAGGAATGGTTAGGGTTAAGGATGAGATAAGGATGGTGGACTTTGTCAAAGCTTCAAGAAACTTCAAAAAGAGACAAAGAAAGCCACCATTCTCATCTAAACCTTTTCTAAATAAATAAACAAATAAATAAATAAAAAGGCAAAACCCTAATCATCTCTTAACCATGGTTTAATACTTCACACTTAACCTAATGAGCAAGTATCATCAAACATGATACAAAGATGTGCACAAAAGTATATCACATAAACAACATGTACATCAAGTGAGAAAATCCATTTAAAGTGAACCAATACTAGTTAATGCAATGCAATATATCAAATATATAATTATGCATCAAATCATTAAATCAACATTTGATTCAATGATCCGGTCATGTCGCACATAACCGGCTAGAATCCAATGTATCGATTTATCGAATCAATGATTCGATAACTAGGTCATATCGAATATAACCAATCGAAACATATATCGCGAGAATGAAATGCGGTATCACATACACGCATTATTCTCGGTCCTGCACATATCTCATATGCGCTCCTATTTCGTTTCGCTTGAACCAGGAAACCTCTGTGTTGGACTCTAAAGACTCGTCAATACGCCGGTAGCAGATGATGATCATATCAAGCACCCATAAGCCGCAAGCGGTCTGCTAAATGTAACGGCCATCCGGGTATTGAGCGATCAGAAGATCGACGAGCTAGTCCGCTCACACTCCTGTGAATCCAACCAGTAACACTTACCGTACAGTCCGGTCTGTTCGTCTGATACGTCGCATATCAAGTCTAGGGGTGGTAAACGTCAGACCCCAGTAACCGATAAGTCGTGCCGATGTGAGGCTCATAACGGGTCGAGAAACTACTAGTAACACTTACCAGCAAATCTCTGATCAGCCCTGGCCAGGGACTTCCCTGTTACGGCCAATCGAGCACAGCGCAACATCAACCCCCAATACCGGGAGAGACGAAACCCCTCCTATCGCTCATTGCCTCCATGTGACTCGGGACTGTACCCAAAGACCACCGTTTTGCACGCCCTCATGGACGTGGTAAGGTGGAGATCAAAGCACAGTGGGAATCACACAAGGCTCTATGACGATCTCGGGTCTACAGACTAACCTGCACAAGTGTCACCTGAGAACTGCCATCTGACGTGAGGTATAATACCATCTGGGAGTTCTCGGCGAGTCCGTCCAGTGTACCCAGTCTCCACTGAGCACCCGTATACCACCTCTGATGTCAAACACCAATGGATGTGGGATCATCCATCGCCCATCTCACGGGTCGAGAAGCGTATACGCTAGTCTACTCTGGTATATCGATGCCCCGTCTCGATACACCCACGACTAGGGACCTTGAAGGATGTACTTATGGACTATCATGTCCCTACTAGTATGATCTGCATCACAGTCCAGGTTGTCAAGTACATATCCTAAGGGCTTTACCAACATGTAACTATAAGACAGTATAAAGAGACTAGTGTACATGTTAAGATAAAGAGTAACCAGATAGCATACTATCATATCGAGCAAGAAAGTCATCTCTATATATGTCCAAGCATCCAATATAATATACATCATCTGTACAATACTGGCCTCTAGGGCATACATACAACTAACAATCTCCCACTTGCACTAGGGCCAGCTGCTGTAGTATCGCATACCGAGCATCCCGAAGAGTCTCTCAAACTGTATCTGGGGTATGGCCTTCGTGAGTGGATCCGCGGTGTTTTTCTTCGTGTCAACCCTCCTGACCTCGATCTCCCGGCGATCAACTATCTCCCGGATCAGGTGATACCGCCTCAGAATATGCCTGGATCGCTGATGGGACCTGGGTTCCTTGGCCAAAGCCACCGCTCCATTGTTATCGCAATACAAAGGTATTGGATGCTCAATGGATGGAACCACTCCAAGTTCAGTAATGAACTTCTTGATCCAGACAGCCTCTTTGGCAGCATCGTTGGCAGCGATGTATTCAGCCTCCATCGTCGAGTCTGCCACGGTTTCCTGCTTGGAACTCTTCCAGCTAACCGCCCCTCCGTAAAGGGTAAAGACAAAGCCCGACTGCGACTTAGAGTCGTCCTTATCACTCTGGAAGCTCGAATCGGTAAAGGACTCCACTTGGAGTTCTCCGTTACCATACACCAAGAACATATCTCTAGTCCTTCGCAAGTACTTGAGAATGTTCTTCACAGCTGTCCAGTGACTCTCTCCAGGATCTGCTTGATACCGACTCACTACACTTAGTGAGTATGCAACATCGGGTCTGGTACATAGCATCGCATACATGATAGAGCCTACTGCCGAAGCATAGGGTATCCCTTGCATGCGAGCTCTCTCCAAATCAGTCTTGGGAGACATCTTTTTGGAGAGAGTGAGTCCAGAGATCGTGGGTAAGTTCCCACGCTTGGATTCTTCCATACTAAACCTCTTTAGTATGGTGTCAATGTACCTGGATTGGGACAATCCTAATATCCGTTTGGATCTATCTCTATAGATCCTGATTCCCAATATGTAGGAGGCATCACCAAGATCTTTCATTGAGAATCTTTGTGACAAGAAGAGCTTGACCGATTGCAGCATAGGAATATCATTTCCTATCAAGAGTATGTCGTTCACGTACAATACGAGGAATACAACCTTACTCTCTGCCACCTTCTTATAGATACAAGGTTCATCTGGATTTTTGACGAAATCAAACTCTTTGATAACGACGTCAAAGCAGATGTTCCAACTCCGCGATGCTTGCTTTAATCCATAAATGGATTTAAGCAGCTTGCACACCTTCCCGCTGCTCCCACTGTCTACGAAGCCCTCTGGCTGAGTCATGTACACGCACTCTGCTAAATCACCATTTAGAAAGGCGGTCTTAACATCCATTTGCCAGATTTCGTAGTCATGAAAAGCAGCAATGGCAAGCATGATTCGGATGGATTTAAGCATAGCCACTGGAGAAAAGGTTTCGTCGTAGTCCACACCTGGTCTTTGACGAAAACCCTTTGCTACAAGTCTAGCTTTGAAAGTCTCCACTTTCCCATCTACACCAAATTTCTTCTTGAAGATCCACTTGCTCCCAATGGGTTTTACCCCTTCAGGAGCAACTTCCAAAGTCCATACTTTGTTGGTGTACATGGATTCCATCTCGGACCGCATAGCATCCAGCCATTTCACTGAGTCCCTACTCGTGATGGCCTGCTCGAAGCTAGTTGGGTCATCATCATCCATGATGCAATCCTCGCTTCCACCATCAATGAGAAAACCGTAGTATCTCTCAGGTGGACGAGAAACCCTACTAGATCGGCGGAGAGGCTGGGGTTCGTCGGGTACTATCGAATCTTCTGGTTCCACTAAATCTTCAGTTATAGTTTGTGTATCTGGAATTCCTTCCAGCTCTACCACTTTGCCACTAATTTCTTTTTCAAGGAATTCCTTTTCTAAAAAGATGGTATATTGAGAAACAAACACTTTTTGTTCTTCAGCATGGTAGAAAAAATATCCTTGGGAATTCTTAGGATATCCCACAAACTTGGAGAGAACTGACCGTGCCTCGAGTTTGTCTGGATTTTGCCTTTTGACATAGGCCGGACAACCCCATATCTTAACTCGTTTAAAATATGGTCTCTTCCCACTCCATAGCTCATATGGTGTGGTAGGTACAGATTTAGATGGAACTTGATTCAATAGGTATGCAGCCGTCTCCAGTGCATATCCCCAGAAGGAAATAGGCAACTCAGCTGTGCTCATCATAGAGCGCACCATATCTAATAGGGTGCGGTTCCTCCGTTCAGATACACCGTTGTGCTGTGGTGTATATGGAGGAGTCAGCTGAGAGAGAATCCCATTCTCTTTTAGAAAGTCCAGGAATTCATTGCTCAAGTATTCCCCTCCTCGATCAGATCGTAGGATTTTAATAATTTTTCCGGTTTGGTTCTCAACTTCTTGTTTATATTCCCTAAATTTCTCAAAAGCTTCTGATTTGTGTTTCATCAGGAACACATACCCGAACCTAGAGAGATCGTCAGTGAATGTAATGAAGTATGAAAAACCATCCCTGGCATGTGTAGACATGGGACCGCATACATCACTATGTATAAGTCCCAAGAGTTCGGTAACTCTTTCTCCGTGTCCCGTAAACGGAGTTTTGGTCATCTTGCCTTTAAGACATGACTGGCAAGTGTCATAAGATGAAAATTCGAAAGGTTTCAAATATCCATCCTTATGCAACTTAGCCAGTCGTGTCACATTGATGTGACCCAGTCTACAATGCCACAAGAAGGAATCGTTCAGTTCTGAACTCTTCCTCTTGTTTGTGTTTGTTATGCTCAGAACTGTTGATTGATTTAGAACATAAATGCCATTGCACAACGTGCCTGATCCAACCAACTTTTGGTTACGGAAAATGTTCATAACATTGTCCTGTAATACAAAATTATATCCCTCTTTACTCAGCAAAGAAACCGATATAATGTTGCATATCAGGTTCGGCATGTAATAGCATTCGTTCAGAACCAATGTATTTCCAGTTGGTAATACAAGGTGATATTCTCCGACAGTCTTAGCTGCAACAATTGCACCATTTCTAACTCTAATGTCTTTATCACCTTCTCCAAGTTCTCTACCTTTCCTTAGCCCATATAACTGATTACATATATGGGATCCTGACCCGGTATCTAAGACCCATGACGTAGAGCAAATGGAGAAACAGTTCTCTGTAACGAACACACCCGAAGGAAATGCATCAACATGTACTTTCTTCATTCGGGTGGCATGGGAATCCTGGTATTCCCCTATATCCTGTTCATTCCTATAACTCTTATAGGAAAGAACGTAACCAACGTTCCCCAGCACAGTATAACATGCGGGTTCGGTCAATACATCCATATTATTATCTTCATTAGGGCATGAAATGGTCGCTACCTGGAGAGAGAGAGAAGAAAACACTTTAGCGTATGCTCGTGCAAAATCAGATTGGTTATTATCTTATCTAATCAGGATGGCTCCCACTGCTTTTTATCAAATTTTCCTTCAAACCCTAAAAGGAAAGACTAGCCGGGATTAATTACATACTACAAGTTCACCAATCTTTCAGCCAGGTCAGTGTCGGTACTTTGAGGGAGGTCCCCCGTGCTTTCGCACGAACCTAATTACTGTGAACCTCGTTTTCCCAGAGGCGTAACCTCGTTAACACCTTTCTAGACACCTACTTGATCGGCTAATTGTAATGTGTAAAACTCTCCCAGGAGTAACTCTTACTCGCAGTGGGTATCGGGATCCAACTATCTCATTGAAGGTATGCAATCTCATTGCAAATTTCAACACTTGAAATTCCCGATAATATTTTGCCCCTAGCAGCTATATGATCTTAACATAGTCAACAAATCATAAGTGCTAGTCAAGTTCAACCCGTCATTTCCCGATTGAATTAAACCCACCCGCACGACCCTTAACATAGTCAACAAAGTCGCACGACTACCCTAATCCAATCGCATCATATGCTTATACAGATAAGCACTAATTAGCTACCGCACACTATGCCTTAACATAGTCAACAAACGTAGCACGAATACTAACTAGTACTTATCTGAAATGACGGAGGGCTACGTCAGGTTTTTCTAAAAACCTATTGCGTAATGAACTTGATATCGTTGTAGAATCAAATGAAGTTTTAAAATGGAATGATTTTGAGGCTTTTCTATTTTTGCTAAAGGGGTCACTCCCGGTGAAGGGATCGTCGGCCCTTTCCTCGTCGAATGAGGTGCGGGATATATCATATATATCACTGTGCAAAGAAAAAACTCTTAAAAGCAATCAAATCCAAACCGAGTGTGTAGCATCTGCCAGTTATTGCTAAAGGAGTCACTCTCGGTGAAGGGATCTCGGTCCTTTCCTCATCGAATAAGGTGCAGGGTATATCATATATACCGCTATGCAAAGCAAGAACTGTAGCTACCTGTTTTGTTTAAAATTTGATTCTACAACATCTGAGGTTTCTTTTCTTTCATTAATCACATTAATGAAGTCCCATCATTTAAATACCTAAACATCACAGATAGATATGACGTACACTTATGCCATCCGCATTCGCCTCGATGTCCCCTCGTGCACCGTTAGGTTAGGTAACTAACGACAGAGCAGGGCAGGGCTAGCGCGGGTGTAAAACATAAGTAACGTCTATATAATATATCATATATACTATATACTATATCCATCACAGAACATCACATGATCACATCACAGATATCGCAGCAGAAGAAACATATGAAACATTGGATATACTAGGACGTCCGTGTTTTCAATACGAGCCAGTATAAAACACGGATTCCACGGTCGTGATGAATATCCAATCCCACACCCCTAGACCCCTACGAGAGCGGCAAGCAACCCTGCCAATTCCAGGGTTAGGAGACCCGGACTCCACTCCTCGAGTTGGTCTCCTACTGGACCCCAGAACCCGGTTACTTGTGCTCCCCTCCTTGGGTCAATCCTAATGCGGAAAAGTAAATAATATACAAAAGGTGACAACTTCCGCTACCTGGAAGTGCCCCAAATAAAAGAATATTACATACAAGTTTTTACATGAATGAAAATGGAAAACACTCATCTCACATAAAAAAACCCCGGCTATTCGAACACGACGGTCCAATATAACATATCCAGCAACATATAACATCACATGTCATCAACGTAAGTAAGTATGCATACCCCAATTGTCGTTGACGTATAGCAACGAAACCGGCGATATGAACATACTACACTTACGGTCACAGAAAAGAAAATGTAAAACTACAACAGTTGGAATCCGCAACCTCTTTAGACATCGCATGCCTAACAGATATAAATCCCGCATTTTAGTCTCATTATCGAAAACTCTTTTCAATATCATATGGGACTAAATTGCTAGATTTATAACATTCATTCAGTTATCTCATAACTACTTGTGAATTCCAATTATTATATCACATTCCAGATAAACAGAAAATGTTAAACTTTCCGATCGAACAGTCGAATACCCAAGTTTTCCCGATACAACTCAACACATGAAATTAGTCTAACAACATTCAGTTCGTGCCTCAGTACCAACGGTCCAGCCGTAGAAGGGTCAAGCCAACGCCTCACATGTGGCATGCCGTACTGCCCCAAACCCGAAGGTTCAAAGGGCAGTTCAAGACGGTCACATAATCGAGTTAAGGTTTGTTGTCTTCTAGAGGGTCCATCGCGTTACTTGCACTACTTAGAACGTCGTTAAACTACGGAAAAATCCAACACTTAGAAATCTCCCGATAGGGGAAAAATTGGGTATTTATATCCGGTCGAACTTTTTAACAAATTCTAAAAATTATCCGGAAATACACAAATGACGAAATTTGATAATTCGATCGAAATACCGAATCCCCAAAACAACCCTGAAAATTAAAACTCTGGAAAAAACATTAAAAATTCCCAGGAAAATCACCACTGGAAACTAAGAGTTACTGTGCAAAAAACTTTATATATTGAGGCCGTACGGCCGCGGAAACGCCGCATGAGCTAGGCTCATGCCGCGGATCCGCGGCGACTTAGTGGAATTAGGCTGTCGAATTTCACACAAACTCTTATATTTTCCTGATGGTTTTTCTGCATATTTTTAATCTGGAAAAATCCGAGATTTTAGAAAAGTCCAGAGAGCTCATGGGTTTTGGGGTTTCGGGTTCGTTCGGACTTCAAACTCCGTCTAGACTTCGCCTAAGGCTCTAGCTAGGCTCTGATACCACTGTAGGGTTCCTAGGCACACTATAGAGGTCTCACAAGGCATCGATCATGCCAATTTAAAATTTTATGGGTGCCGAGAAACCCTAATACGGATCGTCGGCTAGATTTCTAGGCGAAACGGTAAACTAGTTAACACTTTAACTAAAAGTTAGATGCTACAACCTTTGTAGATCCGGATATCCACTTCCTTAGCTCCACGTAGTCGTCCTCTCGCTGTCCTTTTCGAATCCTAGACTCATTTGTCGGCTTCATCGGGAAAACGAGCGGAATAGGTCGTCGGCTTCGTGCCGAAGATGATCTACGTCGAGGTTGCACAAGTTCAAGCTCCAACTTCACCAAGTTGTGAAACTTGTGAAGAAAACACCCAAAACAACTTGGCAAGAGGTAGAGGGTGAAGAAATAGGTGGTGGGTTCACTTTAGAATTGAATTTCACTCACTTTTGCTCAAGTTGCCATTGATGGCATCAAGCTTTTCTTGAAGAAGAAGATGATGAAGAAGAAAGAATATGATAATTTTCTTATTTGAAAAAGAAACTAATATGAATACTTATCATATCTTGACCATGGTCAAGTGTAGAGATTAAACTAAGGTTAATAGGAATGGTTAGGGTTAAGGATGAGATAAGGATGGTGGACTTTGTCAAAGCTTCAAGAAACTTCAACAAGAGACAAAGAAAGCCACCATTCTCATCTAAACCTTTTCTAAATAAATAAACAAATAAATAAATAAAAAGGCAAAACCCTAATCATCTCTTAACCATGGTTTAATACTTCACACTTAACCTAATGAGCAAGTATCATCAAACATGATACAAAGATGTGCACAAAAGTATATCACATATACAACATGTACATCAAGTGAGAAAATCCATTTAAAGTGAACCAATACTAGTTAATGCAATGCAATATATCAAATATATAATTATGCATCAAATCATTAAATCAACAGTTGATTCAATGATCCGGTCATGTCGCACATAACCGGCTAGAATCCAATGTATCGATTTATCGAATCAATGATTCGATAACTAGGTCATATTGAATATAACCAATCGAAACATATATCGCGAGAATGAAATGCGGTATCACATACACGCATTATTCTCGGTCCTGCACATATCTCATATGCGCTCCTATTTCGTTTCGCTTGAACCAGGAAACCTCTGTGTAGGACTCTAAAGACTCGTCAATACGCCGGTAGCAGATGATGATCATATCAAGCACCCACAAGCCGCAAGCGGTCTGCTAAACGTAACGGCCATCCGGGTATTGAGCGATCAGAAGATCGACGAGCTAGTCCGCTCACACTCCTGTGAATCCAACCAGTAACACTTACCGTACAGTCCGGTCTGTTCGTCTGATACGTCGCATATCAAGTCTAGGGGTGGTAAACGTCAGACCCCAATAACTGATAAGTCGTGCCGATGTGAGGCTCATAACGGGTCGAGAAACTACTGGTAACACTTACAAGCAAATCTCTGATCAGCCCTGGCCAGGGACTTCCCTGTTACGGCCAATCGAGCACAGCACAACATCAACCCCTAATACCGGGAGAGACGAAACCCCTCCTATCGCTCATTGCCTCCATGTGACTCGGGACTGTACCCAAAGACCACCGTTTTGCACACCCTCATGGACGTGGTAAGGTGGAGATCAAAGCACAGTGGGAATCACACAAGGCTCTATGACGATCTCGGGTCTACAGACTAACCTGCACAAGTGTCACCTGAGAACTGCCATCTGACGTGAGGTATAATACCATCTGGGAGTTCTCGGCGAGTCCGTCCAGTGTACCCAGTCTCCACTGAGCACCCGTATACCATCTCTGATGTCAAACACCAATGGATGTGGGATCATCCATCGCCCATCTCACGGGTCGAGAAGCGTATACGCTAGTCTACTCTGGTATATCGATGCCCCGTCTCGATACACCCACGACTAGGGACCTTGAAGGATGTACTTATGGACTATCATGTCCCTACTAGTATGATCTGCATCACAGTCCAGGTAGTCAAGTACATATCCTAAGGGCTTTACCAACATGTAACTATAAGACAGTATAAAGAGACTAGTGTACATGTTAAGATAAAGAGTAACTAGATAGCATACTATCATATCGAGCAAGAAAATCATCTCTATATATGTCCAAGCATCCAATATAATATACATCATCTGTACAATACTGGCCTCTAGGTCATACATACAACTAACAGAAAAGAAATTGTAAAACTACAATATTTGGAATCCAGAATCACTTTAGACATCGTAAATCCAAAATATCACATACTTCGTATTTCATGCCTAACTCTATGAATTCCACATATTGTATCACATTCCAGATAAATAGACAGTATTAAACTTTCCAAACAGATAACCAAATGCCCAAAATTTCCTAAATAGCTCAACACTTGAGTGGGGTTCAAATAATCCCAGAATATGTCACAGTACCGGTGATCCAGCCGTAGAAGGGTCAAGCTAACGCCTCACATGTGGCACGCCGTACTGCCCCAAACCCTAAGGTTTAGAGGCAGTTCAAGACGGTCACATAATTGAGTTAAGGTTTGTTGTCTTCTAGAGGGTCCACCGCGTTACTTGTACATTTTTCCGAAAGATTTAAACCCGATAAAAATTCAACACTTGAAAGTTTTTCGTGCCGGGAAAAAGTGAGTTAATGATATCCGCTCGAACTTTTTAACAGTTTCTAAATATCCGGAAAACATAACGAATTAAAAATTTTCGATCGAATCAACGATTACAAAATAAACCCCAGAACACTCAACCCTTGAGTCAAAATAAAAATACCCAGAAACTATATAAGCATTAAAAAAGAATTACTGTGAAATAAAAATAGTCAAATCAAGCTGTACTGCCGCGGAACTGCGGCCCAAGCAGGGTACGGCCGCGATTCCGCGGCTGTCTGTACGGATGACGTCATCGTATTTCACTGTTATTCTTATTTTTTCCTGCTGAATTTTTTAGGTATTTTTAATTCAGAAAAAATCGCATTTTTGAAAAATATCCAGAGAAGGGTTCATTTCGTAGTTTCAGGGTTCGTTCGGAATTTTAACTTCGTATACACGTCGCCTAATGCTCTAGCTAGGCTCTGATACCACTGTAGGGTTCCTAGGTACTCTTGTGAGGGTTCATAAGGCATCAAACATGCCCGAATAAAATTTTAGACGTGCCGAACAACCCAAAGCCGGGATCTTTGCTAGATTATTAAGGTTTAACATGCAAGTAAACATCTTTACTACTAAGTGTGAGGGATTACAACCTTTGTAGTCCGCTCCTTCGCTTCATAAGCTCCGAGTAGAAGTCCCTTCGCCACTATCCACGATCTCCCGGACTCAAGAGAGGCTCCATGACTCGAACGATCCATGCTAGCTTGTAGTGTTCCGCTTCTCCGATGATCTACGTCGAAGTTGCTATAACCCAAGCTCTCTCACTCTAATGAGGTGAACACCCTAATCTAATGGGCTAGATTAGATGAGGATGATGGAGTAGTATTTATGCTATCTTTTTATATCAATTTCTCACAAGAAATCATCACCAAAGGAAAATCTAGTGAGCTCTTTCAAAAACTCAAGAGAGAAGAAGATGAAGAATAATGAGATAATCCTTTTGTGATGAATAGTGATAAGAGTATATCAATAATAATGCAACCATGGTTAATGATGACAAGGATAAGCCTTGTAGAGAGTTAACTAAGGCTAGGGTTTGGTTGGGTTAAGAAATGAGTCATAAGAAAATATCTATCATAATATCTTCTTCATGACAAAAGGAATGCTTCTAGATGGTGCAAGAAGAAGCTAACCCTAATCAAACCCTAATCTCTTTTTATCATCACTAAACATGTTTCATTATTAATCATATCATGTTACTAAAGAAAATAATACAATTAATATATATCGCATATATATCAATGTATTATCCGGTGAGAAAATGAAATAATAAAGCGAGCCAATATTAGATAATGTAATACAATATATTATATATATTAGTATACATTAAATCATTGAATCAACACTTGATCCGACAATCCGGCTATATCGAATATAACCGACTAATATATCATGTACCGATTCATCGAATCAACACTTGATCCGATGATCCGGTTCATATCTAAATATCGCGAGAATATAATACGGTATCTCATATCGCATTATCCTCGGTCCTGCGCATATCATTTATGTGCCTCTACTCCGTTTTGCCTGAGCCAAGAAACCTCTGTATAGGACTCTAAAGAATCGTCAATACGCCGGTAGCAGGTGATGATCATATCAATCACCCACAAGCTGCAAGCGGTCAGCTAAACGTAACAGCCACCCAGGTATTGAGCGATCAGAAGATCAACAAGCTAGCCTGTATGTTCTCCTGTGAATCCAATCGGTAACACTTCCGTACAGTCCGGTCTGTTCGTCTGATATGTCGCATATCAAGTCTAGGGGTGGTATACGTCAGACCCTAGTAATCGATAAATCGTGTTGATGTGTGGCTCATAACGGATCGAGAAACTACTAGTAACACTTACCAGTAAATCTCTATATCAACCCTGGCCAGGGACTTCCAGTTATAGCCAATCGAACACAGCACAACATCAACTCCCTATACTGGGAGAGACGAATCCCCTCCTATCGCTTATTGCCTCCATGTGATTCGGGACTGCACCCAAAAGCCACCGTTTTGCACGCCCTCATGGACGTGGTAAGGTGGAAGTACAAGCACAGTGGGAATCACACAAGACTCTATGACGATCTCGGGTCTACAGACTACCCTGTACCAGTGTCACCAGAGAACTGCCATATGACGTGTGGTATATCACCATCTGGGAGTTCTCGGCGAGTCCGTCCAGTGTACCCAGTCTCCACTGAGCACCCGTACACCATCTCTGATGTCAAACACCGATGGATATGGGATCATCCATCGCCCATCATATGGGTCAAGATGCGTATACGCTAGTCTACTCTGGTGTATCGATGCCCTGTCTCGATATACCCTCGACTAGGAACAGTTATAGAATGTACTCATCGACTACCGTGGCCCCACTAGTATGATCTCATTATAGTCCCAGTAGTCGAGTACTGATCCTAAGGGCTTTATCAACATGTGAGAGAAAGACAGTAAACCAGTACAAGTCAACATGTTAAGATAAAGTGAAACCAAATAGCATACTATCATGACAAGCAAGAAAGTCCTCTCTGTATATATCCAAGCATCCATCATAATATATATCATATGTACAACAATGGCCTCTAGGGCATATACATAACTAACGAAACCTGTTAGTTTTTCTAATTCAAGTTTATACTCTTTATTTCTCGAAAGATTCAGACTTATACTTTAATAAAAACACATGTCCGAATCTTGAGAAATCATCAATAAAAGTTATGAAGTAAGAAAAACTGCCTTCGCATGTGTAGACATTGGCCCACATACATCACTATGTATGAGGCCTAAGAGTTCTGTAGCTCTTTCTCCGTGTCCACTAAACGGAGTTTTGGTCATTTTACCTTTGATAAAAGACTGACAAGTCGCATAAGATTTATATTCAAAAGGATTTAAATATCCATCTTTATGAAGCTTATGTATTCTTGTTTCGTTAATATGACCAAGTCTACAATGCCAAAGAAAAGCTTCATTTATATCTGAAAATTTTCTTTTATTTGTGTGTTGTATGTTGAAAACTATGTGTTGATTTAGGACGTATATCCCGTTATTAAGTATTCCATACCCAATCAACTCTTGATTCAGTTTAATTTTCATAACATTATTCTGCAATACAAAATGATATCCTTCATTGTCTAACAAAAAACGGATATTATATTACAAAGCATACAAGGTACATAATAACATAGGTTCAAAAGCAATATGCGACCCGATGGCAACCCCAGGTGATACTCTCCCACTAATACTGCATGTACATTGGAACCATTTCCAACTCGGAGAGTGTGATCACCGGTCTTCAAAACTCTGCTATTTCTCAGTCCCTACAAACAATTGCAGATGTGAGAACCCGAACCAGTATCCAATACCCAGGAAGCAGAGTTTATAGAAAAACAGTTTTCAGTCACAAACACACCTAAAGCGGAAGCATCACCATACTTCTTTTTGTTGAGATCAGCAATGTACTCAGTACAGTTTCGCTTCCAGTGTCCCGACTTCTTGCAGTAGAATCATTCTCCTTTTCCTGTCTTCTCAGCCTTAGATTTGTTTTTCCCTTATGCCTTTTTGATTCCACTTCTCGGTTTAGTGGGTTTCATCTTATTCCTTTCCTTAGCCTTGGCTTTTAGGACGGAAGAGGAAGATTGCCCAACAATCAGAGAGGGAGTCTTCGCCTTCAGTGTGCTCTCCGCACTTCTGAACATATTGAGAAGTTCAGGTAGTGACTTCTCCATGTTGTGCAAGTTGAAGTTCACTATGAATAGAGAAAAGGCAGGGGGAAGAGACTTTAGAACAATATCAACATACTGTTTATTCTCCATTGTCCATCCGAGGCCCTCAAGCTCTTCAATAAGAGTTATTATCTTCAAAACATTATCACCTACGGGTGTGCCAGGAGCCATCCGCATCTGAAACAACTTTCGAGACGCCTCATATCGAAGGGTACGAGATTGCTCCCCATACAACTCCTTTATATGGAGAAAGATGGATTGAACTTCCATCTGCCCATGCTGCTTTTGATGTGTATTGTCCATCGTGGCAAGCGTGAGGCATTTGGCAA
This sequence comes from Agapanthus africanus, assembly GCA_030015575.1. Classification (NCBI taxonomy): domain Eukaryota; kingdom Viridiplantae; phylum Streptophyta; class Magnoliopsida; order Asparagales; family Amaryllidaceae; genus Agapanthus; species Agapanthus africanus. The sequence goes on from JASDDO010000026.1 coordinate 431,759,128, forward strand.
TGGCACGGTCAATATCCCATGTCTTGCGGATCTCCCTATCCACAACAGAAGATTCAAGGCCTGGGCTGGGAGGGGCTAAGGTTGTGAGGACATATGTACCTTATCATATGTAAGGTGTCACGCCCCACCCCCAATACAGAGAGTATTGTCCGCTCTGACCGAAACCGCACGGTTTTGTCCTTTGGGGCGAACTGGACCCGACTAGGGGCCACTTCGCAGGAGGTCACCCATCCCAGGACTCCCCTGGCCCGAGCATGCTTAACAATGAAGTTCTCAAACTCCTATAGTGCCATTTCACTTAAAAGGCGCATCTGTATTGAAAAGCGGTATCATTCCATTTATAGTACAGATCTGTTCTCTTTCGGAATGTATTTCGAAGATTCCCCAATGTTTTACAGTGGGTCCCCATGCTTATCTGGTATATATGGGTATACCGGATAATACCTGGGGTATTACATTCTACCCCACTTAGAACAATGGTTCGTCCTCGAACCACAAACCTACTATTTGAGGAACCGGCTCTGATACCATTCTGTCACGCCCCACCCCCAATACAGTGAGTATTCTCCGCTCTGGCCGAAGCCGTACGGCTTTGTCCTTCGGGGCGAACTGGACCCGAGCAGGGGCCACTTTCCAGGAGGTCACCCATCCCAAGACTCCCCTGGCCCAAGCACGCTTAACTACGGAGTTCTCAAACTCCTGTAGTGCCAGTTCACTTAAAAGGCGCCTCTGTATTGAAGAGCGGTATTATTCCATTTATAGTACAGATCTGTCCACTTTCGAAATGTATTTTGAAGATTCCCCAATGTTTTACAGTGGGTCCCCATGCTTATCTGGTATATATGGGTGTACCGGATAATACCTGGGGTATTACATAAGGGCAATGTTTATGTTCCTTCGCCAGTCTTTATAGTTGGGTCCTGTCAGTTTATTTTTCTATAACAGAAGCTTAAGTCCATTCATGGGTATCTGCCATTAGGAGAGAGAAAAGAATACACTCAGCGAAAGCTCTTGCAAAGATTAGATTGGTTATTATCTTATCTAATCGATGTCTCCCACTGCTTTTACCAAATTTTCCTTCAAACCTTAAAAAGAAAATTAGCTAGGATTAATTACATTTTACTACTTTGCTAACCGTTCAGTCAGGCCAGTGTCGGTACTTTGAGAGAGGTTTTATGTGCTTTCGCACGGACCTAATTAAAGTAAACCTCGTTTTTCCAGGGGCATAACTCCGTTGACACCTATCTAGACACCTAATGGGTTAGCTAATTATAAAGTGCAACTCTCCTGGGAGTAACGCTTACTCATAGTGGGATCGGCATCCAACTATCACATAGAAGGTATGCAATCTCATTGTAAATTTCAACTTTTGAAACTCCCGATGTGGTTTTTACCCCTAGCAATTATGATCTTAACTATGGTCAACATATCATAAGCACTAATCAAGTTCTACCCTTCATTTCGTGATTAATTAGGCCAACTCATATGACCCTTAACTATAGTCAACATAATCATATGAATGTCCTAACTAATTGCATTATATACTGTGTAGGAAGACATCACTTAGCTACCGTACACTACGCCTTAACTATGGTCAAAATACGTAGCACGAATACTAAGTACTCTACTTCCTAAAATGACGGAGGGCTATGAATAGTTTTTAAGAAAACCTTTAATGCTTTGAACTTGATATCGTTGTAGAATCAAATAGTTTTCAAAAGGAGTGGCTTAAGCTCCGCATTTTTGAAACTTGCTTTTTCATAAAAAGGCCGAGTGAGCTTCAAATTCGATTCTACAACATCTTTTAGGTTTCTTTTTCTTTAGATTAATCTCATTTATGTAGTCCTATCATTTAAGTTCTTAAGCCATCTCAGAAAAAAACGAAAATAGAACGTACGCTTATGCCATCCGCATTCGCCACGCGGTCCCATCATGCACCGTTAGGTTACATAACTAACGGCAGAGCGAGGGCAGGACTAGCGCAGATGCTAAATATTAGCAACGTTTATTATATATCATATATATAATATACCATTCGTCTCAGCATATAAAGTGATCACATCACAGAATAACAATAGCAGAAGCACATATATGAAAATATAGGATATACTAGGAAGTCCATATTTTGTATTTAGCCAACGATAGAAAATACGGATTCCATGGCCGTGATGAATAGCCAAGCCCACACTCTTAGACCCCTAAGAGAGCGGCAAGAGACCCCACCAATTCTAGAGTTAGGAGACCCGGTCTCGACTCCTCGAGATGACTTCCTACTGAACTCTAGAACCTGGTCACTTGTGCTATCCACCTTGGGTTTATCCTAATGCGGAAAAGTAAATAATATAAATCAACGGTGACATCATCCTCAACCCAGAAGTGATCCAATAAAAGAATATTACATACAATTAATATTACATGAATGAAAAGAAAATCTCCCATCTCACATAAAACCCCCGGCTATCCATTTACGACGATCCTATACATCATATCACAGCAACACATAACATCACATGTCATCAACGTAAGTAAATATGCATATCCCAATTGTCGTTGACGTATAGCAACGAAACTGGCGATACACCACATATTACACTTACGGTCACAGAAAAGAAAATGAAAAATACAATAATTAGAATCCGCAACATCCCGAGACATCATAAACCCGGAATATCTCATACCCCAAATTTCATGCCTAACATGTAAACCTTGCATTTTAGTCTCATATTGAAAACACATTTTCAATAACCTAGTCGGGTAATTCAACAAGATTCCCGACTACTTGATTGAATACTCATCGAAAACATTAGTAGATGGTCGTATCCCTGATGCCGTCGACGATGTGCACTTAGGCGAAACATCATGGCCGCGAGCACCCGGGGGGATGCTTTTGGCAACGGGGTTCTCCTACAGTCACATGGTCGGGGCTATGAAGTATGGCTATCTAGTAGTGTTACTCGGTGAATATTTGCGTACTATATAAGATTGTGACGGAGTTTTGATCCGAATCAATACTCCGTAGCAATATATCAAAAGAGACTAAATTGCTAGATTTACAGAACACTAACTAGTTTTCACAAAACTAATTATCGTGGATTCTAAATATTGTATCACATATATATCAAACCCAAAACGATGTTAAAATATGACTATGAAACACTCCAAATTACCACTACAGAGAGTTAACATCACATGCAATCTTGGCAAAAAACAAACAATACCTGCAGCTCAAAACCCCAGAGATCAGAACACCACAGAAAATATAATTCCCAACTTGACAAATAGAACGGCCATACCGGTTTTTAGGGTATTTTCATCGGCCAAGACTTGTCATTTAGGGCTCTTTTTTCTACGGTTTTCTAATTACATCATATGTAAAATTCTGCACCTGTTTAAAAAAATTTTAAACAACTTTTTATAAACAACAGAAACTGTAGTTTTGGGTCGTAAGTTTCGGAGTTGTTTCGGTTTCGTAATTTATCTAACATCATCTAATTCTCTAGCTTAGCTCTGATACCACTGCTGGGTTTGCTTAGCACCCTCACTAGGATTTAATAAGCAACAAACATGCAACATTAAAAAACTAGGGTGCTAACCAAACCTAGCCTAGAATCGAGCTAGAGAATTAGGGTAAAAAGTAGCAAGTATCACATACTAGTTAGTGTCTAACACTAAGAGGGGAGAAATACAACCTTTGTAGACCTCTCTTCCTTGACTCCTTAGTTCTACTTAGAGTTTGAACGGGTTTGCTTGAAGCCTTCGAAGTCCACAACGATCCACCATGGAGTCCATTTGCTTAAGCTCCTAGCTTCACGTGATCTAAGTGGAAGTGAAGCAAACAACCTACACTAGTGGGCTAGACTAATATAGATTGGTGAAGTGGGTAATGTTCTGACTTAAAACCTTTCTTTTTCTTTCTCTTCACTCACTTTGAAAGAGGTAGAGAGCTTGGAGGACGAAGGAGATGGAAAAGGCTTGCTTGAGCACAAAAGAAAGTAAAGTCAAGATAATAATGAATAAGAGAGAGTCACACTCACTTTTAACCAAGGCTAGAAAATATCTAGATATTTTTTATGTTGGGTTAAGAGATAATTAAAAATGAAACCTTGGTTAGTATAAGATATTTTAAGAAGTGTGTAGAACAAAAAATCAACCATGATTTAATTTCCTTTTTCTTTTAACTCAATAATCAAAAATACCAAAATGGTTTCCATGTGAGTCTTGTATAGCCATCTCCAATGTATCATCAATCATGACACATGTATGCATGCATGTGTGCATGCATATCAATATAAACATACATACATTCATGCATACATAATAAAGAAAATGTTTAATAAATGAGCTAATGGTCATTAAATATTAAATCAACACTTGATTTAATAATCCGGTCATATCACATACGACCCGACCAATAGAAAACGCCAGATTAAAATACGGTATCACATAGGCATATTTAATCAAGCTCCCGCGCATAACCACATATGTACCCCCACATCGTTTCGCCTGAGCTAGGAAACCCATTTGTGGAACTCTAAGACTCGTCAATACGTTAGCAGTAGGTAATGATCATATCACATACCCACAAACCGTTAGCGGCACTAGCTGTACGTAACGGCTCCCAGGTATTGAGCGAACAGAAGAACAACAAACGAACCTATCAAAACTCCCGTAGAGCCAACTGGCAACACATACCTTACAGTCCGGTCTCTTCGTCAGATATGCTGCATATCGAGTCTAGGGATGGTATCGTCGACCCCAATAACTCAATAAGTCAAGCCGATGTATGGCCTATAACAGATCGAGAAACTGCTGATAACACTTATCAGTAAATCTCATCAGCCCTAGCCAAAGACTTTATGTTATAGCCAATCGAGCATAGCGCAACACCAACCCCTAATACCGGGAGAGACGAAACCCCTCCTATCGCTCATTGCCTCTATGTGTATCGGGATTGTACACAAAAGCCACCTGTTTGCACGACTCAGTAGAGCCATGGTTGGGTGTAAATCAAAGTACAGTAGGAGAACACACAAGACTCTATGACGATCTCGGGTCTACAAACTAACCTGTACCAGTGTCACCTAAGAACTGCTATCCGACGATAGAAATAATACCATATAGGAGTTCTCGGCGAGTCCGTTCAGTGTACCCAGTCTCCACTGAGTACCCGTATACAATCTTTGATTTCAAACACCAATGGATATGGGATCATCCATCGCCCATCATATGGGTCAAGAAACGTACATGCTAGTCTACTCTGGAATATCGATGCCCCGTCTCGATACACCCATGACTAGGAACATTTTAAGGATATGCTTAGAAACTACACATGTCCCACTAGTATGATCTGCATCATAATCACAGTAGTCAAGCAAATACCCTAAGGGCTTTATCAACATGTACCAAATGAATAATATGCACGATCAAGTAAATATGTTAAGATGAAGAGTAACCGGATGGCATAATATCATGTCGAGCAAGAATGTCCTCTGAATATATATATATATATATATATATATATATATATATATATATATATATATATATATATATCACACACACACACATGCCGATACATCCACTATCAAATAATGGCCTCTAGGCCATACATATATCCCAAAGTTGTGTTCCTCCATTCGGCAAAGAGCTAGCTTCCGATTGGGGATGCCTTTATTCATTGTTTGTACATGTTCTTGTTTTGTACCCATTTGGGGCCTATTTTTACAAAGGAAACTCTGGCGAACTTTTCAGGAAAAACTTGAAACTTTTTAAATGTTTAAAGTGACTTTATTTTGTTAAATCACTTTTTTAAAAACAAGTAATTCTTCACTCTATTTATTTAAATGGTTTAGATTTCTACGGTTTGGCTTACTTAAATTACGTTATGTCTCTAAACGTTGCGTGATTTAAGTGCCAGTCACATTCCACACATTCGGGTCGTGACAAAGTTAGTATCAGAGCGTTAGGTTTTACCTTTCTGAGTGTAGGATGACCCTTGGTATGATAGAGTAGGTGACTTAAGCAGAGTGACGTGGCATGTGTATGTTCCGCTGTATACTCACGATACGGTACTCTGCCTAAGTGACCTTACGATATATAATTGCTTGTACTTCCTTCCTTGATTCCATGTATGCTTTGATTCGATTGCAATATTCTCATCAAATCCTGTTTCTTGTCCCAGCCACTATGCCGCCGAAGACTACGAGGGCCCAGAGGGCTGCCTCCAGAGATGAGATTAGAACGGGCATGGAAGGGACCGGCCCCATGACAAAAGGAATGAAGCCATAAATTAGTTTTAATGTAATTCTTTTTTTAGAAATAAATGCATGTAAATAGGCAGAAAGCCAAAATTTTGTAAAACTCACGGCTTATGTACAAAAAGAAACAAGCATGTAAGGCATGGGGTGGCATAAGTACCATTTGACAACGCCCAAGGGGCTATATATAAAACGTGTAGCCTATAAAGGCAAACATGATGAAAATAACTATGACAAATTTTTCCATTCTAAAATTCTAGGGTTTGTACCTTCTCCTCCTTCCTCAAGGTTCTAAACCTTCTTCTTTTATTTTGAATTAAATCAAGAGTTTAACTTTTCCTTTTCCAAAAATAAATAACTTTTCACCATAAAACCCTTGAAGGGGAGCTCGGAACTACCATCAAATCCCTAAAAGGGGATATTTTAAGTCTCACCTCCCTTTTTTCCCCCAAGATCAGCAAACAGAGAGGAAGAAGAAGGATACCCATCTATAAAAATTCCATTTCAGGAGGATCCGAGGCTTAAAAGAAGATCCAAAGATTTCTAGAAGTGTAACTCCATTCAAAATCTGTTGGAGTTTAACTCCATAAATCAAACCCCATTTTAAGAGTTTAATTCCAAATCTATACATAATCCATATTAGGAGTTCAACTCCTAACCCAAAGGCTAAGCCCCTTTTTTCCCGCTGGTGTTTCCAGCGGTCGCGTGCCTCGCATATGACCCGCGGGCGCCCAGCGGTCGCATGCAGGGCACGTAACCCGTAAGCGCTAAGCTCCCACGTGCGCCTCAGGCGACCCGCGTGCGCTCAGGGCCCAGCGGTCGCGTGCTGCGCACGCGCCCAGCGGTCGCGTGCTGCGCACGTGACCCGCAGGCGCCCAGTGCCCATGCTCAAAGCATATGACCCGTGGGCGCTCAGTGCCCATGCGCCAGGCATGTGACCCGCGGGCGCCAAGCGCCCACGCGCCAGGCACATGACCCATGGGCGCCCAACGCCCAAGTTCCATGCATGTACCTTTAAGATGCTCCTCATCCCTCATTTTCTGTGCACTCTACCCTCGTAAACTCTGCGAAGCCCCCGATATATCCAAAACCCCCATTAAAAACACAAAAAATGAACACATGTAACATTTCTGAAATCGTTATGCAAATTTTTTCCGTTTTAGGGTAAAATAGTCGGTATTTTCCATTTAAACCCGATTGTGATCAGACTTCTGTATAGACTTGTTTTCAACTTGTTTTACTAGAATGAAGCTAGTTTGCGGGTTTTGTGGGTCACTTGAAAGTTTTGGTTCACTTTGAAATTTTCCCTAATTAAAGTATTATTTTAAATTGTTAATTAAGCACTTAATTATTGGTAATTACAATTTTGGTTTGGGTTAATTACTTCTAATGTGAATCTATGCTAATCTAATCACTAAATTTTTGTTAATCCAACCATCCATAAATATCTAGATATTTGTGGGTAATTTAGTTGTTTTTTTAACGGAAAAGAAATGAAAAGGTGGCATTTTGCATTTATTAGCATTTATTGCTAATTGTAGCTAGAATTTTCCACACACTTTGCACAAACCCCCCCCCACTTCATCTTGGCCGAGCCCCTCCTAGGTTCTACCCCTTCATTTGCTTTGCCCAAATTCATCATTTTCAAGCTCAAAAAATCACCAAAAATCCTCAAATAATCCCATAAATTCATAAATAAATCATTACACATTATTCTTCATCTCTAAATTAGCATGGATCTTCAAGAAAAGTATCATTTTGGAGTGTTAAATTTGGAGGTTTTTGCTAGTTTGTGATCTTGTTTGTGAGGTATAAATCCTAACCCTAATCTTTTAATTCGTTGCTTAATTCTTTAAGCTAGCTATTTAAGTGGTTATTATAGCTTTAATTGCATGTTTAGTTAATTCATGATAATTATTATGAAATCAAGTTAGGGTTTTGATGCGTTTAAGTGGTTAAGCAAAATGTGTAAACTTGGAAAAGTTGAGCAAATTGTGAGAATGATATTTGCTATTTTTCCTAATTGTCTTTTAAGGTTAAACGCAAACTAGGTTTTTCTAAATCATTTTTGGGTAAGATTAAAATTTTGGAATTGATTTGGATAACTAAGTTAATCTAATTTGTGTTGTTAGAAATCGCTAAAATTGTTAAATTTCTAGATTTGTGCTAAATTGCGGTAAAAGTTGCTTACTAGTTATCCAGTGAAATTAAACGTGGGTTTTAGTTGTCGTTGAGTCGACGTAAATATTATTATCTACGATAATATTAGTGTAGTGAATGATTGTTGGTACGATTGATGTTTTAGGCATGGCAGTTTTCATGTATAGCGACCCTAGTAAGGGTTTTGGCTATGTTTTCCGGTATTTGGATTTCTTGGTTTTGCGACAGGATATTGTATTTGGTCGTTAGATGTTTGTACGTCAGCGACGATGGTTGTTTGGTTGTTTTTCATGCGTAGGCTATAAGTTCTAACCTATTAGCGCACCGCATGCCGTATTTGGATTTCGAAATTTGATGTTAATAGGTTTGCGAATTCATATTGATTGTAGGTACCTTCGCGTGGATTTTGAGACGACGAAGCGCATCGACTACGGCTAAGCGAGGAGTTTAGCAGATGAGTAGATTTATATCTACGGGGGAAGTCGGGTGGATGGCGTATAGCACCCCCTCAAACATTGATATAGAATATCGTTTGATCATTTTATCCTGATAAATGATATGCGACGGACATGGTTGTAGGATTTACAAATGATAAGATGATAGAAGTTGATGCTAATGGGCATATTGACATATGAGAATATGAAATGATAAGTGAATCATGATAAGTACGAATTAAAAGAGAACAAGTGTGACGGTTATATTATTGTGATGCGAGATATTAATATGATGAACGAGTATACGATGTGATATGATGAATTAGTGTGATATGTCGTTATATGGATTCGAGTAGATATGAGATTGTTGATACCTTTGTAGGTCCCCTGATACGAGATTGACATGGATGTGACCTGAGATATATATATATATATATATATATATATGTGTGTGTATAATATTTTGCATATTAAGTGATATGCCGTACGAGACTTAGATCCGTACCACCGTTATTGTATAGGATGATAGAATCCCTATTAGTTTAATGCCGCCGTACGTGGATTACTGTAAACGATGAGTTTTACCTGTTAATTTATCCATACCCTTATTTATAGGAAGCCGTACGATGGATTATACCGTACGTGATATTGTGAGGCTGGAGTCCGATTGATAGATTCACCGACTCGGATACATATTGTAGATACGTATACCTTATAGCATTTAGTTCACGAGGTACTTTAGGCTGCATTCATGTTATTCTCATTGCATTAAATATACATATTCTAGTACACCTACACCATTATCGATGATGCGTATGTTACACTTACACATATTGCCGGCTCACACACTTCATCATCGATACTTGCTATATCACCCACACAGTAGAATTGTTACATCAAGCTTGATATACTTGCTTTGTTCACATTACTGTTCCACGTTGCATGAGATATACAGACATGCTTACATCCTGTTATATGTTGCATACCTTGCTACAGCTACCTGCATATCATGCATACATACTGACATGTACACCCATATATCTTGCAATAGCTGCATATACCCCTAAGTGGTATTATATTGACAGGTGATATTGAGACGTTGCTTATTGTGCTATTGTGCTTATGAGATGCATCACACATACCTTCTTACATGTAGATACACTTATCTTGCTATAGTTACATGTACACCTCATATGATGCTCCACTTGATTTCGGAAGATTTGGGAACCGCATGATATGTTTTAAAACTGGATTCATTTAAAAGAGCGGTTTTCCCTTAATATGCTCATATTGCTGTTTTATGTTGCATATGTTAGTTTTTATGGATTTACGCATTGAGATATGGATTTCATGTGAATTATGGATTTGAGAACCATGGGAGTATTTCAAAAAACTAAGTATTGTTTGAAAACCGGTTTCTCTTGATATGATATTTCAATGCGTCCACGATGAGATTTCTCGGTTCTGCAATTTGTAATATATACCCGATGCGAGGACTGACTGGGCCGTGTGCAGGTACATGGTGGAGCCCGGTATGGTACCCCGAGACAAGAAAGGTATGTCGATGGATAAGCCGATGAGCCTGGCAGGGGATGCGCACTGCCTACCGGTGATAGTATTTGGACTCGGCGGTTATCTGGAGGTACCGACCTGAGTCATGAGATGGATTTAGGCCGACCCGTTCTGCCGGAACCCGCAGGCTGATCCCGCAGACGAAGCCTATTATACGAGGATTTACGTGTCGATGTTAGACACGGGTTTCATGATGTTTTGAGTGTCGGCGTTATACACTCAGGTTTCTATAATTTTGTTATGTCGCGAGGGACACACATTGATTTATATCCTCATATTTACCTGCATATGCTTTTATGAAATTTACATGCAGGAGTTTTTGTGTCAATGATTGACACAAAAACGAGATCCACTGCATACATGCATTGATTATATTGTGGACGGGATCCACTGCATACATGCATTGATTTTATTGCTGGACGAGATCCACCTGCTTACATGTATTAATTATATTGTTGGATGATATCCACTAGCTGATAGGAATTTATTATGTGGTTCCACTTATGCAGATATGGTCACCCTAGATATTATAGTATTACCTTTATGATATAGTTGACCTAGGAATCGTTGTTTATTTCGATTTCTATCTGGTGAGGTTTTTCTATTCACGAGTTGGCAACTCACACCCGTTGTGCCACAGTTCTTGCAGGATGACCGCAGGGATCGGTTGCGGCATCGCTGGAACACAGCTGTTTTCGGGTGACTTGCTTATGGTAGGTGGTACATGTTGGATCGTGCCCCTCTTGTATTCATTATTCATATTGTATCTAGTCAACTCCATCAATTCAGAAACTAGTAATTGTATATGTTGAAGACTTAGAAGACTTGTAGTTGCGAGACTTGAGTGATGGGTTATATGTTCGCTTTTAGGGTTGATATCTTGCTTTACTTTATTTCCTTATGTGGATCTTCGCCGTTGGGCGTCGTATACTTGTTTTTTTTTACTTGTGGTGGTTGTTTCCGTCGTTGGGCATGATTGGCTCCCGTTTGGGGATGTTTTATTATATTCTGTGTTGTACCCGTTTTCGGGGTTAGTTTTTACAATGGAGGTGCTGGCCATTTTTTTCAAAAGACAAAACATGATTTATTGTATCTTTATTTCTTGAAAAGGAATAGATTTCTGGGTTTCAGCTTACTTGAATTACGTTACGCCTGTAGACGTCGCATGATTTAAGTGCTGGTCGCGAGCTAATATTTTGGGTCGTGACAAAGTTGGTATCAGAGCGCTAGGTTTAACCTTGGTTCGAGTCTAGGTTTTACTATGTGGGGTCTAGGTCGTATATATTTTGGAACCTAGGCTTGACCTTATGGAACTTAGACTTGAACGGGGGGTGTTAGACCCGAACATTCGTTTCATAGGCTGACCCTGATTGATGGAGTAGGTAGCTTGAGTAGAGTGACGTACCGTACGTATATTCCGCGGCATATTTACGATACGATACTCCACTTAAGTGACCTTAGGATGTACATATCTTGAGACTTGTGATTCTTTTCGTTTCCTTGATCATACATCCATTTGAGATCCTTGATTCTATTCGTTTACATGATCATACCCTTACTGATTCCGTTCCTCCATATGATCATATATTCTTGGATCTGTTGATTCATTTCATCACTTGATCTATTTTCGTCGATATTTGTTTGAGGTTCCTGTTACCATGGTTTGAGCACAGATTGAGCTTCTGCTAGTGATGCGGTCAGGGAAAGCTAGTCGTGGACGAGTACTGACCATCGTGTTTTCTGGTGACATGGGAACGTATCAATGTAGTGTGGTGTTGTGACCTCTCGTTTGAGGCCAGTGTGCAGTTATGTACCGGATAATCGGGCCATTGTTAGAGGCTGCCTGCTGTGAGAGGACTGTTGATGTATAACATACCTCAGAGATTGTGATGTCATCGACCGTGCAGACAGATGACCCAATTGTTGCTGAGATTGATGTGGTGTCGCTTCCAGAGCTTACGAGCTGAGATTGCTGGAGTTTCCAGGCAGAGATGCGATAGGTGATAGCTAGTCTATCTTGAGTTGAGAGATGGAGGTGATTCGTTAGATTTGATGCGCCGACGTAGGCCCTGTTGAGTTGAAGTTTTCCAGTGTGGAGAGTCTTACTCAGATCTAGAGTAGATCGATCCAGAGATGACGTTGTTTGTCGGATGTTCCGATGTGAGATCGGTAGGCTGACCAGTTTCAGATGGAAGGACCTCACCAAGATGTGTTGTGAATTGATCGAGAAACGGATGAGCATTGAGTATTCCTCAGATGGTTGGGACGAGTTCCCGAGGACGTGTTCTGCTAGATATATTCTACAGAGTGATGAAGATACCGAGTTTGTGATTTCGAGTCCGTACGAGAGATTTCGGATAGATTGTCGCCGAGAACATTTGCAGTACGCTGATAGCATGACATAATGTCAAGTTGACGATAATAAGGACGAGTGGAACAAGAGGTTCGTGCGTGATGCTGACGAGCTATTGTTACTCCCCGTCGAGATTAGAGATCTGATATGTATGCAGAGGCGTTGGGATACGGCCAGTTCCCGAGAAAATGTTGTGCTGAGAATGCAGATGTCCAGAAAGCGAGAAAAGATTTGTATGTGTTCCAGCCTCCGTACAGTTCAGTATAGGCGAGATCGGAAGAGTCCTTGAGCCAGATCCTTCCAGGACACCGCTGCGATGAGATTGCACCGAGGATGAGTGGTGTCACGTGTATTCAGAGGGCCAGAGGCCGACGCCAGTGACGTGCTGCTTTATAAATGATCATACTAATTGGCCAAGAGTTGACTTGAGGAGTGCCAGAACGGAATCGTTTCCGTTAGCACACCTGACCGGGCAGATGAGCCGATAGAGTGCGAGATTGGAAATCCACAGAAAAATAAGGACCCAAAGAAAGAAGATGCCAGGCTGTGAGCAGGAGGCAAGCGGATGTTCTTGCTCTGCCAGTTTGGGCGCACCGACTTTTTCGACATTGTAAGAAGTGTACCTCAATATCATTTGTTGCGATTTGCGTTTGTGATCCGAGTATCACGCTTATATCGCTTGGATTTGAGTTTTAGGATATTGTTTTCGTGCACCATAGCTGCACCTACTGGGTATTTACATTTTGTGCATAGTTATTGCAATTTAGATATATATATTTTATACACCGTTGTGTTGATGTCGATTTTGTGCCTTAGCTGTACATGTTTATGATTTCCTGGATTTCCTACTGTTGGAGATAGTGCCCTCAGAGTCAATTATTAGGTCACAGGTACGTGATTGTAATGATTGAGGGAGGACCTATCCCGGTAGGACAGTCTTACTCGAGATGATAGTATGCTATCTGGTTTACCTTTATCATCGTGTACTGTTTTAGGTGACCTGACACGTCACTATTACACGTTGATAGAGCCCCTAGGATTCTTGCTTGACCACCAGCAGTATGAGGGCGATCATATAAGTGGGAGCTGGGGGTCTACAAGCATATCCTTAAAAGGTCCCTAGTCGTGGGAGTTTCGAGACCGGGCATCGATACTCCATTAGTAGACTAGTGTATACAGTCGAGACCCCGACGAGGGGCGGTGGCCGGTCTCACAAGCCACTGGTGTCAGTTGGATCACCTAAGATGTATACAGGTGCTCATTGGGTTATGAGTACACCGGACAGGACTCGCCGGGAATATGCTAGTTGGTCATATACCAGACGTCAGATGGCAGTTCCCTGGTGACATTTGTGCAGATTAGTTCATCGACCTGGGGATCGTCATTTGTCTCGTGTGAGTTCCCACTGTACTTTGATTACTACCCTACCACGGCTCAAAGGAGTCGTGCAAACAGGTTTTAGTTGGGTACAGTCCCGAGCCACATGGAGGCAGTGAGCGTATCTTCAGGGGTTCGTCTCTCCCGGTATTGGGGGTGAGGTCGTGCTGTGTCTAGGAGAGCCATTACACAAAGTCCTTGGCCAAGGCAAGGAGATTTACTGGTAGGTATTCCAGTAGTATCTCAGGGTGTTCTGGGCTACACTCCGACACGACTTGTACCGCTTTTGGGGGTCTGACTTTTACCAACCCCCTAGGCCCGCCATGCGATGCTCATAGACGAACGGACCGGACTGCACGGATATTGTCACTGACAGGCTCAGTAGGGTGTCAGGATGAGTTCGCTCATCGACGTCCCTTTTGGTCAATAGCTGGTGGCCCGTTACGTATTGGCTTATACCTCTGACGAGCTAGTGGTTAAATCCACAGCCATAGTATTGACGAGTCTTTAGAGTCCACCACACTTTCAGTTACTCAGCTTTCGGGCGAAACGCTGTAGAGGCCGTATGGAGATATGGCAGGGTCCGATCAGATACGTGCGGTATTGCACGGATCAGGATCGGACGGTTTGTACTAGTAGCCGTATAGGTATATGGCAGGGTTCGATCAGATACGTGCGGTATTGCACGGATCAGGATCGAACGGATATTACTAGCCGGCTTTGGTTTAAGCCGGTCCTAGTTTAGTACAGTGTAGATTTTGTCTCATTGCATTTGTATCCGGACGGAATACAGATGCGGGTGTGTATGCACAGTATTGGGGTTTTCCTGTAATTTATTACGGGACCAGTTTTCTGGAGTTGCCAGTTTGCATTCCGTTCCGGCCGGTTTTCCTTTGTTCTTTCCCGGCCGGACTTTTCCGATGGAGGGGGTTATTTGCAATTGTGCAAATAACATTTGTGGAGGGGGTTTCTTGTAAATGTTTGATTATGATAGCTATCATTTTCTTTTCAACCATGCTTTTGCTTTATGAGATTTGATTGTGATAAAGTGAGGGTATGGGTTTAATAGTGAAAGGCATGGTTGTATGTTTTCTTGTCCCTTGATGTGGTCACCTCTTCTCTTCTCCTACACTCACCTCCCTTATTGCTTCATATTCATTCCTCCTCCTTTTCTAAGTTGATAAGTTTTTCATGGTTGAGTGAGAAGAAGAAAAGAGAAGGAGAGAGCTTCATCCTTGAGAGTGTTTTTTCATTCTTGATCTCTTTTCATGCCAAGAAAAATGAAAGCACCATTTTTCATACCTTCATTCCTCCATCTTCAAAAGGCAACCAAAACCCCAATGAGACATAAACCCTACACATCCTACAGCAAGCCTTGGGCATGTCGAGTTGCCGGCTTCATGCGCGAGTTGCCTCGGTATAGAGGCGGGAGCCCGTAAAAGTACCCGGCTTCGTGGTGCCCTTTCCGACGAGGAGGAGACGGACGGAGATCCCGCGAGGAGATCGGAGTGGAGATGAAGACCGGAGGACTAGGATCGTCGGTATACATCTCTTCCCTTTCTTTTTGTAGCGTAGACTAGTTAATGGTTCGATCCGGAGTTTAGTGCGCGGTGGTGCCGGTTTGCAAAGTCCGCAAAAATTTAAGTTTATCACCGTTTCCGCATTCCGGCGTCGGATTGACGGCCGGGGCGCCGCCGTGCACTTACAGTGGTATCAGAGCCTCCCCATTAATTTAGTCTAGCTTTGTGTAATGTGTTTGCATTTCCGATCGATCAAAAAGTTCCAAAACTGCATTTTACCCACGACAGTTTCTGTTGAAATTTTTCAGTCTCGAAAAATTTTTCAGGTTGTAAAATATTGATGTACTGGATAATCTAAGAGTTCTGTAAAAATTTGATGAAGTAACTCCACAGTTGGAGCGCGGAACCGCCGCGAAAACCACCTTTGTGCGGCCCTTCCACCGCGCACTATTCACATCACTTCACCATTTTTTTACAGAGGCCTTATGGGCTTAAAATATGGGCTTTGGAATATTAAAGTTGGGCCAATTGTTTCTGTGAGTGCTACAGTTTTCTTTGGGGCCCACTTGTTAATTGTTTGATCAATCGGAAATTTTTTAAACACATTTTTCACAGTATTTACATTATATCTGCGACCGTGAATGTCACTCGATCGGTAAATCCGGTCTAACTGCTATAGCCCGGTTAGACGGATTTGCGAACGTGACTTTCACGTTGATGTTCTATGTATTTGCTGTGATGTTGCGGATCGGTCGTGGGGGATAGCCTGGATGCAATGCTAGTACAGTTTTGTTGTATTATGTACATTTGATATTGCGGGGCGAGCGTCCGACATGTGGACTGCCGTCACTGCCCGTTTGTATTATTCTTTTGGGGCACGACCTGGTTGCGGTCGATGTACCCGTTGTATGTATATTTTACTTTCTGTACTAGGATTGCCCCGCGGAGGGGTGCACGGATAGCCGGGTTCTGGAGGGCAACAAGCCCGCATCTCATGGCATTGAGACGGAGGGGGCTTCACTCTAGGATTGGCGGGCTATTCGCCGCACTCGTAGGGGGTACAGGTTGACCCAGGAGGGGTGCCCAAGTTACCGGATTCCGTGAAGTGCTGGGTGGTCCATTCACGGCGCTGAAGGGGGCTGCCTCGCTTCAGGTTTTGGCGGGTGACTTGCCGCGCCCGTAGGGGTCTAGGATTTCATTGCACAGGCTATCCACACGACCAGGGGAACGTCGGGTTTCAGCGGCTCTGTGAAACCCGGGGATCCCAGATATCTGTATTGTTCTGTGATGCTGTACATTTCTGTGATGTTGCATTTTATTCACGCCTTGAGCGAAATACTATATACTGGTATATATATTAGTAGATGTTGTATATGTTTTGCATCCGCGCTAGTCCAGTCCCCGCTCTGTCGTTAGTTAGCTAACCTAACGGGTAATGACGGGACCCAGTGGCGAATGCGGATGGCATATACGTACATCAGTATATTTTCGTTCTTTTTGGTGTGATCAATTGATGGGACTGCATTGATTCGGATCAATGCAAGTTAAAACAAACATAATCTGATGTTGTTGGAACACTTTTCAAAAAGCTGTTATTGCAAGGACGTTCACTTTTGTTTTGCATCGTGGTATTCATTAGAATATCCTGCTCCTCAGTCGACGAGGCAAGGGCCGAGATCCTTTCACCGGGAGTGACCCCTTGGACAAAAAGTTTGCGTCAGGGCATTAACTTCACTATAGCCGATTACTTTTGCTTTGCATCGCGGTATTCATTTGGAATATCCTGCACCCCATTCTACGGGGAAAGAGCCGAGATCCCTTCACCGGGAGTGACCTCTTTAGCAACGGTTTTCGTCACTATATTTTTAAAAGCTATCCGTTCCTTCAACGATATCAAGTTCATTACGTTAAAGGTTTTCGCCAGAAACCATTCGTAGCCCTCCGTCGTTTCAGATGGGTAGCACGTAGTATTCATGCTATGTTTGTTGACCTTCGTCAAGGCATAGTGTATGGTAGCTGCTTGTTATCTTTCTGCTGCATAGATAGATGCGTTGGTTTGGGACAGTCGTACAGCCTTGTTGACCTTCGTCAAGGGCTTGTACGGGTGGATTCAAATTAACCTGGATAATGACGGGTGGAACTTGACATGTGACTTATGATTTGTTGACCTTCGTCAAGGTCATAAGAGCATGGGGCAGAAATCTCATCGGGAGTTTCAAAAGAACTGAAACTTGCCAGATATGCGCATACCTTCTGGAGTGTGTTGACGTGAGCGGATTCCGTCACGTTATCATGCGATGATAGTTGGATCCCGATTCCCACTGATGAGTTGGTTTACTCCTCGGGTGTTCCCGACTAATTCTTCTTTCAGGTTTGGAGGAGAATTTGAGGTACAGTGGGAGGATTCCAGATTAGATAAATTGGTAACCATTCTGATCTAGGTTAGAGTGCACGCTGAGTGTTTCTTTTCTCTCTCTCTTTGGCAGCGACCATTGACCCGACCCTAAGACTTTGACTCAGTGACCAAGTTGACCGAACCTTCTTAAACACCGGCTTTTGGATTGTCAGAGTTGCAGACCTCATTGCCACTCCTACTTTTACCCTTTTTCTCCAGGACACCCCGTATTACTACGAACGTCCACTTCCATTGGACAAAACCATCGTATGGTTAGATACGAACTCGAAAGAATTTATTCGAGGATGGTTTCCGGTTCTGGAGAAAACGGATAGGATTATTCAGTTGTCTTTTCCTTTTACCCTCTCTCAGGTTACGAGTACTCCTTGGTTTAGGGGTAGTACACCTATTACGCAAATTGGATTGTCTTCTTCCAAACCTTAGGCTGGTGCCGACCGGTAGGGAATGAAGAAAACCAATTAGCATAACGATGGTGTGCAGAAGGTATTAAGTTCAGACAAAGCAAGGGATTAGTAAGAGGGCAAAGTAAATTGCAACAGATATTCACGACCAAACCAAATATTTCATTACCACTCCCACATCACCTTTGTATTTCTCCAGGACACTCCGTATCACTACGAAGATCCACAGTTTATTTGGATACTCCATCGTATGGTTATATACGAACTCGAATGGAACTTGTTCCAGTTCGGGGATGGATTCTGGTTCAGGAGAAATAGGAATAAGGTTTATTCGGTTGTCTTTTATCTTCACCCTCTCTCATTGCGAGTGTTCCTAGGATGCGGAAAGTACACCCATTATGCTTATTGGATAGTCTTCTTCCAAACCATAGGCTGGTGCCGAACGGTAGGGAAGGAAGAAAACCATTTGGCCTAAAAGGGTGTGCAGAAGGTAAAGACTAAAGACATATGAAGGGATTTGGAAAGGTGGCAAAGAACTATACGGTTACAGTCGTGAATCTGGAAGAGGCATTACTAGGAATACCAGAATACCCCATCGGAACATTTCAATGTTTTAGTTTCACTGTGTAATGTTAAAGGAAAACTGATTTCCCGATTAGATACTTACTCCAGGGTATGTATTTACCAGGTACGATTCTCACATCTGTATGGTTTTACAGATGATGAGTGAGAGTAGGTTATTGGGAATTGGGTGATCATCCTCATTATATCGGGATTCATGGTAATCGATGATATTTGAGGAGATCACCTGGGCTGTTTGCCGGTCGGCAAATATTTGGTTTTGAATATCCGCTGTTGTGCACCAATTTCAAATTGATATATCTGTACGTCTATTTTCATAGAGCGAGATATACCTTTTGATATTATGTCGATGACATTTACCTATATCAGTGGATGGTTAGGTAAGGAGCATTAAACAGCGGTGTAATTCTTCTTAACCATAAGTACAGTTTTCAATCTACGACACACAGTGAATGAGTTATCAGACTCAAGGGACTTATACAGAGTATTGTATGTTGTCCAGTGTCCATTAGGACAGAGGGGTTGGTCCTCGTACTATATTCGGTTTACTTATGACTTCTCTAGTTTTTAGACAAGTGTTTCGTGGAAACACAGGGTCCGAATTTGGAGAAGTTATAGGTATTTGAATAGAGTAAAGAACCAGGTGTAGCAAGTATCGGGATTCTTCAAAGTGATCGAAGATGTAGATACTTGTATATGGTATTCAGTTGATAGTAGTGATTAAGAGAAATTGCTTCTCTTTCAGGTTACTCATAAATGGAAGCATTCCTAAGTTGAGTAACGCTGATCGGCCTCCTTCCATTTAGTTGACATGCACTGGAGACAGTTGCATGATTTGAATCTGGTTCAATTAAATCAGTGCCTCTGGTTCTATATATGATATAGAACAGTTCATATCTTAACGATGTTAAGGTACGGGGAGTTGTCCGGTTTATGATTAAAACCAGACACTGGACAACTCAAGTCACGTTTCTGTAATGGCTGTTTGTGGGTTGACCCAGGCTATGACGCGGGTTGATTTTCTACCATCTGGAAGATCAATAGCAATATTGTTCTTGACTCGCCACAGTTTTAAATTAAAAATGAATTTTTTCAGAAAACAGTAGTGGGAGTATGGTAGAACTGGAAGTGATTCCAGAACCACAAACGATTACTGAAGATTTGATAAGGAACCTAAAGATTCAATCTGGATTGACATTCCATTGGCCACTCCGCAGATAAGGTGGGTAACTTCAGGCACCCGAGAGGCACCACGGTAGCCTCAAGGACGGTGACAGGGAAGTTCTTGTTTACCCACAATTGCCATTGCTGTTGTTCCAGGTTACGAGACCCGGCGGGAGGATGAGTATAGCGTCGTTCTAAACCAGTTTTAGAAGTGTACGTCTATATGACTCTGCCAGAGGGTTGTCGTAGTCAGTGGGAGCAGCGGAAGCATTGGTGGACAGGTTGCTTATGTCTATTTATAGACTAGAGCAGATGTAGCGGAGATAGATCATCTATTTCTGACGTGACAGTCATGGGTTTGACTTCATCAGAATAGGGGATGGATCTGTTGAGAAGGTAGTAGGGTGTGATATCCTGGTATTTGGATGATATACACAAAGTAGGAAAGGAAACACCTACACTACGATCGGTTATACTTTGGTCGTCACACAGTTGTTTCTCCACAAAGGAAATGGATTTTATATCAGACATACTGGTTACTAGATCTATGGTCTTAGATCTAGATTTGGGTGGTTTCCCAATCAGGGTACTTGACAGCATTCTAAGAGTATTTAGGATGGACGACTCCTGGCACGGTAGTGTACCTGCAGGTAATGGAGTCACCCTCTCCAAAGGTGTCTTACAGACTAAAGGGGAGAGGGACGGGCATGATTGGCAGATCACTTGCTCAGGCAATTGAGTCAATCGTGAGATGTCAAGTACCACACCAAGATGTTGTTCTTGCACTAGATGCAATAAGTTGACATTAATCCAATCCTGGAGAAACAGTCGGAAGCAGTTTTAGAACATAAGTGGATGTTCTAGGGAGATGATAACGACAGCCTCATTCAGGAGACAGTTATCATTCCAGGCTTCCAAGGTGACATGGACGACAAGGAGGTTGTCAGAGTTATAGTTTTCCTTCTGATGAGGGGCAGTATTTTGGACAGGTGGTCCAAGGCAATACTGAGGGAGGCATGGCGCGCAGGATACTGATTAAGTTCAGTTGACGATACAGTCTAAGAAGTTTGGATTTGGAGTTCATTTATGAGCTATGTCCCATCAGACATCCAGACATATTCTGAGACACGTATTGCTCTTTTCGGGAGATGGCTTTCTCCGCGAACTTGAGATATAGAGAGACATAGAAAGAAACAACTAAGCGGATCCACTCACTGAGGCTATTCCTCGAACGCAATAGTTCCGCAAACGAGCTTTGTGAGACTGACTAGTAGAGGAGTTGGATATTCGGTATCACACGGGCTGTGAGTATGCGACATCGCAATAATTAGCCTTGAGTGCAAGTGGGAGATTGTTGGAGATAGTGCCCTCAGAGTCAATTATTAGGTCACAGGTACGTGATTGTAATGATTGAGGGAGGACCTATCCCGGTAGGACAGTCTTACTCGAGATGATAGTATGCTATCTGGTTTACCTTTATCATCGTGTACTGTTTTAGGTGACCTGACACGTCACTATTACACGTTGATAGAGCCCCTAGGATTCTTGCTTGACCACCAGCAGTATGAGGGCGATCATATAAGTGGGAGCTGGGGGTCTACAAGCATATCCTTAAAAGGTCCCTAGTCGTGGGAGTTTCGAGACCGGGCATCGATACTCCATTAGTAGACTAGTGTATACAGTCGAGACCCCGACGAGGGGCGGTGGCCGGTCTCACAAGCCACTGGTGTCAGTTGGATCACCTAAGATGTATACAGGTGCTCATTGGGTTATGAGTACACCGGACAGGACTCGCCGGGAATATGCTAGTTGGTCATATACCAGACGTCAGATGGCAGTTCCCTGGTGACATGTGTGCAGATTAGTTCATCGACCTGGGGATCGTCATTTGTCTCGTGTGAGTTCCCACTGTACTTTGATTACTACCCTACCACGGCTCAAAGGAGTCGTGCAAACAGGTTTTAGTTGGGTACAGTCCCGAGCCACATGGAGGCAGTGAGCGTATCTTCAGGGGTTCGTCTCTCCCGGTATTGGGGGTGAGGTCGTGCTGTGTCTAGGAGAGCCATTACACAAAGTCCTTGGCCAAGGCAAGGAGATTTACTGGTAGGTATTCCAGTAGTATCTCAGGGTGTTCTGGGCTACACTCCGACACGACTTGTACCGCTTTTGGGGGTCTGACTTTTACCAACCCCCTAGGCCCGCCATGCGATGCTCATAGACGAACGGACCGGACTGCACGGATATTGTCACTGACAGGCTCAGTAGGGTGTCAGGATGAGTTCGCTCATCGACGTCCCTTTTGGTCAATAGCTGGTGGCCCGTTACGTATTGGCTTATACCTCTGACGAGCTAGTGGTTAAATCCACAGCCATAGTATTGACGAGTCTTTAGAGTCCACCACACTTTCAGTTACTCAGCTTTCGGGCGAAACGCTGTAGAGGCCGTATGGAGATATGGCAGGGTCCGATCAGATACGTGCGGTATTGCACGGATCAGGATCGGACGGTTTGTACTAGTAGCCGTATAGGTATATGGCAGGGTTCGATCAGATACGTGCGGTATTGCACGGATCAGGATCGAACGGATATTACTAGCCGGCTTTGGTTTAAGCCGGTCCTAGTTTAGTACAGTGTAGATTTTGTCTCATTGCATTTGTATCCGGACGGAATACAGATGCGGGTGTGTATGCACAGTATTGGGGTTTTCCTGTAATTTATTACGGGACCAGTTTTCTGGAGTTGCCAGTTTGCATTCCGTTCCGGCCGGTTTTCCTTTGTTCTTTCCCGGCCGGACTTTTCCGATGGAGGGGGTTATTTGCAATTGTGCAAATAACATTTGTGGAGGGGGTTTCTTGTAAATGTTTGATTATGATAGCTATCATTTTCTTTTCAACCATGCTTTTGCTTTATGAGATTTGATTGTGATAAAGTGAGGGTATGGGTTTAATAGTGAAAGGCATGGTTGTATGTTTTCTTGTCCCTTGATGTGGTCACCTCTTCTCTTCTCCTACACTCACCTCCCTTATTGCTTCATATTCATTCCTCCTCCTTTTCTAAGTTGATAAGTTTTTCATGGTTGAGTGAGAAGAAGAAAAGAGAAGGAGAGAGCTTCATCCTTGAGAGTGTTTTTTCATTCTTGATCTCTTTTCATGCCAAGAAAAATGAAAGCACCATTTTTCATACCTTCATTCCTCCATCTTCAAAAGGCAACCAAAACCCCAATGAGACATAAACCCTACACATCCTACAGCAAGCCTTGGGCATGTCGAGTTGCCGGCTTCATGCGCGAGTTGCCTCGGTATAGAGGCGGGAGCCCGTAAAAGTACCCGGCTTCGTGGTGCCCTTTCCGACGAGGAGGAGACGGACGGAGATCCCGCGAGGAGATCGGAGTGGAGATGAAGACCGGAGGACTAGGATCGTCGGTATACATCTCTTCCCTTTCTTTTTGTAGCGTAGACTAGTTAATGGTTCGATCCGGAGTTTAGTGCGCGGTGGTGCCGGTTTGCAAAGTCCGCAAAAATTTAAGTTTATCACCGTTTCCGCATTCCGGCGTCGGATTGACGGCCGGGGCGCCGCCGTGCACTTACACCTACATGATTTGATATTTCGTGCAGTGGATGCACAGGATTTGATATTTCGTGCAGTGGATGCACATGATTGATATTTCATACACTATATGCACAGGATTTGATATTTCGTGCAGCGGATGCACAGGATTTGATATTTCGTGCAGTGGATGCACAGGATTGATATTTCGTGCATTATATACACAAGATTTGATATTTTGTGCAGTGGATGCACAGGATTGATATTTCGTGCAGTGGATGCACAAGGATTGATATTTCGTGCACTAAATGCACAGAATTTGATATTTCGTGCAGTGGATACACAGGATTGATATTTCGTGGACTGGATGCACCGGATTCATATTTCGTGCATTGGTTGCACTAAGTTTGTACTCCGTGCATTTGTTGCACCCGATTATGTCTTTGAGCATTCATTTACCAGATTTGTGTTTTCATACGAGTGTGTACTTGATGTTCATTTTCGTGCATGTGGGATGCACTTGAATTCAATTTCGTTCGTACATGACGGATGCACTTGATTTGGACTTTCGCGCACGTTGGGTGCGTGATATGATTTTGTGCACACCTGATGCACTTAATTGGGGTTTTCGTTCGTGCATATTAGTTGCACTGGATTGAGATTTTCAGGCACTTTAGATGCACTAGATATTGTTGTCGTGCACACCTGTTGCACTGGACAGATGCTTTCGTGCACACCCCGTTGCACTTAGTTTTGCTTTCGCGCATATTATAGCACTTGTATTTGGATTTGAATTCCGTGGCACCAGACGTACGTGATTGTTGGATAGGCCTTTTGAAGCTGATATTGCTTTTGAGCATTTTGTTTTTATGATGAGGCCCTATACTTTGTAGTACCCTAGCAGGACAGATCTGAGGACAGTGCCTAAGTACTTTGCATGCATAAAAAGTTACCAAGAGATTTTCAAAAAGGAGCTATAGTCTCGCTATTTCCTTACGTGTCTGCGAGTGACACGAACGTTTACAAAAGAAAACTTTTTGGGATATTTTAAAAAGGGCGGAACGTATATTTGAGCAAAACATATATGCTAGTATATTATTACTTTACAAATGAGCGTCTGTCACTTATGCCGTGAGTTACACATCATACGGAGATTCAGAAAAAGATTCTGCATATGTTATTTCAACTTTTGGAGATTTTTCAAAAAGGATGTGTACTATATATATATTATAGCTTTTGCTTAGGGTTTATTAGATTTCAGTAGTGGATTTCAAGATCTGTATCTCCATTGTAACTCCGATGATATGCGTGCAAGTCCGATGATTTGCATGACGCTTGAAAGAGTTCGGTTTTGAGTTTCTTACACGGCTTCAGGCGCATGCGACGCGCTATGTTATTTCTGTTGCTTCCGTGATTTTGGATCCCTGTTGATTGAGTTGGATTTTGAAATGTTTTAGTATTAGGGGTTTAAATTTAAATTCGGGGACCGAATTTCTTTAAGGGGGGAAGATTGTAACGTTTCGGAAATCGTTATGCAAATTTTTTCCGTTTTAGGGTAAAATAGTCGGTATTTTCTGTTTTAACCCGATTGTAATCAAACTTCTGTGTAGACTTGTTTGCAACTAGTTTTACTAGAATAAAGCTAGTTTGCGGGTTTTGTGGGTCACTTGGAAGTTTTGGTTCACTTTGAAATTTTCCTTAATTAAAGTATTATTTTAAATTGTTAATTAAGCACTTAATTAGTGGTAATTACAATTTTGGTTTGGGTTAATTACTTCTAATGTGAATCTATGCTAATCTAATCATTAGTTTTTTGTTAATCCAACCATCCATAAATATCTAGATATTTGTGGGTAATTTAGTTGTTTTTTTAAAGGAAAAGAAATGAAAAGGTGGCATTTTGCATTTATTAGCATTTAATGCTAATTGTAGCTAGAATTTTCCACACAATTTGCGCAACCCCCCCCCCCCCCCGCCCCCCACTTCATCTTGGCCGAGCCCCTCTTAGGTTCTGCCCGTTCATTTGCTTTGGCAAAATTCATCATTTCCAAGCTCATAAAATCACTAAAAATCCTTAAATAATCCCACAAATTCATAAATAAATCATTACGCATTATTCTTCATATCTAAACTAGCATGAATCTTCAAGAAAAGCATCATTTTGGAGGGTTAAATTTGGAGGTTTTTGCTAGTTTGTGACCTTGTTTGTGAGATATAAATCCTAACCCTGATCTTTTAATTTTTTGCTTAATTCTTTAAGCTAGCTATTTAAGTGGTTATTATAGCTTTAATTGCATGTTTAGTTAATTCATGATAATTATTATGAAAACAAGTTAGGGTTTTGATGTGTTTAAGTGGTTAATCAAGATGTGTAGACTAGGAAAAGTTAAGCAAATTGTGAGAATGATATTTGTTATTTTTCCTAATTGCCTTTTTAGCTTAATCGCAAACTAGGTTTTTCTAAATCATTTTTGGGTAAGATTAAAATTTTGGAACTGATTTGGATAACTAAGTTAAGCTAATTTGTGTTGTTGGAAATCGCTAGAATAGTTAAATTTCTAAACTTGTGCTAAATTGCGGTAAAAGTTGCTTACTAGTTTTCCGGTGAAATTAAACGTGAGATTTAGTTGTCGTTGAGACGATGTAAATATTCTTATCTACGATAATATTAGTGTGGTGATTGAGTGTTGGTACGATTGATGTTTTAAGCATGGCAGTTTTCATGTATAGCGACCCTAGTTAAGGTTTTAGCTATGTTTTTCGGTGTTTGGATTTCTTAGTTTTGTGACTGGATATTGTATTTGGTCGTTGGACGTTTGTATGTCAACGACGAGGAATGTTTGGTTGTTTTGCATGCATAGGCTATAGGTTCTAACCTATTAGCGCACCGCGTGCCGTATTTGGATTTCGGAATTTGATGTTAATAGCTTTGCGAATTCATATTGATTGCACGTACCTTCGCATGGATGAGACGACGAAGCGCATCGATAACGGCTATGCGAGGAGTTTAGTAGGTGAGTAGATTTATATCTACGGGGGATGTCGGGTAGATGGCGTATAACACCCCCGCAAATATTGATATGGAATATCGTTTGATCATTTTATCCTGATAAATGATATGCGACGGACATGATTGTAGGATTTACAAACGATAATATGATAGAAGTTGATACTAATGGACATATTGACATATGAGAATATGAAATGATAAGTGAATCATGATAAGTACGAATTAAAAGAGAACAAGTGTGACGTTCATATTATTGTGATGCGAGATATTAATGTGATGAACGAGTATACGATGTGATATGATGACTTAGTGTGATATGTCGTTATATGGATTTGAGTCGATATGAGATTGTTGATACCTTTGTAGGTCCCCTGATATGAGATTGACATGGATGTGACCTGAGAGATAGGCATATATATATGTATAATGTTTTGCATATTGAATGATTTGCCGTACAAGACTTAGATCTGTACCCCGTTGTTGTATAGGTTGATAGAATCCCTATTTTTTTAATGCCGCCATACGTGGATTACCGTACGCGATGTGTTTTACCTGTTGATTTATCCATACCCTTGTTTAGGGGAGGTTCTACGATGGATTATACCGTACGTGATGTTGTGAGGATGGAGGCCGATTGATAAATTCACCGACTCGGATACATATTATAGACACGTATACCTTATAGCATTTAGTTCATGAGGTACTTTATGCTGCATTCATGTTATTCTCATTTCATTAAATATACATGTGCTAGTACACCTACACCATTATCGATGATGCGTATGTTACACTTACACAGATTGCCGGCTCACACACTTCATTATCGATAATTGCTACGTCACCCACACAGTAGAATTGCTACATCATGCTATGATATACTTGCTATGTTCACATCACTGTTCCACATTGCATGAGATATACGTACATGCTTACATCCTGTTATATGTTGCATACTTTGCTACAGCTACCTGCACATCATCCATACATACTGACATTTACACCCACATATCTTGCAATAGCTGCATATACCCCTAAGTGGTATTGTATTGACAGGTGATAATGAGATGTTGCTTATTGTGCTATTGTGCTTATGAGATGCATCATACATACCTGCTTACATGTAGATACACTTATCTTTCTATAGTTACATGTACACCTTGTAGGGTTCCTAGGCACACTCAAGAGGTTCCATAAGGCATCAACCATGCCAAATTCAAATTTTAGGTGCCGAGAAACCCTAAGCAAAGATCGTTAACTAGAGTTTAGGCGAAACTACAAGCTAGTTAACAACTTAACTACCAAGTGAACGGAAATACGACTTTTGTAGATCCGGTCCACCACCTCCATAGCTCCGCGTTGACGTTCCTCCGCTGCGATCATCGGATCCCAGACTCTAGTAATGGTTTCGTCGAAGAAATGATCGGGCTAGGTCGTCGATTTTGATGCCGAAGATGATCTACGTCGAGGCAACACAAGATCAAGCTCCAACTTCACCAAGCTATGAAACTTGTGAAGAAAACACCCTATACTACCTGGAAAGTGGTAGAGGATGAAGAAATAGGAAGTGGGTTCACTTTAGAATTGGATTTCTCACACTTTTTCTCAATTCACCATTGAAGCTAGCAAGCTTCTTTCTTTTTGAAGAAGAAGAAAAAGAAAATGATAAGTATATTGAATAATGGAAATAAAGTCATTCTTATCATTTTAGCAACCATGGTTAAGTGTAGAGAATAAACTAGTGTTAGGTGAATGGTTAGGTTAGGCAAAAGAAACAAAAATGGTTGAACTTTTCAAAGCTTCATGAAGCTTCAATGTAAATCCAAAAGAAGCAACCATTTCTTTTTCCATTGCCAAAAAGAATATAGAAAATAAATAAATAAGTAAATCAAAACCCTAACCATTAACATAACCATGGTTTAATCATACACACCCAAGTTTGCATGTATCATCAAACATGACACAAACTAGTGCACAAAACTATATCATATATACAATGTGCACATCAAGTGAGAAAATCCATCTTAAGTGAACCAATACTAGTTAATGCAAAGTAATATATCAAATATATAATTATACATTAAATCATTAAATCAACACTTGATTTAACGATCCGGTCATATCGTATATGACCGACTAATATCCAATGTATCGACTTATCGAATCAATCATCGATTCGATAACTAGGTTATATCGCATACAACCAATTGATACATTCATCGCGAGAATAGAATACAGTATCACATACAGGTATTATTCTCGGTCCCACACATATCTCATATGCGTTCCTATTTCGTTTTGCTTGAGCCAGGAAACCTCTGTGTAGGACTCTAAAGACTCGTCAATACGCCGGCAGCAGGTGATGATCATATCAAACACCCACAAGCCGCAAGCGGTCTACTAAACGTAACGGCCACCCGGGTATTGAGCGATCAAAAGATCAACGAGCAAGCCCGCTCACACTCTTGTGAATCCAACCAGTAACACTTACCGTACAGTCCGGTCTGTTCGTCTGATATATCGCATATCTCGCCTAGGGGTGGTAAACGTCAGACCCCAGCAGCTCGATAAGTCGTGTCGATATGAGGTATATAATAGTTAGAGAAACTACTGGTAACACTTACCAGTAAATCTCAGCAACCCTGGCCAGGGATTTCCGGTTATAGCTAATCGAACACAGCGCAACATCAACTCCCTATACCGGGAGAGACGAATCCCCTCCTATCGCTCATTGCCTCCATGTGACTCGGGACTGCACCCAAAAACCACCGTTTTGCATGCCCTCTTGGACGTGGTAAGGTGGAAATCAAAGCACAGTGGGAATCACACAAGACTCTATGACGATCTCGGGTCAACAGACTACTCTGTACCAGTGTCACCAGAGAACTGCCATCTGACGTAAGGTATAATACCATCTGGGAGTTCTCGGCGAGTCCGTCCAGTGTACCCAGTCTCCACTGAGCACCCGTATATCATCTCTGATGTCAAACACCAATTGATATGGGATCATCCATCGCCCATCTGTATGGGTCGAGAAGGTATACGCTAGTCTACACTGGTATATCGATGCCCCGTCTCGATACACCCTCGACTAGGGACCTTGAAGGATGTACTTATGGACTACCATGTCCCCACTAGTATGATCCGCATCATAGTCCAGGTAGTCAAGTACACATCCTAAGGGCTTTACCAATATGTAACAGAGAGACAATCAGTGTACACGTTAAGGTAAAGAGAAACCAGATAGCATACTATCTTGTCGAGCAAGAAAGTCCTCCCTATATATGTCCAAGCATCCACTACAATATACATCCTATGTATAGTAATGGCCTCTAGGGCATACATATAACTAACAATCTCCCACTTGCACTAGGGCCATCTGATAGCAGTGGTTGTAGTATCTCATACTCAACCATCCCATAAAAATCTCTCTCTGGGAAAAAGCCTTTGTGATCGGATCCGCCGTGTTGTCCTCTGAGTCTACTTTCCTAACCTCGATCCCTTGGAGATTAACCATCTACATGATCAGGTGACACTGCCTCAGAATATGTCTGGATCACTGATGGGACAGACGTTCCTTGGCATAAGCCACAACTCCATTGTCACACAATGGGAGGAACTAAGTTCATCTCATGAACAAATATACACCAAGACAGCTTCTTTGGTAGCATCTTAAGTAGCGATGTATCTTGCCTTTAATCGTCTAGTATGCCACGGTATCTAGCTTGGAACTCTTCCAACGTACCGTCCCTTCACTGAGGGTAAAGACAATGCCTGTGACTGACATTAAGTCGTCCTTATCACCCTGCAACCTTTCCAGTGATTCTCCCCAGGATCGATTGATACCATCTCACTACAACTAGTGAGAATCCTAACATCCATTTAGATCTATCTCATAGATCCAAAACCCAGGATTTAGTAGGTATCACCTTGATCCTTTGTGGAGAATCATTGTGATAAGTGGAGATTGATCGAGCGTAGCATAGGAAACTCCTTCCCTATCGAGAGTATGCCATCAACGTACTCTACGAGGATCGCCACCATACTCCCTACTACCTTTTTGTATATACAAGGTTCATCTACCATTTTGATGAAGTCAAACTATTTGACTACTACATCAAAACAGATGTTCCAACTCCGCGATGCCTGCTTTATCCTATAAAGTATCTTTTACACGTTTCCGCTGCTCCCACTGTCTACGAAGCCCTTTGACTGTGTACTTATAGACTCTCTCTTCTAAATCAATATTTAGAAAAGCAGTCATGACACCCAACCGCCAGATATCGTAGTCATGGTATGTAGCCGTGGTTAGTTGGATCTGGATGGACTTAAGCATATTTACTTGAAAAGGTTTCATCATTATCTACGCCTAGTCGATGACGAAAAACTTCAACAAGTCTAGCTTTGAAAGTCTCAACTTTTCCAAGTACACCAAGTAATCTTCTCAAGATATACTTGCTCCTGATGGGGATTTAACCTTTCAGATAAAGCAACCAAAGTCCATACTTTGTTGGTGTATAAGGATTCTATCTCAGATCGCTAAGCATCCAGCCATTCTTACAGAGTCACACTCCTGATGGCCAGCTCGAAACTAGTTGGGTCATCATCTCATGATGCAATCCTCACTCCCACTGTCATAGAGAAACAGAAGTATCTCTCATGTGGGTGAGGAACCCTACTAGATCGTCGGAGAGGCTGAGGTTCGTTGGTCTCTACTGAATCCTTTGGTTCTACCAAATCATCTGTTGTAGTTTGTATAGCTGGAACCTTTCCAGTTCTACATAACTGACCTTGCCTCGAGCTTGTCCGGATTTTGCTTTTATACATAAGCCGGACAACCCAAAATCTTAACTAACTTAAGATATGGGCTCTTCCCTTTCCATATCACATATGAAGTGGTAGGCAACTGATTTGATTTGAACCCTATTCATTAGGTATGCAGCTTCTCAAGCGCATAACTCCCAAAAAGAAATAGGTAACTCAGTAGTACTCATCATAGAGCACACCTTATCACATACCATCGTGCTATGTTGTATACGGAGGAGTAATACTGAGAGAGAATCTTATTCTCCTTTAGAAAAGTCCAAGAATTCCGTGCTCAAGTATTCTCCTCCTTGATCACATCAAAGGACATAATA
Organism: Agapanthus africanus; assembly: GCA_030015575.1. Lineage (NCBI taxonomy): Eukaryota > Viridiplantae > Streptophyta > Magnoliopsida > Asparagales > Amaryllidaceae > Agapanthus > Agapanthus africanus. Next base: position 431,791,054 of record JASDDO010000026.1, read on the forward strand.
CTTATACCCGTTTTGGTTCTCTACTTCTAACTTATATTCTGTGAATATCTCAAAAGGTTCGGACTGTAGGGTTCCCAGGCACACTTGTGAAGGTTCATAACGCATCAAACATGCACGAATAAAATTTTACATGTGCCGAACAACCCAAAGACAGGATCTTTGCTAGATAATTAAGGTTTAGCATACAAGATTACATCTTTTAAGCTAAGTGTGAGGGATTACAACCTTTGTAGTGTTAGTGTATATGCCCTAGAGGCCATTACTGTATTATACTAGTTTGTATATTACTTAATGGAAGCTTGGGATATTCACCTTGTATATACAATCTTGCTCAAAATAGTAGTATGCTACTTGGTTTGTTTCTACTTCAATGTGTACATGTGTTTATTTTAGTGTATCGCCTATACACATTAGTGGAGCCCTTAGGATCCTTGCTTGATTACCAGCGTTGTGATGGCAGTCACACTAGTGGGGCTGGGTAATCTATAAGCACATCCTTATGCAGGTCCCTGGTCGCAGGACTATCGAGACAAGGCATCGATACTCCGGAATAGACTAGCGCATGCGCTTCTCATCCCAGTGTGGGAGACGGTCTGTCCCACAGCCGTCGGTACGTCGTACTTGAGATAGTATGCGGGTGCTCGTTGGGTTACGAGTACACTGGACAGGACTCGTCGGGAACTGACTAGTTGGTATTATGCCTATCGTCAGTTATCAGTTCCCAGGTGACATGAGTACAGCTTAGTCCGCTGACTTGACACTGTCACTTCGCCTCGAGTGTGTTCCCACTGTACTTTGATTACTACCCTACCACGGCTCAAAGGAGTCATGCAAACAGGTGGTAGTTGTGTGCAGTCCCGAATCACTTGGAGGCAGTGACGGTTAGACAGGATTCGTCTCTCCCGGTATTGGGGGTTGACATCGCGCTGTGTCTAGGAGAGCCATTACACGAGTAGTCCCTGGCCAGGGCAAACGAGATATACAGGTAGGCTTCCAGTGTTATCTCAGGGTGTTTTGAGCTTCACTCCGACACGACTTGTACCGCTATTGGGGGACTGACGTTTACCACCCCCTAGGCCCGCCATGCGATGTATCAGACGAACAGACCGGACTGTATGGAGAATGTCACATTCAGGCTCAGTAGGAGTTCAGATGGGTTTCGCCTCGTCAGTCTTCTTGTCGGCATCTACCTGGGGACCGTTACGCACAGCTAGTGCCGCTTGCGGTCTGTGGTTAAACCCACTGCCAGCGTAGTGTCGAGTCTTTAGAGTCCCACACAGAAAGCTATTCGTCTTTAGGCAAAAGAGTAGAGGTCGCATGGTTTTGCGACAGGTCGCATGGTTTTGCGACAGGGTTCAGTCACATCCGTGCACTTGTGCACAGTTAGTGTCCGGACAATTTACACTAGCGGGCTTTGGTTTAAGCCAGATCCTAGTGTACGTATTGGGATTGGTTTTATCCAGTTTGCATCCGTGTTCCTCGGAACGCGGATGCGGGTGTGTATGCACAGTTGACGGAGAGACAGAGGCAGAGGATTCTCATTAGGGTTGTTGACCATTAACTGTTGACTATTGACTTTTTACTCAACCCTAATGAGAATATGATATATATATATATATTTAGCAATAATATTAATTAAGTATTATAGTGACATGGTTGTTGGAGGGTTGACTTTGTTGACTTGTTGACTTTGTTGACCGGTTGACTAGGTTGGACTAGTTGACCATCATCATCACAATGGTTGTCATTTTCATGCAAAGACTTTTGCTTGCTTGTTGTAGTTTGCAAAATGAGTGCATAGAAATGATATTGCCTTTGTCATGATATTAACCATCACATAATACTTGGTTGACATTATGGCTAATGATGCTTTTGGATTATGAGAGGGTGAAAGACAAAAGAGAGGCTCATTCTTGCTTGACCTTTCTCTCTCTTGGTTTTGAGCTCTCACCCTCTTGCTCTCACCCTCTTCCTCTTGCTCTCTCTCTCTAGTCTATGGTTCACTTGTCTCATGTGTTGAGAAGCAAGAACCATAGAGCAAAATCCCAACATATTATTCTCTACTCATTCTAGCTCACAAGGCCTAGCAAGCCAAGTGATCTAGTTTCTTCAAAGTCCGAAGAACAAGCCAAAGGTAGAAGCTTTCGGGTGGATCCATCTTCGACGCAAGGAGACGACGAGGTGAGGCCGATCCGAACTCCGGGACGAGTTGAAGACGAAGGAGTTCAAGAAAGGTATAGCCCCCTTAACCGAGTAGGTAAACTCTTGTTAGGTTGTTAGTTAGCAGTTTAACAAAGATCCGGGTTTTGAGTCCATGTTACCGCCTCTAAGAAAATCGTTTTTCACCAAATTCCGCAAGCCCGTAAGTACCGGGAGAGGTAGCATGGACTTACATATAGTCCGCTCCTTCGCTTCACAAGCTCCGAGTAGAAGTCCCTTCGCCACGATCCACGATCTCCCGGACTCAAGAGAGGCTCCACGACTCTAACGATCCATGCTAGCTTGAAGTGTTCCAAATCTCCGATGATCTACGTCGAAGTTTCAATAACTCAAGCTTTCTCACTCTAAAGAGATGAACACACTAATCTCATAGGCTAGATGAGATGAGGATGAGAGAGTAGTATTTATGCTTTCTTTTTAAATCATTTTCTCATAATTTATCATCACAAAATGAATTTCTAGTGAGCTCAAAATCAAGAGAGAAGAAGATGATAATGGAAAATGATTATTCCTTTTGTGATGAATAGAAATAAAAGTATATGATTGATGTATCAACCATGGTCAAGGATGAGTGGCTAATAGTTTGTAGAGAATAAACTAGAGTTAGGGTTTGGTTGGGTTAGCAATGAGTCATCAACAAATATCTTAACCATGACAAAAGAAAAAGCTTCTAGAAAGTGCAAGAAGCAACTAACCCTAATCAAACCCTAACCTCATTTAATCATCCTTAAACATGTTTAATAATAAATCATATCATGTCACAATAATATATATCACATATATATTATATATTTGCAACAAAAGAAAATAATACAATTAACATATATCGCATATATATCAATGTGTCATCCAGTGAGAAAATGAAATAATAAAGCAAGCCAATATTAGATAATGTAATAATATATCATGTATATTATTATACATTAAATCATCGAATCAACACTTGATCCGACGATCCGGCTATATCGAATATAACCGACTACTATATCATGTACCGATTCATCGAATCAACACTTGATCCGATGTCCCGGTTCATATCTAAATATCGCGAGAATGTAATACGGTATCTCATATCGCATTATCCTCGGTCCTGCACATATCACATATGTGCCTCTACTCCGTTTCGCCTGAGCCAAGAAACCTCTGTGCAGGACTCTAAAGAATCGTCAATACGCCTGTAGCAGGTGATGATCATATCAAACACCCACAAGCTGCAAGCGGTCAGCTAAACGTAACAGCCACCCAGGTATTGAGCGATCAGAAGATCAACAAGCTAGCCTGTGCGTTCTCCTGTGAATCCAATCAGTAACACTCCCGTACAGTCCGGTCTATTCGTCTGATATGTCGCATATCAAGTCTAGGGGTGGTAAACGTCAGACCCCAGTAACCGATAAGTCGTGTCGATGTGTGGCTCATAACGGGTCGAGAAACTACTAGTAGCACTTACCAGTAAATCTCTATATCAGCCCTGGCCAGGTACTTCCAGTTATAGCCAATCGAACATAGCACAACATCAACTCCCTATACCGGGAGAGACGAATCCCCTCCTATCGCTCATTGCCTCCATGTGATTCGGGACTGTACCCAAAAGCCACCGTTTTGCACGCCCTCTTGGACGTGGTAAGGTGGAAATCAAAGCACAGTGGGAATCACACAAGACACTATGACGATCTCGGGTCTACAGACTACCCTGTACCAGTGTCACCGGAGAACTGCCATCTGACGTGTTGTATATCACCATCTGGGAGTTCTCGGTGAGTCCGTCCAGTGTACCCAGTCTCCACTGAGCACCCGTACACCATCTCTGATGTCAAACACCGATGGATATGGGATCATCCATCGCCCATCATATGGGTCAAGATGCGTATACGCTAGTCTACTCTGGTGTATCGATGCCCTGTCTCGATATACCCTCGACTAGGAACAGTTAAATGATGTACTCATCGACTACCGTGGCCCCACTAGTATGATCTCATCACAGTCCTAGTAGTCGAGTACAGATCCTAAGGGCTTTATCAACATGTGAGAGTAAGACAGTAAACCAATACAAGCCAATATGTTAAGATAAAGTGAAACCAAATAGCATACTATCATGACGAGCAAGAAAGTCATCCATATATATATCCAAGCATCCATTATAATATACATCATATGTACAACAATGGCCTCTATGGCATATACATAACTAACAATCTCCCACTTGCACTAAGGCCAGCTGCTGTAGTATCTCATACCTAGCATCCTGAATAATCTCTCAAACTGTATCTAGGGAATAGCCTTCGTGAGTGGATCCGCAGTGTTGTTCTTCGTATCTACTCTCCTGACCTCGATCTCCCGGCGATCAACTATCTCCCTGATCAGGTGATACCGCCTCAGAATATGTCTGGACTTCTGATGGGATCTAGGTTCCTTGGCCAAAGCCACAGCTCCATTGTTATCGCAATACAAAGGTATTGGATGCTCAATGGATGGAACCACACCAAGTTCACTAATGAACTTCTTGATCCAGACAGCCTCTTTGGCAGCATCGTTGGCAGCGATGTATTCAGCCTCCATCGTCGAGTCTGCAACGGTATCCTGTTTGGAACTCTTCCAATATACCGCCCCTCCATTAAGGGTTAAGGCAAATCCCGAGTGCGACTTAGAGTCGTCCTTATCACTTTGGAAGCTGGAATCGGTAAAGGACTCCACCCGGAGTTCTCCGTTACCATGCACCAAGAACATGTCTCTAGTCCTTCGCAAGTACTTGAGAATGCTCTTCACAGCTGTCCAGTGACTCTCTCCAGGATCTGCTTGATACCGACTCACTACACTTAGTGAGTATGCTACATCAGGTCTGGTACATAGCATCGTATACATGATAGAGCCTACTGCCAAAGCATAGGGTATCCCTTGCAAGCGAGCTCTCTCCAAATCAGTCTTGGGAGACATCTCTTTGGAGAGAGTGAGTCCAGAGATCATGGGTTGGTTCCTACGCTTGGATTCTTCCATACTAAACCTCTTTAGTATGGTGTCAATGTACCTGGATTGGGACAATCTCAGTATCCGTTTAGATCTATCTCTATAGATCATGATTCTCAATATGCAGGAGGCATCACCTAGATCTTTCATTGAGAATCTCTGTGATAAGAAGAGCTTGACTGATTGCAGCATAGGAATATCATTTCCTATCAAGAGTATGTCATCCACGTACAATACGAGGAAGACAACCTTACCCTATGCTGCCTTCTTATAGATGCAAGGTTCATCTATATTTTTGATGAAGTCAAACTCTTTGACTACAACATCAAAACAGATGTTCCAACTCCGCGATGCTTGCTTTAACCTATAAATGGATTTAAGCAGCTTGCACACCTTTCCGCTGCTCCCATTATCTACGAAGCCCTCTGGCTGAGTCATCTACACGCTCTCTTCTAAATCACCGTTTAGAAAGACGGTCTTAACATCCATTTGCCAGATTTCGTAGTCATGGTATGCAGCAATGGCAAGTAAGATCCGGATGGACTTAAGCATAGCCACTGGAGAAAAGGTTTCGTCATAATCCACACCTGGTCGTTGACGAAAACCCATTGCTACAAGTCTAGCTTTGAAAGTCTCAACTTTTCCATCTACACCAAATTTCTTTTTAAAGATCCACTTGCTCCCTATGGGTTTTACCCCTTCAGGAGCATTTTCCAAAGTCCATACTTTATTGGTGTACATGGATTCCAACTCAGATCGTATTGCATCCAGCCATTTCAAAGAGTCACCACTCATGATGGCCTGCTCGAAACTAGTCGGATCATCATCTTCCATGATGCAATCCTCGCTTCCACCATCAATGAGAAAACCGTAGTATCTCTCAGGTGGATGAGAAACCCTGCTAGATCGGCGGAGAGGCTGGGGTTCGTTGGGTATTACTGAATTCTCTGGTTCCACTAAATCATCTGTTGTAGTTTTTTCTGCTGGAACTTCTTCCAGTTCTACCTCAAAGCCACTAATTTCTTTTGCAAGAAATTCCTTTTCTAAAAAGATGGCGTGCCGAGAAACAAACACCTTTTGTTCTTCGGTATGGTAGAAGATATACCAGCGCGAATGTTTGGGATATCCAATAAACTTGCACAGAATAGACCTTGCGCCAAGTTTGTCCGGATTTTGTGTTTTCATATATGCCGGACAACCCCATATCCTAACATAATTAAGATATGTTCTCTTTCCTTTCCATATCTCAGATGGAGTGGTTAGCACAGATTTGGTGGGAACCATATTCAATAGGTCTGCAGCTGTCTCCAGTGCATACCCCCAGAAGGAAATAGGTAACTCAGCATCGCTCATCATAGATCGCACCATATCTAATAGGGTCCGATTCCTTCGTTCCGATACACCATTGTGCTGTGGTGTATAAGAAGGAGTAAGCTGAGAGAGAATCCCATTCTCTTTTAGATAATCTAGGAACTCACTGCTTAAGTATTCACCTCCTCGATCAGATCGAAGAATCTTAATACTTTTGCCCGTTTGGTTCTCTACTTCGTGCTTATATTCTCTGAATTTCTCAAAAGCTTCAGACTTGTGTTTCATCAGAAACACATGTCCGTATCTAGAGAGATCGTCAGTGAATGTAATGAAGTAGGAAGAACCGTTCCTGGCATGCGTAGACATGGGACCACATACATCACTATGTATCAGTCCTAAGAGTTCTGTAACTCTTTCTCCGTGTCCACTAAAAGGAGCTTTGGTCATTTTTCCTTTGAGACATGAATGGCAAGTATCATAAGATGATAATTCGAACGGATTCAAATAACTATCCTTAAGTAACTTAGCCAGTTGTGTCGCATTGATATGACCAAGTTTACAATGCCACAAGTAGGATTCGTTCATATCTGAACTTTTCCTCTTGTGTGTGTTTTGTATATTCAGGACTGTATTCTGATTCAGAATGAATATGCCATTATGTAACGAGCCTGATGCAATCAACTTTTGATCTAGGAATATGTTCATAACATTATCCTTTACTACAAAATTATATCCTTCTTTACTTAATAAAGAAACTGATATAATATTGCACATCATGTTCGGTATATAATAGCACTCATTTAGAATCAGTGTATTATGACTTGGCAATACAAGGTGATATTCGCCAAATGCTTTGGCTACAATACTTGCACCGTTCCCTACTTGAACGGAATGATCACCTTTTCCGAGTTCTCTACCTTTTCGTACCCCATGTAACAATTTACATATGTGGGATCCTGATCCGGTATCTAATACCCAGGACGTAGGGTGAACTGAAAAACAGTTCTCAATAACTAACACACCCGAAGAAGATGCATCAACATGCATGTTCTTTTGGGCGGCGTGAGAATCCAGATATTCTCCTGTTTCTTGTTCAGTCTTATAACTCTTATAAGAAAGAATGGGTCCAACGTTCCCTTGCTCAGTACAATAATCAGGTTCAGTCAATACATCCATATTATTAGTTTGATTATGGCCTGACATGGTCGCTACCTGGAGAGAGAGAGAGAAGAAAACACTTTAGCGTATGCTCTTGCAAGATTAGATTGGTTATTATCTTATCTAATCAGGATGTCTCCCACTGTTTTTATCAAATCTACCTTCAAACCCTAAAAGGTAAGATTAGCCGGGATTAATTACACCCTACAATTTCGTCAATCTTTCAGCCAGATCAGTGTCGGTACTTTGAGGGAGGTTCCCCGTGCTTTCACACGGACCTAATTAAAGTAAACTTCACTTTTCCAGAGGCGTAACCTTGTTAACACTTTTCTAGACACCTACTTGATCGGCTAATTGTAATGTGTAAAACTCTCCCAGGAGTAACTCTTACTCGCAGTGGGTATCGGGATCCAACTATCTCATAGGAGGTATGCAATCTCATTGCAAATTTCAACATTTGAAATTCCCGATAATATTTTGCCCCTAGTGTCCAATGACCTTAACACAGGCCAACAAATCATAGTGCGCTAGTCAAGTTCAACCCGTCATTTCTTGATTGACTTAAACCCACCCGCACGACCCTTGACGCAGGCCAACAAAGTCGCACGACTACCCTAATCCAATCTGCATCATATGCATAAACAGATAAATACTAGTTAGCTACCGCACACTACGCCTTGACGCAGGCCAACAAGCGTAGCACGAATACTAAATAATATCTATCTGAAATGACGGAGGGCTACGCAGGTTTTTCAGAAAACCCTGAGCGTAATGAACTTGATATCGTTGTAGAATCGAGTAGTTTTTGAAAAAGGAGTGTTTTTTAGGCTTTTCTTAGTTTCGCTAAAGGGGTCACTCCCGGTGAAGGGATCGTCGGCCCTTTCCTCATCGAATAAAGTGCAGGATATATCATATATACCGCTGTGCAAAGAAAAACACTAAAAGCAATCAAAAGACAAACCGAGTTTTGTAGCATCTGCCAGTTTCGCTAAAGAGGTCACTCCCGGTGAAGGGATCTCGGCTCTTTCCTCATCGAATAAGGTGCAGGGCATATCATATATACCGCTGTGCAAAGCAAAACTGTAGCTACCCTTTTTATAAAGTTTTGATTCTACAACATCTTTAGGTTTCTTTTCTTTTTATTAATCTCATTAATAAAATCCTATCATCTTATGCTTCCTAAGCATCACAGAAGAAACGAAAGCAGTAATATTTATATATCAGCATAAATATATAGTATAAGCATTCGTCTCAGGCACTAATATGATCTCATCACAGAACATTGCAGCAGAAGAACATATATGAAATATTGGATATACTAGGACGTCCGTGTTTTCAATACGAGCCTGTATAAAACACGGATTCCACGGTCGCGACGAATAGCCAAACCCACATCCCAAGACCCCTACGAGAGCGGCAAGTAACACCGCCAATTCTAGGGTTAGGAGACCCGGTCTCGACTCCTCGAGATGGCCTTCTACTGGACCCTAGAACCTGGTTACTTATGCCCTCCTCCTTGGGTCCACCTAATGTGGAAAAGTAAATAATATACAACGGTGACATCATCCGCAACCTGGAAGTGCCCCAAATAAAAGAATATTACATTACAAATGAATTTTACATGAATGAAAATAAAAACCCTCATCTCACATAAAACCCCCGGCTATTCAGAACGCGACGATCCAATATAACATATCACAGCAACACATAATATCACATATCATCAACGTAAGTAAACATGCGCATCCCAATTGTCGTTGAAATATAGCAACGAAACCGGCGATATCACATATTACCCTTACGGTCACAGAAGAGAAAGTGAAAAACTACAATATTGGGAATCCACAATCACTTTAGACATCGTAAATCCGAAATATCACATACTTCGCATTTCATGCCTAACCCTATGAATTCCACATATTGTATCACATTCCAGATAAATAGACAGTATTAAACTTTTCTAACAGATAATCAAATACCCAAAATTTCCTAAAGTGCTCAACTCTTGAGCGGAGTTCAAATAATCCCAGAATATGTCACAGTACCAGTGATCCAACCGTAGAAGGGTCAACCCAATGCCTCACATGTGGCACGCCGTACTGCCCCAAACCCGAAGGTTCAAAAGGCAGTTCAAGACGGTCACATAATCGAGTTAAGGTTTGTTGTCTTCTAAAGGGTCCACCGCTTAACTTGTACAATTTTTCCGAAAGATTTAAACCCGATAAAAATTCAACACTTGAAAGTTTGCCGTGCCAGGAAAAAGTGAGTTAATGATATCTGTTCAAACAGTTTAACAGTTTCTAAATATCCGGAAAAAAAATTAACGAATTTAAATATTCCGATCAAATCTACGATTACAAAGCAAACCCCAAAATCTTCAACACTTGAGTCACTTTAAAAATACCCAGAAGCATCAACAAACACCTACGGATATTACCATGAAGCCACGTGTTACAATCCCATAAATCGGCCGCGGAACCGCCGCGGGAAGCAGGTTCCCGCCGCGGTTCCGCCGTGGTTTAGTGGAGTTGTGGGCCCGTGTTTCATGGTAATTCTTAGAATTCCCTGCTGGTTTTTTAAGGTATTTTTAATTCAGAAAAATCCCAGATTTTGAAAAATTTCCAGAGAGGGGGTTATTTTCGTCGGTTCGGGTTCGATCGGAGTTTTAACTTCGTAAACACATCGCCTAATGCTCTAGCTAGGCTCTGATACCACTGTAGGGTTCCCACGCACACTTGTGAAGGTTCATAATGCATCAAACAAGCACGAATAAAATTTTACATGTGCCAAACAACCCAACGAGAGGATCTTTGCTAGATAATTAGGGTTTAGCATACAAGATTACATCTTTTAAGCTAAGTGTGAGGGATTACAACCTTTGTAGTCTGCTCCTTCGCTTCACAAGCTCCGAGTAGAGGTCCCTTCACCGCGATCCACGATCTCCCAGACTCAAGAGAGGCTCCACGACTCTAATGATCCATGCTAGCTTGAAGTGTTCCAAATCTCCGATGATCTACGTCGAAGTTTCAATAACTCAAGCTTTCTCACTCTAAAGAGATGAACACACTAATCTCATGGGCTAGATGAGATGAGGATGAGATAGTAGTATTTATGCTTTCTTTTTAAATCATTTTCTCATAATTTATCATCACAAAATGAATTTCTTGTGAGCTCAAAATCAAGAGAGAAGAAGATGATAATGGAAAATGATTATTCCTTTTGTGATGAATAGAAATAAAAGTATATGATTGATGTATCAACCATGGTCAAGGATGAGTGGCTAATAGTTTGTAGAGAATAAACTAGAGTTAGGGTTTGGTTGGGTTAGCAATGAGTCATCAACAAATATCTTAACCATGACAAAAGAAAAAGCTTCTAGAAAGTGCAAGAAGTAACTAACCCTAATCAAACCCTAACCTCATTTAATCATCCTTAAACATGTTTAATAATAAATCATATCATGTCACAATAATATATATCACATATATATTATATATTTGCAACAAAAGAAAATAATACAATTAACATATATCGCATATATATCAATGTATCGTCCAGTGAGAAAATGAAATAATAAAGCAAGCCAATATTAGATAATGTAATAATATATCATATATATTATTATACATTAAATCATCGAATCAACACTTGATCCGACGATCCGGCTATATCGAATATAACCGACTAATATATCATGTACCGATTCATCGAATCAACACTTGATCCGATGTCCCGGTTCATATCTAAATATCGCGAGAATATAATACGGTATCTCATATCGCATTATCCTCAGTCCTGCACATATCACATATGTGCCTCTACTCCGTTTCGCCTGAGCCAAGAAACCTCTGTGTAGGACTCTAAAGAATCGTCAATACGCCGGTAGCAGGTGATGATCATATCAAACACCCACAAGCTGCAAGCGGTCAGCTAAACGTAACAGCCACCCAGGTATTGAGCGATCAGAAGATCAACAAGCTAGCCTGTGTGTTCTCCTGTGAATCTAATCAGTAAGACTCCCGTACAGTCCGGTCTGTTCGTCTGATATGTCGCATATCAAGTCTAGGGGTGGTAAACGTCAGACCCCAGTAACCGATAAGTCGTGTCGATATGTGGCTCATAACGGGTCGAGAAACTACTAGTAGCACTTACCAGTAAATCTCTATATCAGCCCTGACCAGGGACTTCCAGTTATAGCCAATCGAACACAGCACAACATCAACTCCCTATACCGGGAGAGACGAATCCCCTCCTATCACTCATTGCCTCCATGAGATTCGGGACTGTACCCAAAAGCCACCATTTTGCACGCCCTTTTGGATGTGGTAAGGTGGAAATCAAAGCACAGTAGGAATCACACAAGACACTATGACGATCTCGGGTCTACAGACTACCCTGTACCGGTGTCACCGTAGAACTGCAATCTGACGTATGGTATATCACCATCTGGGAGTTCTCGGCGAGTCCTTCCAGTGTACCCAGTCTCCACTGAGCACCCGTACACCATCTCTGATGTCAAACACCGATGGATATGGGATCATCCATCGCCCATCATATGGGTCAAGATGCGTATACGCTAGTCTACTCTGGTGTATCGATGCCCTGTCTCGATATACCCTCGACTAGGAACAGTTATATGATGTACTCATCGACTACCGTGGCCCCACTAGTATGATCTCATCACAGTCCTAGTAGTCGAGTACAGATCCTAAGGGCTTTATCAACATGTGAGAGTAAGACAGTAAACCAATACATGCCAACATGTTAAGATAAAGTGAAACCAAATAGCATACTATCATGACGAGCAAGAAAGTCATCCATATATATATCCAAGCATCCATTATAATATACATCATATGTACAACAATGGCCTCTATGGCATATACATAACTAACACGGACTTGTGTTTCAACAGGAACATATGTCTGAATCTTGAGAGATTATCAGAGAATGTAATGAAATACAAAGAACCGGTCTTGGCATGTGTAGACAGGGGACCTTCATACATCAACATGTATCATCCCAAGAGTTTACTAACTCTTTCTCTGTTTCTAATAAACAGAGCTGTCGTCATCTTATCTCTGTGACATGACTGGCAATTTTCCCAAGATGTAAATTCAAACTAATTTAAATATGCATCTATATGTAAGTTCAGCTAGTCGGGTCGCATTGATATGACCTAGTCTACAATACCTCAAGAAGGATTTGTTCATTTGTGAACTCTTCCTCTTGTGTGTGTTCCGTATACTAAGAACTGTAGTTTGATTTAGAACATCAATGTTTTTAGATAACGTGCCTGAACCGATCAACTTTTGATATAGGAAATGTTCAAAACATTATCCAACAATACAAAATTATATCCTTTCTTTACTAATAAAGAGACTGATATGATTTTGTATATCAGGTTCGGTATCTAACAACATTCATTCAGAATCAATGTATTTGGAATACAGGGTGACAGTGACCAACAGACTTGGCTGCAACACTTGCACCGTTTCCTGTCTCATGAAACTTATCACCCGTTCTCAGTTCTCTACCTTTCTGTAGCCCTATGTAACATATTACATATCTGGGATCCTGATCTGGTATCAAATACCCAGGACGTAGAGGATACAGAGAAACAGTTCTTTGTAATGAACACACCCGAAGGAGATGCATCATATGCACTTTCTTCGTTTGGGCGTCATAGGAATTCTGCTATTCCCCAATTTCCTGCTCTGTCTTATAACAATTATAAGTTGGAGCGGGACCAACGTTCCCCAGCTCAGTATAACAAGCGGGTTCGGTCAATATAACCGTATTATTATCTTGATTAAGACGTGATATGGTCGCTACCTGGAGAGAGAGAGAAGAAAACACTCAGCGTATGCTCTTGCAAGATCAGATTGGTTATTATTTTATCTAATCAGGATGACTACCACTGTTTTTATCAAATCTTCCTTCAAACCCTAAAAGCAAAGACTAGCCGGGATTAATTACACACTACAAGTTCGCCAATCTTTCAGCCAGTCCAGTGTCGGTACTTTGAGGGAGGTTCCTGTGCTTTCGCACGAACCTAATTAATGTAAACCTCGTTTTCCCAGAGGCGTAACCCCGTTGACACCTTTCTAGACACCTACTTGATCGGCTAATTGTAATGTGTAAAACTCTCCCAGGAGTAACTCTTACTCGCAGCGGGTATCGGGATCCAACTATCTCATAGAAGGTATGCAATCTCATTGCAAATTTCAACACTTGAAATTCCCGATAATATTTTTCCCCTAGCAGCTATATGACCTTAACATAGCCAAAAAATCATAAGTGATAGTCAAGTTCAACCCGTCATTTCCCGGTTGAATTAAACCCACCCGCACGACCCTTAACATAGTCAACAAAGTCGCACGACTACCCTAATCCAATCGCATCATATGCTTATTCAGATAAGCACTAATCAGCTACCGCACACTACGCCTTAACATAGTCAACAAACGTAGCACGAATACTAACTAGTACTTATCTGAAATGACGGAGGGCTACGACAGGTTTTTAATAAAACCTATTGCGTAATGAACTTGATATCGTTGTAGAATCAAATGATTTTGAAATGGAGTGTTTTTTAGGCTTTTCTAGTTTTGCTAAAGGGGTCACTCCCGGTGAAGGGATCGTCGGCCCCTTCCTCGTCGAATGAAGTGCGGGATATATCATATATATCATTGTGTAAAGCAGAAACTATAGAAGCAATCAAAAGACAAACCGAGTGTGTAGCATCTGCCAGTTATTGCTAAAGGGGTCACTCCCGGTGAAGGGATCGTCGGCCCTTTTCTCATCGAATAAGGTGCAGGATATATCATATATACCGCTGTGCAAAGCAAGAACTGTTGCTACCTGTTTTATTTTGAAATTCGATTCTACAACATCTTTAGGTTTCTTTTACTTTCATTAATCATATTAATGAAGTCCCATCAATTAAGTACCTAAACATCACAGATAAAAACGACGTACACTTATGCCATCCGCATTCGCCTCGATGTCCCCTCGTGCACCGTTAGGTTAGGTGACTAACGGCAGAGCGGGGCAGGGCTAGCGCGGGTGTAAAACATAAGTAACATCTATATAATATATCATATATACTATATAAAGTATTTATCACAACATATCAAATGATCACATCACGGATATTGCAGCAAAAGAATCATATGAAACATTGGATATACTAGAACGTCTGTGTTTTCAATACGAGCCAGTATAAAACACGGATTCCACGGTCGCGATGAATAGCCAAACCCACACCCCTAGACCCCTACGAGAGCGGCAAACAACCCTACCAATTCTAGAGTTAGGAGACCCGGAATCGACTCCTCGAGTTGGTCTCCCACTGGACTCCAGAACCCGGTTACTTGTGCCCTCCTCCTTAGGTATATCCTAGTGTGGAAAAGTAAATAATATACAATGGGTGACATCTTCCGCAACCTGGAAGTGCCCCAATAAAAGAATATTACATACAAGTTTTTACATGAATGAAAATGAAAAACACTCATCGCACATAAAAACCCCCGGCTATTCAAACACGACGATCCAATATAACATATCCAGCAACACATAACATCACATGTCATCAACGTAAGTAAATATGCGCATCCAAATTGTCCTTGACATATAGCAACGAAACCGGCGATATCACATATTACACTTACGGTCAAAGAAAAGAAAGTGTAAAACTACAACAGTTGGAATCCGCAATCTATTTAGACATCGCATGCCTAACCAAATGAATTCCTTAGACATCGCATGCCTAACAATTATAAACCCCGCATTTCAGTCTCATTATCGAAAACACTTTTCAATATCATGTCGGACAATTCAACAAGATTCCCGATATTTTGATCGAATGCTCGTCGCAAACTTTAGTAGACGGCCGCACCCCCGATACCGTCGACGAAGTGCACTAAGGCAGAACACCGCTGCCGCGAGCACCCAAACAGATGATTTCGGCGACGGGGTTCTCTTACAGTAACTTGGTTGGGGCTATGGGGTGTGTTAGTGTATATGCCCTAGAGGCCATTACTGTATCATACTAGTTTGTATAATACTTAATGGAAGCTTGGGATAATCACCTTGTATAAACAATCTTGCTCAATATAGTAGTATGCTACTTGGTTTGTTTCTACTGCAATGTGTACATGTGTTTATTTTGCGATATCACCTATACACATTAGTGGAGCCCTTAGGATCTTTGCTTGATTACCAGCGTTGTGATGGCAGTCATACTAGTGGGGGCTGGGTAATCTATAAGCACATCCTTATATAGGTCCCTAGTCGCAGGACTATCGAGACAGGGCATCGATACTCTGGAGTAGACTAGCGTATGCGCTTCTCATCCCAATGTGGGAGATGGTCTGTCCCACAGCCATCAGTACGTCGTACTGGAGATAGTATACGGGTGCTCGTTGGGTTACGAGTACACTGGACAGGACTCGTCGGGAACTGACAGGTTGGTATTATACCTATCGTCAGTTATCAGTTCCCAGGTGACATGAGTACAGCTTAGTCCGCTGACTTGACACTGGCATTTCGCCTCGAGTGTGTTTCCACTGTATTTTGACTACTACCCTACCACGGCTCAAAGGAGTCGTGCAAACAGGTGGTAGTTGGGTGCAGTCCCGAAGCACTTGGAGGCAGTGCCGGTTAGACAAGATTCGTCTCTCCCGGTATTGGGGGTTGACATCGCGCTGTGTCTAGGAGAGCCATTACACGAGTAGTCCCTGGCCAGGGCAAGCGAGATATACTGGTAGGCTTCCAGTGTTATCTCAGGGTGTTTTGGGCTTCACTCCGACACGACTTGTACCGCTATTGGGGGACTGACGTTTACCGCCCCTAGGCCCGACATGCGATGTATCAGACGAACAGACCGGACTGTACGGAGAATGTCACATTCAGACTCAGTAGGAGTTCAGATGGGGTTCACCTCGTCAGCCTTCTTGTCGGCATCTACCTGGGGACCGTTACGCACAGCTAGTGCCGCTTGCGGTCTGTGGTTAAACCCACTGCCAGCGTAGTGTCGAGTCTTTAGAGTCCCACACAGAGGGTATTCACCTCTGGGCAAAACAGAGTAGAGGTCGCATGGTTTTTGCGGCAGGGTTCGTTCTCATCCGTGCACTTGTGCACTTTTGGAGTCCGGACGTATTATACTAGAAGGCTCTGGTTTGAGCCAGATACTGGTATATGTTTTGGGTTTGCTTTTATCTCTCAGTATTCTTGTTCCTCGGAACGAGAATGCAGGTGTGTATGCACAGTTGTTTGAGGCGGAGGAAGAGGTTTTTCATTAGGGTTTCGGAACGGGTGCGTATGCACAGTTGACAGTCGTCTTTTTCCAAACCCTAATGGAATTATGAAATATTAATTAATAATAGTAATTAAATGAAATTATGTCATGGTTGATTTTGTTGACTTGTTGACCATGGTTGACTTGTTGACCATGGTTGAATGTTTGACCATCATCATTGCTTTGCAAGGATACTCCTTGATTCTAGCTTACATTCATTTAATGAAGTGATGATAATGGTCATTCCAAATACAACCATCAACTATTTCATTTGAATTATTATTATTAATTAGATAATTCTTTTTCTTTTGTTATGGTTGCAAGAAGAATGAGCTCATTCTATCATATTCATTCTCTCTCCTCACTTCATCTTCTTCTTCCTCAAGCTCAAGGAGAATCCTTCTCATGTGTTGAGAATCCCTCTCCTTGAAAAGAAAACACCCCTTAGACACTCTCTACTCACTCTAAGATCAAAGGTTTAGCAAGCCGAAGATTCTAGTTCTCTCAAAGTTCGAGAAAGAGCCCGAAGATTGAACCCTCAGGTGGATCCATCTTTGATGGAAGAAGGCGACGAGGAAAGAACCATCAACCTCTACAAAGTTTCAAGAAGAAGGAGTTCAAGTTAGGTATAACCTTTATCCGAGTAGCTAACTCTCCTTTGCATGTTTGCTAGTTTAGTTTAGACACGATCCCGACCTTGTTTAGTCCATGTTGCCCCATGCGCCAAAAATTTGATTTTTATACCGTTTCCGCCTCCCCGTAAGAACCGGGGGTCGCAACGTGGACTTACAGTGGTATCAGAGCCTAACTAAACTTAAACTAGCTTGGTAGCGAAGTGTATGGAAGTTCGAAACGGAAAAATCACAAAAACCGGAAATCAAAAACCCTAAGTTTCTGTTGAAATTTTTTGTGCTCTAAAAGTAAAAAGTTTTACTCCTAAAATCGGCTCAGGGTTTTGTGAGAACACCCACGAAAAACGATCCCAAGAATCCTTCAAGCCGCCGCGGATCCGCGGCCTTAGCTATTCTCTTCGCCGCGGATCCGCCGCCGTTTGGGCTCTTCATGTCATCGTGTTTTGTGCAGTGTTCTTCTGGTAGGGTTTTGGGATTTTTCAAATATGTTATATGTGCCCAGATTTTCCAGAAAAGAAATTTACTTTTGGGGTCCTATAAATCCGTATTTTTTTTCGAACTTCGCTACACTTCGGCTATATTGGTTTTATCTGTGATGTTTGTATGTATTGAACGTCGGCTAATCGCTATAAGTCGATTAGTTGGGGTTATACATCTCTGTGATCTGTGTTTGATATTGGAATGTGCATATGAATGTGTTGGACTGTCGCGGGTGAATAGCCGGGATGGGTGTGAGATGAGCTTTTGTTATTCTTTCATTCATTTGTAATATGTAAATTGATGTAATAATATTATTTGTATGGCCGCACAACCGGGTCGGGGTTGTAGCCGTCATTGTATAATTCTTTTTACTATTTTTGCTCCTAGGTTAGACCCATGGAGGGGTGCACAAACTACCGGGTTCTTGGCGGGTAGTTTGCCGCACCCGTAGGGGTCTTGGGTGGGGTTTTGGCTATTCACCGCGACCGTGTAATCCGCTTTTCGTTGCAGGCTTGAACGGATTGCGGATTCCTAGTATATCCAATGTATTCATCTGTGATCTGTAATGTCTATCATTGCTTTATATTTAGGCGTTGCTTATGTTTTACAGCCGCGCTAGCCTAGCCCCCGCTCTGTCATTAGTTAAGTAACCTAACGGGTGATGACGGGACCCCGTGGCGAATGCGAATGGCATAAGCGTACGTCATATTTTGGTTGTTTTCTGCAATGGTAGGATTAAATGATGGGACGCATTAAAAGAACTAATGCAAGAATATCACGCATTAAAAGAACTAATGCAAGATAATAAACCAAGTTAAAGTCGTTGGAACACTTTCGAAAAACCACTCGGTTCTTTTCAAAACTAACTTTTAAATGCGGAGCTTGAGCCACTCCTTCTAAAAGCTATCTCGTTCCATCGATTATATCAAGTTCACTACGTTCACGGTTTCGCCAAAACCATTCGTAGCCCTCCGTCGTTTCGTATGAATATTCAATAGTATTCAAGCTATGTTTGTTGACCTTCGTCAAGGCATAGAGGTTGGTAGCTGTTGGGTGTTCATATGTAGCATAGATAGATGCGTTGGTTTGGGACAGTCGTATTGCCTTGTTGACCTTCGTCAAGGGTATATACGGATGGGTTCAAATTAACCTGGAAAATGACGGGCAGAACTTCACATGTGACTTATGATTTGTTGACCTTCGTCAAGGTCATAAGAGCAAGGGGCAAAAATCCACATCGGGAGTTTCATAAGTACTGAAACTTGCTAGATTTGCATACCATTTGGAGTGTGATGATTCTGGTAGGATTCCTTCAGTTTCGTCACGCGATGATATTTGGATCCCGATCCTACTGTGAGTATATGCTACTCCTCGGGAAATTTCTCACTAAACGATCAATGCTATAAACCTAGTAGGTGCCTAGAAAGGTGTTAGCGGGGCTACGCCTCCAGGGAAAAGAGGTTCTTAAATTAAGGAACTTCGCGAAAGCGTTGGAAAACCTCCCTCGAAGTACCGACACTGGCCTGTCTGAACGGTTAAGCAAGTATTGTACGGTGGGATTGATCCCGACTGATTCTTCCTTTATGGTTTGAGGAGGGATTCGAGAGACAGTGGGAGCCATCCTGTTTAGACAAATTAAAAACCACTCTAAACTTGCAAGAGCATCATGCTAAAGTGTTTCTTCTCTCTCCCCCTGCAGCGACCAAATCGAAATGACTGGACTTAAGTTACTTCTAGATAAAAACATACTGACAGGGCCAAACTACAAAGATTGGCTCAGGAATGTCAAAATGGCAATCACTTACGACAAGCTGGGGTATCTACTTACCACCAAAGCTCCCCCCGTCCCAGGTCCCACCTCCAGCGTCGCGGATAAGGAAATCCGTAAGACTTGGGAGATTGATTGCGCGAAGGCCAGGTGCCTCGTGCTTGCCTCTATGGACAACGAACATCAGAGGATGCACGAGAATATGGACTTAGAATCCATATTTCTTCATACAAAAGAACTGTATGGAGAGCAGTCTCGTATCGCAACATACGAAGTGTCGAAAAAGTTATTTTCGGCAAAGTTGGCCGTCGGATCATCGGTAGCGGACCACGTGCTTAAGATGATTGGCTACATTGAGGAGCTCGCGGAACTTGGGACCACGTTGGAAAGTATACGGATTTAATTCTCCAGTCCCTTCCATCCACTTACGCCCAGTTTATACTGAACTTCAACTTACAAGAAAAGGAAGTTGAACTTTCAGAACTCCTCAACATGCTGAGGAGCGCAGAGGGCACCCTACAGAAAGGTAGGGAAACACCCGCTTTGTTTGTAGGAGGATCTTCTTCTTCTAGGTCCAAGGCGAAAGCCAAGGGAAAGAGGAAGAAAGCCCCCGCCAAACCAAGGGGCGGTGTTAGTAAAGTGGGTACGAAGGGAAAAGAAATGGCAACAAAGATTGTGGGGAAGCTTGTGGGCAAAGAAGAATGCTTCTATTGTCATAAGAGTGGACACTGGAAGAAAGATTGCAGGGCTTGGAAGGCCAGGACACAGGAACTGAAGCAGGTTGCGGCTTCAGCTTCAGGTGTGTATGTTATTGAAAACTGTCTTTCGATAAACTCTACTTCCTGGGTATTGGATACCGGATCAGGATCTCATATCTGTAATTCTTTGCAGGCGTTGAGAAACCGTAGGGTTTTGAAGGCAGGTGACATGACCCTCAGAGTTGCGAACGGAGCTAGCATGGATGCTAAAGCCGTGGGGGACTATCACCTGGGAATGTCAGATGGACATGTTTTGGTTTTGCGTAATTGCTTTTTTGTACCCAAAGCAACTTGTAATATCATTTCTGTATCTTTGGTTTCTAAAGAAGCTTATGAATTTGCGTTTGTAAGTAATGTTGTAAACATTCACCTTAATCAAGTTCTGATTGGGTCAGGTACACTGAGCAATGGTATATACGTATTAAACCAACCACAGATTTTCAATGTCCAGAATACACACAAAAGAAAGTCTCCAGATATCAATCAGGCTTTCTTATGGCATTGTAGACTGGGTCACATCAATGAGACACGGTTGACTAAGTTACATAAAGAAGGATACTTGGATCCGTTCGAGTATCAGTCTTATGGCACTTGTGAATCTTGTCTCATGGGAAAGATGACAAAGACTCCGTTCACTGGACACGGAGAAAGAGCGAGCGAGCTCTTGGGACTCATACACAGTGACGTGTGTGGTCCAATGTCTACACATGCGCGAAGCGGTTATTCATACTTCATTACTTTCACAGACGATTTCTCTAGGTATGGACATGTCTTCTTAATGAAGCACAAATCCGAGGCCTTTGAGAAATTTCGGGATTACAAGAATGAAGTTGAAAAACAAACAGGCAAAAGTATTAAGATTCTAAGATCGGATCGAGGTGGTGAATACTTGAGTGCCGAGTTCCTGGACTATTTAAAAGAGAATGGAATTCTCTCTCAGCGTACTCCTCCATACACTCCGCAACATAACGGTGTATCGGAAAGAAGGAATCGAACCCTATTGGATATGGTTCGTTCCATGATGAGTAAGGCTGAGTTACCGCGATCTTTCTGGGGCTATGCACTAGAAGCAGCTGCATATCTCTTGAACAAGGCTCCCACCAAGACTGTGCCTACCACTCCATATCAGATGTGGAGTGGGAAGAAACCCTGTCTTAAGTACCTTAAGATATGGGGATGTCCAGCTTTTGTAAAAAAGCAGCATGCGGACAAGCTCGAGGCACGTTCAGTACAGTGTAAGTTTGTGGGATACCCAAAGAACTCCAGGGGGTATCTGTTCTATTCCGCTGAGGAACAAAAGGTTTTTGTTTCTCAACATGCCCACTTCTTGGAAACTGAGTTTTTGGAAACCCAGATAAGTGGGAACGTAATAGAACTGGAAGAAATTCCAGAACCACAAGCTATTACTGAAAGCTTGGAAGAGCCAGTAAGTTCAAAAGAACAGGACATTCCTACGCCGCTCCGCAGGAGTAGTAGGCAGTCTCATCGGCCCGAGAGATACTACGGTTTTCTCATAGACGGGGATAGAGAGGATTGCATCATAGATTTTGATGAGCCTACTAGCTTCCAACAGGCCGTTCAGAGTGTTGAGTCGGTAAAATGGCTGGATGCAATGCGGACCGAAATGGAGTCCATGTACACCAACAAAGTATGGACGTTGGACATTGCTCCAGACGGGGTAAAACCCGTAGGATGCAAGTGGATCTTCAAAAGGAAGATTGGTGTAGATGGACAGGTTGAGACCTATAAAGCTAGACTTGTAGCAAAGGGTTTCCGTCAAAGACCTAGCTTGGACTATGACGAAACCTTTTCTCCAGTGGCTATGCTGAAATCCATTCGGATCCTTCTTGCCATTGCTGCCTTCCACGATTATGAGATTTGGCAGATGGACGTAAAAACCGCTTTTCTAAATGGAAATTTAGAGGAGTGTGTCTATATGGACCAGCCAAAGGGTTTCATTCAGAGTGGGAGCAGCGGAAAAGTGTGCAAGTTGCTTAAGTCCATTTATGGACTAAAGCAGGCATCGCGGAGTTGGAACATCTGTTTTGATGAGACGGTCAAGGAATTTGGCTTTATCAAAAATCCAGATGAACCATGCATCTATAGTAGATTTGTAGCGAGAACTGTAGTATTCCTCGTTTTATACGTGGATGACATTCTCTTAATAGGAAATGACATTCCTATGCTACAATCTGTCAAGGGATTCTTGTCACACAGGTTCTCCATGAAAGACCTGGGTGATGCCTCTTACATCCTGGGGATCCGGATCCATCGTGATATATCCAAGAGGATATTAGGACTTTCACAGTTCAGGTACATCGACACCGTACTGAAAAGATTCAGTATGGAAGATTCCAAGCGCGGTAATCTACCGGCTTGTCACGGAATCACCCTCTCTAAAGAGATGTCCCCCAAGACTGATTTGGAGAGGGATCGCATGTCTATTATACCCTACGCTTCTGCGGTAGGCTCTATAATGTATGCGATGTTGTGTACCAGACCGGATGTAGCTTATGCACTGAGTGTGGTAAGCAGGTATCAGTCAAACCCTGGGGATAAACACTGGATAGCGGTAAAGAACATTCTCAAGTACCTGAGAAGGACTAAGGAGATGTTCTTGGTGTATGGCGGAAAAGACCTCCAGATCGAGGCCTTTGCTGACTCCAGCTTCCAGAGTGACAAGGATGATTCCAAGTCCATGTCGGGTTTTGTCTTTACCCTCAATGGAGGGGCGGTGTGTTGGAAGAGTTCCAAACAGGAAACCGTTGCGGACTCGACGATGGAAGCGGAATATATCGCTGCATCTGATGCCGCAAAAGAAGCTGTCTGGATGAGGAAGTTCTTGAAAGAACTTCAGGTGGTTCCGTCCATTGTTGACCCAATACCTCTGTATTGCGACAACAACGGGGCTATAGCTTTAGCGAAGGAACCCAGGTCCCATCAGAGATCCAGGCACATCTTGAGGCGGTATCACCTGATCAGCGAGATCGTGGATCGGAAGGAGATCGAGGTTCGGAGGGTTGCTTCAGAAGAAAACACTGCAGATCTATTCACCAAGGCCCTACCCCAGACTCAGTTCGAGCGGCTGATCGAGATGATAGGTCTTCGATACGCCAGTACATGGCCTTAGTGCAAGTGGGAGATTGTTAGTGTATATGCCCTAGAGGCCATTACTGTATCAAAGTAGTTTGTATATTACTTAATGGAAGCTTGGGATATTCACCTTGTATAAACAATCTTGCTCAATATAGTAGTATGCTACTTGGTTTGTTTCTACTTCAATGTGTACATGTGTTTATTTTGCGATATCACCTATACACATTAGTGGAGACCTTAGGATCTTTGCTTGATTACCAGCGTTGTGATGGCAGTCACACTAGTGGGGGCTGGGTAATCTATAAGCACATCCTTATACAGGTCCCTAGTCGCAGGACTATCAAGACAGGGCATCGATACTCCGGAGTAGACTAGCGTATGCGCTTCTCATCCCAATGTGGGAGATGGTCTGTCCCACAGCCATCAGTACGTCGTACTGGAGATAGTATACGGGTGCTCGTTGGGTTACGAGTACACTGGACAGGACTCGTCGGGAACTGACAGGTTGGTATTATACCTATCGTCAGTTATCAGTTCCCAGGTGACATGAGTACAGCTTAGTCCGCTGACTTGACACTAGCACTTCGCCTCGAGTGTGTTCCCACTGTATTTTGACTACTACCCTACCACGGCTCAAAGGAGTCGTGCAAACAGGTGGTAGTTGGGTGCAGTCCCGAAGCACTTGGAGGCAGTGCCGGTTAGACAGGATTCGTCTCTCCCGGTATTAGGGGTTGACATCGCGCTGGGTCTAGGAGAGCCATTACACGAGTAGTCCCTGGCCAGGGCAAGCGAGATATACTGGTAGGCTTCCAGTGTTATCTCAGGGTGTTTTGGGCTTCACTCCGACACAACTTGTACCGCTATTGGGGGACTGACGTTTACCGCCCCCTAGGCCCGACATGCGATGTATCAGAAGAACAGACCGGACTGTACGGAGAATGTCACATTCAGACTCAGTAGGAGTTCAGATGGGGTTCACCTCGTCAGCCTTCTTGTCGGCATCTACCTGGGGACCGTTACGCACAGCTAGTGCCGCTTGCGGTCTGTGGTTAAACCCACTGCCAGTGTAGTGTCGAGTCTTTAGAGTCCCACACAGAGGGTATTCGCCTCTGGGTAAAACAGAGTAGAGGTCGCATGGTTTTTGCGGCAGGGTTCGTTCTCATCCGTGCATTTGTGCACTTTTAGAGTCCGGACGGATTATACTAGCAGGCTCTGGTTTGAGCCAGATACTGGTATATGTTTTGGGGTTGCTTTTATCTCTCAGTATTCTTGTTCCTCGGAACGTGAATGCAGGTGTGTATGCACAGTTGTTTGAGGCGGAGGAAGAGGTTTTTCATTAGGGTTTCGGAACGGATGCGTATGCACAGTTGACAGTCATCTTTTTCCAAACCCAAATAGAATTATGAAATATCAATTAATAATAGTAATTAAATGAAATTGTGTCATGGTTGATTTTGTTGACTTGTTGACCATGGTTGACTTGTTGACCATGGTTGAATGTTTGACCATCATCATTGCTTTGCAAGGATACTCCTTGATTCTAGCTTACATTCATTTAATGAAGTGATGATAATGGTCATTCCAAATACAACCATCAACTATTTCATTTGAATTATTATTATTAATTAGATAATTCTTTTTCTTTTGTTATGGTTGCAAGAAGAAAAAGAGCTCATTCTATCATATTCATTCTCTCTCCTCACTTCATCTTCTTCTTCCTCAAGCTCAAGGAGAATCCTTCTCATGTGTTGAGAATCCCTCTCCTTGAAAAGAAAACACCCCTTAGACACTCTCTACTCACTCTAGGATCAAAGGTTTAGCAAGCCGAAGATTCTAGTTCTCTCAAAGTTCGAGAAAGAGCCCGAAGGTTGAACCCTCAGGTGGATCCATCTTTGACGGAAGAAGGCGACGTGGAAAGAACCATCAACCTCTACAAGGTTTCAAGAAGAAGGAGTTCAAGTTAGGTATAACCTTTATCCGAGTAGCTAACTCTCCTTTGCATGTTTGCTAGTTTAGTTTAGACACGTTCCCGACCTTGTTTAGTTCAGACACGATCCCGACCATGTTTAGTTCATGTTGCCCCATGCGCCAAAAATTTGATTTTTATACCGTTTCCGCCTCCCCGTAAGAACCGGGGGTCGCAACGTGGACTTACAGGGTGTAGCTGTCTATTAAGTTTATCTGGCGAGTATCCGTATACGCTACGTGATTGCGACGGACTTTTGATCGCATCAAAATTCCGTGGCAACCGATCAAGTAGGACTAAAGTGTTATGTTTATAACATTCATTCAGTTATCTCATAACTATTTATGGATTCCAAATATTGTATCACATTCCTGATAAACAGAAAATGTTAAACTTTCCGATCGAACAGTCAAACACCCAAGTTTTCCCGAAACAGCTCAACACATGAAATAAGTTTAAGAACATTCACTTCATGCCACAGTACCAATGGTCCAGCTGTAGAAGGGTCAAGCCAACGCCTCACATGTGGCATGCCGTATTGCCCCAAACCCTAAGGTTCAAAGGGCAGTTCAAGACGGTCACATAATCGAGTTAAGGTTTGTTGTCTTCTAAAGGGTCCATCGCGTTACTTGCACTACTTGGAACGTCTTTAAACTACGGAAAAATCCAACACTTGGAAATTTTTTGGCAGGGGAAAAATTGGGTATTTATATCCGGTCGAACTTTTTAACATATTCATAAATTATCCGGAAAAACACATAGACAAAGTTAAATGATCCGATCGAATCATCGAAGCCCCAAAACACCCCAGAAAACTCAACTCTTGAGTGCAAATTAAAAATTCCCAGGAAACTCAACACCAAAAGAAACAAATTACTGTGCAAAAATTGAAGGCTAATCTAATCATATGGCCGCGGAACCGCCGCAGAAGCCAAGCTTCTGCCGCGGTTACGCCGCGCTTTAGACGTATCACTTTGTCGTTTTGCACTCTAATTCTTTGAACTTCGTGCTGAATTTTTTAAGCATTTTTAATCTGGAAAAAACCCAGTTTTGAAAAAATGTACAGAGAGGGGTATTCGGTTAGGGTTTCGAGTTCGAACAGACTTCTAGCATCGTCTACTCATCGCCTAAGGCTCTAGCTAGGCTCTGATACCACTGTAGGGTTCCTAGGCACACTCAAGAGGTTCCACAAGGTATCAACCATGCCAAATTCAAATTTTAGGTGCCGAGAAACCCTAAGCAAAGATCGTTAACTAGAGTTTAGGCGAAACTACAAGCTAGTTAACAACTTAACTACTAAGTGAACGGAAATACAACCTTTGTAGATCCGGTCCTCCACCTCCATAGCTCCGCGTTGACGTTCCTCCGCTGCGATCATCGGATCCCGGACTCTAGTAATGGTTTCGTCGAAGAAATGATCGGGCTAGGTCGTCGACTTTGATGCCGAAGATGATCTACGTCGAGGCAACACAAGATCAAGCTCCAACTTCACCAAGCCATGAAACTTGTGAAGAAAACACCCTATACTACTTGGCAGGTGGTAGAAGATGAAGAAATAGGAATTGGGTTCACTTTAGAATTGGATTTCTCAGTTTTTTTCTCAATTCACCATTGAAGCAAGCAAGCTTCTTTCTTCTCGAAGAAGAAGAAGAAGAAGAAAAAGAAAATGATAAGTATATTGAATAATGGAAATAAAGTCATTCTTATCATTTTAGCAACCATGGTTAAGTGTAGAGAATAAACTAGGGTTAGGTGAATGGTTAGGTTAGGCAAAAGAAACAAAAATGGTTGAACTTTTCAAAGCTTCATGAAGCTTCAACGTAAATCCAAAAGAAGCAACCATTTCTTTTTCCTTTGCCAAAAAGAATATAGAAAATAAATGAATAATTAAATCAAAACCCTAACCATTAACATAACCATGGTTTAATCATACACACCCAAGTTTGCATGTATCTTCAAATATGATACAAACTAGTGCACAAAACTATATCATATATACAATGTGCACATCAAGTGAGAAAATCCATCTTAAGTGAACCAATACTAGTTAATGAAAAGTAATATATCAAATATATAATTACACATTAAATCATTAAATCAACACTTGATTTAACGATCCGGTCATATCGCATATGACCGACTAATATCCAATTTATCGACTTATCGAATCAATCATCGATTCGATAACTAGGTTATATCGCATACAACTAATCGATACATACATCGCGAGAATAGAATACAGTATCACATACTGGTATTATTCTCGGTCCCGCACATATCTCATATGCGCTCCTATTTCGTTTTGCTTGAGCCAGGAAACCTCTTTGTAGGACTCTAAAGACTCGTCAATACGCCGGCAGCAGGTGATGATCATATCAAACACCCACAAGCCGCAAGCGGTCTGCTAAACGTAACGGCCACCCGGGTATTGAGCGATCAGAAAATCAACGAGCAAGCCCGCTCACACTCCTATGAATCCAACCAGTAACACTTACCGTACAGTCCGGTCTGTTCGTCTGATATGTCGCATATCTCGCCTAGGAGTGGTAAACGTCAGACCCCAGCAGCTCGATAAGTCGTGTCGATATGAGGTATATAACAATTCGAGAAACTACTGGTAACACTTACCAGTAAATCTCAGCAACCCTGGCCAGGGATTTCCGGTTATAGCCAATCGAACACAGCGCAACATCAACTCCTTATACCGGGAGAGACGAATCCCCTCCTATCGCTCATTGCCTCCATGTGACTCGGGACTGTACCCAAAAACCACCGTTTTGCATGCCCTCTTGGACGTGGTAAGGTGGAAATCAAAGCATAGTGGGAATCACACAAAACTCTATGACGATCTCGGGTCAACAGACTACTCTGTACCAGTGTAACCAGAGAACTGCCACCTGACGTAAGTTATAATACCATCTGGGAGTTCTCGGCGAGTCCGTCCAGTGTACCCAGTCTCCACTGAGCATCCGTATATCATCTCTGATGTCAAACACCAATGGATATGGGATCATCCATCGCCCATCTGTATGGGTCGAGAAGGTATACGCTAGTCTACACTGGTATATCGATGCCCCGTCTCGATACACCCTCGGCTAGGGACCTTGAAGGATGTACTTATGGACTACCATGTCCTAACTAGTATGATCTGCATCATAGTCCAGGTAGTCAAGTACACATCCTAAGGTCTTTACCAACATTTAACAGAGAGACAATCAGTATACACGTTAAGGTAAAGAGCAACCAGATAGCATACTATCATGTCGAGCAAGAAAGTCCTCCCTATATATGTCCAAGCATCCACTACAATATATATCCTATGTATAGTAATGGCCTCTAGAGCATACATATAACTAATACACCTCATATGTTGCTGCACTTGATTTCGGAGGATTTGGGAACCGCATGATATATTTTAAAACTGGATTCATTTAAAAGAGCGGTTTTCCCTTAATATGCTCATATTGCTGTTTTATGTTGCATATGTTAGTTTTCATGGATTTACGCATTGAGATATGGATTTCATATGATTTATGGATTTGAAAACCATGGGAGTATT
The DNA here is from genome assembly GCA_030015575.1 of Agapanthus africanus. Lineage (NCBI taxonomy): Eukaryota > Viridiplantae > Streptophyta > Magnoliopsida > Asparagales > Amaryllidaceae > Agapanthus > Agapanthus africanus. Next base: position 431,820,264 of record JASDDO010000026.1, read on the forward strand.
TCAAGAAACTATGTATTGTTTGAAAACCCGGTTTCTCTTGATATGATATTTCAATGCGTCCACCATGAGATTTCTCGGTTCTGCGATTTGTAATATATACCCGATGCGAGGACTGAGTAGGCCGTGTGCGGGTACATGGTGGAGCCCGGTATGGTACCCCGAGACAAGAAAGGTATGTCGATGGACAAGCCGATGAGCCTGGCAGGGGATGCGCACTGCCTACCGGTGATAGTATTTGGACTCGGCGGTTATCTAGAGGATACCGACCGGAGTCATGAGATGGATTTAGGCCGACCCGTTCTGCCGGAGCCCGCGTGCCAATCCCGTAGACGGAGCCTATTATATGAGGATTTACATGTCGATGTTAGACACGGGTTTCATGATGTTTCGAGTGTCGGTGTTATACACTCTGGTTTATATGATTTTGTTGTGTCGCGAGGGATACACGTTAATTTATATCCTCATATTTACCTGCATATGCTTTTATGATATTTACATGCAGGAGTTTTTGTGTCAGAGGTTGACACGTGGACGAAATCCACTGCATACATGTATTGATTATATTGTGGACGGGATCCACTGCATACATGCATTGATTTTATTACTGGACGAAATCTACCTGCTTACATGCATTGATTATATTGTTGGATGTTATCCACTTGCTGATAGGCATTTATTTTGTGTTGGCACTTATGCAGATACGGTCACCCTAGATATCATATTATTATCTTTATGATATAGTTGACTTAAGAATCGTTGTCTATTTCGATTTCTAGCTGGTGATGTTTTTCTATTCACGAGTTGGCAACTCACCCCTGTTGAGTCACAGTTCTTGCAGGTTGACCGTAGGGATCCGTTGCGGCATCGCTGGCACACAGCTGTTTTTGGGTGACTTGCTTGTGGTAGGTGGTACATGTTGGATCGTGCTCCTCTTGTATTCATTATTCATATTGTATCTAGTCAACTCCATCAATTCAGAAACTAGTAATTGTATATGTTGAAGAATTTGAAGACTTGTAGTAGCGAGACTTGAGTGATGGGTTTTATGTTCGCTTTTGGGGTTGATGTCTTGCTTTACTTTATTTCCTTGTGTGGATCTTCGTCGTTGGGCGTCGTATACTTGTTTTTTTACTTGCGGTGGTTTTTTCTGCCGTTGGGCGTGATTTGTTCCCGTTTGGGGATGCTTTATTATATTCTGTGTTGTATCCGTTTTCGGGGTTACTTTTTACAAAGGAGGTGCTGCCCATTTTTTTTCAAAAGACAAAACATAATTTATTGTATTTTTATTTCTTAAAAAGGTTTAGATTTCTGGGTTTCAGCTTACTTGAATTACGTTACGCCTATAGACGTCGCATGAATTAAGTGCTGGTCACGAGCTAATATTTTGGGTCGTGACAACACGGTACATGAGTTCGCATGATCAGTTTGACCCGTCAATCGGAGGTTCTCTCACTCCAAAGACGAAGGGTAATTAACGGCAGCTTAGTCCGCGGCTGCCAGAGATTCGGATACCCATAATCAATAAACCCCCGCCTACCCTAGGCAGGGGGAATCTGTAGTACGCCTGACAAGTGCATGCATATTCCCATCTCAATGGCGTGGCGAAAAACACCCTACAGATTCTGGCACGCCCAGTGGGATCCTTCTCTCCACCTATATCTCGGGTCAAGTGTTCATGCGAACTCATTTAACATATATGACGATGTTTGTACTGAAATAATATTTTTTACGTGCAGCAATCAACTTTCAACGACGATGTCTTCTAAGATGAATTTGGCTTCCGACATGACCCCGATCTCGTACGTGGTCAAGATCAATGCCCGCGTGGTTCTCCCTGCCAGTCTCAGCCGGTAATGGGAGGAGTCACCGCATTAATTTGGTTCGGTCATCATCTGCCCTGCTGGAAGCGCTCATCTGGCGGAGGTCATAGCAAACCAACCGGCCAAACCGACCTCAAGGGAAAGGAGGCCGAACGTTGTGGTCGCCAAATCATCCTACCCCAAATGCAAATTTGTATTCGAACAGCTCTCCACTGTTCCGACTGGGGGAAAGGCCGTCAACACCAATGGGCCACAAAGCTGCTCCATCGAGCTCAGATGGTGCCCTTGACAATCGTGCGAACGGGCATCTTCTCTGGCTTCTCTGTCAATCGGTCTACGGCGTCTTCCCTAAGAGCCGAAGTGTGCCAAGTGCTTAAAACAGAAAGTTAAGGCAGAAGCGGCTCAGGTATCAAGCCAACAAAAGGGCCATGACTTTAGCCATATGGAATCTTATGAGGTTTTAAGTGCAGGGTTACCCGTGATGACGGCTGATTCAGCCGTAAAAATCAGCAATTTCTTCGAACCACTGAAGTTGGTTCAGAAAAATGCCTTGACCGCCAGAACCAAAAAGACAGCGGTCCGAAGGTTGCTACAAAAAGACGTGTCCCAGACCCAACAGAGAAAGTACGACACTGTCTCTTCAAAAGTCTATCAGGTGCTCTATGCGGCGCGAATACAGCGGGGCAAAACCAAAAATGAAGCGTCAGCACCATTAAAGAATCCGGCCAGGCCAGCCGCCTTCAGTCGACTGCCCATTACCGAAACAGGTGGGTCAAGACAGCGATCCGTGAAATTAGCCGCCGATAATAAAAGATGGCTGGATATGTTATCCATACGGTGTATATAGCGGGAAGGCGCCCCAGCCACAACCTTCGCAGCAAAAGCAAGGATGGGACCACCACATCCCAAGCCCAATCTGGCTTGAATGTAGTTGCCGCTTCCCAAGAACAGCCGCCTCCATTGAATGATGAAAATCCTCTCGATCAGGATGATAGGCAGAAAGAACCCTCGGTCCATATAGAGTCAAGCTCGGACAGAGAGGAAGAGCCGACTTTCCGCCCCAGGACCGTAGAGCAAGAGCTGCTTCAAGAGCTTCGAAAGCAGCTCAGGAGCAAAGATAAAGAAATTAACAAGCTTTACTCCAAAATCAATGACCTGACGAATGTTGTGATGCAGCTCACGGCTCAAATTGCTCGAGCGCCTTCCAATTAGGCGCATGTATCTACTCATGAGCCAGGTTATGGCAACCCAAAGCGACCGATGCATGTCCTCTTGGGTCCAATATTGGGTGAGCCGCATGAAAGCCAGCCACATTCCGCTTCTAGGGACGCCTTGGCCCCAGATAGCACTATCCCGCTAACACTAGATCGAATAATGGATTTGGTCACTAGAAAAGTTAGAACATTTGTAGCCGAAGACGAAGCTCAGAAAGAAATTGGCAGTAGTGGGCGGCCATATCCCACACAGTACGATATGATTGAGTTCCCTAACGGTTACGTCTTTCCTAAATTCGGAAGATTTGATGGGACGGGAAACGCAAATCAGCACATTGCCCACTTTAAAGCATCTTGCGAAAATACAGAGAGGCAATGATGCGCTCCTTCTTCGTCAGTTTGTCAATAGCCTGACTGGTGTTGCTTTCGACTGGTATGCGAGTATACCAGACGGGCCCATCACTACCTTTGCCCGAATGGAGTCTCTATTTCGGCAAATGTTCATGAGTGTCAGTGATAAAATCTCCATTGCTGATCTTGTGAGGACCAAGACGGGGAAGAATGAAAGCAACACCGACTTTATCGCCCGATGGCGTAATCTCGCGGTAAGTGCAAACCACCACTGGAGCAGGAAGTCCGTCAGCCTTCTCATTGGGAACCTCAGCAATTGGATGGTCGCATTCTTGTGTACAACAGGCCTCAAGATGTTTCAGGAGATAACCAAGAAAGTACAAATGCTGGAACACTAGAAACAAGAGTCTAACCTAGACTCTCCAAGAGACAAGACTTGGAAAAGCAGAGGGACGACAACCGTAGAAGCAGGATTCCAGCAGTACCAATGTCATCAATGCATCCGACAATGAAGGCAAGCGAAAGGCAGGCGATTCCAAATCCAACCGGTCTCGAAAGCCATTGATGGGAGGATAAAGGCCTTCCCTATAGGAGAAAAAGAACAAGGTTTACTCTTTCAGAAGGTAAAAGGTCCGCAAGATATTCAAAGATGCCTTGAACAATGGTCTACAATTGCCGGAGTCAAAGAGACTGCATGAAACAAAAATGACCGACAATCCCCTGTATTGCCCGTACCACAGAGTAGTGAGCCACGCGATCAAGGATTGCTATATTTTCAAAGACTGGGTCGAGAAGCAGTACAAGACTGGATAGATCGAGCTGTCCAAGAGTGTGTTGGTAAAGAACAAATATGCAACCACCAACTTTATACAGACACAAGATGAAGCCTTCTAGGAGCAGACAGCTGAACCCGCTGCCCTGAGAAATGAAAATGACTCACCGCAGCCTCCGTGGAGTACGCACATATCTAATTATATGAAGAAGATGCTAAAGCTACTTCGGAAAGAGCCCAAAACGGAATGGGAAGGGCAGAAGAAGCCTACCATTCCAACTGCCAATTCGGCTCCATCGAGCTCAAAATCCAAAATGATTAAGAAGAAGAAAATTGCATCTCGACGCGAAAAAGAGTCTGTAGGGAGATCGACCATTCAAAAATATATCGATTCCTTCGAAGACTATGAACAGAAGGAAAGAACTCTGATTCAATTGAAGGAGTTCCTCCCTTTAGAAGCAGCTGAAATTCTGGAGGAGTTAGAAGAAGACTCCAATGAAGAGATCCCTATAGTGACCTGCTACGCCATCCATCTTGGCAGCGAATCTGAAGAGGAGCTCTGTTTTCACGAAGAAGATGAGGAGCTTGCTACAAAAGCCAACCAAATCCAGCTCAGAAGCCGCAAGGCTCTACCGCCAAATCAGGGCAACGCCCCAAAAGAAAGGAAAAACATGTGGCTAATGAAAAAGATGGCAGAGAACCGGCTAATGAAAACTCAAGTCCTTCCTCAGTGGACTAGAATGTCTTGGCTCATCTCCAGAAGCTTCCATCTCTCCTGAGAATCTACGATGCCTTGGTACTATCTAAAGAGCTTAGAGATGTTCTTATTCATGCTTTACAAAACCTCGAGCGGTATCAGGCTCGCTTTTCAGAAATTAATATGAAAGAAGCCCAGTACGCTCTTCATGCTGCCGCAATCATGTTTAAGGACGATGACTTGCTACTGGGAACGGCTGAGCATAATCGGCCGCTTTACATGACGGGATACAGCGATGGAGACCAAATTAATAGCATATTGATTGATCCGGGATCCTTAGTGAACATCATGAACTTGCGGACTCTGAACAGTCTGTCAATGGACGTCCGACAACTGTCAAGGGAAAGGATTGTCATTCAAGACTTCAACCAAAATTGCCAGCAAGTTCTGGGATCCATAGCTCTGCCAATCAAATTTGGGGGTCTACAAACCGAAGCTAAGATATACATGATCGATGCTGACACGTCTTATAAAATTCTCTTGGGGCGGCCGTGGCTCCACGATTATGGCATCGTTCCGTTAACTCTCCATCAATGCATGAAGTATACTAAAAATAGCGAAGAAAGACGCATTGACGGAGATATCCGGCCGTTCGGTGTGCATGAAGTCCGATATGAGGATTCTCGGTACTTTATGAAGCCCCAAAATACTGAGCCACAGCTGACCAAAGACAGAACGGTCCCGAAACTCAAAGGCAAATCTGAGCCGGCTGTCACTTTTAAAAGCAAAAACCTCAAGTGCATCCACGTTTCGGTAGTTACACTGATGAGTCCGACGCTGGAAGTCCGTCCTTCCGTCAAACTCGCACTCATTTCGGTAGCGATACGAACGAATCTGATACTGAAGGCCCGTCCAACAGCAAAATTCGCCCTCGTTTAGGCAGCGACACTGAAGAGTTGGAGGAAGAACACCCACCTTGCAACAGCTGTGCAGACTAGGCCCCACGCAACGAGAAAAACAATGAGAGACCTTCGAAATTGAAGAAGGGTCCCTAGCCATCACAAGGGTGCCGGAGCAGATGTACAAAGAGCTCGATGCATTGTCAGTCTCCACCGTGGACAAGCTGAAAAATTTCTACGTTCCGGGAAGGAAAAGTGGACAGAAGGGTATCCTGTTTTATGGGTCAAATCCTGTTGTGCACCCGGACGATTTGTCTGTCGCATGCCTTCCATACGAGAAAGGCATCAGGGACGTCTTCAATCCTAGATATTATGCGCCTGAGATGCGGGAATACTTTAAGAAGTGCGGGTGTCAGCTATATCAAATGGACTCCGAAGAGATGTTTTACGAAGGGCTATGGCATCCGCCTCAGGTCCGAGAACTCATCGATGGTCGAATTCCATATAGACAGGCCATAGGTTTCATCCAGCCTGATTCCAAGGCATGCTACATGATCCATGTTGGTAAAGCCAGCGAAAGGTCAAATGATGATGACGAGATAGCCGAGCCAGAAGAAGCTCCTCAAGAGCTCAAAGATGGTGGACAAGCAACCTTCGATGAGCTAACCGAGATCGATTTAGGAACGCCTGATAATCCAAGGCTGACCTACATTAGCTCACTCTTGTCAGAGAAAAGGAAAGAGTAGATAATTGCCTTGTTGCATGAGTTCGCCGACTGCTTCGCGTGGACGTACAAAGAAATTCCTGGCCTCTCCCTTGAAGTGGCAATGCATGAGCAGGCTATATTTCCTGATGCCAAGCCTGACAAACAAGCTCCTCGAAGAATGAGAAGGGAGCTGGAATAAAAGGTCATCGAGGAAACTAAAAAACTTATCGATGCTGGCTTCAACAGGCAAGAGAAATACGCAGACTAGATCACATACATTGTCCCAGTAAAGAAGAAAAATGGGCAGATCCGGGTTTGTGTCGATTTCAGGGATCTTAACAAGGCATGCCCTAAAGATGATTTCCCTCTTCCGGTCATGTAAATGATGGTCGATGACACCTCGAATTACGAGCTGCTCACCTTCATGGACGGTTCCTCGGGTATAATCAGATAAAAATGTCGCCTGAAGATAAGAGGCATACAGTATTTCGAACCCCGATCGGTATATACTGTTACAAAGTGATGCCGTTCGGACTGAAGAACGCAAGTGCTACATATCAAAGGTCAATGACCAATATCTTTGATGACCCAATCCATAAAGTCGTCGAATGTTATGTTGATGATCTGGTCGTCAAGAATAAAGCCAAGGCCGATGACATCCAAGATCTTAGGACTGTTCTCATTAGACTGAGTGAATACGATCTGAAGATGAATCCTCTGAAGTGCGCTTTTGGCGTGTCATCGGGAAAATTCCTGGGCTTTATAGTCCGACATCAGAGGATCGAAGTTGACCCATCCAAGTTAAAGGCCATCATGGAGATGCCCCCTCCAAAGAATCTGACGCAGCTAAAATCATTTCAAGGCAAGCTTGCTTATATACGAAGGTTTATCTCAAATTTATCGGGGAGATGTAGGCCCTTCTCGAAGCTCATGAAGAAAGGAGCTCCTTTTGTCTGGGATGCCGAATGTCAAGAAGCGTTCGAAAGCATCAAACAGTACCTGTTACACCCTCTAGTGCTTGCTGCCCGTATTCTAAATAAGCCGTTGATTCTCTAAACTGTCGTGCTAAATGAATCACTCGGTGCACTCCTTACCCATAACAATGAGGAGGGAAAAGAGAATGCCCTCTACTATCTCAGTCGAACCTTAGTCGGGGCGGAACATAACTATTCCCCGATCGAAAAGCAATGCCTTGATCTCATATTCGCTGTGAAGAAGTCGAGGCACTATCAGCTTGCTCATCGGGTTATGCTGATCTCCAAGGTCGACCCGCTCAAACACATAATGACCAAAGCAAGCCTGGCCGGTAGAATGGCGAGATGGGTTGTCATGCTGCTTGAATTTGACATAATCTATACTCCTCAGAAAGCAGTAAAAGGGCAAGCTCTCGCCAACTTCCTTGCGGCTCATCCCATACCAGAAGAGTCACCGCTCAATTGCGAGTTACCCGACGAATAAGTGTTACACCTCGAGGATGAAAAGCCATGTTGGGAGCTCTACTTCGATGGAGTCTCATTAATGAGGAGCTCCGGAAAATCAAAAATCCCACATATAAAAGCCGGGATAGAATTGGTGTTCATCATGCCATCGATGGGAACTCTACGACGTTCTTTTGCACTCACCGAGCCTCGCACAAACAACGAGACTGAGTACGAAGTTCTGATAGCTGGTCTGGAGCTCGCCATAGAAATGGAAATCCTTCGGCTAAGGGTTTACGGTGACTCCCAGCTTATTGTCAACCACGTAAGCGGTGACTATAAGGTATACAAACCTGAGTTAGCTCGATATAGAAGCCAAGTGGTAGAACTCATGAAACGGTTCACTCACATTGAACTTATGAGAGTCCCTAGGGCATTGAACGGAAAAGCCGACATACTCGCTCGCCTAGCTAAAGAGCTAGCTAATCCTGACATGGACGAAATTCTACTCACAGTCAGAAGCCGGCAAATTCTGCCTCCAGTCTCTTTGCGTGAAGAAGATAGCATAGAACAAGAGAACAATCCTGCCGAAGAGGCTTCGATCATTCAAGACGAGCCCGATTGGAGAGAACCCTTCATAGAGTACCTTCGATACGACAAGCTGCCCGAAGAAAAATCTACGAGGATTCAGCTAAAGAAAAGATCTCTCCGATATGTTGTTACGACCCGAAAGTACGAAACGTGACTGGCACTTAGATTACGAGACGTCTCGAGGCGTAACGTAATCTAAGCCAGCCAAAGCCCAGAAAATCTAAACCATAAGCAATAAGAGTGAAAGAAAACCTTTTATGAAAACGATTTTAAACCAATTAAGTTACATTATTCCCTTTTTAAAACCATCAGAATTTTCCGAAAATTTCGGCAGAGTCACCTTTGTAAATACTAGCCCCCAAAATGGGTACAACAAGATATATAAACCTGTAATGAAATAATGGCATCCCCAAGCGGGAGCTAGCTCTTCGCCTAAGGCGGATCATAACCACACGCAATATATATGCAATATCAAGCAAATAAGTATAAGGAAGCACAAAAATAATAAAACACAACGTTGGCTTAAGTGACCACGACCCCAAAGAAACAACATATACACAAATCTCTCAATCTCATCACTAGGTCGCGTATACAAATAAGAAGTGGAAGATGGAGAATACTAGATACAAAGATAGTATAAAAAGACAAAAGTGTCCTCACAACCCACCTAAGAGCAATGTCGTGAGTCTAACCAAAGAAGCCAATGAAAAGATACGCCCGCTGCTACGAAGTTGACGGGTCCGACCTGAAAGACACTGTGGCACAACGGGGGTGAGTTGCCAGCTCGTGAGTAGAAAATAACATCTAATAAGGCTATCGTAAGAATGCATGCAAATGCGTCACAACATGTATGTCTATATGCGATGTAATGCCACTAGTTTGTATGCACATGTATGCAACATCAATACGAAATCTTTAAGTGTTTAAAATACGATGATCTCTATATTCTTAACTTAGAAAAGAATATCTGTGCAATACCTAAGGTGCCATCAATGAAATCATTCGAAAACCGTGTCAAGCATCGACACCAAATATGGAAATATATCTGTCTCAATGTCTCACTATGTCAATATCTCAATATCTCGGGCTCCGTCAATCCGGATCAGCCCATATCATCAAATCTCACGACAACGGTCGGTATCCTCCGGATATCCGCCGCGCCAGACATCACCGGTAGGTAGTCTTCCCCTGCCAGGCTCATCGTCTACAACTCGATCTTCTTGCTCCGGGGTACCATACCGGGCCCACCATGTACCCAAGACGGTTCATCCACTCCTCGAATAGGGTCTCGAAATCAAACAGAAAACATGAAAACTCATGGTGGATGACACATACATCACGAGAAAACTGCAACTTTATATTAAAAATGATGATAATAATCTTTTGTAAAATTCTTGCGGTTTTCCCCAAAATCCAGAAATCTCATCAATACTGAAATCCTCAAGAAAATCATAATACCCAACATGTTGTATATGATAAAAGCTTATGATATCAAAGGTATGCAATGTGATTTATGGCTAGGAATCTATATAAGCATGATGATGAAGTGAGGTATATACGTGCTATGCATATCAATGTATCATGTATGATGCAAGTGTTTGATACTGAACTAAGCAGGCTCTACAGTGCTCGTGGCATGGCAATTATCAAAGGCGTTTGTGTTCACATGAATAGTGCGCGTGCAACATGAGCCAATGGTAATGGTTTACGTGTCCTAAGAGGTGTTATCACACATAGGTATATAGATAACCATGCAATGCCAGCAGACGAATAACTAGAGAGGTATGCATATGAATGAGATGGTTAACTAACTGACTATGCATATAGTTTGCAAGTAATAAAGTGATCCTAACTATGGGGCGCCTCGCGCCATCTAGACGATTTCCCCATAGATGTATACATCTACTCACCCGGACGCCTCGCTAATCTGATCTAACCCCGCTTTGCCTTTGCGCGCTGCGTCCGATATTTCCGCAACCGATCCTAAAATTACTTAACATATAACATAAGATTACACATCATGTAATGACACAAGTCTCAATATGAAAAGATCAACGTCCACAAGTTAGGCACAACATGCACTAGGTGTGCGGAACACACACGAAAACCACTAAAACCTTAACTAAAATCGTCGTTTCGGAGCAACCGTCAAAACTAAAACCCGATTAAACCAAACTCCGCATTCGTACACCCTAAAAGTTGTAGGAGATGCTAATAGTATCGTTAAGATGTCGTAATTAAATCACCTTCTAATTTTATGAAAAACCTAGTAAGCATTAACATTTCAATTTCGATGCAAACATCGCGAATTAACGATATAGCGATCACAATGTAGCATAATCAACCCAACTAACCCACTAGATAGCCACAACCAAAATTTTAACCCACTTACAAAGATTCAAACCCTAATTAAAATTTCAAACCTTTTCTTGAATTTCATAAGCAAGCAATTCTAACCAAATTTCACACTTTAAATTTCTAATTTAGCATATTTAAACTATAATTTAACCATTTGATTGAAATTATACCTCACAAGTAGTGAACCCTAGCTTGCATTAGCCTCCAAAGTTGCCTCTTTTCTCCATGTTTTAATCTAATTTGGGTTTGGGAAGAGGTAGAATAGGGATTAGTGTTGAATTTTGTGAAGAATTTGTGGATTTTTGAATGAATTTTGAACCAAAAAAATGATAGGGAAAATGGGGAGCTGCTGGGTTGATCTCGGCCAGAGGTAGAGAGGGGGGAGTTGTGAGAGAAGTGTGTGGAATTTTCCAAAGAAAATATCCCTAAAGGTCAATTAATGCCTTTCACATCATTCTTTACAAAAAAAAACCCCATTTTAATTCATTTTTAAACCATGAAACAACTAATCTTGGAAAGTTTTGATAAAAATTTTGTTACTACTATATTTTAGTTTATAATGGTTCCTAATTATGTAATTTACCCATTTAAATTTGTATTTATCACTAATTTACTGTATATTTAAAAGCTTAAAATAATATTAAAAATAATTAATTAAGAAAAAAATTTAAATGACAAGAAATTTTTAAGTGACAATTAATTAACCAATTCCTAGCAATTTCTTATCTAAATTTTGTATAATCAGGCCTATATTGAAAAATAATTATTTTGACATTTTACGGAAAATACTGTTTATTTTACCAATTATCGAAAAACTACCTAAACGAAAATTCAAAGTGTTACAATCTTCCCCCCTTAAAGCAATTCAGTCCCCGAATTTAAAATTTAACTACACGTACCTTCAAAAAGATGGGGATATTTCTTCCTCATCTCGTCCTCGGTCTCCCAGGTGACCCCCTCGCTGTTCAGGCCACGCCAAAGAACCTTGACGGACGGTATAACCTTCGACCTCAATTTCTTCACCTGCCGATCAAAAATGACCACCGGCTGCTCGGTGAATGAAAGATCGCACTCCAGCTGGATCGTCTGGTGCTCAATCGCATCGGAAGGGTCATGAAGGTACTTGCGGAGCATCGAAACATGGAACACGGGGTGAAATCTGGGAAGCTGGCCGGAAGAGCCAACCGATAAGCCAACGAACCGATACGCTCTAGGATCTCGAAGGGACCAACATATTTAGGACTAAGCTTCCCTTTTCGCCCAAATCTCATCACACCCTTCATCGGAGAGACCCTCAGGAAAACATGATCGCCAACTGCGAACTCGAGTCGGCGACGTCACCTGTCAACATATGATTTCTGCCTACTCTGGGCCGCTCTCAACCTTTCCCGAATCAGCTGGATCTTTTCGGTCGTGTCCTGTATGATCTGTGGCCCCAAAATACTGCTCTTCCTGAGCTCTGTCCAACATACAGGCGATCGACATTTCCTCCCATATAAAGCCTCAAAGGGTGCCATCTCAATCGTCTCATGGAAGCTATTATTGTAGGAGAATTCGATCAAGGGAAAATGATGATCCCAGCTACCACCGAAATCTAAAACACAAGCTCTGAGCATGTCCTCAAGAGTCTGAATAGTACGCTCTGACTGACCGTCAGTCTGCGGATGAAAAGCTGTGCTAAAACTCAATCGGGTGCCCAAAGTCTCCTGAAGTTTCTGCTATAATCGGCTGGTAAACTGGATGCCCCGGTCGGACACGATGCAAGTCAGGACGCTATGCAGTCACACGATCTCATCAATATAAACCTGGGCGTACTGAGAAAATCCAAAAGTGGTCTTCAGTAGCAGAAAGTGAGCCGGTTTCGTCAGTCGATCTACAATCACCCAAATAGAGTGATACCCTCGACTGGTCCTGGGTAGACCAACAATGAAGTCCATGGAGACCTGTTCCCACTTCCACTCAGGAATGGGCAAAGGCTGCAACTCGCCGGATGGCCTCTGGTGCTCGGCCTTGACTTGCTGACAAGTCAGGCATCTTGATACAAAGTTTGTAACATCTTTCTTCATACCGTCCCACCAGTAAACCTCTCTCAAATCATGATATATCTTGGTGGAACCTGGATGAACACTGTATACTGACCTATGTGCCTCCTCAAGAATATCATGCCTCATTCCCTCAGAATTGGGTACGCACAGTCGAGTCCCAAATCGAAGTATCCTCTGATTATCAGTCACGAACTCGGACACTCTGCCCTACCGAATCTGCTCGATAATCTCTAAAATACGGGCATCACCGGACTGTGCCTCGCAGATACGGTTAAGTAACTGTGGGCGTGCTCTGAAATGGGCAAGCTGTCCCCCTGTAGGAGTAAACTCGAACTGCACTCTTCTGTCACATAAAACCAGCCGATCCGCCGTCAACTGCATCTGTACTGCGCTCAAACAAGATAAGCTACCTCCGGGCCTCCTACTCAAAGCATCTGCCACCACATTCGCCTTGCCCGGATGGTATAGAATCTCACAGTCATAGTCTTTCACCAACTCCATCCAACGGCGCTGTCTCAGATTTAGATCTCGCTGCTGAAAGATATACTTCAAGCTCTCGTGGTCAGTGACTATCTGGCACGACTCGCCGTATAGGTAATGTCTCCATATCTTGAGTGCAAACACCACTGCAGCCATCTCTAAATCATGAGTGGGGTAGTTCTGTTCATGTTTCCTCAACTGCCGAGAAGCATACGCGATAACTCTGTCGTGCTGCATCAATACACAGCCCAGCCCCACTCGAGAAGCATCACAATATACCACGAAACCGCCCGATCCTGAAGGCAACGATAACACTGGTGAAGTAGTCAAACGAGTCTTCAACTGCTGGAAGCTATCCTCACATGCCTCGGTCCAATCGAAAAGAACCCCCTTCCGGGTCAACCTGGTCAACGGTGCAGCAATACGGGAGAAATCCTGGACAAAAGGTCGATAATAGCCGGCCAGACCTAAAAAGCTGTGAACCTCTGTAACTGATACCGGTCTGGGACAACGCTGAACTGCCTCGATCTTCTTCGGGTCCACACAAATACCATCTCTCGTCAGCACATGACCCAAGAAGTCGACACTGTCAAGCCAGAATGCGCACTTGGAAAATTTGGCGAACAGTTGATGCTCCCTCAAAGTCTGCAATGTGATACGCAAGTACTGCTCATGCTCCTCCCGGCTCCGAGAATAAACCAAGATGTCGTCAATGAAAACAATGATGAACTGATCAAGATATGGCCAGAATACACGGTTCATCAAGTCCTTAAATGCTGCCGAGGCATTGGTGAGCCCGAACGACATCACCAAGAACTCATAATGACCATATCGTGAACGGAAAGCAGTCTTCGGAATATCCTCCTTCCGAACCCGCAACTGGTGATAACCTGACCGTAAATCAACCTTCAAGAAATACCCTGCACCCTGGAGCTGATCGAATAAGTCGTCAATGTGGGTAGGGGATATCTGTTCCGCACAGTAACCTGGTTCAGCTGACGATAATCAATGCATAAGCGCATACTGCCGTCCTTCTTCTTAACGAACAGGACGGGAGCACCCCAAAGTGACACACTCGGTCGGATAAGCCCCTTATCCAGCAAGTCCTGCAACTGATCTTTCAGCTCTCTAAGCTCCGCCGGGGCCATCCGATAAGACGGTATAGAGATAGGCCCTGTGCCGGGGATCAAGTCAATGCAGAACTCAATCTCGTGCTCTGGCGGCAGACCAGGCAGCTCGTCAGGGAATACATCAGGAAACTCTTTCGCAACAGGGACCTGGTCCAACGGAACCTCTGTGGCGCTAGCATCACAAATATAGGCTATGAATCCCTGACACCCTTTCCGCAAGAGCTGACCAGCGCGAAGAGAAGAAATCAAGCTGGGAAGTGTAGTGCTACGATCTCCCTGAATAACAAGAACCGGCTCACCAAGAAAACTAAATCTGACTTCCTTTTCGCGGCAGTCAACGGATGCATAACAGGTGGCTAGCCAGTCCATAACAAGAAGAATGTCGAAGTCAAGCATATCGAGGAGAATCAAATCAACTGAAGAATCCCCCTCCCCGATACGAAAAGGACACGATCGGTACACAAAACGAGCAACAAACGACTCGCCTACCGGAGTAATAACAACAAGCGGCTGATCTAACGAAGAAAACTCTCAGCCCAACCTCTGTGCAAAGTATGTGGATACATAAGAATGTGTGGAGCCTGGATCAAATAATACACGTGCATCAAAAGAACATACTGGCAGAGTACCTGTCACGACGGCATTAGATGCCTGCGCATCCTACGGAGTCAAAGCGAATACTCGGGCCTGTCCACCACTAATGGCTGGCTGTCCTCTGCCTTTGCCTCTGCCTCTGTCACCTCGTCCTCTCTGAACAGGACCGCCACACCCACGACCTCTAGGAGTATCTGCCTGGCGTGGAGCATCATCAGGGGTAGGAAGTAGAGCTCTCTGAGGAGGTGGTGAAGGTGTTAAGGTCACATGTGGCACAGTCGCCGTGCCCTGGCGACCTATGGTACAGGCTTTGATACGATGGTACTGACTCCCGCACCAAAAACATCCTAGCGACGACTGCTGGGTCTGCGGATATGAACCAAATAACTGACCCCGTCTCAATCCTCTGCCGCCGCCATCTCCCGGAAAGAATCTATCACGGTGTCTACTCATCTGCCGCTGAGCTGGCGTATCAGTATGAATCCGCTTCGGCCCAGAAACGACTGAAGTCTCAGAAATGCGCTCCTCTAAAAGTAGGGCTGCATCCATCGCGCCTGCGTATGTGTCGAAGTGCTTGGTGCCGATGGCAAGGAATAACTGTGTGTCATGTCCTCGCACAAACTTCTTTATCCTCTTCTCTTCAGTGTCTACTAGGTATGGAGCATGTTAAGATAACTGAGTAAACTGTATATCATACTCGGACACTGTCATCCCAGGAGTCTGCGCAAAGACTCAAAACTACGGACTCGAGCACCTCGGACACTATCCGGAAGAAAACGGGCAAGAAATGCAGCCGTGAACTCGTCCCAAGTCATAGAAGGTAGACCTGCAGCTCGGCCTCTCTCTACTAAATCATACCACATCTGGGCAAGGCCCTCCAGACGAAAACTAGCGAACTCTACCCATCTATCATCAGAACACCGCAACGAACGGCAAATCCTAGCCATCCTATCGAGAAATTCCTGTGGGTCCTATGTCGCATCCGTGCCGGTAAAAGCTGGAGGTCTCAGCCTCATAAACTCCTGTAGTGATACGGGGATAGTCGCAGTAGTAGCAGGATTGACTGTCTGGGCAGTAGGTACAATCGTAGTCTGTACGGTGGAAGGAACATTCCCGAATCTCTATGGCCGACTGGACTCAACTAAAGATCTCATCATCTATCGCAACTCCTGCATACCGGCCTCTAATCTGGAAATACGGTCTGGAGAGGGCAGATCAATCTGACCTTGATGGGTAGGCGTATCATCCCGCTCAATCCTCGCCTCAGACGATCCCGCTCGAAGCTCATCCGTAGCAGCAGCCCGCCGAGCTATCGTTGTCTTTAGCGGCATCGAAACTGGAATAAGAAACAGGAGCGATAAGAACAATGCAATTGAATCAAGGAGTGCATGGAATCAAGAGGGGAAATACAAGCAATTATGTCCCAAGGTCACTTAGGTAGATTATCGTATCGTAAGTATGCCGCGGAAGATACCCACGCTACGCCACTCTGCTTAAGTTACCTACTCCATCTACCAAGGGTCGTCCTACACTCAGAAAGGTAAAACCTTTGCTCTGATACCAACTTTGTCATGACCCGAAAGTACGGAATGTGAGTGGCACTTAGATTACGAGACGTCTCGAGGAGTAACGTAACCTAAGCCAGCCAAAGCCCAGAAAATCTAAACCATAAGAAATAAGAGTGAAGGAAAACCTTTTTTGAAAACGATTTTAAACCAATTAAGTTGTATTATTCCCTATTTAAAACCATCAAAATTTTCCGAAAATTTCGGCAGAGTCTCCTTTGTAAATACAAGCCCCTAAAATGGGTACAGCAAGATATATAAACTTGTAACGAAATAATAGCATTCCCAAGTGGGAGCTAGCTCTTCGCCCAAGGCGGATCACAACCACACACAATATATATCCAATATCAAGCAAATAAGCAAAAGGAAGCACAAAAATAAGAAAACACAACGTCGGCTCAAGTGAGCTCGACTCCAGAGAAACCACATAAACACAAATCTCTCAGTCTCATCACTAGGTCGCATATACAAATAAGAAGTAGTAGATGGAGAATACTAGATACAAAGATAGTACAAAAAGGTAAAAGTGTCCTCACAACCCACCTAAGACCAATATCGCGAGTCTGAGCAAAGAAGCCAATGAAAAGATACGCCCGCCGCTACGAAGCTGACGGGTCATGTTGGTTATAGTACCCTCAAAGTCAATTATTGGATCACAGGCACGTGATTGCAATGATTGAGGAGGACCTATACCGGTAGGACAGTCTTACTCGAGATGATTGTAGGGTTCCTAGGCACTCTAATGAGGTCTCACAAGGCATCAACCATGCCAATTTCAAATTTTATGAGTGCCGAGAAACCCTAATACGGATCGTTAACTAGAATTTTAGGCGAAAAATTAAGCTAGTTAACAACTTAACAAAAAGTGAGATGCTACAACCTTTGTAGATCCGGTTCTCCACTTCCTTAGCTCCACGTAGATGTCCTCTCGCTGTCCAAGTCGGATCTCGGACTATAGCATCGGCTTCATCGGAGAAATGAGCGGACAAGTCGTCGGCTACGATGCCAATGATGATCTATGTCGAGGTTGCACAAGATCAAGCTTCAACTTCACCAAGTTGTGAAACTT
The DNA here is from genome assembly GCA_030015575.1 of Agapanthus africanus. NCBI lineage: Eukaryota > Viridiplantae > Streptophyta > Magnoliopsida > Asparagales > Amaryllidaceae > Agapanthus > Agapanthus africanus. The sequence continues at coordinate 431,837,973 of JASDDO010000026.1, forward strand.
GTGAAGAAAACACCCTATACTACTTGGCAAGAGATAGAGGGTGAAGAAATAGGAGGTGGGTTCACTTTAGAATTGGATTTCTCACACTTTTAATCAAGAAGCCATTGATGATATCAATCTTTTTCTTTATCTTATGAAGAAGAAGAAGAAGATAGAATATGATAAGTGTTGAATAAAACGAATAATAAAATCAATACTTATCATCTTCTAACCATGGTCAAGTGTAGAGAGTTAACTATAGTTTAGATGAGTGGTTAGGGTTTGGAGAAGAAGACAAAGTGGTCACTTGGTCAAAGCTTCATGAAGCTTCAACAAGCTTCATGATAAAAGAAACCATTTTGTTTTCTAGTATCTATTTCTCAAAAAAAGAAAAGATAAATAATTAAGTGAAAATATGAAACCTTAACCATTCACTAAACATGGTTTAAGTCTTTACACAAATCCAAGTGAGTATGTATCATCAAACATGATACAATCAAGTGCACACAAAATATATCACATATACAATGTGCATATCAAGTGAGAAAATCCTTTTTAAAATGAACCAATACTAGTTAATGCAAAGTAATATATCAAATATATAATTATACATTAAATCATTAAATCAACACTTGATTCAATGATCCGGTCATGTCGCACATAACCGACTAGTATACAATGTATCGATTTATCGAATCAATGATTCGATAACTAGGTTATATCGTATACAACCAATCGAAACATTCGTCGCGAGAATGTAATACGGTATCACATACACGCATTATTCTCAGTCCCGCACATATCTCATATGCACTCCTATTTCGTTTCGCTTGAGCCAGGAAACCTCTGTGTAGGACTCTAAAGACTCGTCAATACGCCGGCAGCAGATGATGATCATATCAATCACCCACAAGCCGCAAGCGGTCTGCTAAACGTAACGGCCACCCGGGTACTGAGCGATCAGAAGATCGACGAGCTAGCCCGCTCACACTCCTGTGAATCCAACCAGTAACACTTACCGTACAGTCCGGTCTGTTCGTCTGATATGTCGCATATCAAGTCTAGGGGTGGTAAACGTCAGACCCCAGTAACCGATAAGTCGTGCCGATGTGAGGCTCATAACGGGTCGAGAAACTACTGGTAACACTTACCAGCAGATCTCTGATCAGCCCTGGCCAGGGACTTCCCTGTTAGGGCCAATCGAGCACAGCGCAACATCAACCCCCAATACCGGGAGAGACGAAACCCCTCCTATCGCTCATTGCCTCCATGTGACTCGAGACTGTACCCAAAGACCACCATTTTGCACGCCCTCATGGACGTGGTAAGGTGGAGATCAAAGCACAGTGGGAATCACACAAGACTCTATGACGATCTCGGGTCTACAGACTAACCTGTACAAGTGTCACCTGAGAACTGCCATCTGACGTGAGGTATAATACCATCTGGGAGTTCTCGGCGAGTCCGTCCAGTGTACCCAGTCTCCACTGAGCACCCGTATACCATCTCTGATGTCAAACACCAATGGATATGGGATCATCCATCGCCCATCTCATGGGTCGAGAAGCGTATACGCTAGTCTACACTGGTATATCGATGCCCCGTCTCGATACACCCACGACTAGGGACCTTGAAGGATGTACTTATGGACTACCATGTCCCCACTAGTATGATTCGCATCATAGTCCAGGTAGTCAAGTACACATCCTAAGGGCTTTACCAACATGTAACTACAAGACAGTTTAAAGAGACTAGTGTACATGTTAAGATAAAGAGTAACCAGATAGCATACTATCATATCGAGCAAGAAAGTCATCTCTATATATGTCCAAGCATCCAATATAATATACATCATCTGTACAATACTGGCCTCTAGGGCATACATACAACTAACAATCTCCCACTTGCACTAGGGCCAGCTGCTGTAGTATCGCATACCGAGCATCCCGAAGAGTCTCTCAAACTGTATCTGTGGAATGGCCTTCGTGAGTGGATCCGCCATGTTGTTCTTCGTGTCAACCCTCCTGACCTCGATCTCCCGGCGATCAACTATCTCCCGGATCAGGTGATACCGCCTCAGAATATGCCTGGATCGCTGATGGGACCTAGGTTCCTTGGCCAAAGCCACCGCTCCATTGTTATCGCAATACAAAGGTATTGGATGCTCACTGGATGGAACCACTCCAAGTTCAGTTGTGAACTTCTTGATCCAGACAGCCTCTTTGGCAGCATCGTTGGCAGCGATGTATTCAGCCTCCATCATCGAGTCTGCCACGGTTTCCTGCTTGGAACTCTTCCAGCTAACCGCCCCTCCTTAAAGGGTAAAGACAAATCCCGATTGCGACTTAGAGTCGTCCTTATCACTCTGGAAGCTCGAATCGGTAAAGGACTCCACTTGGAGTTCTCCATTACCATACACCAAGAGCATCTCTTTAGTCCTTCGTAAGTACTTGAGAATGCTCTTCACAGCTGTCCAGTGACTCTCTCTAGGATCAGCTTGATACCTGCTCACTACACTTAATGAGTATGCAACATCGGGTCTGGTACATAGCATCACGTACATGATAGAGCCTACAGCCGAAGCATAGGGTATCCCTTGCATGCGAGCTTTCTCCAAATCAGTCTTGGGAAACATCTCTTTGGAGAGAGTGACTCCAGAAATCGTGGGCAAGTTCCCACGCTTGGATTCTTCCATACTAAACCTCTTTAGTATGGTGTCAATGTACCTGGATTGGGACAATCCCAAAATCCGTTTGGATCTATCTCTATAGATCCTAATTCCCAATATGCAGGAGGCATCACCAAGATCTTTCATTGAGAATCTTTGTGATAAGAAGAGCTTGACCGATTACAGCATAGGAATATCATTTCCTATCAAGAGTATGTCGTCCACGTACAATACGAGGAAGACAACCTTACTCTCTGCTACCTTCTTGTAGATACAAGGTTCATCTGGATTTTTGACGAAATCAAACTCTTTAATAACGACGTCAAAGCAGATGTTCCAACTCCGCGATGCTTGCTTTAATCCATAAATGGATTTAAGCAGCTTGCACACCTTCCCGCTGCTCCCACTGTCTACGAAGCCCTCTGGCTGAGTCATGTACACGCACTCTTCTAAATCACCATTTAGAAAGGCGGTCTTAACATCCATTTGCCAGATTTCGTAGTCATGATATGCAGCGATGGCAAGCATGATCCGGATGGATTTAAGCATAGCCACTGGAGAAAATGTTTCGTCATAGTCCACAACTGGTCTTTGACGAAAACCTTTTGCAACAAGTCTAGCTTTGAAAGTCTCCACTTTCTCATCTACACCAAGTTTTTTCTTGAAGATCCACTTGCTCCCAATGGGTTTTACCCCTTCAGGAGCAACTTCCAAAGTCCATACTTTGTTGGTGTACATGGATTCCATCTCGGACCGCATTGCATCCAGCCATTTCACTGAGTCCCTACTCGTGAAGGCCTGCTCGAAGCTAGTTGGGTCATCATCCTCCATGATGCAATCCTCGCTCCCACCATCCATGAGAAAACCGTAGTATCTCTCAGGTTAGCGAGGAACCCTACTAGATCTGCGGAGAGGCTGAGGTTCATTGGGAGCTACTGAATCTTTTGGTTCCACTAAATCTTCAGTTACGGTTTGTGTATCTGGAACTTCTTCCAGCTCTACCACTTTGCCACTAATTTCTTTTTCAAGGAATTCCTTTTCTAAAAAGGTGGCATATTGAGAAACAAACACCTTTTGTTCTTCAGCATGGTAGAAAAAATATCCTTATGAATTCTTAGGATATCCCACAAACTTGCAAAGAACTGACCGTGCCTCGAGTTTGTCTGGATTTTGCCTTTTGACATAGGCCGGACAACCGCATATCTTAACTCGTTTAAAATATGGTCTCTTCCTACTCCATATCTCATATGGTGTGGTAGGTACAGATTTAGATGGAACTTGATTCAATAGGTATGTTGCTGTTTCCAGCGCATATCCCCAGAAGGAAATAGGTAACTCAGCTGTGCTCATCATAGAGCGCACCATATCTAATAGGGTGCGGTTCCTCCGTTCTGATACACCGTTATGCTGTGGTGTATATGGAGGAGTCAGCTGAGAGAGAATCCCATTCTCTTTTAGGAAGTCCAGGAATTCATTGCTCAAGTATTCACCTCCTCGATCAGATCGTAGGATTTTAATACTTTTTCCGGTTTGGTTCTCAACTTCTTGTTTATATTCTCTAAATATCTCAAAAGCTTCTGATTTGTGTTTCATCAGGAACACATACCCAAACCTAGAGAGATCGTCAGTGAATGTAATGAAGTATGAAGAACCATCCCTGGCATGTGTAGACATAGGACCACATACATCACTATGTATCAGTCCCAAGAGTTCGGTAACTCTTTCTCCGTGTCCCGTAAACGGAGTTTTGGTCATCTTGCCTTTGAGACATGACTGGCAAGTATCATAAGATGAAAATTCGAATGGTTTCAAATATCCATCCTTATGCAACTTAGCCAGTCGTGTCGCATTGATGTGACCCAGTCTACAATGCCACAAGAAGGATTCGTTCAGTTCAGAACTCTTCCTCTTGTGTGTGTTAGTTATGCTCAGAACTGTTGATTGATTTAGAACATAAATGCCATTGCACAACGTGCCTGATCCAACCAACTTTTGGTTACGGAAAATGTTCATAACATTGTCCTGTAATACAAAATTATATCCCTCTTTACTCAACAAAGAAACCGATATAATGTTGCATATCAGGTTCGGCATGTAATAGCATTCGTTCAGAACCAATGTATTACCAGTTGGTAATACAAGGTGATATTCCCCGACAGTCTTAGCTGCAACAATTGCACCATTTCCAACTCTAATGTCTTTATCACCTTCTCCAAGCTCTCTACCTTTCCTAAGCCCATGTAACTGATTACATATATGGGATCATGACCCGGTATCTAATACCTAGGACGTAGAGCAAATGGAGAAACAGTTCTCTGTAACAAACACACCCGAAGAAAATGCATCAATATGTACTTTCTTCATTCGGGTGCCATGGGAATCCTGGTATTCCCCTATATCCTGTTCATTCCTATAACTCTTGTAAGAAAGAACGGAACCAACGTTCCCCAGCACAGTATAACATGCGGGTTCGGTCAATACATCCATATTATTATCTAGATTAGGGCATGAAATGGTCGCTACCTGGAGAGAGAGAGAAGAAAACACTTTAGCTATGCTCGTGCAAGATCAGATTGGTTACTATCTTATCTAATCAGGATGGCTCCCACTGGTTTTTATCAAATCTTCCTCCAAACCCTAAAAGGAAAGACTAGCCGGGATTAATTACACACTACAAGTTCGCCAATCTTTCAGCCAGGCCAGTGTCGGTACTTTGAGGGAGGTCCCCCGTGCTTTCGCACGAACCTAATTAATGTAAACCTCGTTTTCCTAGAGGCGTGACCCCGTTGACACCTTTCTAGACACCTACTTGATCAGCTAATTGCAATTTGTAAAACTCTCCCAGGAGTAACTCTTACTCGCAGTGGGTATCGGGATCCAACTATCTCATAGAAGGTATGCAATCTCATTGCAAATTTCAACACTTGAAATTCCCGATAATATTTTGCCCCTAGCAGCTATATGACCTTAACATAGTCAACAAATCATAAGTGCTAGTCAAGTTCAACCCGTCATTTCCTGATTGAATTAAACCCACCCGCACGACCCTTAACATAGTCAACAAAGTCGCACGACTACCCTAATCCAATCGCATCATATGCTTATACAGATAAGCACCAATCAGCTACCGCACACTACGCCTTAACATAGTCAACAAACGTAGCACGAATACTAACTAGTACTTATCTGAAATGACGGAGGGCTACAACAGGTTTTTCTGAAAACCTATTGCGTAATGAACTTGATATCGTTGTAGAATCAAATACAGTTTTGAAATGGAGTGATTTTGAGGCTTTTCTAGTTTTGCTAAAGGGGTCACTCCCGGTGAAGGGATCGTCGGCCCTTTCCTCGTCGAATGAGGTGCGGGATATATCATATATATCACTGTGCAAAGCAGAAACTATAGAAGCAATCAAAAGTCAAACCGAGTGTGTAGCATCTGCCAGTTATTGCTAAAGGAGTCACTCCCGGTGAAGGGATCTCGGTCCTTTCCTCATCGAATAAGGTGCAGGGTATATCATATATACCGCTATGCAAAGCAAAACTGTAGCTACCCTTTTTATTTAAAATTTGATTCTACATCATCTTAGGTTTCTTTTCTTTCATTAATCACATTAATGAAGTCCCATCATTAAAGTCACCTAAGCATCATAGATAAATACGACGTACACTTATGCCATCCGCATTCGCCTCGATGTCCTCTCATGCACCGTTAGGTTAGGTAACTAACGACAGAGCAGGGCAGGGCTAGTGCGGGTGCAAAACATAAGTAAGGTCTATATAATATATCATATATACTATATACTGTATCTATCACAGAACATCACATGATCACATCACAGATATCGCAGCAGAAGAAACATATGAAACATTGGATATACTAGGACGTCCGTGTTTTCAATACGAGCCAGTATAAAACACGGATTCCACGGTCGTGATGAATAGCCAATCCCACACCCCTAGACCCCTACGAGAGCGGCAAGCAACCCTACCAATTCTAGGGTTAGGAGACCCGGACTCGACTCCTCGAGATGGTCTCCCACTGGACCCTAGAACCCGGCTACTTGTGCTCCCCTCCTTGGGTCTATCCTAATGCGGAAAAGTAAATAATATACAAAAGGTGACAACTTCCGCAACCTGGAAGTGCCCTAAAAAGAAGAATATTATATACAAGTTTTTAAATGAATGAAAATGAAAAACACTCATCTCATATAAAAACCCCCGGCTATTTGAACACGACGATCCAATATAACATATCCAGCAACACATAACATCACATGTCATCAACGTAAGTAAGTATGCATACACCGATTGTCGTCGACATATAGCAACGACAATCGGCAATACCACTACATACTACACTTACGGTCACAGAAAAGAAAGTGTAAAACTACAACAATTGGAATCCGCAACCTCTTTAGACATCGCATGTCTAATCAAAATGAAATACTTAGACATCACATGCCTAACAATTATAAACCCCGCATTTTAGTCCCATTATCGAAAACTCTTTTCAATATCAAATGAGACTAAACCGCTAGATTTATAACATTCATTCAGTTATCTCATAACTGTTTGTGAATTCCAAGTATTGTATCCCATTCCGGATAAATAGAAAATATTAAACTTTCCGATCGAACATTCGAACACCCAAGTTTTCCCGAAACCGTTCAACACATGAAATAGGTTCAAAGACATTCACTTCATGCCTCAGTACCAATGGTCCAGCCGTAGAAGGATCAAGCCAACGCCTCACATGTGGCACGCCGTACTGCCCCAAACCCGAAGGTTCAAAGGGCAGTTCAAGACGGTCACATAATCGAGTTAAGGTTTGTTGTCTTCTAGAGGGACCATCGCGTTACTTGCACTACTCAGGACGTCCTTAAACCACAGAAAAATCCAACACTTGGAAATTTTCCGGCAGGAGAAAAGTTGGGTATTTATATTCGGTCGAACTTTTTAACATATTCGAAAATTATCCGGAATCCACATAGACAAAATCTGATAATCCGATCGAATCTTCGAATCCCCAAAACAACCCCAGAAAATTCAACTCTTGAATAAATATTAAAAATTCCCATAAAACTCATCACAGTGAAAGAGGAATTACTGTGCAAATGTGGAGGGCTGATGTCACCAGAGGGCCGCGGAACCGCCGCAGAAGCTAGGCTTCTGCCGCGGTTCCACCGCATGTTTGAGGTATCAAATGTCAAATTTTGCACCGCAATTCTTATAATTCCCTGCTGAATTTTTTAAGGATTTTTAATCTGGAAAAAACCCAGTTTTTAGAAAAAATCCAGAGAGCATATTGCTTTAGGGTTTCGATGTTCAATCGGGTTTCAAACGTCGTCTAGACTTCGCCTAAGGCTCTAGCTAGGCTCAGATACCACTGTAGGGTTCCTAGGCACTCTAATGAGGTCTCACAAGACATCAACAATGCCAATTTCAAATTTTATGAGTGCCGAGAAACCCTAATACGGATCGTTAACTAGAATTTTAGGCGAAAAATTAAGCTAGTTAACAACTTAACTAAAAGTGAGATGCTACAACCTTTGTAGATCCGGTTCTCCACTTCCTTAGCTCCACGTAGACGTCCTCTCGCTGTCCAAGTCGGATCTCGGACTCTAGCATCGGCTTCATTGGAGAAATGAGCGGACAAGTCGTCGGCTACGATGCCAAAGATGATCTACGTCGAGGTTGCACAAGATCAAGCTTCAACTTCACCAAGTTGTGAAACTTGTGAAGAAAACACCCTATACTACTTGGCAAGAGGTAGAGGGTGAAGAAATAGTAGGTGGGTTCACTTTAGAATTGGATTTCTCACACTTTTAATCAAGAAGCCATTGATGATATCAAGCTTTTTCTTTATCTTATGAAGAAGAAGAAGAAGAAGATAGAATATGATAAGTGTTGAATAAAAAGAATAATAAAATCAATACTTATCATCTTCTAACCATGGTCAAGTGTAGAGAGTTAACTATAGTTTAGATGAGTGGTTAGGGTTTGGAGAAGAAGACAAAGTGGTCACTTGGTCAAAGCTTCATGAAGCTTCAACAAGCTTCATGATAAAAGAAACCATTTTGTTTTCTAGTATCTATTTCTCAAAAAAAGAAAAGATAAATAATTAAGTGAAAATATTAAACCCTAACCATTCACTAAACATGGTTTAAGTCTTTACACAAATCCAAGTGAGTATGTATCATCAAACATGATACAATCAAGTGCACACAAAATATATCACATATACAATGTGCATATCAAGTGAGAAAATCCTTTTTAAAATGAACCAATACTAGTTAATGCAAAGTAATATATCAAATATATAATTATACATTAAATCATTAAATCAACACTTGATTCAATGATCCGGTCATGTCGCACATAACCGACTAGTATACAATGTATCGATTTATCGAATCAATGATTCGATAACTAGGTTATATCGTATACAACCAATCGAAACATTCGTCGCGAGAATGTAATACGGTATCACATACTCGCATTATTCTCGGTCCCGCACATATCTCATATGCGCTCCTATTTTGTTTCGCTTGAGCCAGGAAACCTCTGTGTAGGACTCTAAAGACTCGTCAATACGCCGGCAGCAGATGATGATCATATCAATCACCCACAAGGCGTAAGCGGTCTGCTAAACGTAACGGCCACCCGGGTACTGAGCGATCAGAAGATCGATGAGCTAGCCCGCTCACACTCCTGTGAATCCAACTAGTAACACTTACCGTACAGTCCGGTCTGTTCGTCTGATATGTCGCATATCAAGTCTAGGGGTGGTAAACGTCAGACCCCAGTAACCGATAAGTCGTGCCGATGTGAGGCTCATAACGGGTCGAGAAACTACTGGTAACACTTACCAGCAGATCTCTGATCAGCCCTGGCCAGGGACTTCCCTATTACGGCCAATCGAGCATAGCGCAACATCAACCCCCAATACCGGGAGAGACGAAACCCCTCCTATCGCTCATTGCCTCCATGTGACTCGGGACTGTACCCAAAGACCACCATTTTGCATGCCCTCATGGACATGGTAAGGTGGAGATCAAAGCACCGTGGGAATCACACAAGACTCTATGACGATTTCGGGTCTACAGACTAACCTGTACAAGTGTCACCTGAGAACTGCCATCTGACGTGAGGTATAATACCATCTGGGAGTTCTCGACGAGTCCGTCCAGTATACCCAGTCTCCACTGAGCACCCGTATACCATCTCTGATGTCAAACACCAATGGATATGGGATCATCCATCGCCCATCTCATGGGTCGAGAAGCGTATACGCTAGTCTACACTGGTATATCGATGCCCCGTCTCGATACACCCATGACTAGGGACATTGAAGGATGTACTTATGGACTACCATGTCCCCACTAGTATGATCCGCATCATAGTCCAGGTAGTCAAGTACACATCCTAAGGGCTTTACCAACATGTAACTACAAGACAGTTTAAAAAGACTAGTGTACATGTTAAGATAAAGAGTAACCAGATAGCATACTATCATCTCGAGCAAGAAAGTCATCTCTATATATGTCCAAGCATCCAATATAATATACATCATCTGTACAATACTGGCTTCTAGGGCATACATACAACTAACAATGATAGTATGCTGTCTGGTTTGCCTTTATCAGTCGTATACAGGTTCTGGTGACTGATCACTATTACACGTTGATAGATCCCTCAGGATCTTGCTTGACTACCAACAGTATGATGGCGATCATATACGTGAGAGTTGGGTAGTCTATAAGCGCATCCTTAAAAGTGGTCCCTAGTCGTGGGAGTTTTGAGACAGGGCATCGATACTTCGGAGTAGACTAGTGTATACAATCGAGACCCTGACGAGGGGCGGTGGCCGGTCTCACAAGCCACTGGTGTCAGTTGGATCACCTAAGATGTATACAGGTGCTCATTGGGTTATGAGTACACCGGACAGGACTCGCTGGGAACCTACTAGTTGGTATTTATACCTAGCGTCAGATAGCAGTTCCCTGGTAAAATGTGTACTGGTTAGTTCATCGACCTGAGGTCGTCATTTGTCTCGTGTGAGTTCCCACTGTGCTTTGATTTCTACCCTACCATGGCTCAAAGGAGTCGTGCAAACAGGGCTTTTTTGGGTACAGTCCCGAGCCACATGGAGGCAAGTGAGCAGATCGGCAGGGGATTTGTCTCTCCCGGTATTGGGGGTGAGATCGTGCCGTGTCTTTGGCCAAGGCAGGTGAGAATTACTGGTGGGTATTCCAGTAGTTTCTCAGGGTGTTCAGGGCTACTCTCCGACACGACTTATACCGCTTTTGGGGGTCTGACGTTACCAGCCCCCTAGGCCCGATATACGATACTCATAGACGAAAGGACCGGACTGTATGTATATTGTAACTGATAGGCTCAGTAGGGTTCCAGGATGAGTTCGCTCATCAGACTTCCCTTTCGGTCAGTACATGGGCAGCCATTACGCACAACTAGTGCCACTGACGTGCTTGTGGTTAAACCCACCGCCAGGGTACCGACGAGTCTTTAGAGTCCCCCACAGATAGTTTCCCAAGTTCGGGCGAAACGTTGTAGAGGTCGTATGGTTTTATGGCAGGGTTTGAAATTGCACGTGCATTTTTGCACGTGTCATATTTCGGGCAGATAATACTGGTGGGCTTTGGTTTAAGCCGGATCCATGTATTATATTGAGTCAGAATATTTTAGTCTCTCGTATTCGTATTCGGTCGGAATACAGATACTGGTATGTATATACAGGTGAGGGGTATTTTCGTAATCCGTTACGAGAATATTTTAGAAGATGCATTTCTTCTTGGATTAATCATTTTGGTTTAAATGATTATTAAGTTTTGGAAAGGGTGACTCATATTGGTGAATCATTTCTTCTAGCATGTTTCCTAGTGACTCATGCTAATGAGCCATTAAGTGAGTCATGATAGAATTAATGGTAATTTCTTTTGGGTGTAGATATTTGGGGTTTATGGAGATATTTTTGGGAGAGATTTTTTTCCATGAGATATTTTCTTTACACAACCTTATATATATCTACGCACAAAAGAAATAAACACAACAAGTATTATGCTTGAGTTCTTTTGCTCTCTTGAGTTTCTTGAGTTCACCATTTCCAAACCCTAAGTATCTTCTTCAACCTTCACCCTAACCCTCTCATGTGATGAGAACCCTAGGGTGTTTGAGACAAAGTATTCTACTCATTCTCTAGTTCATCTTGGTCATCTCTTTTAGCAGACTTGATGACCGAGTTGCCTCGGTATAGAGGCGGGAGCCCGTTTAAAGATCCGTAGATATGGTGCCACCTCGACGAGGAGCAAAGAGATCGGAGTTGCCGCAAAGGAGCGTGGGATGATAGCTATAGACCGAAGGACTGGGATCGAGCGGTATAGCCTTTCTACCTCTTTACAGTTTGTTAGTTTAGCATTAATGGCAAGATCCGGGTTATAGTATGCGATAGCGCCAGTTATAAAAGTTTTTGTTCCGCGTTTGGCGCCTGAATGACGGCCGGAGGGCTACCGTAGACTTACCTGGTATCAGAGCCACGCTATTAACCTTTACTAACTTGTTCTAACGTGTTTAAAACAACGATCGAGCGAAATTTCCAAAACCGCATTTTTCAGGATAAATTTTCAGTCAAATTTTTAAACAGGTCTAAAAATCATTTTGAGAATCGTGCAGGCTTTTTTAAGAATACTGTAGAAATTTGGTAGACTGAAGCTTCCAAAGCGCCGCGGAACTGCCGCACAAACCATGGTTTCGCCGCGGTTCCGCCGCCGTTTTGGAGCAGCAGTAAACCATTTTTCTACAGTAAGGTCTTTCATGTAAAATTGTGGTTTCTGGAATACTTTGTTTGGGCCCAGATTTTGTTTGAGTACCGCAGTTGTACTTGGGGCCCACTTCGGGAAGTTTTGTCGATGGGAATTTTAAACTTGTTAGTTTACAGTACTTACATTATATCTCCGAACGTGAATGTCATTCGAGCGGTAAATTGCGTCTAATTGCTATAGTCCTTTTAGACGGGTTTGCGAACGTGACATTCGCGTTCATGTTCTTTGTTGTGCTGTGATGTTGCGGATTTGTCGTGGTGGATAGCAGTGTGCAATGGTAGTGCGGTTTGGATTTATTTTTGCATTTGATATTGCGGGGAGAGCGTCCAACATGTGGACTGTCGTCTCTGCCTGTTTGTATAATATTCTTTTGGGGCACGACCGGGCTGAGGTCGATGTACCCGTTGTACATATTTTTCATTTCTGTACTAGGTTTACCCCGCGACGGAGTGTGCGGATAGCTGGGCTCTGGAGGGCAACGGGTCCGTATCTTATGGTTTTGAGAGGCAAAGGGGCCACACTCTAGAATTGGCAGACTATTCGCCGCACTCGTAGGGGGTATAGGTTGACCCAAGGAAGGGTGCTCAAGTTACCGGATTCCGTAAAGTGCAGGGTGGTCCATTCACTATGCTGTAGGGGGCTGCCTCGCTTCAGGTTTTGGCGGGTAACTTGCCGCACCCGTAGGGGTCTAGGTTTCATTGCACAGGCTATCCACACGACCAGGGGAACGTTGGGTTTCAGCAGCGGCTCAGTGAAACCCGGGGATCCCAGATTATCTGTATTGTTCTATGATGTTTATTACTTTTCTGTAATGTTGCATATTATCACGCCTGGGGCGATTATTGTATATTGGTATATATACTAGTAGATGTTGTATATGTTTTACACCCGCGCTAGTCCAGTTCCCGCTCTGTCGTTAGTTAAGTAACCTAACAGGTGATGACGGGACCCAGTGATGAATACTGATGGCATATACGTACATTTTATTTTTCGTTCTTTTCTGGTGTGATTAATTGATGGGACTGCGTTGATTCTGATCAATGCAAAAGAAAACAAACCTGTTTTGACGTTGTTGGAACAGTTTTAAAAAGTGTTATCACAAAGACGTTTTCTTTTGTTTTGCATAGTGGTATTCAGTTGGAATATCCTGCACCTCATTCGACGAGGCATGGGCCGAGATCCTTTCACCGGGAGTGATCCTTTGGGCAGAAGTTTGCATCAGAGTAATAACTTCACTATAGTCGATTACATGTTGCTTTGCATCGTGGTATTCAGTTGGAATATCCCGCACCTCATTCCACGAGGAAAGAGGCGAGATCCCTTCACCGGGAGTGACCTCTTTAGCAAAGGTTTTCGCCACTATATTTTTATAAAAAGCTATCAGGATCTTTCAGCGATATCAAGTTCGTTACGTTAAAGGTTTTTCGCCAAAAACCAGCCGTAGCCCTCCGTCATTTCATTTGAGTATTCAGTAGTATTCAAGCTATGTATTTTGACCAAACGCCAAAGCATAGTGTTTGGTAGCTGTTGGGTATTCATCTGTTGCATAGTTAGATGAGTTGGTTTGGGACAGTCGTTCTGCCATTTGGCCAACGTCAGGGGCATGTGCGGGTGGGTTCAAATTGATAAGATAATGATGGGTAGAACTTGGCATGTGACTTATGGCATTCTGGCCTACGTCAAGGTCATAAAAGCATGGGGCAAAAATCATATCGGGAGTTTCTAAAGAAACTGAAACTTGCAAGACATGTGCATACCTTCTGGAGTGTGATAACGTGAGTGGACACCTTCATGTTATCATGCGATGAGAGTTGGATCCCGATTCCCACTGATGAGTTAGTTTACTCTTCGGGTGATCCCGATTGATTCTTCTTTCAGGTTCGGAGGAGAATTTGACAGTACAGTGGGAGGTTTCCTGATTAGAAAAAGTGATAACCATTCTGATCTAGGTTAGAGTGCACGCAGAGTGTTTCTTTTCTCTCTCCTTGGCAGCGACCATTGACCCACCCTAGACTATGACTCAGTGACCAAGTTGACCGAACCTTCTTAAAATACTGGCTTTTTGGATTGTCCTAATTGCATAAGTCATTGCGGCTCCTTCTTTTACCCTTTGAATTTCTCAGAACACCTTGTATCACTACAAATATCCACTTCCATTGGATAGATCCATCGTATGGTTATATACGAACTCGAAGGGACTTCTTCGAGGATGGATCCAGGTTCAGGTGAAATTGAATTGGTTTATTCAGTTGTCTTTTATCATCACCTTCTCTCAGGTTGCGAGGGCTCCTTGGTTTAGGAGAGTACACCAATTACGCTTATTGGATAGTCTTCTTCCAAACCATAGGCAGGTGCCGAAAGGTAGGGAATGAAGAAAACCAATTAGCCGAAGTAGGGTGTACAGAAGGTAATATGTAAAGACAAAATAGAGGGATTAGAAAGAGGGAAAAGTAAATTGCGACTGCTATCATTCACGACCAAACCGCGTACTTCATCGCCACTTCTACTTCACCTTTGCTTTTTACCCCGGTTCGGGAGAAATAGAATAAGGTATTATTCAATTGTTTTTTATCATCACCTTCTCTCAAGTTGTGAGTACTCCTTGGTTTAGGAGAGTACACATATTATACTTACTGGATAGTCTTCTTTCAAACCATAGGCTGGTGCCGAAAGGTAGGGAAGAAAGAAAACCATTTAGCCTAACGATGGTGTACAGAAGGTAACGACTAAAGACAAATAAAGGGATTTGGAGAGATGGCAAAGAAATATACGGTTAACAGTCATGAATTGAATTATGGAAGAGGCATTTCTAGGAATACTAAGATACCCCTACGAAACATTTTCATGTTTCAGTTTCACTATGCATTGTTAATGGAAAACTGATTTCCCGATTAGATACTTACTCCAGGGTATGTATTTACCAGATATGATTCTCACATCTGTATGGTTTTACAGATGATGAGTGGGAGTAAGTTATTAGGAATTAGGTGATCATCCTCATTATATCGGAATTTGTTGTAATTGGTGATATTTGAGGAAGTCGCCTGGGTTTTTGCCGGACGGCATGTATTTGGTTTTGAGTACCTGTAGTTGTGCACCAATTTCAAAATGATATATCTGTACGTTTATATTTATAAAGTGAGATATAACTTTTTGAAATTATGTCCATGACATTTACCTATATCAGTTAAACGATTGGGTAAGGAGCATTGAACAGCGGAGTAGTTCTTAACCATAAGTACAGTTTTCAACCTACGATGCATAGGTTTTGAGTTATTCAACTTAGGGGACTCATACAGAGTATTGTATGCTGTCCAGTGTCCATCAGGATAAAGGGGTTGGTCCCCGTACTATGTTCTGTTTACTTATGACTTCTTTAGTTTTTAGACAAGTGCTTCATAGAAATACAATGTCTAAGTTTTGAGAAGTTATAAGTATAGGAATAAAGTAGAGAACCAGATGTCGCAAGTATCGGGATTTTTCAAAGAGATCGAAGATGTAGATACTTATGATTGGTATTCAGATAATAGTAATGGTTTTGAGAAACTTGTTTCTCTTTCAGGTTACTCATAATTGGATAGACTCCTAAGTTGAGTAATGCTGGTTAGTCTCTTTCCATTAAGTTGATATGCACTGGAGACAGCTGCATGATTAGAATCTGGTTCCAATTAAATAAGTGCAAAAGTTTCTATATTGGATATAGAATGGTTCATATCTTAACGATGTTAAGGTATGGGGAGTTGTCGGGCTTATGCTTAAAACTAGACTCTGGATAACTCAAGGCACATTTCTGTAATGGCAGTTTGTGGGTTGGCCCAGGCTATGACGAAGGTTGACTTTCTACCATCTGGAAGATCAATAGTGATATTGTTCTAGACTCACCACAGTTTTAGTAAAATGGATTTTTTCAGAAAACAGTAGTGGGAGTATGGTAGAACTGGAAGTGATTACAGAACCGCAAACGATGACGGAAAATTTAATAGGACCTAAAGATTCAATCAGGTTTGACATTCCAATAGCCACTCCGCAGATATGGTGGGTAACCTCAGGCACCCGAGAGGTACTCTGATAGCCTCAAGGACGGTGACAGGGAGGTTCTTGTTTACCCGGACTTGACACTACTGTTGTTCCAGGCTATGAGACCCGGCAGGAGGTTAAGTATAGCGTCGTTCTAAACTAGCTTTAGAAGTGCAAGTATATATTATTCTGCCAGAGGGTTGTTGTGGTCAGTGGGAGCAGCGGAAGCATAGTGGGCAAGTAGCTTATGTCTATTTATAGACTTAAGCAGTTATAGCGGAGATAGATCATCTATTTTTTATGTGACAGTCATGGGTTTGACTTCATCAGAATAGGGGATGGATCTGTTAAGAAGGTAGTAGGGTATGATGTCCTGGTATTTGGATGACATACACAGAGTAGGAAGTAAAATTCCTATACTACGATCGGTTGTACTTTTGGTTGTCACACAGTTGTTTCTCCACATAGGATATGGATATAATATCAGACATTCTGGTTACTAGATATATGATTTTAGATCTAGGTTTGGGTAGTTTCCCAATGTGGGTACTTTGACAGTATTCTAAAAGTATTTAGAATAGATGACTCCTGGTATGGTGGTGTACCTGCAGGTGATGGAGTCACCCTCTCTAAAGGTGTCTTACAGAGTAAAGGGGAGAGGGATGTGCATGATTGGCATATCACTTACTTAGGCAATTGAATCAATCATGAGATGTCAAGTACCACACCAGATGTTGTTTTTGCACTAGATGCGATAAGTTTATATTAATCCAATCCTGGAGAAACATAAGGAAGCAGTTTTAGAACATAAGTGAATGTTCTACGGATTTGATGACGGCAGCCTCTTTCGGGGGACGGTTATCATTCCAGGCTTGAAAGGTGACATGGATGACAGTGTGATTGTCTGAGTTATACTTTTCCCTCTAACGAGGGGCAGTATTATGGACTGGTGGTCCAAGAGAATACTGTGGGAGGCATGGTGCTGGACGCTGATTAGTTTCAGTTGTCGATACAGTCTAAGAAGTTTGGATTTGGAGTTCATTTATGAACTAGGTCCCATCAGATATCAAGACATATTCTAAGACAGGTATTACTCAATTCGGGAGATGGCTTTCTCCGCGAACTTGAGATTAAGAGAGACATAGAAAGAAACATCAGGGCGGATCCACTCGCTGAAGCTATTTCTCGAACACAAGAATTTTTACAAAGGAGCTTTGTGAAACTGTTTAGTAGAGAAGTTGGTTGTTCGGTATCACACGGGCTATGAGTATGCGACAGCGCAATAATTAGCATTAAGTGCAAGTGGGAGATTGTTGGTTATAGTGCCCTCAAAGTCAATTATTAGGTCGCAGGCACGTTATTGCAATGATTGAGGAGGACCTATACCGGTAGGATAGTCTTACTCGAGATGATAGTATGCTATCTGGTTTGCCTTTATCAGTCGTGTACAGGTTCAGGTGACTGATCACTATTACACGTTGATAGAGCCCTCAGGATCTTGCTTGACTACCAACAGTATGATGGCGATCATATACGTGAGAGTTGGGTAGTCTATAAGCACATCCTTAAAAGTGGTTCCTAGTCGTGGGAGTTTCAAGACAGGGCATCGATACTCCGGACTAGACTAGTGTATACAGTCGAGACCCTAACGAGGGGCGGTGGCCGGTCTCACAAGCCACTGGTGTCAGTTGGATCACCTAAAATGTATTTATACCGGACAGGACTCGCCGGGAACCTGCTAGTTGGTATTTATACCTGTCACGACCCGAAAGTACGGAACATGACCGGCACATAGATTACGAAGCGTCTAGAGGCACAACGTAACCTAAGTAAGCCGAAACCCAGAAATCTAAACCATAGAAAGAAGAAGAAGGAGAAGAAGAAAAAGAAAACATGAAAAAAACAAGTTAAAAAGCATCAGCCAATTTTCTCAAAAATTTCGGTAGAGTCTCCTTTGTAAAAACTGGCCCCAACGGGTACAATAAGTATAATATACACAAACAATAAAAAGCAACCCCAAACAGGAGCTAGCTCTACGCCAAAAGGCGGAAACAACCACACCAATGCACAATAATATACAACGCCAAAGGGCGAGGCTCAAAACTCAAAAGAAAACAAATCCACCAAACCAGAATAATACATGCGCGGCTTTAAGGTCGAAATAAACAGCTGGTCCAATAACTTAACAAGTAATACAAGTTTGGTTGATGGAGCTTACTAGATACAATTGAAATAATAAACATACAACGGCGGTCCAGATACAAATGAACCAACCTACCGTGCAAATCACCCGGAATGAAATGATGTGCCAGCAAACTGCCAAGGAACCCTGTACATCAACCTGTAATAAAATTTGGCACAATGGGGGTGAGTTGCCAACTCGTGAGTAGAAGATATCTGAGAAAAGAAATCGAATGCACGACGCTATCCTAGATCATAATAATATACTAATATACTACTAGTCATCAAGTAAGGACATAATAATAAACTACGTATAAGTGCAAATGTTCCGTGCTCGTGTCAGTGCCTCATATAGTACTATGTCATGAGAACGAGTATGCATGCGCCATGAATGTAAAATAACCAATCCTGAAATCTAGATATATCCGTATAAGAAATTTTTAGCTTTTATCATGGTAAAATGTGTATAGAAATCTGAAATATCAACGATGAAATCCATGGAAATCCGTGTCAAGCATCGACACAAAATATGTAAATCTCAAGTCTCAATACCTCATAGTCTCAATATCTCGGGCTCCGTCAGTGCGGATCGGCCCATATCATCAAATCTTAAGAAAACGGTCGGTATCCTCCGGATATCCGCCGCGCCAGACATCACCGGTAGGTAGCCTTCCCCTGCCAGGCTCATCGTCTACAACTCGATCTTCTTACCCCGGGGTACCATACCGGGCCCACCATGTACCCGAGACGGTTCATCCACTCCTCGAATCAGGTCTCGAAATCCAACAGAAAATTTGAAATCTCATGGTGGACGACACATACATCACGAGAAAACCTCATCTTATATTTTAAAAGGAGAGGAGGAGAGAGAGAGAAGTTTTTTTTATATATTCTTGCGGTTTTCTCCAAAATCCAGAAATCTCATAGAAATCCAAAATCCCAAAATCATGAGCAAATATATAATAAGTGTCGGTATATGCCCCATAATACTGCATGATAACATGAAAATGCGAATGCATGAAATGTCTAAGTAATAAATACCATGTCTATACTAACACTGGAGAGTAATCTCAATATTATATCGATCTAGCTGTTATCTGATTCTATCAATAAAAGATAATATGATCTAAAGTGTACGTGATATAGCAATTACCGACGATGATGTGTATGAGCAGGCAAATAAGTGTTCGTGGATTATGCGCATCATCGGTAATGGTGCTGGTGTCCTAACAGGCAAAATTTTATACTAATTATAGAAACATATGTATGAACATGCACATTATGATTACGGTATGAATGTAAAGACGGAAGTGTAATAACTACTCATCTGTGATATACAAGAATAACTACAACTATATGACTCGAGACTAAACTAGTGTCCATCAAACCGTCTAAGGAACTAAACCTAAGAAACTAGTCAATAAGAAATAAGAGTCCACCTAAATTCTGAATCCATATCTCTAATAATCGGCGATCCGGCCTCAATAGCGTCACGTACGAAGTACGATTTCCTCGAATTAAGAGTGCGGATCAATCATCACATCTATGCCTCGTACGGTAAATCCATCGTACGGCATCCCAATATCGGGGTACGGGTTAAGTATCACCTACGTGTCTCATCATTCGTATAATATCATCATCAACACATGTCATGATCAAGGTGTTATACTGTAATCGCAAACATCAATCATATATCATTGCCATCATAAATATACATCATTAATTTATCCTCAGAAATATCATGTCATATTATCATATTGTGATTAAGTCACATTTATATCATATCGTCATCAAGTCACACCTATATGATATCGACATCCAATCACATCTATATGATATCGACATCAGGTCACACCTATATGATGTCGTAATCAAGTCATACATATGTCATATTATGATCAGTCACAAGTTACAGTTCGGGTTCTATTTTAGAGTCCCATGTACCTCAATATCATCACCACCCATTATAATTTATGTATACCTGTTCAATATCTCATTTTCTAATGATCCGCTAACATTTTAATACGACTGTAGCCAAGAATCACGGCATCTAACCCAGTTATACTGTTTCATTCCCGTGTATCATATCACATCATTGTATCCCATATACGTGTTGTGTATATATATATATATATACCTACACCTAGTCCTATATATATACACATACACGTATACACCACGTCAAGTTTCAGTGTGTGCATGTGTGTGTATCTACCTGAAACCTACGAATCTCTTCCAAGGTATTCATCCTCTTGTATGGTCTTTCTAATCAGTCTAGTCCAACCTAGGGTCATTACTAGGGTCCTACTCATCAAGAATTTAAGGTCACGTCTAGCTTCCTAATGACAATACGTACTATCCCTATTCTACGTTTGCGGGGGTGCTAAACGCCATCCACCCGACTTCCACCCGTAGATATACATCTACTCACCTGGTCCTTGTCTGCCGAAGACGGTGTCGCCATCCTCTTATTTATCGCCCGCGGTCCACGTGAGGGGTACCTATACGCAAACACATATAATATCGTAAACTGAATTACGGACAACATCAAAACGACACACGGAACGCGCATAGGTTAAAACCTATGTCCCATTCACGCATAAGAACCAAATATCGCTCGATATCGGCGTACAAACTCTGATTAACCGAGATAAACATCAACAAACAACTCATAGTTTAAAACTCATTACTTATAATATAAAACATGATTTAATCCATCGAAACCCTAAAAATCGATCAAACTCCGATTTCGTAAAACCCGAAAACGCCAATTTACCGTTTTACTTCAAATCATGATGTTTAAAAGAAATTAATGGTCGTAATACATAATAAATAGCGTAACTAGATTATACAAACCACTACTATATTTTTATTACACAAATTCGTATTAATACAAAATTCCTAGTTTGCAACTTTTATCAATTTTGCACATCTTACAAGCAAAATTCCACAATTCCACAACAAAACTTGATTTTGCATGAATTAACTTTTCAAACTACAATTTATAATGATGGTAATATAATGAAACCATAAATTAGATTTTAACTCTCATTTATTTAAGAATTTCCAAAAACTAGTTAGCAAAAATAGCATTTTTATTAGTATTTTTCAATTATCAAAAGAAACTAGTGACCAAACTAAGTTTTTCATTCCACTAATAAATTAATACCCTCATTAAAACAACAATCTAATGTTACAAACATTAATTGGAATTTCTCTCACCAATATATATAATATATAGAAATCTAGTTTGCAAAAAATGGTTTAATTTAAACAATTTTGGATAACAATTTACAATATAACAACCATGCATGATTTTCCTTTTCCAAAAGTGTTAAACTAGTTATTATAACCCTAATGAATTAATAAAACCATAACTTGATTTTACAAACCCTTACTTGAATTTAAAAACTTGTAAATAGAATTAATTTAATAAATCTAATTATGCTTAAAAGAAATATCTAATAACAATAAATTAAAAGAAGAAGATTTATACCTCCACTACATGCAATCCAAACATGAAAATAAGCCTCCAAAATGCATGCTTTCCATCTCCAAAATCTATGTAAAGAAGAGCTAAGAATAGAGGGTAGGAATTTATTAGGATTTTGTGGAATTTTTATTGAATTTTTAATGAATTTTGGATGTTTTTTGTAACAAAACCAATAGGCTAAAGTGGGGGGCTGCCATGGGGAAGTGGCCGGCCAAAGTGGGGAGGAAATAGGAGAGAAAGAAATGGTGTAGACAAGTGTAGAAACTTCCTTCATTCATTTCCTTCTTTATGTCTTTTCAACTTTTGTTCATTTTCTTTTTATTTTTCAAAAACAAAACTAATTTCTAGAAACCACTTGAAGAATCAAGAGAGGAGGCTACCAAGGTTGGCCAAAATAGTCTGAGGGAGTAAAAGAGAGTGTGGTTTTGTTTGGAAAAAGATAAAAGTTATACCGCACTTCATTTGCACTAATTTCACCGAAAAAAGCCTTTTTCTTCGATATTTTATAACACCGGTTAACAACCCTATTTCAATTCAAAAACCATATGATAAAATTTTGTTTAATGTATTATGATGCACAAAATTTGTTTCAACTCATTCCAGTTTGTAATTTTCCCGAATTAAATGTATTAGTGACGACTTAAAATAATATTAAAATAATTAATTTCGGAAAAAATTTCAGAAATTTTCAAATCTCACCAGTGGCTCAATAAACACCAAATACTAGCAATTACATAACTAGAATATTTATATTTAATTTTAAAATAAAGATATTTGTATTTTGAATTTTTACAGAAAACCCCATTATTTTACCAATTTTCGTAAATTTCACCAAAACGATTTTCACAACGTTACAATACCAAGCATCAGATAGCAGTTCCCTGGTGACATGTGTACAGGGTAGTTCATCGACCTGAGGTCATCATTTGTCTCGTGTGAGTTCCCACTGTGCTTTTATTTCTACCCTACCACGGCTCAAAGGAGTCGTGCAAACAGGTCTTTTTTGGGTACAGTCCTAAGCCACATAGAGGCAAGTGAGCGGATCGGCAGGCGATTCGTCTCTCTCGGTATTGGGGATGAGATTGTGCTGTGTCTAGGAGATCCATTATACCAAGTCCATGGCCAAGGCAGGTGAGAATTACTGGTAGGTATTCCAGTAGTTTCTCAGGGTGTTCAGGGCTACTCTCCGACACGACTTATACCGCTTTTGGGGGACTGACGTTACCAGCCCCCTAGGCCCGATATGCGATACTCATAGACGAATGGACCGGACTGTATGTATATTGTCACTGATAGGCTCAGTAGGGTTCCTGGATGAGTTCGCTCATCAGGCTTCCCTTTCGGTCAGTACATGAGCAGCCGTTACGCACTGCTAGTGCCGCTAATGTGCTTGTAGTTAAACCCACTGCCAGGGTACTGACTAGTCTTTAGAGTCCCCCACAGATAGTTTCCCAAGTTCGGGCGAAACGTTGTAGAGGCCGTATGGTTTTATGGCAGGGTTCGAAATTGCACGTGCATTTTTGCACGTGTCATATTTCGGGCAGATAATACTGGTGGGCTTTGGTTTAAGCCGGATCCATGTATTATATTGAGTCGGAATATTTTAGTCTCTCACATTCGTATTCGGTCGGAATACGGATACCGATATGTATATACAGGTGAGGGGTATTTTCGTAATCCGTTACGAGAATATTTTAGAAGATGCATTTCTTCTTGGATTAATCATTTTGGTTTAAATGATTATTAAGTTTTGGAAAGGATGACTCATATTGGTGAATCGTTTCTTATAGCATGTTCCTTAGTGACTCATGCTAATGAGTCACTAAGTGAGTCATGATAGAATTAATGGTAATTTGTTTTGGGTGTAGATATTTAGGGTTTATGGAAATATTTTTGGGAGATATTTTTTCCATGAGATATTTTCTTTACACAACCTTATATATATCTACTCACAAAAGAAATAAACACAACAGGTATTATGCTTGAGTTCTTTTGCTCTCTTGAGTTTCTTGAGCTCACCATTTCCAAACCGTAAGCATCTTCTTCAACCTCCACCCTAACCCTCTTATGTGATGAGAACCCTAGGGTGTTTGAAACAAAGTATTCTACTCATTCTCTATTTCATCTTGGTCATTTCTTTTAGCAGACTTGATGACCGAGTTGCCTCGGTATAGAGGCGGCAGCCCGTTTAAAAATCCGTAGATGTGGTGCCACCTCGACGAGGAGTAAAGAGAACGGAGTTGCCGCAAAGGAGCGTGGGATGATGGCTAAAGACTGAAGGACTCGAATCGATCGGTATAGCCTTTCTACTTCTTTACAGTTTGTTAGTATAGCGTTAATGGCAAGATCCGGGTTATAGTATGCGATAGCGCCAGATATAAAAGTTTTTGTTCCGCGTTTGGCGTCAGAATAACGGCCGAGGCGCTACCGTAGACTTACAGGTCCGACCTGCAAGACAGTGTGGCACAACGAGGGTGAGTTGCTAACTTGTGAGTAGAAAATAATATCTAATAAGGCTATCGTAAGAATGCATGCAAATGCGTCACAACATGTATGTCTAGATGCGATGTAATGCCACTAGTATGTATGCACATGTATGCAACATCAATACGAAATCTTTAAGTGTTTAAAATGCGATGATCTCTACATTCTTAACTTAGAAAAAAATATCTGTGCAATAGCTAAGGTACCATCAATGAAATCATCCGACAACCATGTTAAGTATCGACACCAAATATGGAAATATATCTATCTCAATGTCTCACTATGTCAATATCTCAATATCTCGGGCTCCGTCAATCCGGATCGGCCCATATCATCAAATCTCACGACAACGGTCGGCATCCTCCAGATATCCGCCGCGCCAGACATCACCGGTAGGTAGTCTTCCCCTGCCAGGCTCATCGTCTACAACTCGATCTTCTTGCCCCGGGGTACCATACTGGGCCCACCATGTACCCGAGACGGTTCATTCACTTCTCGAATTGGGTCTCGAAATCCAACAGAAAACATGAAAACTCATGGTGGACGACACATACATCATGAGAAAACCGCAACTTTATATTAAAAATGATGATAATAAGCTTTTGTTAAATTCTTGCGGTTTTCCCCAAAATCCAGAAATCTCATCAATACTGAAATCCTCAAGAAAATCATAATACCCAACATGTTGTATATAATAAAAGCTTATGATATCAAAGGTAAATGTGATTTATGGTTAGGAATCTATATAAGCATGATGATGAAGTGAGTTATATACGTGCTATGCAATTCAATGTATCATTTATGATGCAAGTGTTTGATACTGAACTAAGCAGGTTCTACAGTACTCGTGGCACGGCAATTACCAAAAGCGTGTGTGTTCACATGAATAGTGCGCGTGTAACATGAGCTAATGGTAATGGGGTACGTCTCCTAAGAGGTGATATCACACATAGGTATATAAATAACCATGCAATGCTAGTAGACGAATAACTAGAGAGATATGCATATGAATGAGATGGTTAACTAACTAACTATGCATATAGTTTGTAACTAATAAAGTGATCCTAACTATGGGGCGCCTCGCGCCATCCAGAAGATTTCCCCATAGATGTATACATCTATTCACCTCTGATCCAACCACCGCTTTGCCTTTGCGCGCCGCGTCCGATGTTTCCGCAACCGATCCTAAAATTGCATAACACATAACATAAGATTACACATCATGAAATGACAGAAGTCACAATATGAAAAGATCAACGTCCACAAGTTAGGCACAACGTGCACTAGGTACGCGGAACACACACGAAAACCACTAAAACCTTAACTAAAATCATTGTTTCGGAGCAACCGTCAAAACTAAAACCCGATTAAAACAAACTCCGCATTCGCACACCCTAAAAGTCATAGGAGATGCTAATAGTATTGTCAAGATGTCGCAATTAAATCACCTCCTAATTTTATGAAAAACCTAGTAAGCATTAACATTTCAATTTCGATGCAAACATCGCGAATTAATGATATAGCAATCACAATGTAGCATAATCAACCCAACTAACCCACTAGATAGCCGCAACCCAAATTTTAACCCACTTACAAAGCTTCAAACCCTAATTAAAATTTCAAACCTTTTCTTGAATTTCATAAGCAAGCAATTCTAACCAAATTTCACACTTTAAATTTCTAATTTAGCATATTTAAACTACAATATAACCATTAGATTGAAATTATACCTCATAAGTATTGAACCCTAGCTTGCATTAGCCTCAAAAGTTGCATCTTTTCTCCATGTTTTAAACTAATTTGGGTTTGGGAAGAGGTAGAATAGGGATTAGTGTTGAATTTTGTGAAGAATTTGTGGATTTTTGTGGATTTTTAAATGAATTTTGAACCAAAAAAATGATGGGGAAAATGGGGTGCTGCTTGGTTGATCTCGGCCAGAGGTAGAGAGGGGGGAGTTGTGAGAGAAGTGTGTGTAATTTTCCAAAGAAAATATCCCTCAAGGTCAATTAATGCCTTTCACATCATTCTTTACAAAAAAAAACCCATTTTAACTCATTTTTAAACCATGAAACAACTAATCTTGGAAAGTTTTGATAAATTTTTTGTTATTACTATATTTTAGATTATAATGGTTCCTAATTATGTAATTTACCAATTTAAATTTGTATTAATCACTAATTTACTGTATATTTAAAAGCTTAAAATAATATTAAAAATAATTAATTAAAGAAAAATTTATAAATGACAAGAAATTTTTAAGTGACAATTAATTAACCAATTCCTAGCAATTTCTTATCTAAATTTTTTATAATTAGGCCTATATTGAAAAAATTTTATTTTAACATTTTACGGAAAATATTGTTTATTTTACCGATTATCGAAAAACTCCCTAAACGAAAATTCAAAGTGTTACATATGTGTTTGTAAATAATACGTTATACCGCAGATCATATGACCAACTCTGGCTCAAGTGCCTGTCATCGGCCGAAGCACAAAAAGTCATGAAAGAAGTCCACTCGAGCGTCTGCGGGGGTCACCAGTCCGGCCCCAAAATGCGGCTTCAGATCAAACAACTTGGATATTACTGGCCCACCATGATAAGGGATTGTGAAGAGCATGCAAAGAAATACCATCTCTGCCAATTTCACGGTGATTTCAGTCAGAACCATCCCAATCCGTTGCATCCTAAGTTGGCGCCGTGGCCTTTCGAAGTTTGGGGCCCCGACATAGTTGGTCAATTTGATCCTCCTTCATCCAAAGGCCACCGGTTCATATTGGCCGTATCTGACTATTTCTCCAGATGGGCTGAAGCTGTCCCGCTAAAAGAAGTCAAGACAGAAGATATTCTGACATTCTTCCGACATAATATTCTATACCGCTTTGGTACACCAAGAATAATCATTTTTGACAGCGGGCCTTCTTTCAAGAGATTCAAAGTCTCAAGGTTCGCTACCTAACACAAGATAGACTGGAGATATTCTTCCATATATAATCCAAGGGCCAATGGGCTAGCCGAAGCCTTCTATAAAACTCTGTGCAAGCTCCTGAGGAAAAATACTTCAACCAACAAGAGAGACTGGAATCAAAAACTTCACGAGGCGTTGTGGGCATATCATACCACGCATCGTACTCCATACTCATTCCACTCCATACTCATTACTCTTCCGAGTGGAGGCGATCCTCCCCTTCGAAGTCAAAATTCCAATCTTAAGAATGGTCGTTCAGCACGAGTTGACTGCGGAGGAAAATGTGCTCCTTCGGCTCGAAGTGCTCGACGCCCTCGAATAAAAGAGGCTCGCAGTACTGCAAAATCTGGACCTGTACCAAGCCCAAATGTCACGGGCCTATGACAAGATGACCCGTCTCCATGCTTTTAAGAAAGGCGAATTGGTGTTGGTCCTCAAAAGACCGATCACTCCCAATCGACATGCCAAGGGAAAATTCAAGCCAAACTGGGAAGGACCATACGTCATCGAGAAGGTGTTTGATGGAGGGTCCTACCAGCTGATAAATACCGAGGGAGAAAGGCCCATGCCATCCATCAATGGCCGATATCTCAACAAATACTATGCGTAAATGCTCCAAGTCGTTGTCGAATTGAGCACACCGGCCCTACGGTCTAGATCATACATCCTGTAAAACCGTATACAATCCACGGGCATAAACGACCCCTATCTCTCCCAAGGTCCTACCGGAGAGACTACATTTAAAGTCCCACCATCCTAAAAAAACAAAAAAAATTGGGAGTATGTCCACAAGCAAAACGGGCACGAATGAAAACCCGAAAGGGCCCCGTGAGTAAAAACAGCAGGACTGCCGGCGAGTTTGTAAAAACCCGAAAGGGCGCAAACTCATGAAAAGAGATGAAATACACTCGCAAAGTCCTCTCGACCTTGTGAGGATAAAATCCCCGCGTGAGATCCTTACGACTCATAAAGGAGCAACACACTTAGGAATCCCCACGATTCTTAGGGAGAAATACACCTGCGAGATCCCCTCGACTAGTAGGGAGAAAAAGATTTTATGAGACCCTTACGTCTCATAAAATTGAAAAGTCTTAGGTGATAGGGATCTAAACATGTCTCCTGAGCCATCGCTCCCAAACGAGCAACGGCAAATGATGAGTCGCTCCTGGCATTTCGCTTCAGTGTTAGCGGTGCTGATGCCGACCAAAAACCCAAATCCTAAGTTTTTCCAATGGCAAATGATGAGTCGCTCCTGGCATTTCTTCAGTGTTCTCCCAGGGTAAATGATGAGTTTCTCCTAGCATTATCCCAGTGCAGCAATGCTGATGCCGACCTAAAAACCAAACCCCAAGTCCTCCTAGGGTAAATGATGAGTTTCTCCTAGCATTATCCTAGTGCAGCAATGCTGATGCCGACCTAAAAACCAAACCCCAAGTCCTCCTGGGGAAAATGATGAGTTGCTCCTGGTATTATCCTAGTGCAGCAATGCTGATGCCGACTAAAAACCCAAATCCAACTTTTCCCAACGGCAAATGATAAGTCGCTCCTGGCATTGCTTCAGTGTTAGCGGTGCTGATGCTGACCCAAAAAACAAACCACATGTCTTCCCAGGGCAAATGATGAGTTTCTCCTTGCATTATCCCAGTGCAGCAATGCTGATGCCGACCCGAAAACCTATTCCAAGTCCTCCCGGGGCAAATGATGAGTTGCTCTTGGCATTATTCCGGTGCAGCAATGCTGATGCCAAACAAAATCTAAATTCCAAGTTCCTTTGAAATTCAAAAATCCTGCTAAATAAGGCAGAAATAAAACAGATCAAATTAATGTCCCACCCGGTAGCGCTTCCAAGCTCAAAAGTCCCGCTAGGAGGGTAGGGAACTCCTAAAATAAATCAAATCAAACAAATCAATCTTGACACCGTAGAAAACGAAGCAAGTCAACTTCAACCCCGACACCGCAGAAAGTGGAGCAAGTCAAATCAAATCCCGACAACGCAAGAAGCGGAGCAAGCACCGACTGTCCAAGTCGCTAAAAAGGCAGCACCGACCGTCCAAGTCGCTAAAAGAGACCGTCCAAGTCGCAAAAAGGGCAGCGCCAACCGTCCAAGTAGCAAAAAGGGGCAGAACTGACCGTCCACATCGCTAAAATGGCAGAACCGACCGTCCATGTGACAAAAAGGGCAGCACCGAACGTCCAAGTCACAAAAATGGCAGAACCGACCGTCCAAGTCGCAAAAAGGGTAGCCCCGACCGTCCACGTCGCTAAAATGGCAGCACCGACCGTCTAAGTCGCAAAAAGGGAAAAACCGACCGTCCACGTCGCTAAAATGGAAGAACTAACCATCCACGTCAAAAAAATAGCAGCACCGACCATCCACGTCGCAGAAAGGGCAGTATCGGCCTCCACGTCGTCAAAACGGGAACCAAATTAAATCAACCTCTACGCGAAAGAAGATCCATCAGTTTCATGCACACGGCCCATATATGTGGTGTGCATTTATTGATAGGGGGCAATTTGTTGGGGTCAAAATTTACATCCCGGTTGACCAAGTCAAAATCAAAGTCAACTCCAAGCCAAATGGGCCCAAGCCCAGGTCCGAACCGAACATGGAAGGAACCGGCCCTATGACAAAAGGAATGAAGCCATAAATTAGTTTTAATGTAATTCTTTTTTTAGAAATAAATGTATGTAAATAGGCAGAAAGCCGAAATTTTGTAAAACCCATGGCTTATGTGCAAAAAGAAACAAGCATATAAGGCATGGGATGGCATAAGTGCTATTTGGCAAAGCCCAAGGGGTTATATGTAAAACGTGTAGCCTATAAAGACAAACATGATGAAAATATCTATGGCAACATTTTCCATTCTAAAATTCTACGGTTTGTACCTTCTCCTCCTTCCTCAAGGTTCTAAACCTTCTTCTTTTATTTTGAATTAAATCAAAAGTTTAACTCTTCCTTTTCCAAAAATAATTAACTTTTCACCATAAAACCCTTGAAAGGGAGCTCGGATCTGCCATCAAATCCCTAAAAGTGGATATTTTAAGTCTCACCTCCCCTTTTTCTCCCAAGATCCAGCCAGTAGAGAGGAAGAAGAAAGATACCCATCTATAAAAATCCCATTCCGGGAGGACCCGAGGCTCAAAAGAAGATCCAAAGATTTCTAGGAGTTTAACTCCATTCAAGATCTGTTGGAGTTTAACTCCATAAATCAAACCCCTTTTTAGGTGTTTAACTCCAAATCTATACATAATCCCTGTAAGGAGTTCAACTCCTAACCTAGGGGCTAAGCCCCCTTTTTCCGCTGGTGTTTCCAGCGGTCGCATGCCATGCATGTGACCCATGGGCGCCTAGCGGTCGCATGTCGTGCACATGACCCGCGGGCGCCGAGCGGTCGCATGCAGGGCATGTAACCCGTAGGCGCTAAGCGCCCGCGTGCGCTCACGCGACCCACGGGTGCTCAGCGCCCAGTGGTCGTGTGCAGCTCACGTGACCCGCTGGCGCCCAGCGGTCGCGTGCTGCGCACGTGACCCGCTGGCGCCCAGCGGTCGGGTGCTGGGCACGTAACCCGTGGGCTCCCATGTGCCAGGAACATGACCCGCTGGCGCCCCACGCCCACGTGCCAGGCACGTGACCCATGGGCGCCCAGTGCATACGTGTCATGCATGAGCCTTTAAGACGCTCATCACCACTCATTTTCCGTGCACTCCACACCAGAAACGCGTCCTCCGTTAGAAAATTTTTTTCTAATGGGGCACTGTTCCGCACCCAGCAAGGGGGCTGCTAGCCCCCTTAACCTCCAGCCCGCTATCCGGGTAGCGGGACCCCCGTAAACTCTGCGAGGCCCCCGATATATGCAAAACCCCCTTTCAAATCACAACACACGCACACAACACATTGAGTTCGCATGATCAGTTTGACCCGTCAATCGGAGGTTCCCTCGCTCCAAAGACGAGGGGTAATTAACGGCAGTTTAGTCCGTGGCTGCCAGAGATTCAGATACCCACAACCCATAAAACCCCGCCTACCCTAGGCAGGGAGAATCTATAGTACGCCTGACAAGAGCGTGTGTATTCCCATCTCAATAGTGTGACAAAAAACACCCTACAACAGGTACTCTTCCAGTGTATTCTTTCGACGCGCGTGTATTGTTCTATCCAGGTTCTACGCATTCTTATATACCTACACACTTTGTACCGAGGTTGGGCCGAAAGTCGTCTTTGCTTGATCAGCGGCTGATTGTTATTACTCCCGTAGGAGAGTCTTTTGTCGCTCGATATGTATTTCGATCGTGTTCTGTTCGTATTGGGGAGAGGAATTCTTATGTTGATTTGATCCTCCACGACATGTTAGACTTCGACGTTCTTATGTTCATGGAATGGATAGCCACTTTTTATTCATCCATGTACTGCTGTAAGAATGCAGTCAGTTTTAGTTTTCCGGGTGAGCCAGTTCTTGTTATTCAGGAAGACCGTAGTGCCGCCCTTCTCAGTTTGATTTCTGTCCTTCATGCTAGTCGGCTCTTGAGGAAAAGATGTCAGGGATTTTTGGTGTATGTCCATGATTCTGGAGCCGCAGAGGTCCGGTTGGACCAGGTTCTGATTGTGAAGGAGTTTCCCAATGTCTTTCCTGACGAGTTTCCTGTATTGCCGCCAGAGCGTGATATCGAGTTCTGCATTGACTTGATTCCCAGCACGAGACCTATTTCTATACCGCCATATCGGATAGCCCCGGCGGAGCTTAGAGAGTTGAAGGATCAGTTGCAAGATTTGCTGGATAAAGGGCCTATTCGTCCGAGTGTGTCACCTTAAGGTGCTCCTATCCTGTTCGTCAAGAAGAAGGACGGCAGTATATGATTGTGCATCAATTTTCGTCAATTTAATCGAGTTACTATGCGAAATAGATATCCCCTACCTCACATTGACGATTTGTTTGATCAGCTCCAGGATGCGGGATATTTCTCGAAGATTGACTTACGGTCGGGTTATCATCAGTTGCAGGTTTGGAAGGATGACATTCCGAAAACTTCTTTTTGTACGCGCTACGGGCATTATGATATTTTAGTGATGTCGTTCGGGCTCACCAATTCACCAGCAGTGTTCATGGATTTGATGAACCGCATATTCAGGCTGTTTCTTGACCTATTCATCATCGTGTTCATCGACGATATTCTAGTATACTCCTGGAGTCGAGAAAAGCATGAGCAGCATTTGAGGATCACATTGCAGACTTTGAGGGAGCACCAGCTATTCGCTAAATTCTCTAAGTGCGCCTTCTGGCTTGACATCATCGATTTCTTGGGTCACGTGGTTACGAGATATGCATATGTGTAGACCCGAAGAAGATCGAGGTCGTTCAGCACTGGCCCAAACCTGTAACAGTGACAGAGGTTCGCAGCTTCTTGGGTTTGGCCGGTTACTACCGATGCTTTGTTCAGGATTTTTTCTCGTATCGCTGCACCGCTGGCCGGGTTGATCCGGAAGGGAGTTCCTTTTCTTTGGACCGAGACTTGCGAGTAGAGTTTTCAGCAGTTGAAGACTCGTTTGACGACTGCACCAGTTTTATCCTTGCCATCAGGTTCAGGCGGCTTTGTCATTTATTGCGATGCTTCTCAAGTGAGTTAGGTTATGTGTTGATGCTGCACAGCAGAGTAATCGCTTATGCTTCTCGGCAGTTGATGAAGCACGAGCAGAATTATCCCACCCACGACTTAGAGATGGTCGCGGTGGTTTCTGCACTCAAGATCTGGAGACACTACTTATATGGAGAGTCGTGCCAGATATTCATGGACCACAAAAGCTTAAAGTATATCTTCCAGCAGAGGGATCTGAATTTGAGACAGCACCGTTGGATGGAGATTGTGAAAGACTATGACTGCGAGATTTTTTATCATTCGAGCAAGGCGAATGTTGTGGCTGATGCCTTGAGTCGGAGGCCTGGCGGTACTTTTTCCTAATTGAGCACAGTTCAGAAATAGTCTTCCGCAGATTGGCAGATTCTATATGACAGCCGATTGCAGTTTAATTTTACTTCGACCGAGGGATAGCTCGCTAACATCTGCGCCCGTCCACAGTTACTTGATCGTATCTGAGAGGCACAGTCTGACGATGCTCGTTTGTCAGAGATCATGGAGCAGGTTCGGCATGGTACAGTCTCAGAGTTCGTGATCGATGACCACGGAGTGCTACGATTTGGGACTCAACTTTGTATGCCAGATTTCGAGAGGCTGAGATGCGAGATTTTTGAGGAGGCGCATCAGTCAGCATATAGTGTTCATCCGGGTTCCACCAAGATGTATCATGACTTGAGAGATGTCTACTAGCGGGAATGGATGAAGAGAGATGTCGTAGATTTTGTTTCGAGATGCCTGACTTGCTAGCAAGTCAAGGACGAGCATCAGAGACCGGCAGGAGAGTTACAGCCTTTGCCCATTCCGGAGTGGAAATGGGAGCAGATCTCTATAGATTTCATCGTGGGTCTACCTAGGACCAGTCGAGGGTATGACTCTATTTTGGTGATTATAGACTGGTTGACGAAAGCGGGTCACTTTCATTCAGTGAAGAGCACTTTTGGATTCGCTCAGTATGCTCAGATATACGTTGATGATATTGTGCTACTACACGGCGTTTCGACTTGCATTGTGTCCGAAAAAGGCACCCAGTACACCAGCCGCCTTTGGCAGAAACTTCGGGAGTCTTTGGGCACTCGATTGCATTTCGGTACAGCTTTCTATCCACAGACCAATAGTCCGTCAGAGCGGACTATACAGACTCTCGAGGATATGCTCCGAGCTCGTGTTCTAGATTTCGGTGGCAGTTGGGATCGTCACTTACCCTTGATAGAGTTCTCCTACAATAACAGCTTCCAGGAGACGATTCAGATGGCACCCTTCAAGGCATTGTATGGGAGGAGATGTCGATCACTAGCATGTTGGACAGAGCTCGGTGAGAGAAGTATTTTGGGACCACAGCTGTGCAGGAGATGACGGAGAAGATCCAGTTGATTCGTGACAGGATGAGAGCGGCCCAAAGAAGACAAAAATCTTATGCGGACAGACGTCGTCGCAGACTTGAGTTCGCCGTGTGTGATCATGCTTTGTTGCGGGTTTCGCCGATGAAGGGCGTGATGAGGTTCGGGAATAAAGGGAAGCTTAGTCCCAGATATGTGGGCCCCTTCGAGATTCTCGAGCGAGTCGGTGTTGTTGATTATCGTTTGGCTCTTCCGGCCAGTTTCCCTGATGTTCACCTCGTATTTCATGTATTGATACTCCGCAAGTACCTTCAGGATGTTAGTTATATGTATGCCCTAGAGGCTATTGCTATACATAGGTGGGTTTATCGAGACGGGGCATCGATATACCAGAGTAGACTAGCGTATACCTTCTCGACCCATAAAGATGGGCGATGGATGATCCCATATCCATTGGTGTTTGACATCAGAGATGATATACGGGTGCTCAGTGGAGACTGGGTACACTGGACGGACTCGCCGAGAACTCCCAGATGGTATTATACCTTACGTCAGATGGCAGTTCTCTGGTGACACTGGTACAGGTTAGTCTATAGACCCGAGATCGTCATAGAGTCTTGTGTGATTCCCACTGTGCTTTGATTTCCATCATACCACGTCCAAGAGGGCGTGCAAAAAGGTGGCTTTTGGGTACAGTCCTGAATCACATGGAGGCAATGAGCGATAGGAGGGGTTTCGTCTCTCCCGGTATAGGGAGTTGATGTTG
The DNA here is from genome assembly GCA_030015575.1 of Agapanthus africanus. Classification (NCBI taxonomy): domain Eukaryota; kingdom Viridiplantae; phylum Streptophyta; class Magnoliopsida; order Asparagales; family Amaryllidaceae; genus Agapanthus; species Agapanthus africanus. The sequence goes on from JASDDO010000026.1 coordinate 431,873,336, forward strand.
CGCAGTGCTAGATTGGCTATAACAGGAAGTCTTTGGCCAAGGATGCTTTAGCGATTTACTGGTAAGTGTTACCAGTAGTTTCTCGACCAGTTATGAGCCTCGTATCGACACGACTTATCGAGTTATTGGGGTCTGACGTTTACCACCCCTAGACGAGATATGCGACATATCAGACGAACAGAACGGACTGTACGGTAGTGTTACTCATTGGATTCACAGGAGTGGAGCGGGCTTGCTCGTTGACCTTCTGATCGCTCAATACCCGGGTGGCCGTTACGTTTGGCAGACCGCTTGCGGTTTGTGGGTGTTTGATATGATCATCACCTGCTGCCGGCGTATTGACGAGTCTTTAGAGTCCTACACAGGGGTTTCCTGGCTCAAGCGAAACGAAATAGGAGCGCATATGAGATATGTGCGGGACCGAGGATAATACCAGTATGTGATACTGTATTCTATTCTTGCGATTTGTGACATTGATCGCTTGTATGCGATATAGCCGGATTATCGGATCAAGTGTTGATTCGATAAGTTGTTACTATTGATATTAGCCGGTTATATACGATATGACCGGATCGTTAAATCAAGTGTTGATTTAATGATTTAATGTATAATTATATATTTGATATATTACTTTACATTAACTAGTATTGGTTCACCTAAGATTGATTTTCTCACTTGAAAGTGTACATTGTTTATATGTGATATATGCAAGTGTACATGTTTGTATCATGCTTGATGATACAAACAAGTTGTGTGTATGAGACTTGAACCAAATCAAGGTTAGATTAGGGTTTACTATTTTCCTAAGCATTTACCAAAATAGTATGACTTTGGTCAAAGTTATCAAGCTTCATGAAGCTTGATGAACATTGACAAAGTCAACTATTTTTGTCAGTTGTTAAAGATATTAGTTAACCTAACCTTTAACCTAATGGTTTGGTTAAATCTCTACATGAGTTAAGCATGAGTGCTTAACTCAACCATGGTGCCATGATTAAAAGGATAAGTGTTTATATTATTCTTTTAATGAAAAATTCTTTTCTTCTTCTTCATCTTCATCAAGCTTGAAAAAAGCTTGCTAGCTCCAATGGCATCATGAGAAAACGAGTGAGAAATCCAATTCTAAAGTGAACCCATTTCCTATTTCTTCATCCTCTACCACTTTCCATGTAGTATAGGGTATTCTCTTCACAAAGTTTTCGACCAAGTGAAGGAATAGCTTGAGTTTGAGTCTCCCCAACGTAGATCATCTTCGGCCTCGAAGTCAATGACCTAGCCCGATCATTTCTCCGACGAAACCATTTCTAGAGTCCGTGATCCGATGATCGCAGCGGAGGGACGTCAACACGGAGCTAAAGAAATGGTGGAGCGGATCTACAAAGGTTGTAATCCCTTTCACTTAGTAGCAAAGTCGTTTGCTTGCTTGCTTTTCGCCTTAACTTCTAGTTAACGATCTAGTTTAGGGTTTCTCGGCACCGTAAAAATTTTGTTTTGCATGGTTGATGCCTTGTGGAACCTCTTGAGTGTGCCTAGGAACCATACATCTTGTTGAATTGCCCGAATTGATATTGAAAAGGGTTTTCGATAATGAGACTAAAATGCGGGGTTTATAATTGTTAGGCATGCGATGTCTAAGGAATTCATTTGGTTAGGCATGCGATGTCTAAAGAGATTGCGGATTCCAACTGTTGTAGTTTTACACTTTCTTTTCTGCGACCGTAAGTGTAATATGTGATATCACCGGTTTCGTTGCTATATGTCAACGACAATTGGGATACGCATGTTTACTTACGTTGATGACATGTGATGTTAAGTGTTGCTGGATATGTTATATTGGATCGTCGTGTTTGAATAGCCGGGTTTTTTTTTATGTGAGATGAGTGTTTTTCATTTTCATTCATGTAAAAACTTGTATGTAATATTCTTTTATTGGGGCACTTCCAGGTTGCGGAAGATGTCACCGTTGATGTATATTATTTACTTTTCCGCACTAGGATAGACCCAAAGAGGAGAGCACAAGTAACCGGGTTCTAGAGTCCAGTGGGAGACCAACTCGAGGAGTCGAGTCCGGGTCTCCTAACTCTAGAATTGGTATGGTTGCTTGCCGCTCTCGTAGGGGTCTAGGGGTGTGGGTTTGGCTATTCATCGCGACCGTGGAATCCGTGTTTTATACAGGCTCGTATTGAAAACACGGACGTCCTAGTATATCCAATATTTCATATGTTTCTTCTGCAGCGATATCTGTGATGTGATCATTTGATATGTTGTGATAGATACTGTATATAGTATATATGATATATTATATAAACGTTACTTATGTTTTACACCCGCGCTAGCCCTGCCCCGCTCTGTCGTTAGTTAGCTAACCTAACGGTGCACGAGGGGACATCGAGGCGAATGCGGATGGCATAAGTGTACGTCGTATTTATCTGTGATGTTTAGGTGATTTAAATGATGGGACTTCATTAATGTGATTAATGAAAGAAAAGAAACCTAAGATGTTGTGGAATCGAATTTTCAAAAACAGGTTGCTACAGTTCTTGCTTTGCATCGCGGTGTTCCTTGTAGAACATCCTGCACCCTATTCGATAAGGAAAGGGTCGAGATTCCTTCACCGGGAGTGACCCCTTTAGCAATGACTGGCAGATGCTATACCCCTCGGTTTGTCTTTTGATTGCTCCTATAGTTCTTGCTTTGCACTGCGGTATATATGATATATCCTGCACCTTATTCGATGAGGAAAGGGCCGATGATCCCTTCACCGGGAGTGCCCCCATTAGCAAAAGGTTTTCAAAAAAACCTGTCGTAGCCCTCCGTCATTTCAGATAAGTACTACTTAGTATTCGTGCTGCGGTAGTTTGGCATTCGTCAAGGCGTAATGTGCGGTAGTTAACTAGTACTTATCTACTTATGCATAAGATGCAGATTGGATTAGGGTATTCGTACGGCGTTGTTTGGCATTCGTCAAGGGTCGTGCGGGTGGGTTTAATTCAATCAAGAAATGTACGGGTTGAACTTGACTAGTGGACTATAGGTTGTTTGGCATTCGTCAAGGTCATAGAACGCTAGGGGCAAAATACTATCGGGAATTTCAAGTGTTGAAATTTGCAATGAGATTGCATACCTTCTATAAGATAGTTGGATCCCGATACCTGCTGCGAGCAAGAGTTACTCCTGGGAGAGTTTTACACATTACAATTAGCCGATCAAGTAGGTGTCTAGAAAGGTGTTAATGGGGTCACGCCTCTGAGAAAACGAGGTTTACATTAATTAGGTTCGTGCGAAAGCACGGGGGACCTCCCTCAAAGTACCGACACTGGCCTGGCTGAAAGATTGGCGAACTTGTAGCGTGTAATTAATCCCGGCTAGTCTTTCCTTTTAGGGTTTGAAGGAAGATTTGGTTAAAACAGTGGGAGCCATCCTGATTAGATAAAATAATAACCAATCTGATCTTGCAAGAGCATACGCTGAGTGTTTTCTTCTCTCTCTCTCCAGGTAGCGACCATATCACGCCTTAATCAAGATATTAATACGGATATATTGACCGAACCCACTTGTTATACTGAGCTGGGGAACGCTGGTCCCGCTCCAACTTATAATTGTTATAAGACAGAGCAGGAAATTGGGGAATACCAGAATTCCCGTGCCGCCCAAACGAAGAAAGTGCATACTGATGCATCATCTTCGGGTGTGTTCATTATAGAGCACTGAGAACGGGTGATAAGTTTCATGAGACAGAAAACGGTGCAAGTGTTGCAGCCAAGTCTTTTGGTCACTGTCACCCTGTATTACCAGAATACATTGATTCTGAACAAATGTTATTAGATACCGAACCTGATATACAAAATCATATCAGTCTCTTTATTAGTAAAGAAAGGATATAATTTTGTATTGTTGGATAATGTTTTGAACATTTCCTATATCAAAAGTTGATCGGTTCAGGCACGTTATCTAAAAGCATTAATGTTCTAAATCAAACTGCAGTTCTTAGTATACAGAACACACACAAGAGGAATAGTTCAGAAATGAACGAATTCTTCTTGATGCATTGTAGACTAGGTCATATCAATGCGACCCGGCTAGCTGAAGTTACAGGTAGATGCATATTTAAATTAGTTTAAATTTACATCTTATGAAACTTGCCAGTCATGTCACAAAGATATAATGACCACAGCTCTGTTTATTGGAAACACAGAAAGAGTTAGTGAACTCTTGGGATGATACATGTTGATGTATGAAGGTCCCCTGTCTACACATGCCAAGACCGGTTCTTTGTACTTCATTAGATTCACTGATGATCTCTCAAGATTCAGACATATGTTCCTGTTGAAACACAAGTCCGAACCTTTTGAGATATTCATAGAATATAAGTTAGAAGTAGAGAACCAAAATACGGGTATAAGTATTATGTCCTATAATGAGATTAAGGAGGAGAATACTTGAGCACGGAAATCCTGGACTATTCTAAAGGAGAATGAGATTATCTCTCGGCATTACTCCTTCGTATACACCATAGCACGATGGTATATCGGGGCGGAGCAATAGCACCCTATATGATATGGTGAGCTCTATGATGAGTACTACTGAGTTTCCTATTTTCCTTTTGGGAGTTATGCACTTGAGAAGCTGCATACCTATTGAATAGGGTTTAAATCAAATCAGTTGCCTACCACTTCATATGTGATATGCAAAGGGAAGAGCCCATATATTAAATTTGTTAAGATTTGGGGTTGTCCGGCCTATGTCTAAAAGAAAAATCCGGACAAGCTCGAGGCAAGGTCTGTTATGTAGAACTGGAATGGTTCCAGCTATACAAACTGCAGCTGATGATTTGGTAGAACCAAACGATTCGATAGTCTTCGACGAACCTCAGCCTCTCCGCCGATCTGGAAGGGTTCCTCATCCGCCTGAGAGATACTTCGGTTTCTCGATGACAGTGGGAGCAAGGATTGCATCATGAGATGATGACCCAACTAGTTTCGAGCAGGCCATCGAGAGTAGGGACTATGTAAGAATGGCTGGATGCTTAGCGATCTGAGATGGAATCCTTATACACCAACAAAGTATGGACTTTGGTTGCTTTATCTGAAGGGTTAAATCCCCATCAGGAGCAAGTATATCTTGAGAAAATTACTTGGTGTACATGGAAAAGTTGAGACTTTCAAAGCTAGACCTGTTAAAGGTTTGCATCATAGACCAGTTGTGGCCGATGATAAAACCTTTTCTGAGGCCTATGCTTAAGTCCATCCAGATCCTACTTACCACGGCTACATACCATGACTACGATATCTGGCGGTTGGGTGTCATGACTGTTTTTCTAAATGATAATTTGGAAAATAGCGTCTATAAGTACACAGCCAGAGGGCCTCGTAGACAGTGGGAGCGGCGGAAACTTGTGCAAGTTGCTTTACAGATTAAAGCAGGCATCGCGAAGTTGGAACATCTGTTTTGGTGTATTAGTCAAAGAGTTTGACATCATCAAAATGGTAGATGAACCTTGCATAAACAAAAAGGTAGTAGGGAGTATGGTGGTGATCCTCATAGAGCACGTGGATGACATACTCATGATAGGGAAGGAGTTTTCTATACTACGCTCGATCAATCTCCGCTTATCATAATGATTCTCCATATAGGATCAAAGTGATACCTGCTAAATCATAGGTTTTAGATCTATGAGATAGATCTGATTGGATGTTAGGATTCTCACTAGCTGTAGTGAGATGGTATCAATTGATCCTGGGGAGAATCACTGGAAGGGTTCTAGGGTGATAAGGACGACTGAATGTCAGTCACAGGCATTGTCTTTACCCTTAGATGAAGGGATGGTATGTTGGAAGAGTTCCAAGCTAGATACCGTGGCATACTAGACGATAAAGGTTGGATACATCGCTACCAAAGATGCTACCAAAGAGGAAGTCTGGGTGTATATTAGTTCATGAGATGAACTTCGTTCCTACCATTGTGAAACGATGGAGTTGTGGCTTATGCCTAGGAATGCCCGTCCCATCAGTGATCCAGACATATTCTGAGGCAGTGTCACCTGATCATGGAGATGGTTGATCTCCAAGGGATCGAGGTCAGGAGAGTAGACTCAGAGGACAACACGGCGGATCCACTCACAAAGGCCTTTTCCCAGAGAGAGACTTTTATGGGATGGTTGAGTATGAGATACTACAACCACTGCTATCAGATGTCCCTAGTGCAAGTGGGAGATTGTTAGTTATATGTATGCCCTAGAGGCCATTGCTATACATAGGATGTATATTGTAATGGATGCTTGGACATATATAGGGAGGACTTTCTTGCTCGACATGATAGTATGCTATCTGGTTGCTCTTTACTTTAACATGTACACTGATTGTCTCTCTGTTACTTGTTGGTAAAGCCCTTAGGATGTGTACTTGACTACCTGGACTATGATGCGGATCATACTAGTGGGGACATGGTAGTCCATAAGTACATCCTTCAAGGCCCTTAGTCGTGGGTGTATCGAGATGGGGCATCGATGTACCAGAGTAGACTAGCGTATACCTTCTCGACCCATACAGATGGGCGATGGATGATCCCATATCCATTGGTGTTTGACATCAGAGATGATATACGAGTGCTCAGTGGAGACTGGGTACACTGGACGGACTCGCCGAGAGCACCCAGATGGTATTATACCTTACGTCAAATGGCAGTTCTCTGGTGACACTGGAACAGGTTAGTCTGTAGACCCGAGATCGTCATAGAGTCTTGTGTGATTCTCACTGTGCTTTGATTTCCACCTTAACACGTCCAAGAGGGCGTGCAAAACGGTGGTTTTTGGGTATAGTCTCGAATCACATGGAGGCAATGAACGATAGGAGGGGATTCGTCTCTCCCGGTATAGCGAGTTGATGTTGTGCTGTGTTCGATTGGCTATAACCGGAAATCCCTGGCCAGGGTTTCTGAGATTTACTGGTAAGTGTTACCAGTAGTTTCTCGAACTGTTATAAACCTCATATCGACACGACTTATCGAGCTACTGGGGTCTGACGTTTACCACCCCTAGGCGAGATATGCGACATATCAGACGACGAGACCGGACTGTACGGTAAGTGTTACTGGTTGGATTCACAAGAGTGTGAGCGGGCTTGCTCGTTGATCTTCTGATCGCTCAATACCCAGATGGCCGTTACGTTTAGCGGACCGCTTGCGGCTTATGGGTGTTTGATATGATCATCACCTGCTGCCGGCGTATTGACGAGTCTTTAGAGTCCTACACAGAGGTTTCCTGGCTCAAGCGAAACGAAATAGGAGCGCATATGAGATATGTGCGGGACCGAGAATAATACCAGTATGTGATACTGTATTCTATTCTCGCGATTTGTATCATCGGTCGGTTATATGTGATATAGCCGGGTTACCGAATCAAGTGTTGATTCGATATATTGATACACTTGATATTAGTCGGTTATATGCAGTATGACCGGATCATTAAATCAAGTGTTGATTTAATGATTTAATGTATAATTATATATTTGATATATTACTTTACATTAACTAGTATTTGTTCACTTAAGATTGATTTTCTCACTTGAAGTGCACAAGTTGTATATGTGATATATTTTTGTGCACTAGTTTATATCATGTTTGATGATACATGCAAACTTGGGTGTGTGTATGACTTACACCAAGTTTAGGTTTATGGTTAGGGTTTTATTTTTTTTTATTTATTTTGATAAAACAAAATGGTGCTTTTCTTTCACTTTGGCTTGAAGCTTCATGAAGCTTCAAAGAATCTTTGAAAAGTCTAACCATTTTGTTTCATGAATAAACCTAACCATTACCTAAACTATGGTTTGCTCTCTACATGAGTTTACTTCACCCATGGTTGGATTATGATAAGTCTTCACTTGATTTTTCATTTTTATTATGATTGATATTCTTTTCTTCTTCTTCTTCTTCTTGATGAAGAAATGAAAACCTTGCTAGAAAATTTCAAGTGTTGAAATCAAGTGAGAAATCCAAATCCAAAGTGAACCCACTTCCTATTTCTTCATCCTCTACCACTTGCCATGTTGTATGGGGTGTTTCCTTCACAAGTTTCGTGACCTAGTGAAGATGGAGCTCGAGTTAGAGTCGCCTCGACGTAGATCATCTTCGGCATCGAAGTCAATGACCTAGCCCGTCCATTTCTCCGATGAAACCGACGCTAGAGTCCGGGATTTCGATGATCGCAGCGGAGGGACGTCAACACGGAGCTAGAGAAGTGGAGGACCGGATCTACAAAGGTTGTAGTCCCTTTCACTTGTAGTTAAGTTGTTAACTTGCATTTGTTTTCACCTATCCTCTAGTTAACGATCTATATTAGGGTTTCTCGGCACATAAAATTCGAATTGGACATGGTTGATCAGTTGTGGGACCTCTTGAGTGTGCCTAGGAACCCTACACAGGACCCCTCTCACGCGATTCAGCATCAGACGATCCAGCTGGAGCGCGATCTTTTTTTCACCGAGCAGCCAATAATCATTCTAGATCGACAGATGAAGAAGCTGAGGTCCAAGGTCATACCTTCCGTAAAGGTTCTTTGGCGTGGTCCGAGCAGTGAAGAGATCACCCGGGAAACCGAAGACGAGATGCGGAAGAAGTTTCCCCATCTTTTCGAAGGTACGCGTAGCTAGATTTTTAAATTCGGGGACCGAATTTCTTTATGGGGGGAAGATTGTAATGCTTTAAAAATCGTTTAGGTTAATTGTATGATAATTAGTTGTACAACTCGTATTTTCCGTGAAACCTACTTATTATTATTTGTCCACATAGTCATAAATATACCTATTTTAATTATGTAATTTCTTATATATGGGTATTTAATTAGTTACTTATTTAATTGCTAGTTTACTTAATTATTTTCCTTACTTATTAATTAATAAATATTATTTTAAACATGGACATAGACACTAAATTAGTGTTAATTATTAGTTACTATAGGTTAATACATGTTAGTACACCATGACACAACTAAACACAAATTGTAACATGTTCTTTTGAAAAAAAAATGATGATCAAGATGGTTTTAGAATTTAAATAGAAAAAAAATAAAGAGAAGATAACAATAAAATAAAATGAAAAGAAAATGAGGTAAGGTGCATTAATTGTGGCATGGTGTGTGCGTGGTGGTATGGGGCCACTCACTTTTTCTCTCCTTCCCTCACAATTTCCGCAGCCCCTCATCCCCCCTCCTTCTTCTTTGCTTAACCTCACTACCACACCTCAAATCTCCTCAAAATCAACATTAATTCCTACTAAAATCATCACAAAAATTCTATTTTTCAAATCTAAGCAAGGTTCTTTGAATCAAGTCTTCATTTTGGGTGGCATGGCTAGCAAGTTTGGATCATTTCCCAAATCATTTTGAGGTATAAACACTAATCTAATTGTTATTTTGCTAATCTTTGCGTTTAATTGTCTTAATTAGTTGTTTTTGTAGATTATTTGTATGTTTAGTGTGTAAAGTGACGTTTAGATTTAGTTAATGTTTGTATGGTTTAATTAGGGCATTTATGTGTAATTAGTGACTAATAGACTTACTGATCCACCTAGTTTTGCATTAAATTACTATAAGGTTACTAACTAGTTTTTTTTAAAGAAAAGGTTTTAGTTAAATTTTCGGTTGTGAGTGATCTACAACCTTTTCCCCAAAATTGTTAGTATTGTGTCAACGTGCGATTCGTACGATTAGATTCTAGATTGGTGTTTGCTACGCATAGCAGCCCCTAGGTGTGGTTTGTGGCGATGTCATGCACGTTTTGTGTGCCAAGTATACATGTGTCTGATTTATGAACGTTAATTCCTCCATGTTATCTTGACTTTGCATCTATATAAATGTTTAGCCTCATATGTATTATTTGTGTGATTATAGGATCGGTCGCGGAGACGTCGGAAGCAGCAAGGAAAGGCAAAGCGGTGATCGGATTCGACTAGCCGAGGTGTTCCGGTGAGCGGATGTACACATCTATGGAGGAATCGCTTGGATGGCGTAAAGCGCCCGATAGATCAGGATTTAATTAAACTTCTTGTATTCACATGCGTATATCATTTTCATATAGCATTTACATCATCATGCACATTGATATTATCACCTAAGACACTTTCACCATTACCAATGGTTCATGCCGCACGTGCACTATTTATGTGAACACACACACCATTGCTAATTGCTATGTCACGAACACTATAGAACTTGTTAAACAATCGGTATCGTTGCATCACAATTGACATGTAGTTTCAATGTCATTCATCTCATTGCATCATATTGATATCATAGTTTTTCCATCATTTTCGGCATATTCATATATTGTGATTCTTCTTGGAGATTTCCGTATTTATGAGATTTATGGATTTAGGGAGAACCGCAAAGTACTTTCATAAACTTATTATCATTTTTTAAATAGAAATTGCGGTTTTCTCGTAATATGATGTGTGAGGCGTCCACCATGAGTTTTCTCGGTTCTTGAACCACGTGTGTACATATACCCGATTCGAGGAGGGGGGTGCACCGTCTGTAGGTACATGGTGGACCCGGTGAGGTACCCCAGGGCAAGAGGGCCGTATAGAGACAGACGTTGAGCCTGGAAAGGAAGCACTACCTACCGGTGATTATTGACCCGGCAGTCATCCGGAGGATACCGACTGGAGTCGTGTGATTTGACAGATTTGAGGGCCGATCTGAGAGATGGCTACCGAGATTTGACATATATATATATGGTGTCGATATTTTACATGGTTTTCTGTCAATTTCATTTGATGATACCCCAGTTTTATTATACAAAAGTTTTACTAAGATAAGAACACAGATTTTTCTCATACAAGATATATATCCAAATTTCGCGTTTAATCTTTCATTCATGTCGCATTCATATTAGTACATCACATCATGTTAGTATACATAGGTTGTGACACACTTGCATGCATGCTTGCGATAGCCTTATTAGATCTTACTTGCTATCACAAGTTGGCTACTCACCCCCGTTGTGCCATAGTGTTTTGCAGGTCCGACCCGTCAGTATAGTAGCGGTGGGTGAACTTCTTCTTCCTCTTCCTTTTGCTTTGACTTGCTTTTTCTTTTAGGTGGGTTTTGAGAGGATATTCTTTTGTTCCGACCATGTATATTGTACTTTTGTATCTAGTACACTCCATCTACCATATTTACCATTTGTATATGTGACCTAGAGACTCGACAGTGAGGCTTGTATTATTTTGTTATCTGGTGTCGAGCTCATGTGAGCCGACTTGATGTTTTTTTCTTATTTATTTCTTTTATGTGGTTTTTCTTATGTGGTTATGTTCCACCATTTGGCGAAGAGCTAGCTCCTGCTTGGGGATCCCTTTATTCATTGTTTGTACATGTTCATGTTTTGTACCCGATTGGGGCCCGTTTTTACAAAGGAAATTCTGCCGAACTTTTCAGGAAAAACTTGACACTTTTTAAATGTTTGAAGTGACTTTATTTTGTTAAATCACTTTTTTAAAATCAAGTAATTCTTCACTCTATTTATTTAAACGGTTTAAATTTCTGGGATTTGGCTTACTTAGATTACGTTACGCCTCTACATGCTGCGTGATTTAAGTGACAGTCACGTTCTACACATTCGGGTCGTGACATTCTGGGTGGCCCAATCACTTTGTTGATTGGGGTTGCCACACTTCGGGGATTGGCGGGTAACTTGTCGCACTCGTAGGGGTCTAGGATCTTCATTGCACCAGCTATCCACACGACTAGGGAACGTCGCGTCTCATTTATGGCTCAAATGAAACGCGGGGCTCTTAGATTATCCACTATTCCATATTGTTGTTCGAATGCTTGTGATGATTTTATCTTCCTGTGATGACTATTATCTGCTTGCGATGTTGATATATATATATATATATATTATATTTAGTAGATACTTTTATACGTTTTGAATCTACGCTAGCCCTTGCTCTGCCATTAGTTAAGTAACCAACGTTGCATGATGGGGCCACGTGGAGAATGCGGATGGTATATAAAGAGCATGTTATTTTGGTTGTTTCTTTTGTGTCTTGGAAACATAAAATGATGGGAACGCATTATCGAAATAATGCAAGGAAAAATAAACCTAAATGATGTTTTCGGAACCAATTTTAAAACTACTTGGTTTTCCTCAAAACTCATAGTTGTATTTTTTTATTTGCATAGAGGTATTCGGTTAGGAATATCCCGCACCTCATTCTATGAGGGAAGAACCTTGATCCCTTCATTGGGAGTTCTCTCTTAAGCAAAAGTTTATGTTACTAGTTTTAAAAAGCAGAGCTTAAACCACTCCATTTCAAAGCCACTCGAGTTCCTTAAACGATATCAAGTTCATTACGTTAAAGATTTTTCACCAAAAACCAGCCGTAGCCCTCCGTCATTTCAGATAAGTACCTCATAGTATTCGTTCTATGTACATTGGTCTCTATCAAGGCATAGTGTACGGTAGCTACGTGATACTTGTTTGTAGCATGGATATGCAATTATTTAGGACAACCGCACAGTCACGTTGGTCTCTATTAAGGGCTTGTGCGGGTGGGTTTAGATCAATCTTGGATAATGACGGGTTGGACATGACTAGCGACTTATGGCACGTTCGTCTCTATCAAGGCCATAAAGTCGTTAGAGGCAAAAAGCATTTCGGGAGTTTCAAACATACGGGAAACTTGCCAGGCATGTGCATACCTTATGGAGTGTGGTGACTTTAGTGGATTCCATCAGCTTATCACATGATGATAGTTGGGTCCCGATTCCCACTGATGAGTACGTATTACTCCTCGGGAAATTTTCACTTAAATGATCCCGACCAGTTCTCCTTTTAGGGTTTGAAAGGGAATTCGAGAAAACTGTGGAGCCATCCCGATCTGATAAAATGATAACCAATTTGATTTTGATAGAGTGCACGCTGAGTGTTTCTTTTCTCTCTCTCTCTCTCGTACAGCGACCTATGACTTACCTTAAGTAAAGAATGCAATATCTAAACTAGTATACTAATGATATATTGGAACTATCAGCTAGCAAGTTGTATCAATGAAGTAATATTCTCTAAGGTGTACGTGACATGGCAATTACCGATGATGATGAGTGTGAGCCGGAAAGCAAGTGATTGTGGACATACGCATCATCGGTAATGGTACTGGTGTCCTAACATACGAGTTCATAATAGTTAAGGAAATACATGTATAAACATTCAATGCAATAAGAACATGAATATAATGGAGAATGAATAGTAAACGGAACATTAAGAATATAATTTTTATATACGAGTCATACGGTTTTTGGTGTTTGAAATCGCACGAATCGTGGTTTTAGAAAAATAGGGGCTACGAGGTCTTTGAGAAAAGATACGTCCTTTGAAAAATCTGTAGTATCCCTCAACCTGTCTTTAAAATACTCACGATTCATTAATTTGATAATAAGTATGACTCAAGCCTAATCTAACGTCTACCTAATAAACTATAGGACAAAACTAAGAGACTAGTCGAAAGGATAAGTAAATCCACATATAGTATGAGTCGATATATCTAGTAGTCGGCGATCCCGCATCAATAGCGTCACGTACAGTAAAATATGTAATACGACATCCTCGAGTCAAGAGTGTGGATCAATCATCATATTTATATTTCATACGGTAAAATCCATCTTACGGCATCCCAAAATCGGGGTACGAGTCAAATATCACATATACCTCATTATTCATATGGTATCATCATCATAATATCCTAAATTATGGGTACCGTTCTAAAGTCTAGAACATACCAATATCATCAAACATATATCCTCGTGTGTATGAAAACACAACGCCTATCGATCCACTATAATATCATGTCGTATATCATAATATGACCCAAATCACATAACTGATCTCACGGCATCATGCCCGATCATATCGACTCACCTCCACGTATCATATACTGTCCTCATCACCCGTGTATACGTATACATATATGGTGTGTGTGTGTGCGTATGTGTGTACCAACGCATACACACACACACACACACACACACACACACACATATATACACACATAAACATATACACGCAAAATCATGTCACGTGTGTGCGTGTGTGTATGTGTGTGAACCTTTACTCTAAGGTTTCGCAACTAAGAAACTAAACTAAAAGCACTATCTTCCAATTACGCTAAAACTAACCCATGATCTCCTAAAGCCCTTCTTGCTAATTATTCACGTCTCATACTACACATATTTATATATACGTAACATATTCACATGCTACACTACAAAACCACGGGGTTCTATACGCCATCCACCCGACTTCCCCCGTAGATATACATCTACTCTCCTTGATTTTTTCTTGCCGAAGCCAATGTCGCCATGATCTTCCATGTTATTCGAAGTCCATGTGAAGGTGCCTACATATATAACACATAGTATCGTAAACAAAAATCATGGACGAAAACCAAAACGGCATACGAATCATACATAGGTTAAAACCTATGGTCTACTCATGCAAGAGTAACCAAACAACTCCCGATTTCGACGTACAAACGTCAAGTGACCGAGATAAAACACAAATATAAAAACTCAAGTTATCAAAATCCACAAAACAAAAACAGCAACTTAGAAAACTGGTCCCAAATTTTTGGTCAGGTGAATTGGGTCAAAAAAAGCAATGCGGTGGAGTAGTTTATGGGGTATGTGAGCTACAGAACCAATCCTAACACCAAATACCACAGATGACCCGGTGAGATAACCCCAAAATCCGGCCTGCTCGGCCCTAGGTGCATGTTTTCGGTTTTTATTCACAGGGTGGTCTTCTAGTACTCAATCTAGGTCAATAGGGTTGCTAGTTTTTCCTGTAAATATCTCAGGTCATCCCAGATTCCCTGTTGGCTCAAGATGTTCACAAAACTGACACGGAAAGTTTCAAATTCAAGTTTCAGGGTTTAGGCTCTGGTTTTTAACACTAAGGGGGGTTGTAGTCACTAATTACTCTCACTTGAACCATTACAACTCTAGAATCCTCTAAACTTCATCTTGGAATTTTCCAAGATCACTAAACTACACTTAATCACTTCTAAACTAAACTAGATGCTAAAGGAAATGAATTACTATACTAATGGTGAAAGAAATACCTCATTTGGAAACTCAAGAAAATTCTTGAGTTACCCCAAGAGCTCAAAATCCCAACTTGCCTAGTCCCCCATGCTTGTAGTGAGCTTGTACACCATTTTTGTGAAGAGAAAGCTAGGTTTTGATGTGAATTTGGAGTTGTAGTGAGGAGGCAGAGGAGATGGAGGGAGAGGGCAGCCATGGGAGAGGAGAAGAGGAAGAAGAATGAAGAAAATTAAGTGGAGAAGAATGAGCCATGGTTAAAAGAGGCCCCTCACCCTCTCTCTCTTCTTTTCTCTCACTTAGCCCATACGTCAATGTCTCCCCATGTAACAAAATAACTTCATGCATTTTCCATTTTCTTTTCTTTTGTTTATTTTTTTTTCTAAAAACAAAAACACTTAAAAATAAGGATGAAGTCATGTTTCATATCAATAAAATGTAACAAGTATATGTGACATGCTATGGTGCATGTCATGTACATAAACTGGATTATTGCATAATCAGTAATAATTAATCAAGTTTAACCGTAAATTAGTATGTAAGTAATTCTAAAATATCCAAAATGTCTTAATACACTCAAAATCAATAATCATGTAGAATTTTCAAATATCTCCCGAATTATCGGTATATAGTTATACCATATCATTAAAACTAATCTCCATGCTTAAAATATTCATAATATTTATTAGTTTAACTTCCCAAAAATAATGTTTTATTTTCCTGAAATGTTACAGTCTTCCCCCTTAAATAAATTCGGTCCCCGAATTTAAATTTAATTCCCTCAAATACTAAAACTTTTCTGCAAAATAATCAAGTCGTCGGGGCTCCGAAATCATCAATACTTAAAACACATCTTAGCGCTAAGCATGTGCATGAAAACGAGTATATAATTCAAAATCAAAACTCCATCAAGCATCACGCAATCATCGGAGTCATGGTGAAAATACCAATGTCAAAGTCCAATACGAAAACCAACATGATATTGTTGGATATATGTACCTCTTGAGGCCATTATATGATAGTGTATGTACCGGTGTCTGTATATATATATATATATATATATAGATATATATATATATATATATTCAGAGGACAATCTTGCTCGACATGATAGTATGCTATCTGGTTACTCTTTATCTTGACATGTTCACTTGATCATGCTTTTATTCATTTGGTACATGTTGATAAAGCCCTTATGATATTTTCTTGACTATTGGGATTATGATGTGGATCATACTAGTGGGACATCCGTAGTTTATAAGCATATCCTTGAGATGTTCCTAGTCGTGGGTGTATCGAGACGGGGCAACGATATTCCAGTGTAGACTAGCGTATACGATTCTTATCCCATATGATTGGTGATGGATGATCCTATATCCATCTGGTGTGCAGACACCAAAGATTGTATACGGGTGCTCAGTAGAGACTGGGTACACTGAACGGACTCGCCGAGAACTCATATGTGGTATTATATCTCACATCCGATAGCAGTTCTCAGGTGACACTGGTACAGGTTAGTCTGTAGACCCGAGATCGTCATGGAGTCTTGTGTGTCCTCCCACTGTACTTTGATCTCCACCCTACCACGGCTCTACTGAGTCGTGAAAACAGGTGGATTTTGGGTACAGTCCCGAGGCACATGAAGGCAATGAGCGATAGGAGAGGTTTCGACTCTCCCGGTATAGGGAGTTGATGGTGTGCCATGCTCGATTGGCTATAACAGGAAGTCCCTGGCCATGGCTGCTGAGATTTACTGATAAGTGTTATCAGTAGTTTGTCGATCTGTTATGAGCCATATACTGACATGACTTATTGAGTTATTTGGGTCGACGTTACCATCCCTAGACTCGATATGCAACATATCTAACGAAGAGACCGGACTGTACGGTATGTGTTAACAGTTGGCTCGACAGGAGTTTTGACAGGTTTGCTTGTTCTTCTTCTGATCGTTTAATACCCGGGTGGCCATTACGTTTAGCTGACCGCTTGTGGCTTGTGGGTGTTTGATATGATCATCACCTACTGCCGGCGTATTGATGAGTCTTAGAGTCCCACACAGAAGTTTCCTAGCTCGGGCGAAACGATGTGGTGTGCATATGAGATATGCGCGGGAGCTCGATTAAATGCGAGTATGTGATACCGTATTTTAATCAGGCGTTTATTATTGGTCGGGTCGTACGAGATATGACCGGTTTATTAAATCAAGTGTTGATTTAATATTTGACCTTTATCTCATTTAAATAAACCTTTTCTTTATGATGTATGCATGTATATATGTACATGTTGATGTGCATGCACATATACATACATTCATTTGTATCATGGTTGTTGATACATAGAAGGTGGCAATACAAGACTCACATGGTATATAAATTTCTTCATATTTATTAGATTTTGAGAAAAAGGAAAATGATTTAAATCATGGTTGACTTTTCAAAGCTTTACCCTTAGTTACAACCATGGTTTCATTTCATTTATTCCTTAACTCAAACAAAAAATATCTATATATTTATTAACCCTAGTTTGGCATGAGACATATATCATGGATATTATTCATTTTCTATTCTCATTATCATTAACCTTTTATCTCTCATGAGCTCAAAGTTGCCATCTTCTTCTTCCTCATCTCTCATGCTCTCTTGATTATTCTAGTGAGTGTGTGAGCTATAAAGTGTAAGTCTACGGTAGCGCCCGGCCGTCAATCCGAGGCCAAATGCGGAAACAGAAACTTTTTAGGAAACCGGCGCTATCGTAGTCTTTCACCCCGGATCGAACCATTAACGCTAAACTAGCTAACTACTAAGAAGTGAGAGTGGCTATACCGATCGATCCGTGTCCTTCGGTCTTTGGCCACCATCCCAAGCTCCTCGCGGCATCTCTGATCTCTGGTCACCTAGTCGGAAGGCACCACATCAATGAGTCTTTTTACGGGCTCCCGCGTGATCCGAAGCAACTCGAACATGAAGTTTGCTAGCCGACATGTCCAAGGTGACGTAGAGAATGTGTGTAATAACTTTGTCTCAAGAATCCATTGATTCTCAACACATGAGTGTGTATGGATGGAGGTTGAAGTTGATGCCAATGGTGGAACTTGTGAGCAAGAGGAAGAAGAAGAAGAAGAGCCTTTCTTCTTTTGTTATTGTGTTGCAATGAGAAAAAATGAGAGCGAGAAGAAATCCCAAGAGCAAGCCCCACTCATATGGCTGCCCTCTCTCTCTCTCTCTACCTCTCATTTCAACACAACAATCAATCAAATAAATTGACATAGCACAAGAAAAGAGACCATGAGTCACCAATGAAGAACATGTCTCATTTAATTCACTAAAACATCACTTCCACTCACAATTTCCACCAGCCAAACATTAATCCAAATGCTTGGTCCAACAAGAAAATACGGCAACATCTAAAGTAAACTCATGACGGATCACAAGGATACCCCTCACCTGTATATACATACATGCATCCGCATTCCAACTGAATGCGAATGCAATGAGACTAAAGTAATCCAACAAATCTAATACTACGATCCGGCTTAAACCAAAACCCACTAGTATGATCCGTCCGATCATGATCCATGCACGACTGAACGTATATGATCGAACCCTGCCATAATACCATACGGCCTCTACAACGTTTCGCCCAAAACTTAAGAAACTGTCTGTGGGGGACTCTAAAGAATCATCAATACTTTGGCTATGGATTTAACTACTAGCACGTCAGTGGTACTAGCTGTACGTAACGGGCTATCAGGTATTGACCAAAGGGAGGTCGATGAGCGAACTCATCCTGACACCCTACTGAGGCTGTCAGTAACAATATCCGTACAATCCGGTCCGTTCGTCTATGAGTTTCGCATGTCGGGCCTAGGGGGTTGGTAAAAGTCAGACCCCCAAAAGCGGTACAAGTCATGTCGGAGTGTAGCCCAGAACACCCTGAGATACTACTGGATTACCTACCAGTAAATCTCCTGTCTTGGCCAAGGACTTCGTGTAATGGCTCTCCTAGACACAGCGCGATCTCACCCGCAATACCGGGAGAGACGAAACCCCTGCCGATCCGCTCACTGCCTCCATGTGGCTCGGGACTGTACCCAACTAAAACTTGTTTGCACGACTCCTTTGAGCCGTGGTAGGGTAGTAATCAAAACACAGTGGGAACTCACACGAGACAAATGACGATCTCAGGTCATGAACTAACCTGTACACATGTCACCAGGGAACTGCTATCTGACGCTAGGTATAAAACCAACTAGCATGTTCCCGGCGAGTCCTGTCTAGTGTACTCATAACCCAATGAGCACCTGTATACGTCTTAGGTGAACCAACTGACACCAATGGCTTGTGAGACCAGCCACCGCCCCTTTTCGGGGTCTCGATTCGTATACACTAGTCTACTCTGGAGTATCGATGCCCTGTCTCGAAACTCCCTCGACTAGGGACCTTTTAAAGATGTGCTTATAGACCCCAGCTCCTATGTATATGATCGCCATCATACTGCTGGCCATCATGAAAGAATCCTAAGGGATCTATCAATGTGTAATAGTAATCTGTAATATCACCGAAAGCATGTACACGATGATAAAGATAAACCGGATAGCATACTATCATCTTGAGTAAGACTGTCCTTCCGGCATAGGTCCTCCCTCAATCATTGCAATCACGTGCCTGTGATCCAATAATTGACTTTGAGGGCACTATATCCAACAATCTCCCACTTGCACTCAAGGCTAATTATTGCGATGTCGCATACTCACAGCCCGTGTGATACCGAACACCCAACTCCTCTACTGATCAGTCTCACAAAGCCCGTTTGTGAAACTATTGCGTTCGAGGAATAGCCTCAGTGAGTGGATACGCTCTGATGTTTCCTTTTATATCTCTCTTAATCTCAAGTTCGCAGAGAAAACCATCTTCCGAAATGAGCAATACTTGTCTTAGAATATGTCTGGATATCTGATGGGACCTAGTTCACAAATGAACTCCAAATCCAGTTTACATCTTAGATTGTATCGTCAACTGAATTTAATCAGTATCATGCGGCATGGCTCCCTCAGTATCCATTTGGACCTCCTGTCCGAACTACTGCCCCTCTTCAGAGGGAAAACTATAACTCTGACAGTCATCCAAGTCATCTTGGAAGCCTGGAATGATAACTGTCTCCCGAAGGAGGCTGTCGTTATCATATCCCTAGAACATCCACTTATGTTCTAAAACTGCTTCTGAATGTTTCTCTAGGATTGGATTAATATCAACTTATTGCAGCTAGTGCAAAAACAACATCTAGTGTGGTACTTGACATCTCATGATCGACTCAATTGCCTAAGCAGGTGATGTGCCAATCATGCACATCCCTGTCCCATTTAGTCTGTAAGACACCTTTGGAGAGGGTGACTCCATCACCTGCAGGTACACACCATGCCAGGATTCGTCCATTCTAAAACACCTGTAGAATACTGTCTAAGTACCCAGATTTGGAAACTACCCAAATCTAGATCTAAAACCATAGATCTACACTAGTAAAATAGGGGGTTGCCCCTACGGATATTGGAATCCGTAGGGGCAGATTTAACTTGGCCCTACGGATTAATCCGTAGGGCTAAAAGGTTGCCCCTACGGGCCCAGACGTCCAAGAATAAAAATATTAATTCTTAATTTGGTGTTTGCCCCTACGGAGCCGCAAACAAAGGACCTACGGGTATATCCGTAGGGGCAACTAAATATCGAATTACTAAAGCACAGATCGATCGCCTACGCTCACAATTTCTTTCTCTCTCGATCTCGATCACGCGCGAAAATAACTCCTCGTCGCCACCGTCGTCCTCCTCGTCGCCACCGCCGTTCAGGTCGTCGCCACCGCCGTTCGGGTCGTCGCCACCGCCGGTCAGGTGAGTAAATCTTGAGGTAAATTAAAGAATTTTTTGATTAACATACGTGCTGGGTCTGGGGTCGGGGGGTTGCGCGCGCGCGAGTTGAGGTTCGGCAGGGGTCGCGGTAGGGGTCGGGGTCGGGGTTAGGGTTAGGGTTAGGGTTGGGGTTCACTGCTGCTGGGGCTGGGGCTGGGGTTAGGGTTTGCCTTAGGGTTGGTGTTGGGGTTTAGCTGGCCGGGCTGGGGTTAGGGTTAGGGTTAGGTTGGGGCTGGGCTGGGCTGGGGCTGGGGGCTGGGGCTGGGGGCTGGGGCTGGGGCGGGGTTGGGGTTAGGGTTAGGTTGGGGTTAGGGTTAGGTGGATTGATGACAACAAAATACATGGATGGATCGATGAATTTAGTGATGTTATGTGTCCCGCCAACATAGGAAATTCAAACGTATACTCCGTTTTCTCATCTTAAAACTAGCAACCAAAATGTGACTAAAAAATATTTCTAAATATATTTGAAACACATTTATTAGTTGGGTTGAATATTTGTGATTCCATTATATTATATTGTAAGATGCAGAAATTGTATCCTAAAACTACTTGATCCAATCATCCAACAAATACATTCATAAGATACTTATTAATTTTCCTGTATCTTGTATTGAATCGTAAGATTGATTTGCATGTCGTAAGATATTTGACAACACTAGGATGTCTTTCATAAAACAGAAAGTAAATTGGTGTAGGGAGAAAGCTGCTTGATGGGTGGTGACTGGGTCCATTCTTTCTTCATAATCCCCTTCAACTCTATGCCTTTCAATTATTGTGGGAAAATTAGATATTACTTGAGTGATCATGATATCATTTTTTTTGAATATTTCTTCCGAGAATTTATGTATGGTCTTGACATTGAACTTTATCATACTCCTTAATATTACTTTAGTGATTGATAATATTCAATAAGCTTATGTTGTTGACCCAAATTAAGTAAGGGGGTTAGTCAATTGGAATTGGTGTTTGGAACTTTGAAGTATATCTTTAATGGGATAGGTTTATTTGGTGTCAGTCAAATAAAATAAGAAGTAGAACCTTTTATTGTTAGTTATGAATGAATCTAATATTGGAAGTTGATGGTTTCAGTTAGAAGTTTTTTGGTATATGATAGATTTCCGCCTACCAAAATCGTTCCATCCAAAAAGTGAATAAAGTGGAACTTCTGTTCTCCTTTCCCATCCACTTTTTCTCTCTAGAAATTTGTAGTCTATATAACTATCTAAAATGTATTTTCTAATACAATTATTTTAACCTGACATACTAAAATATTATTATATTGTTTATGTTATCAATAAGTTATTAGTGGTATTCTCTTGATTGGTAAAAGGGGCATGGGCGTTTGCTCTATACATTCTTAATGGGATAGAAGCCTACCCCCGATAGCCGGAACACACACATACAACAAGAATACACAACAAACGCATAATTAGAGAGCGATTCGAGATGTTCGGGTTAAAACCAATATATGATACTTGATGATAATATGAAACCTTCATATTCCCATCGAAACTCATATATGAAACTAAAAGCGCCACTTAGTCCCCGTCTATCGGTTAACATACGTGCGATGCTCGTCGTGACCTAGAACTATACGAAGGCTGTTAAATATCGGACAGTATAGCTCGATACTAACAACCGTCGTATAGTCTACGCGACGAGAAAATTCAAACGTATGGTAACCCATAGATTTGTCCCGTGTGGACAAGTTAAGAATGTATAAAGCAAACGCCTTCATTCACTTGTGTTTTCATCCGTTTCGAGATATTTCGTCGGTACCTTTCCGCTGGTTCTCCGTGTACAAAGATAGATTAGATGTTCATTTCAACGTTGTTTCACAGCTTTGAAATGATTATCTATTCTATTACAGTGTACTCGGAGAACAGCGGGGAGGTGCTGCCGAAATTTACTCGAAACGGTTGAAAGCACAAGTGATAGGCGTTCGCTCTATACATTCTTAATGGGATAGAAGCCTACCCCCGACAGCCGGAACACATACATACAAACGCATAATTAGAGAGCGATTCGAGATGTTCGGGTTAAAACCAATATATGATACTCGATGATAATATGAAACCTTCATATTCCCATCGATACTCATATATGAAACTAAAAGCGCCACTTAGTCCCCGTCTATCGGTTAACATACGTGCGATGCTCGTCGTGACCTAGAACTATACGAAGGTTGTTAAATATCGGACAGTATAGCTCGATACTAACAACCGTCGTATAGTCTACGCGACGAGAAAATTCAATCGTATGGTAACCTATAGATTTGTCCCGTGTGGACAAGTTAAGAATGTATAAAGCAATCGCCTTCATTCACTTGTGTTTTCATCCGTTTCGAGATATTTCGTCGGTACCTTTCCACTGGTTCTCCGTGTACAAAGATAGATTAGATGTTCATTTCAACGTTGTTTCACAGCTTTGAAATAATTATCTATTCTATTACAGTGTACTCGGAGAACAGCGGGGAGGTGCTGCCGAAATTTACTCGAAACGGTTGAAAGCACAAGTGATGGGCGTTCGCTCTATACATTCTTAATGGGATAGAAGCCTACCCCCGACAGCCGGAACACATACATACAAACGCATAATTAGAGAGCGATTCGAGATGTTTGGGTTAAAACCAATATATGATAATATGAAACCTTCATATTGCCATCGATACTCATATATGAAACTAAAAGCGCCACTTAGTCCCCATCTATCGGTTAACATAACGTGCGATGATTTATTCTTTTCAACGACAAACGCACACACAAAGTGTCACGACCCGAAAGTACGGAACGTGACTGGCACTTAGATTACGAGACGTCTAAAGGCGTAATGTAACCTAAGTCAGCCAAAGCCCAGAAAAATCTAAACCAAAATCAAAAGAGAGTGAAGGAAAACCTTACATGAAAACGATTTGTAAATCAATTAAGTTGCATTGAAACCCTTTTTGAAAACATCAAAAATTCCCGAAAATTTCGGCAGAGTCTCCCTTGTATTTTCTATCCCCCAAAATGGGTACAACAAGATAATAAACCTGTAATCATAAAAATGGCATCCCCAAGCGGGAGCTAGCTCTTCGCCCAAGGCGGATCACAACCACATGCAATATAATAGTAATATCAAGAAAAAGAGCATAAAAGAAATGCAAAATACCAGAAAACACACGTCGGCTCAAGTGAGCTCGACCCAAAAGAAACCACAAATATACAAACCTCTCAGTCTCGTCACTAGGTCACATATACAATATAAAGTGGTAGATGGAGAATACTAGATACAATGATAAAGCAAAAAGAAATAAAGTGTGCTCGCAACCCACCTACGGGCGATGTCGCGAGTCTGAGCAAAAAGGAACTGAGGATAAGATGGCCCGCCGCTATAAGACTGACGGGTCCGACCTGCAAGACACTGTGGCACAACAGGGGTGAGTTGCCAGCTCGTCAGTAAATATAACATCTAATAAGGCAATCGTAAGAATGCACGCAATGCACCACAACATGCATGTCCACATGTGATATAATATCTCTAGTATGCATGCACAGGTATGCAATGTCATTATTAAGTCTTTAAGTGTTTTAAAATGCTAAGGGTATTAAATTCTTAACTTTAGAACATGAATATCTGTATAATAGCTAAATACCATCAAGAAATCATCTGCAAACCCGTGTCAAGCATCGACACCAAAAAGGAATCATATCTGTCTCAATATCGGGCTCCGTCAGTCCGGATCGGCCCATATCATAAATCTCACGACAACGGTCGGTATCCTCCGGATATCCGCCGCACCAGACATCACCGGTAGGTAGTCTTCCCCTGCCAGGCTCATCGTCTACATCTCGATCTTCTTGCCCCGGGGTACCATACCGGGCCCACCAAGTACCCGAGACGGTTCATCCACTCCTCGAATCGGGTCTCGACATCCAACAGAAAACATGAAAACTCATGGTGGACGACACATACATCACGAGAAAACCGCAACTTTGTTTTGAAAATGATAAATATAAGGTTTTGTTAAATTCTTGCGGTTTTCCCCAAAAATCCAGAAATCGCAGCAATACTGAAATCCTCAAGAAAATCATAATGTCCACTTGTTATATATGATAAATGTCTATGATATCAATGCATACGATGTGAATTTTGCAAGAAATCTATATAAATATGATGATGATGCGAGGTATACGTATGCTATGCAATTTCATATATCAAGTATGAATGCAAGTGGCGATATTATGATAAACAGGTTCTATAGTGCACGTGGCATGGCAATTACCAAAGGCGTGTGTGTCACATGAATAGTGCGCGTGCAACAGATACCAATGGTAATGGTGTTCGTGTCCTACAAAGTGATATCGCATAAGTATGGATGAATGTCCATGCAATCTAATATACTGTTCGCTATAAGGGTATGCAATGTCAATGAAGGGGTAAGCTAGCTAACAATATAAATCTTGCATAAAGTAGGGTAATCCTAACTAGGGGGCGCCTCGCGCCATTCAGACGATTCCCCCATAGATGAATACATCTACTCACCTGAAATCTCCGCTAATCCGATCCGGCCACCGCCTTGCCTTTTCGCGCCGTGTCTGATATTTCCCCGATCGATCCTATATTTGCACAATATCAAGCATAAGATTACAAAACCTAAAACGATGCGAGTCAAAATATACAATTATCTACGCTCTCGAATTAAACATAGCATGCACTCGGTGCGCGGGAAAACGCACGAAAATCGCTAACCATTAACTAGAATCGTCATTTCGGGGAAATCGACAAAACTACAACCCGACTAGACGAAACCCCGCGTTCGCGCACTCTAATAGTCCTATACGAAGCTAATTATATCGCTAACATAACGCATTTTGATCGCATTCTAATTTTCGTAAAAATCTAGCAAGCAATTTCAATACCGATTCCATGCAAACATCGAAATTTAACGATATCGCGATCACAATCCAACTCTAACATCCAATTTAAACTACTAGATGGCCACAACACAATTTTAACCCAATTATCATACTTCAAACCCTAATCTAGAACTTCATCCCTTTCTTGAAATTTCATAAACAATAATTTATAACTAAAATTCACACTTAAACTTTCTAATCTAGCATAATTAAACTACAATTAAACAACTAGATTAGAATTTTACCTTACAAGTGTTGATTCTCTTGCACTAAACCTCTAAAGTGGCCTCTTTTCTCCTTACTTTAAACCAATTTGGGGTTGAGAAGGGATGGCTTAAGGTTTTGGGTTGAATTAGAGAAGGATTTAGTGAATTTCGGTGGATTTTTGTGGATTTTTCAAAAGTTTTAAGCTAAACAAAAATGGGGAAAATGGGGGGAAAAACCTGAAGCATTTCGGCCAGCAGGTGAGGGAGGGAGTTGTGGGGAAATTTTGAGAAGTTTCTAGGTCAATAAACATCATATGTTATCATTTAATGCTTTCATGTCAACCTTTTTACAAAAAAAACCCATTTTTACTTCATTTTTTCACAAATTTTCCCACCCTAAAACCAAAAGTTTGCAAGACATGATATAATTTTATTAACACCATATTTTAGCTTATAAAGACTCATAATTATGAAATTTACCTAATTAAATTTGTATTTATCACTAATTTAATGTATTTAAAAAGGCTTAAAATAATAAAAAATAATTAATTACGAATTTTTTTTTATTTAACTAGATAATTATAAGTGACATTTTAGTGACAAAATTATGGTAATATCTTATCTAAATTTTGTATAATTAGGTCTACAATGAAAAATACCTATTTTGACTTTTTACGGAAAAAGCCGAAAAATTAGCCGATTACCGAAAAACTGCCTAAACGATTTTCGAAGGGTTACAATCTTCCCCCCTTAAAGAAATTCGGTCCCCGAATTTAAAATTTAACTACGCGTACCTTCAAAAAGATGGGGATATCTCTTCCTCATCTCGACCTCGGTCTCCCAGGTGACCTCCTCGCTGTTCGGGCCACGCCAAAGGACCATGGCGGATGGTATAACCTTCGACCTCAATTTCTTCACCTGCCGATCCAGAATGACCACCGTCTGCTCGGTGAAAGAAAGATCACGCTCTAGCTGGATCGTCTGGTGCTGAATCGCCTGGGAAGGATCATGAAGGTACTTGCGGAGCATCGAGACATGGAATACGGGGTGAACATCGGGGAAGCTGGGCGGAAGAGCTAACCGATAAGCGACTGGACCAACACGCTCTAGGATCTCGAAAGGACCAACATATCTAGGACTCAGCTTTCCTTTCCGCCCAAATCTCATCACACCTTTCATCGGAGAGACCTTCAGGAAAACATGATCGCCAACAGCGAACTCGAGTCGGCGACAGCGTCAGTCAGCATATGATTTCTGCCTGCTCTGTGCCGCTCTAATCCTGTCCCGAATCAACTGTATCTTCTCGGTCGTCTCCTGTACGATCTGAGGCCCCAAAATACAGCTCTCCCTGAGCTCTGTCCAACATACAGGCGATCGACATCTCCTCCCATATAAAGCCTCAAAAGGTGCCATCTGAATCGTCTCCTGGAAGCTATTATTGTAGGAAAACTCGATCAAAGGCAAATGACGATCCCAGCTACCACCGAAATCTAAAACACAAGCTCTGAGCATGTCCTCAAGAATCTGAATAGTATGCTCCGACTGACCGTCAGTCTGCGGATGAAAGGCTGTGCTAAAACTCAATCGGGTGCCCAAAGCTTCCTGGAGTTTCCGCCACAATCGGCTGGTAAACTGGGTGCCACGGTCGGACACGATGCAAGTCGGAACGCCATGCAGCCGCACTATCTCATCAATATAAACCTGGGCATACTGAGAAAATCCAAAAGTGGTCTTCACTGGCAGGAAGTGAGCTGCTTTCGTCAGTCGATCCACAATCACCCAAATAGAGTCGTACCCTCGACTGGTCCTGGGTAGACCCACAACGAAGTCCATGGAGACCTGCTCCCACTTCCACTCAGGGATGGGCAAAGGCTGTAACTCGCCGGCTGGCCTCTGGTGCTCAGCCTTGACTTGCTGACAAGTCAGGCATCTCGACACAAAGTCTGTAATATCCTTCTTCATCCCGTCCCACCAGTAAACCTCTCTCAAATCACGGTACATCTTGGTGGAACCTGGATGCACACTGTATACTGATCTATGTGCCTCCTCGAGAATATCACGCCTCAGTCCCTCTGAATCTGGCATACACAGTCGAGTCCCAAATCGAAGTATCCCCTGATCATCAATCACGAACTCAGAAACTCTGCCCTGTCGAATCTGCTCAATAATCTCTAAGATACGGGCATCGTCGGACTGTGCCTCGCGGATACGGTCAAGTAACTGTGGGCGTGCTCTGAAATAGGCCAACTGACCCCCTGTAGGAGTAAACTCGAACTGCACTCTGCTATCACATAAAACCTGCCAATCCGCCGTCGACTGCATCTGCACCGCGCTCAAACAAGATAAGCTACCTCCAGGCCTCCTACTCAAAGCATCTGCCACCACATTCGCCTTGCCCGGATGGTATAAAATCTCGCAGTCATAATCCTTCACCAACTCCATCGAACGGCGCTGTCTCAGGTTCAAATCTCGCTGCTGGAAGATATACTTCAAACTCTTGTGGTCAGTAAATATCTGGCACGACTCACCGTATAGGTAATGTCTCCAGATCTTAAATGCAAATACCACTGCAGCCATCTCTAAATCATGGGTGGGGTAGTTCTGCTCGTGTTTCCTCAGCTGCCGAGAAGCATACGCGATAACTCTGTCGTGCTGCATCAACACACAGCCCAGCCCCACTCGAGAAGCATCACAATATACCACGAACCCGCCTGATCCTGAAGGCAATGCTAACACTGGTGTAGTAGTCAGACGAGTCTTCAACTGCTGGAAGCTATCCTCACATGCCTGGGTCCAATCAAAAGGAACCCCCTTCCGGGTCAACCCGGTCAACGGTGCAGCAATGCGGGAGAAATCCTGGACGAAACGTCGATAATAGCCGGCCAGACCTAGAAAGCTGCGAACCTCTGTAACTGATACTGGTCTAGGCCAACGCTGAACTGCCTCGATCTTCTTCGGGTCCACACAAATACCATCTCTCGTCACCACATGACCCAAGAAATCGACACTGTCTAGCCAGAATGCTCACTTGGAGAATTTGGTGAACAGCTGATGCTCCCTCAAAGTCTGCAATGTGATACGTAAGTGCTGCTCATGCTCCTCCCGGCTCCGAGAATAAACCAAGATGTCGTCAATGAACACAATGATGAACTGATCGAGATATGGCCTGAATACGCGGTTCATCAAATCCATAAATGCTGCCGGGGCATTAGTGAGCCCGAACGACATCACCAAGAACTCAAAATGACCATAATGAGTACGGAAAGCGGTCTTCGGAATATCCTCCTTCCGAACCCGCAACTGGTGATAACCTGACCGTAAATCAACCTTCGAGAAAAACCCTGCACCCTGGAGCTGATCAAATAAGTCATCAATGCGGGGTAGGGGATACCTGTTCCGCACAGTAACCCGGTTCAGCTGACGATAATCAATGCATAAACGCATACTCCCGTCCTTCATCTTAACAAACAAGACGGGAGCACCCCAAGGTGACACACTCGGTGGGATAAGCCTTTTGTCCAGCAAGTCCTGTAACTGATCCTTTAGCTCTCTCAGCTCCGCCGGGGCCATCCGATAAGGAGGTATAGAAATAGGCCCCGTGCCGGGGATCAAGTCAATACAGAACTCAATCTCGCGCTCTGGTGGCAGACCAGGCAGCTCGTCAGGGAATACATCAGGGAACTCTCTCACAATAGGGACCTGGTCCAAAGGAACCTCTGTGGAGCTAGTATCACAAACATAAGCTAAGAATCCCTGACACCCTTTCCTTAAGAGCTGACCAGCGCGAAGAGAAGAAATCAAGCTGGGAAGGGTAGCACTACGATCTCCCTGAATAATAAGAACCGGCTCACCAGGAAAACTGAATCTGACTGCCTTTTCATGGCAGTCCACGGATGCATAACAGGTGGCTAGCCAGTCCATACCAAGAAGAACGTCAAAGTCTAGCATATCGAGGAGAATCAAATCTACTGAAGAATCTCTCTCCCAGATACGAACGGAACACGATCGGTACACAAAACGGGCAACAAAAGACTCGCCTACCGGGGTAATAACGACAAGCGGCTGATCTAACGGAGAAGACTCTCGGCCCAACCTCGGTGCAAAGTACGTGGATACATAGGAATGTGTGGAGCCTGGATCAAATAATACCCGTGCATCAAAAGAACATACGGGCAGAGTACCTGTCACGACGGCATTGGATGCCTGTGCATCCTGAGGAGTCAATGCGAACACTCGGGCCTGTCCACCACTAATAGCTGGCTGTCCTCTGCCTCTACCTCGGCCTCTGCCTCTGCCTCTGTCGCCTCGTCCTCTCGGAACTGGGCCGCCACGCCCACGGCCTCTAGAAGCATCTGGCTGGCGTGAAGCATCATCAGGAGTAGGAAGTAAAGCTCTCTGAGAAGGTGGTGAGGGTGGTAAAGTCACATGCGGGACTGTCGCCGCTCCCTGGCATCCCATGGTACAGTCTCTGACACGGTGATTCTGACTCCCACACCAAAAACATCCTGGAGACGACTGCTGGGTCTGTGGATATGAACCAAATAACTGACCTCGTCTCAATCCTCTGCCTCCACCATCTCCCGGAAATAATCTATCGCGGTGTCTGCCCATCTGCCGCTGAGCTGGCGTATCAGTACGGATCCTCTTCGGCCCAGAAGCGACCGGAGTCTCAGAAATACGCTCCTCCAAAAGTAAGGCTGCATCCATCGCGGCTGCGTATGTATCAAAGTGCTGGGTGCCGATGGCAAGGAATAGCTGTGTATCAAGCCCTCGTACGAACCTCTTTATTCTCTTCTCTTCTGTGTCGACTAGGTACAGAGCATATCGAGACAACTGGGTAAACTGTATATCATACTCCGACACCTTCATCCCAGGAGTCTTGCGCAAAGACTCAAAACTACGGGCTCGAGCATCTCGGACACTCTCCGGAAGAAAACGGGCAAGAAATGCAGCTGTAAACTCATCCCAGGTCATAGAAGGCAGACCTGCAGCTCGGCCTCTCTCTACTGAGTCGTACCATGTCTGGGCAAGACCCTCCAGATGAAAACTCACAAACTCCACCAATCTATCATCAGAACACCTCAACGAACGGCAAATCCGAGCCATCCTATCAAGAAATGCCTGTGGGTCCTCTGTCGCATCTGTACCGATAAAAGCTGGAGGTCTCAATCTCATGAACTCCTGTAGTGAAACAGGGATAGTCTCAATAGTAGCAGCAGGAGTGACCATCTGTGCAGCAGGTATGATCGTGGTCTGTGCGGTGGAAGGAACGTCCTCGGATCTGTGCCCGGCTGGACTCAACTAAAGATCCCATCATCTGCCGCAACTCTTGCATGCCGGCCTCTAGTCTGGCAATACGGTCAGGATAAGGCGGATCAGTAGGACCCTGAGGGGTAGGCGTATCCTCCCGCTCGATCCTCGCCTCAGACAGGCCCGCCCGAATCTCATCCCTAGCTGCAGCCCGCTGAGCTCTCGTAGTCTTTGGCGGCATCGAAGCTGGAATAAGAAACATGACTGATAAGGACATTGCAATTGAATCAAGGAATGCAAGGAATCAAGAAAGGAAATACAAGCAATTATGTCCTAAGGTTACTTAGGCGGAGTACCGTATCGTAAGTATGCCGCGGATCATACCCACGGTACGCCACTCTGCTAAAGTCACCTACTCCATCTACCAAGGTCGTCCTACACTCAGAAAGGTAAAACCTACGCTCTGATACCAACTTTGTCACGACCCGAAAGTACGGAACGTGACTGGCACTTAGATTACGAGACGTCTAAAGGCGTAATGTAACCTAAGTCAGCCAAAGCCCAGAAAAATCTAAACCAAAATCAAAAGAGAGTGAAGGAAAACCTTACATGAAAACGATTTGTAAATCAATTAAGTTGCATTGAAACCCTTTTTAAAAACATCAAAAATTCCCGAAAATTTCGGCAGAGTCTCCCCTGTATTTTCTATCCCCCAAAATGGGTACAACAAGATAATAAACCTGTAATCATAAAAATGGCATCCCCAAGCGGGAGCTAGCTCTTCGCCCAAGGCGGATCACAACCACATGCAATATAATAGTAATATCAAGAAAAAGAGCATAAAAGAAATGCAAAATACCAGAAAACACACGTCGGCTCAAGTGAGCTCGACCCAAAAGAAACCACAAATATACAAACCTCTCAGTCTCGTCACTAGGTCGTATATACAATATAAAGTGGTAGATGGAGAATACTAGATACAATGATAAAGCAAAAAGAAATAAAGTGTGCTCGCAACCCACCTACGGGCGATGTCGCGAGTCTGAGCAAAAAGGAACTGAGGATAAGATGGCCCGCCGCTACAAGACTGACGGGTCCGACCTGCAAGACACTGTGGCACAACGGGGGTGAGTTGCCAGCTCGTGAGTAAATATAACATCTAATAAGGCAATCGTAAGAATGCACGCAATGCACCACAACATGCATGTCCATATGTGATATAATATCTCTAGTATGCATGCACAGGTATGCAATGTCATTATTAAGTCTTTAAGTGTTTTAAAATGCTAAGGGTATTAAATTCATAACTTTAGAACATGAATATCTGTATAATAGCTAAATACCATCAAGAAATCATCTGCAAACCCGTGTCAAGCATCGACACCAAAAAGGAATCATATCTGTCTCAATATTGGGCTCCGTCAGTCCGGATCGGCCCATATCATAATTCTCACGACAACGGTTGGTATCCTCCGGATATCCGCCACGCCAGACATCACCGGTAGGTAGTCTTCCCCTGCCAGGATCATCGTCTACATCTCGATCTTCTTGCCCCGGGGTACCATACCGGGCCCACCATGTACCCGAGACGGTTCATCCACTCCTCGAATCGGGTCTCGAAATCCAACAGAAAACATGAAAACTCATGGTGGACGACACATACATCACGAGAAAACCGCAACTTTGTTTTGAAAATGATAAATATAAGGTTTTGTTAAATTCTTGCGGTTTTCCCCAAAAATCCAGAAATCGCAGCAATACTGAAATCCTCAAGAAAATCATAATGTCCACATGTTATATATGATAAATGTCTATGATATCAATGCATACGATGTGAATTTTGCTAGAAATCTATATAAATATGATGATGATGCGAGGTATACGTATGCTATGCAATTTCATATATCAAGTATGAATGCAAGTGGCGATATTATGATAAACAGGTTCTATAGTGCACGTGGCATGGCAATTACCAAAGGCGTGTGTGTCACATGAATAGTGCGCGTGCAACAGATGCCAATGGTAATGGTGTTCGTGTCCTACAAAGTGATATCGCATAAGTATGGATGAATGTCCATGCAATCTAATATACTGTTCGCTATAAGGGTATGCAATGTCAATGAAGGGGTAAGCTAGCTAACAATATAAATCTTGCATAAAGTAGGGTAATCCTAACTAGGGGGGCGCCTCGCGCCATTCAGACGATTCCCCCATAGATGAATACATCTACTCACCTGAAATCTCCGCTAATCCGATCCGGCCACCGCCTTGCCTTTTCGCGCCGTGTCCGATATTTCCCCGATCGATCCTATATTTGCACAATATCAAGCATAAGATTACAAAACCTAAAACGATGCAAGTCACAATATACAATTATCGACGCTCTCGAATTAAACATAGCATGCACTTGGTGCGCGGGAAAACGCACGAAAATCGCTAACCTTTAACTAGAATCGTCATTTCGGGGAAATCGACAAAACTACAACTCGACTAGACGAAACCCCTCATTCGTGCACTCTAATAGTCCTATACGAAGCTAATTATATTGCTAACATAACGCATTTTGATCACATTCTAATTTTCGTAAAAATCTAGCAAGCAATTTCAATACCGATTCGATGCAAACATCGAAATTTAACGATATCGCGATCACAATCCAACTCTAACATCCAATTTAAACTACTAGATGGCCACAACACAATTTTAACCTAATTATCATGCTTCAAACCCTAATCTCGAACTTCATCCCTTTCTTGAAATTTCATAAACAATAATTTATAACTAAAATTCACACTTAAACTTTCTAATCTAGCATAATTAAACTACAATTAAACAACTAGATTAGAATTTTACCTTACAAGTGTTGATTCTCTTGCACTAAACCTCTAAAGTGGCATTTTTTCTCCTTACTTTAAACCAATTTGGGGTTGAGAAGGGATGGCTTAAGGTTTTGGGTTGAATTAGAGAAGGATTTAGTGAATTTCGGTGGATTTTTGTGGATTTTTCAAGAGTTTTAAGCTAAACAAAAATGGGGAAAATGGGGGGAAAAACCTGAAGCATTTCGGCCAGCAGGTGAGGGAGGGAGTTGTGGGGAAATTTTGAGAAGTTTCTAGGTCAATAAACATCATATGTTATCATTTAATGCTTTCATGTCAACCTTTTTACAAAAAAACCCATTTTTACTTCATTTTTTCACAAATTTTCCCACCCTAAAACCAAAAGTTTGCAAGACATGATATAATTATATTAACACCATATTTTAGCTTATAAAGACTCCTAATTATGAAATTTACCTAATTAAATTTGTATTTATCACTAATTTAATGTATTAAAAAAGGCTTAAAATAATAAAAAAATATTTAATTACGAATTTTTTTTTATTTAACTAGATAATTATAAGTGACATTTTAGTGACAAAATTATGGTAATATCTTATCTAAATTTTGTATAATTAGGTCTACAATGAAAAATACCTATTTTGACTTTTTACGGAAAAAGCCGAAAAATTAGCCGATTACCGAAAAACTGCCTAAACGATTTTCGAAAGGTTACACAAAGCATATACACGGATTTTCTCCTTTGTCAGTAACTATCCCGTTCTTCTATTTCTCAATATAGTCAGCATGACCTACAATTTATATGTTATTCAGTCTAACATGGCCCATGAGTACGTCAGAGTTAAGGACTGGATGTATGTGATTGGGTCACAGATCATGTAAGTTATTCGAATAACAATTTATTGCTATCAGTTTTAATCTAAACTTGTATCGTTATGTATTTTGTCGTAAAATTTGTTTTGTTAGATCCACGATCCGAACTTGTCTGCATCATTTGAGAGTGATTCAAGATGTTTAGCTCAATTTTCTAGTATGGAGGTTGCATATTACAAAGGATTTGGTGTCCTTGGATACAAATTCGAAGTTAAGGACATAGAAACATCTAGAACCACTCAGAATAGTGGGATTGCGATGGTAGGATCGGACGGTGTGATTTACTATGGGTACTTAAATTGTATACTCGGCATCCACTATCCCGGACGATCAGAACCCTTTTATATATTCCAGTGTACTTGGTACGATCCGCGAACCGATACGAACAGGTGGAGAAGCAGTCTTGGGACTTGGAAAGATGAATATGGATTGACCAGTATGAAAACACTTCGATTTTACGGTCAGGACGATCCGTTTATCTTTCCGAACCAAGCGTTCCAAGTATACTACTCACAGTGTTTGAAGCATCCGGGGTGGAGTGTTGTATGCCGATGGAAACCTAGAGATGTCTACGATGTCCCAGAATACGAGGACAGCGATGAGGACGAAGAAGAGCGAAGGCTTAAAGTGCTCCGACCGTCTGTTTCGAAGGATGGGTTGTCTTCGACCGATCATGAAGTTACGTGGGTTAGAAATGACATCGACGATGAAATCGAAGTAGATATGTATGATGCGCCCACGAAACGAAAAAGGTTATCAGTAATGTTATATTATTACTTCACATTTTACGCTCTAGATCATATATAGTCGATACTTTTAATGATTGTCTAATGCGTCCACGAACCGTTTATCTAGATTTGATGACGTTGTCGGGAGCAGCGAGGGGCGGCAGGAGCTCCAGCCGCGGCAGAGGCAGAGGCAGAGCGGTTCTGCCGCCCGGAGAGCTCCGTAGGGAGCTTCAGAGGGCCGGTCTTGCACCCGGATCGGAGACCCCTTCGGATGCCTCCTTCCGTGTTGATTTGGCCACACCTCCAGGTATACTGCACGTATATCCATTTTGAATGTAATATTACAGATATTCATGCATGTTTATGTCAAAATTACTTATATTGTCAATGTTTGATTGTCTAGTTGTTGGTGATGCGTCCATATCTGGGATAGAGGCCACCCCCGCTCCTCCAGGTATGTTTATATATCATATAGTGTATGTATATTGATTTAGAATGCTATATCATAAATACACACATTCCTTTTGCTCTTACTTAGCAATTTTTATTATTGTCTAGCTGTAGGTGGTGACACCACCGCACCTGCGGGTATGTTTATATATCCTATAGTGCATGCATATTGATTTAGAACGTTATATTATTGATCTACACATTCTTTTTGCAATTACTTATATAATCTATTTTTAATTGTCTAATTATAGGAGGTGCGTCCACACCTTCCACAGGGGCCACTCCTGCCGCTTCCATACCCTCCGCATCGTCTGCAGGTTAGTATGAATAAATTTAAAATATTTATTCATTTTACATATACTCTATAGAATAAATATGAACTTCATGGAAATTTAGCGTCGATGTTTATTTTATAGTTGGAGGGGATGCGTCCGGGTCCGGGACCCCGGTTGTTCCTCACCGGAGGAACTATCGTCCCGCTCGTGCTGCTGCTCGGGCCCAGGCTCGTGCGCTAGTCACCGGAGGTATATATCACACTTGAATTTTTGTTTAACCTTGATTTCTTAATACAACTTTGTCTTATTATTTATTGTCTTGATATTTCGTGCTGACGCAGGGCCTCTCCATCCCCAGAGGGGGACTCGAGGCCCGAATCAGTCCTATAGGCTGAGGCCTGATAGAGTTAGGGGGGAGGCAGCATTCCCCCTATTTTTTACCCTTGACTATCGCTATACCGGTCCTCATGCCGAGAGGTTCGGCCGGTATTTGGGGGATGAGAGCCGGATCGTGAAGAACTATCCACTTCACGTTGAGTGAGGCGAGCAGCACCAGCGCTCATTCGCCCTCTTCTTTGATCAGGCTCGGGTATGTATTAATATATATTTTCATTTGATCTATCCAATATATTTATTATTAACACTTGCAATCTAATAACAATGTTTTTTTGTATTTTCAGTTGGATTACGATTTTCAGCCTGTAGCCGACCCTGATCACCCGGGGAGGGTGCTCGACCTTCATGCTCTGTACAATGGCCTGATGAAGAACATGCAGGCCAAGGTCCGATACAACAGGAATGAGCTGAAGGCCGACTGCTACTCCCTGTGGATGGCGACCCCCGAGGCAGAGAGAGCGGCCCTCCTATCTACTCCGGCGTTTGCGAGAGTCGACGTAGAGACATGGCCTCTATTGTGCGCTTATTTCGACTCCCAACGCAAACAGGTATGTATTTTAAATTTAATTCATTATTTATGATATAATTTATTTCTTTGTGTTTCTTAATTAGAAAACTAAATGTTAATGCGTTGTGCAGAAACAGGCCGCTCAGAATACGGAGAACAGGAAGTCGGCGAAGAGGGGTCGCCCCACTTACACAGGTGGCTCGAGGAACATTACTCGAGCCATGGAGTTATCGGTAAATTAAGAGTTATTCTCTAATATTCTGCAATATTAAGAGTTATTCTCTAATATTTCTAATATTAAGAGTTACTTTCTAATATTGCAGACATCTCGGACTGTGGCGTCAGGTGGTACACCGAGCATGCTGTCCGCATATCTTGCCGTCCACGGCACCTCGACAGATCCCACCACAGGCGAGCTTCGATATCCCGACGTCGCTACCCAGGAGTACTGCGTAAGTGTTAATATTTTTTCTACCCAAATTTGAAATTTTAGTTTTGGAAGGTTCAAGTTTAAATTTTATACTTATACTTTACTTCTTAATGTGGGTGTAGGAGCGGGTGGTTGAGCAGGCCCAGGCCTCGGGGATCGATTTTACCGGACAGAACGATCCGAGGCTGCTGACCCCAGTTCTGGACGCCGCACACGGAGGGCACCACGGAGGTTGGGAGAGAGGCCGGGGATTGGCCCTAGCAGGGCCCATATGAGGTTGGACTCCACCCCGGCGGTTACTTCCTCCGTCTCCAGTGACCGGCATGTCCATCAGGAACTGGATAGCTTGAGGGCCTGCGTTCAGGAGTTGAAGGAGATGCTGGTATGTATACTACTTTATGGTAAAATATCATTTCATATTATATACATATCAACATATCCATAATTAGTACGTAGCTTGAGCTTATTTGGTTTTAGACTTAAGTTTGATTAATCATACATACATATGTAATTAAAATAAACAACGCTTTTCCAAACTTGATATCCAAACAGGGTTTCGAAATAACTTAATAATGATACGAATTCGAATAATACACAGTTCTTACATGCTTCTTACACACATTATGTCTAGACGTGACATGGTAGATCGGCCGAGCCTCCACATCCATCTCCTTCGGCTGCGGCTCCGCAAGCCACTACATCGGCTGCGGTTCCGCAGACAGCTCCTGTAGCTCCACCGCCCACTCAGACTCCCGCAGCCGCGGCTCCGCAAGCGACTACCTCGACGGCGGCTGCGCAGACCACATCGCCGGCTCCACATGCCGCTCAAACTCCCGCTCGCGACGAATTGCAGAGTTTATTGACCGAGGAGCAGGCGCGCGTTATTCTATCGTTATTCAGAGGTGGAGCTGGACCGAGCTAGGGTAGATTTTTGGTTCTTATTTTTTGAAACATGTATTTATTTATATCATACACATTGTACTACATTTTGAAACGATATTGATATTGGTTTGTATTTATATCATATTCAGTTTTTGTGTTTCTTTTGTATATTATATATATGCGTGGATGTGATTATAAATACTGCAATATATGATTTGATTGATGTATATATTATTGTGCACAGGGCGGGAAAAAATCAAGCAGCCTATTTTTTAAAAAAAAATACAGAAAATATGTACCTACGGATTAATCCGTAGGCAAACATGTTACCCCTACGGATATATCCGTAGGGGCAAAATATCAGCAGTAACTGATATTTCCCCCCTGATCTCAGTGCCAGGGGGTTGGGAAAGCCCCTACGGATATATCCGTAGGGGCCACTGCCTCTCCCCTACGGCGTTATCCGTAGGGGACAAATATCAGGAATCCTGATATTTTGCCCCTACGGAAACGTACCTACGCACATATCCGTAGGAGATAGTTCATGCCCCTACGGACATGCCCGTCGGTACAAGTAATTTATTAAAAAAAAACCGTAAATAATATAAAATCTTATACCCTACGGCGTAATCCGTAGGGGCAACAATACCTACACATAAATCCGTAGGGGCAAGAATTTGCCCGTAGGGGCAAGTTCAGGGCCTCAACTTGCACCTGCGGCCTTTGCACCTACGGGGTATTTTTTCGCCCCTATGCATATATCCGTAGGGGCAGTGGGTTGCCCCTACGGATAAATCCATAGGGGCAACCCTTATTTGTAGTAGTGCTACTAACCAGAATGTCTGATATTATATCTATATCCCATGTGGAAAAACCACTGTGTGACAACCAAAGTATAACCGATTGTAGTATAGGAATTTCACTTCCTACTCTGTGTATGTCATCCAAATACCAGGACATCACACACTACTACCTTCTTAACAGATCCATCCCCTATTCTGATGAAGTCAAAGCTATGACTGTCACATCAGAAATAGATGATCTATCTCCTCTATATCTGCTTTAGTCCACAAATAGACATAAGCTACTTGTCCACTATGGTTCCGCTGCTCCCACTGACTACAACAACCCTCTGGCAGAGTCATATACACTACACTTCTAAAGCTAGTTTAGAACGACGCTATACTCATCCTCCTGCCGGGTCTCATAGTCTGGAACAACAGCAATGGCAAGTCTGGGTAAACAAGAACCTCCTTGTCACCGTCCTTGAGGCTACTGGAGTACCTCTCGGGTGCCTGAGGTTACCCACCACATCTGCGGAGTGGCCAATAGAATGTCAAACCTGATTGAATATTTAGGTTCTCATCAAATTTCCAGCAATCGTTTGTGGTTCTGGAATCACTTCCAGTTCTACCATACTCCCACTACCGTTTTCTGAAAAAATCCATTTTTATCAAAACTGTGGCGAGTCTAGAACAATATCACTATTGATCTTCCAGATGGTAGAAAGTCAACCCTCATCATAGCCCAGGCTAACCCACAGACAGCCATTACAGAAACGCGCCTTGAGTTATCCAGAGTCTGTTTTTAAGCATAAGCCGGACAACTCCCCGTACCTTAACATTGTTAAGATATGAACTATTATATATTCAATATAGAAATAGAGGCACTGATTTAATTGGAACCAGATTCAAATCATGCAGCTGTCTCCAGTGCATGTCAACTAAATGGAGAGAGGCCGATCGTCATTACTCAACTTAGGAACACATCCAGATATGAGTAACCTAAAAGAGAAGCAAGTTCTCATAATCATTACTATCAACTGAATACCATACACAAGTATCTACATCTTCGATCATCTTGAATAATCCCGATACTTGCAATATCTGGTTCTCTACTTTACTCTTATACCTATAACTTTTCAAAACTTAGACCTTGCATTTCTACAAAACGCTTGTCTAAAAACTAGAGAAGTCACAAGTAAACAGAATATAGTATGGGGACCAACTCCTCTGTCCTAATGGACACTGGACAACATACAATACTTTGTATAAGTCTGCTGAGTTGAATAACTCAAATCCTGTGCGTCATAGGTTGAAAATTGTACTTATGGTTAAGAAGAATTACACCGCTGTTTAATGATCCTT
This sequence comes from Agapanthus africanus, assembly GCA_030015575.1. Lineage (NCBI taxonomy): Eukaryota > Viridiplantae > Streptophyta > Magnoliopsida > Asparagales > Amaryllidaceae > Agapanthus > Agapanthus africanus. Next base: position 431,914,215 of record JASDDO010000026.1, read on the forward strand.
ACCTAACCATCCACTGATATAGGTAAATGTCACGGACATAATTTCAAAAGTTATATCTCACTTTATAAAAATAAACGTATAGATATATCAATTTGAAATTGGTGCATAACAACGGATATTCAAAACCAAATATTTGCCGTCCGGCAAACACCCAGGCGATTTCCTCAAGTATCACCATAACTTACTCCCACTCAGCATCTGTAAAACCATACAGATGTGAGAATCATACCTGGTAAATACATACCCTGGAGTAAGGGCTTATAGGAAAATTAGTTTTCTTTTAACAATACACAGTGAAACCGAAACATGAAAATGTTTCGAAGGGGTATCCTGGTATTCCTAGTAATGCCTCTTCCATTATCCAGATTCATCACTGTAACCGTATATTTCTCTGCCATTTCTCCAAATCCCTTTATATGTTTTTAGTCATTACCTTCTGTACACCACCTTTAGGCCAAATGGTTTTCTTCCTTCCCTACCGTTCGGCACCAGCCTATGGTTTGGAAGAAGACTATCCAATAAGCATAATGGGTGTACTCTCCTAATCCTAGGAGCACTCGCAACGCGAGAGAAGGTAAAGATAAAAGACAACTGAATAAACCTTATTCCTATTTCTCCTGAACCAGAATCCATCCCCAAACTGGAATAAGTTCCTTCGAGTTCGTATATAACCATACGATGGATTATCCAAATAACTATGGATCTTCATAGTGATACGGGGTGTTCTGGAGAAATACAAAGGTGAAGTAGAAGTGGCGATGCAATACTTGGTTTGGTCGTGAATGATAGCAGTTGCAATTTACTTCGCCCTCTTTCTGATCCCTTTATTTGTCTATGCTTAATACCTTCTGTACACCTTTTAGGCTAAATGGTTTTCTTCATTCCCTACCATTCAGCACCTGCATATGGTTTGGATGAAGACTATCCAGTTAGCATAATAGGTGTACCGTCCTAATCCAAGGAGCACTCGCAACCTAAGAGAAAGTAAAAGGAAAAGACAACTGAATGGTCCTATTCATTTTCTCCAGAACAGGAAACCATCCTCGAATCTGAAACAAGTTCCTTCGAGTTCGTATATAACCATGCGATGGTTTTATCCAATGGAAGTGGACGTTCATAGTGATACGAAATGTTCCAGAGAAAAAGGGTAAAAGTAGGAGTGGCAATGAGGTGTGCAACTCAGACAATCCAAAAGCCAGTGTTTTAAGAAAGTTCGATCAACTTGGTCACTGAGTCATAGTCTAAGGTCGGGCCATGGTCGCTGCCAAAGAGAGAGAGAAAAGAAACACTCTGCATGCACTCTAACCTAGATCAGAATGGTTATCAATTTATCTAATCAGGAAACCTCCTACTGTAACCTCAAATTCTCCTCCAAACCTGAAAGAAGAATTAGTCGGGATCACCCGAGGAGTAAACCAACTCATCAGTGGGAATCGGGATCCAACAATCATCGCATGATAACGTGATGGAATCCACTCACGTTATCACTGTAGGGTTCCTAGGCACACTAATGAAGTCTCACAAGGCATCAAACATGCCAATTTTAAATATTTACAAGTGCCGAGAAACCCTAATACGGATGGTGAACTAGAATTTTAGGCGAAACAAGCAACTAGTTAACAATTTAACTAAGTGAACGGAAATACAACCTTTGTAGATCCGGTTCTCCACCTCCATAGCTCCATGATGAAGTCTCCTTGCGGTCCAAATCAAATCCTGGGCTCTAGCGTCGGCTTCATCGGAGAAATGGGCGGGCTAGGTCATCGACTACGATGCCGAAGATGATCTACGTCGAGGCATCACAAGATCAAGCTCCCACTTCACCAAGTCATGAAACTTGTGAAGAAAACACCCTATACTACTTGGCAAGAGGTAGAGGATGAAGAAATAGAAAGTTGGTTCACTTTAGAATTGGATTTCTCACTCTTTTCATCAAATCACCATTGATGGAAGCAAGGTTTTCTTCTTGAAGAAGAAGAAGAAGAAGAAGATAATTATGATAAGTTCATTAATCCAAAAGAAAAATCAATCCTTATCATAATATGAACCATGATTATATTTAGAGAATTGACTAAGGTTAGATGAATGGTTAGGGTTAAGGATGAAGACAAAATGGTCACTTTGGTCAAAGCTTCATGAAGCTTCAATATACAAACAAAGAAAGCCACCATTTTCTCTTTATGCTTATTATTTTTCCAAAAAGAATAAATAAATAAATAAATGAATAAGAAAACAAAACCCTAATCATTCATATAATCATGGTTTAATCTTAACACAAACCCAAGTTAGCATGCATCATCAAACATGATACAAACTTGTGCACAAAAATATATCACATATACAATGTGCACAAACAAGTGAGAAAAACCATTTAAAGTGAACCATGTTGGAGATAGTGCCCTCAGAGTCAATTATTGGGTCACAGGCACGTGATTGCAATGATTGAGGGGAGGACCTATCCCGGTAGGACAGTCTTACTCGAGATGATAGTATGCTATCTGGTTTATCTTTATCATCGTGTACTGCTTTAGGTGACCTTTCGAGTCGCTATTACACGTTGATAAAGCCCCTAGGATTCTTGCTTGACTTCCAGCAGTATGAGGGCGATCATATAAGTGGGAGCTGGGGTCTACAAGCACATCCTTAAAAGGTCCCTAGTCGTGGGAGATTCGAGACAGGGCATCGTTTCTCCAGAATAGACTAGTGTATACAGTCGAGACCCCGACGAGGGGCGGTGGCCGGTCTCACAAGCCACTGGTGTCAGTTGGTTCACCTAAGATGTATACAGGTGCTCATTGGGTTATGAGTACACCGGACAGGACTCGCCGGGAACCTGCTAGTTGGGAATATACCAGATGTCAGATAGCAGTTCCCTGGTGACATGTGTACAGGTTAGTTCATCGACCTGGGATCGTCATTTGTCTCGTGTGATTTCCCACTGTACTTTGATTACTACCCTACCACGGCTCAAAGGAGTCGTGCAAACAGGTTTTAGTTGGGTACAGTCCCGAGCCACATGGAGGCAGTGAGCGGATCTGCAGGGGTTCGTCTCTCCCGGTATTGGGGGTGAGGTCGTGCTGTGTCTAGGAGAGCCAGAACATGAAAAGTCCTTGGCCAAGGCAGGAGATTTGCTGGTAGGTATTCCAGTAGTATCTCAGGGTGTTCTGGGCTACACTCCGACACGACTTGTACCGCTTTTGGGGGTCTGACTTTTACCAACCCCCTAGGCCCGCCATGCGATACTCATAGACGAACGGACCGGACTGTACGGATATTGTCACTGACAGGCTCAGTAGGGTGTCAGGATGAGTTCACTCATCGACGTCCCTTTTGGTCAATACCTGGTGGCCCGTCACGTATTGGCTTATACCTCTGACGTGCTAGTGGTTAAATCCACAGCCACAGTATTGACGAGTCTTTAGAGTCCACCACACAGACAGTTACTCAAGTTTCGGGCGAAACGCTGTAGAGGCCGTATGGAGATATGGCAGGGTTCGATCAGATACGTGCGGTATTGCACGGATCGTGATCGGACGGTTTTTACTAGCCGGCTTTGGCTTAAGCCGGATCCTAGAATAAGATAGTGTAGTTTTGTCTCTTTGCATTTGTGTTCAGTGGGAATACAAATGCGGGCATGTATTTGCAGTAGCGGGGTTTTCCTGTAATTTATTACGGGATCGGTTTTCTGGGGTTGCCAGTTTGCATTCCGTTCCGGCCGGTTTTCCTTCATTCCTTCTCGGTCGGACCTTCTTATTGGAGAGTGTTAATTGCAAGTTCGCAATTAACATTTTGTGAGGGGTTTCTTTGCATATGTGTGGCTTCATAATCATGAGATTCCTTTCTTGTCCATTTGATGGCTTTTCATTTGATGGTTTTGAAAAGGGATTGATTTGTGAGATGAGTGAGAAAGGATGTGAGGTTTATATTATCTTTTTGATATATTGTTTTATGTAATTCTCTTTTCTCTCTCCAATCTCATTCTTGAACAAGGGGGCCGGCCACTTTAGTGTGAGGGAGAGGATCATTTCTTTGTGAGTGAGAAAATTGCTTCATATCTTTTTTGATGCTACCAAGTTCATAAGCACATTTTCTTGAGTTGCTTTTCTTCTCCTCCTCACATCCTTCCATCAAGGCAACTTCAAGAACCCCAAAGAGATAACCTTCTACACTAATTCTATAGCAAGCCTTGGACGCGTTGGCTAGCCAACTTCGCGCCCGAGTTGCCTCGGTCAAGAGGCGGGAGCCCGTAAAAGATTCCGGCTACGTGGTGCCCTTTCCGACGAGCGAGGAGGTGACGGAGATTCCGCAGGAGATCGGAGTGGAGACAAAGACCGAAGGACACGGATCGCTTGGTATTGCATCTCTACTCTTTTCTTATTTGCTAGCTAGCTAGGTTAATGGCCCGATCCGGGTGAAAAGTCCGCGGCGGTGCCGTTTTGCAAAGTTCGCAAAGTTTTTGTTTTCCGCGTTTCCGGCGTCGGGTCGACGGCCGGGGCGCCCCCGCGGGCTTACAATGGTATCAGAGCCACGCCATTAACCTTGCCTAGCTTGCTCTAGCGCGTTTAGAACCCGATCGAGCAAAATCCCCAAAAACCGTATTTTTGTGCACATGTGTTCTCTGTTGAAATTTTTTGAGCTCCTAAAATTTTTCAGGTTGTTGCAGAGGCATGTACAAGCAATTATAAGAAATCTGGGAAAATACGATCCACCAATTCCTCAGTTCCACCGCGGAAGCGCGGCCAAAACCCTGGTTTGGCCGCGCTTCCGCGGCGGATAAGAGGAATTGTGGCACCAAATTTTCCCAGTAAGCTTGTGGCATAGAAATAGGGCTTTTGGGATATTTTATTTGGGCCCAGGTTTTCTGTAAGTGCTACAGTTCTTTTTGGGGGCCCACTTTGATAAATTTGTTCGATCGGATATTTTAAACATGCCAGTTCACAATTTTTACATTATATCTGCGACCGTGAATGTCACTTGATCGGTAAATCCCGTCTAACTGCTATAGCCCGGTTAAACGGATTTGCGAACGTGATTTTCACGTTGATGTTCTGTGATTGTACTATGTTGTTGCGGATCGGTCGGTGGGGATAGCCTGGTCGCAGTGGTAGTACAGTTCTGTTTTATATGTACATTTGATATTGCGGGGCGAGCGTCCGACATGTGGACTGCCGTCACTGCCTGTTTGTATTATTCTTTTGGGGCACGACCTGGTTGCGGTCGATGTACCCGTTGTATGTATATTTTACTTTCTGTACTAGGATTACCCCGCGGAGGGGTGCACGGATAGCCGGATTCTAGAGGGCAACAAGCCCGCATCTCATGGCATTGAGGCGGAGGGGGCTTCACTCTAGAATTGGCGGGCTATTCGCCGCACTCGTAGGGGGTATAGCGTTGACCCAGGAGGGGTGCCCAAGTTACCGGATTCCGTGAAGTGCTGGGTGGTCCATTCACGTTGCTGAAGGGGGCTGCCTCGCTTCAGGTTTTGGCGGGTGACTTGCCGCGCCCGTAGGGGTCTAGGTTTTCATTGCACAGGCTATCCATACGACCAGGGGAACGTCGGGTTTCAGTAGCGGCTCTGTGAAACCCGGGGATCCCAGATATCTGTATTGATCTGTGTTGCTATACATTTCTGTGTTGCTTTTTATCACGCCATGAGCGAAAATTATATATTATATATATATTAGTAGATGTTGTATATGTTTTTCATCCGCGCTAGTCCAGTCCCCGCTCTGTCGTTAGTTAGCTAACCTAACGAGTGATGACGGGACCCAGTGGCGAATGCGGATGGCATATACGTACGTCAGTATATTTTCGTTCTTTGTGGTGTGATCAATTGATGGGACTGCGTTGATTCGGATCAATGCAAGATAAACAAACCTATTCTGATGTTGTTGGAACACTTTTTTCAAAAAGCTGTTATTGCAAGGGCGTTCTCTTTTGTTTTGCACAGTGGTATTCATTTGGAATATCCTGCTCCTCAGTCGACGAGGCAAGGGCCGAGATCCCTTCACCGGGAGTGACCCCTTGGACAAAAGTTTGCGTCAGGGCATTAACTTCACTATAGCCGATTGCTTTTGCTTTGCACCGTGGTATTCAATTGGAATATCCTGCACCTCATTCTACGGGGAAAGAGCCGAGATCCCTTCACCGGGAGTGACCTCTTTAGCAAAGGTTGTCGTCACTATATTTTTATAAAGCTATCAGTTCCTTCAACGATATCAAGTTCACTACGTTAAAGGTTTTCGCCAGAAACCATTCGTAGCCCTCCGTCGTTTCATATGGGTAGTCAATAGTATTCAAGCTGTGTTTGTTGGCCTTAGTCAAGGCACAGTGTTTGGTAGCTATTGGGTATTCATATGCTGCATAGATAGATGCGTTGGTTTGGGACAGTCGTATAGCCTTGTTGGCCTTAGTCAAGGGCTTGTACGGGTGGGTTCAAATCAACCTGGACAATGACGGGTAGAACTTGACATGTGACTTATGATTTGTTGGCCTTAGTCAAGGTCATAAGAGCATGGGGCAAAAATCCACATCGGGAGTTTCAAAAGTACTGAAACTTGCCAGATATGCGCATACCTTCTGGAGTGTGATAACGTGAGCGGATTCCGTCACGTTATCATGCGATGAGAGTTGGATCCCGATTCCCACTGATGAGTTGGTTTACTCCTCGGGCATTCCCGGCTAATTCTTCTTTCAGGTTTGGGGAAGAATTTGACGTTACAGTGGGAGGTTTCCAGATTAGATAAATTGGTAACCATTCTGATCTAGGTTAGAGTGCACGCTGAGTGTTTCTTTTCTCTCTCTCTTGGCAGCGACCATTGACCCGACCCTAGACTATGACTCAGTGACCAAGTTGACCGAACCTACTTAACACTGGCTTTTGGATTGTCAGAGTTGCAGACCTCTTTGCCACTCCTACTTTTACCCTTTTCTCCGGGACACCCCGTATTACTACGAACGTCCACTTCCATTGGACAAAACCATCGTATGGTTATATACGAACTCGAAGGAATTTATTCGAGGATGGTTTCCGGTTCTGGAGAAAACGAATAGGACTATTCAGTTGTCTTTACCTTTTACCTTCTCTCAGGTTGCGAGTACTCCTTGGTTTAGGAGATATTACACCTATTACGCAAATTGGATAGTCTTCTTCCAGACCTTAGGCTGGTGCCGACCGGTAGGGAATGAAGAAAACCAATTAGCCTAAACGGTGTATAGAAGGTATTAAGTTCAGACAAAGCAAGGGATTAGTAAGAGGGCAAAGTAAATTGCGACTGCTATTCACGACCAAACCATGTACTTCTTTGTCAATCCTAAATCACCTATGAATTAAGTTCATTCGGTTGTCTTTTATCCTCACCTTCTCTCGTATTGCGAGTGCTCCTAGGACTAGGACAGTACACCCATTATGCTTATTGGATAGTCTTCTTCCAAACCATAGGCTGGTGCCGAACGGTAGGGAAGGAAGAAAACCATTTGGCCTAAAGGGGTGTACAGAAGGTAATGACTAAAGACATATAAAGGGATTTGGAGAAGTGGCAAAGAATTATACGGTTATAGTTGTGAATCTGGATAATGGAAGAGGCATTACTAGGAATACCAGGATACCCTATCGAAACATTTAAATGTTTCAGTTTCACTGTGTATTGTTAATAGAAAACTGATTTCCCAATTAGACACTTGCTCCATGGTATGTATTTACCAGGTATGATTTTCACATCTGTATGGTTTTACAGATGATGAGTGGGAGTAAGTTATTGGGAATTAGGTGACCCTCCTCATTATATCGGGATTCGTTAGTATTGGTGATATTTGAGGAAGTCACCTGGGTTGTTTGCCGGTCGGCAAATATTTGGTTTTGAATATCCGTTGTTATGCACCAATTTCAAATTGATATATCTGTACGTCTATTTTTATAGAGTGAGACATACCTTTTTGAAATTATGTCTATGACATTTACCTATAGCAGTGGATGGTTAGGTAAGGAGCATTGAACAGCGGTGTAATTCTTCTTAACCAAAAGTACAGTTTTCAACATACGACACACAGTGAATGAGTTGTTAGACTCAGCGGACTTATACAGAGTATTGTATATTGTCCAGTGTCCATTAGGACAGAGGGGTTGATCCTCGTACTATATTCTGTTTACTTTTAACTTCTCTAGTTCTTAGACATGTGTTTCGTAGAAACACAGGGTCTAAGTTTAGAGGAGTTATAGGTATAAGAATACAGTAGAGAACCAGGTATCGCAAGTATCGGGATTCTTCAAGCTGATCGAAGATGTAGATACTTGTGTATGGTATTCAGTTGATAGTAATGATTAAGAGAACTTGCTTCTTTTTCAGGTTACTCATAATTGGAAGTACTCCTAAGTTGAGTAACGCTGATCGGCCTCTCTTCCATTTACTTGACATGCACTGGAGACAGCTGCATGATTTGAATCTGGTTCAATTAAATCAGTGCCTCTGTTTCTTGGATATAGAACAGTTCATATCTTGACATTGTTAAGATACGGGGAGTTGTCCGGCTTATGCTTGAAACCAGACTCTGGACAACTCAAGGCACGTTTCAGTAGTGGCTGTTTGTGGGTTGACCCGGGCTATGACGAGGGTTGATTTTCTACCATCTGGAAGATCAATAGTGATATTGTTCTTGACTCGCCACAGTTTTATCAAAAATGGATTTTTTTCAGAAAAACAGTAGTGGGAGTATGGTAGAACTGGAAGTGATTCCAGAACCACAAACGATTACTGAAGATTTCATAAGATCCTAAAGATTCAATCTGGTTTGACATTCCATTGGCCACTCCGCAGATATGGTGGGTAACCTCAGGCACCCGAGAGGTACTTCGGTATACTCAAGGACGGTGGCAGAGAGGTTCTTGTTTACCCAGACTTGCCATTGCTGTTGTTCCAGGCTGCAAGACCCGGCGGGAGGATGAGTATAGCGTCGTTCTAAACTGGCTTTAGAAGTACACGTCTATATGACTCTGCCAGAGGGTTGTCGTAGTCAGTGGGAGCAGCGGAAGCATTGGTGGACATCAGGCTTATGTCTATTTATAGACTTAAGCAGATATAGTGGAGATAGATCATCTATTTCTGATGTGACAGTCATAGATTTGACTTCATCAGAATAGGGGATGGATCTGTTAAGAAGGTAGTAGAGTGTGATGTCCTGGTATTTGATGACATACACAGAGCAGGAAGTGATATTCCTATACTACGATCGGTTATACTTTGGTCGTCACACAATAGTTTCTCCACATAGGATTTGGATATTATATCAGACATTCTGGTTACTAGATCTATAGATTTAGATCTAGATTTGGGTGGTTTCCCAATCTGGGTACTTTGACAGCATTCTATGAGTATTTAGAATAGACGACTCCTGGCACGGTAGTGTACCTGCAGGTAATGGAGTCACCCTCTCTAAAGGTGTCTTACAGACTAAAGGGGAGAGGGATACGCATGATTGACAGATCACTTGCTTAGGCAATTGAGTCAATCATGAGATGTCAAGTACCACACCAGATGTTGTTCTTGCAGTAGGTGCAATAAGTTGATATTAATCCAATCCTGGAGAAACAGTCGGAAGCAGTTTTAGAACATAAGTGGATGTTCTAGGGATATGATAACGGTAGTCTTCTTCGGTAGACAGTTATCATTCCAGGCTTCCAAGGTGACCTGGATGGCAGAGTGGCTGTCAGAGTTATAGTTTTCCCTCTGACGAGGGGCAGTATTTTGGACAGGTGGTCCAGGTGGATACTGAGGGAAGGCATGGCGCAGGATACTGATTAAGTTCAGTTGACGATACAGTCTAAGAAGTTTGGATTTGGAGTTCACTTATGAGCTAGGTCCCATCAGACATCCAGACATTCTAAGACAGGTATTGCTCATTTCGGGAGATAGTTTTCTCTGCGAACATGAGATACAGAGAGACATACAAAGAAACATCAAGGCGGATCCACTCACTGAGGCTATTCCTCGAACGCAATAGTTTCGCAAACGAGCTTTGTGAGACTGACTCGTAGAGGAGTTGGGTGTTCGGTATCACACGGGCTGTGAGTATGCGACATCGCAATAATTAGCCTCGAGTGCAAGTGGGAGATTGTTGGAGATAGTGCCCTCAGAGTCAATTATTGGGTCACAGGCACGTGATTGCAATGATTGAGGGGAGGACCTATCCCGGTAGGACAGTCTTACTCGAGATGATAGTATGCTATCTGGTTTATCTTTATCATCGTGTACTGCTTTAGGTGACCTTTCGAGTCGCTATTACACGTTGATAAAGCCCCTAGGATTCTTGCTTGACTTCCAGCAGTATGAGGGCGATCATATAAGTGGGAGCTGGGGTCTACAAGCACATCCTTAAAAGGTCCCTAGTCGTGGGAGATTCGAGACAGGGCATCGTTTCTCCAGAGTAGACTAGTGTATACAGTCGAGACCCCGACGAGGGGCGGTGGCCGGTCTCACAAGCCACTGGTGTCAGTTGGTTCACCTAAGATGTATACAGGTGCTCATTGGGTTATGAGTACACCGGACAGGACTCGTCGGGAACCTGCTAGTTGGGAATATACCAGATGTCAGATAGCAGTTCCCTGGTGACATGTGTACAGGTTAGTTCATCGACCTGGGATCGTCATTTGTCTCGTGTGATTTCCCACTGTACTTTGATTACTACCCTACCACGGCTCAAAGGAGTCGTGCAAACAGGTTTTAGTTGGGTACAGTCCCGAGCCACATGGAGGCAGTGAGCGGATCTGCAGGGGTTCGTCTCTCCCGGTATTGGGGGTGAGGTCGTGCTGTGTCTAGGAGAGCCAGAACATGAAAAGTCCTTGGCCAAGGCAGGAGATTTGCTGGTAGGTATTCCAGTAGTATCTCAGGGTGTTCTGGGCTACACTCCGACACGACTTGTACCGCTTTTGGGGGTCTGACTTTTACCAACCCCCTAGGCCCGCCATGCGATACTCATAGACGAACGGACCGGACTGTACGGATATTGTCACTGACAGGCTCAGTAGGGTGTCAGGATGAGTTCACTCATCGACGTCCCTTTTGGTCAATACCTGGTGGCCCGTCACGTATTGGCTTATACCTCTGACGTGCTAGTGGTTAAATCCACAGCCACAGTATTGACGAGTCTTTAGAGTCCACCACACAGACAGTTACTCAAGTTTCGGGCGAAACGCTGTAGAGGCCGTATGGAGATATGGCAGGGTTCGATCAGATACGTGCGGTATTGCACGGATCGTGATCGGACGGTTTTTACTAGCCGGCTTTGGCTTAAGCCGGATCCTAGTATAAGATAGTGTAGTTTTGTCTCTTTGCATTTGTGTTCAGTGGGAATACAAATGCGGGCATGTATTTGCAGTAGCGGGGTTTTCCTGTAATTTATTACGGGATCGGTTTTCTGGGGTTGCCAGTTTGCATTCCGTTCCGGCCGGTTTTCCTTCATTCCTTCTCGGTCGGACCTTCTTATTGGAGAGTGTTAATTGCAAGTTCGCAATTAACATTTTGTGAGGGGTTTCTTTGCATATGTGTGGCTTCATAATCATGAGATTCCTTTCTTGTCCATTTGATGGCTTTTCATTTGATGGTTTTGAAAAGGGATTGATTTGTGAGATGAGTGAGAAAGGATGTGAGGTTTATATTATCTTTTTGATATATTGTTTTATGTAATTCTCTTTTCTCTCTCCAATCTCATTCTTGAACAAGGGGGCCGGCCACTTTAGTGTGAGGGAGAGGATCATTTCTTTGTGAGTGAGAAAATTGCTTCATATCTTTTTTGATGCTACCAAGTTCATAAGCACATTTTCTTGAGTTGCTTTTCTTCTCCTCCTCACATCCTTCCATCAAGGCAACTTCAAGAACCCCAAAGAGATAACCTTCTACACTAATTCTATAGCAAGCCTTGGACGCGTCGGCTAGCCAACTTCGCGCCCGAGTTGCCTCGGTCAAGAGGCGGGAGCCCGTAAAAGATTCCGGCTACGTGGTGCCCTTTCCGACGAGCGAGGAGGTGACGGAGATTCCGCAGGAGATCGGAGTGGAGACAAAGACCGAAGGACACGGATCGCTTGGTATTGCATCTCTACTCTTTTCTTATTTGCTAGCTAGCTAGGTTAATGGCCCGATCCGGGTGAAAAGTCCGCGGCGGTGCCGTTTTGCAAAGTTCGCAAAGTTTTTGTTTTCCGCGTTTCCGGCGTCGGGTCGACGGCCGGGGCGCCCCCGCGGGCTTACAAACCAATACTAGTTAATGCAAAGTAATATATCAAATATATAATTATGCATTAAATCATTAAATCAACACTTGATTTAACGATCCGGTCATATCGCATGTGACCGACTAATATCCAATGTATCGGCTTATCGAACCAATCCTTGATTCGATAACTAGGTTATATCGCATACAACCATATCGATACATTCATCGCGAGAATAGAATACGGTATCACATATACGCATTATTCTCGGTCCCGCACATATCTCATATGCGCTCCTATTTCGTTTCGCTTGAGCCAGGAAGCCTCTGTATAGGACTCTAAAGACTCGTCAATACGCTGGCAGCAGGTGATGATCATATCAAACACCCACAAGCCGCAAGCGGTCTGCTAAACGTAACGGCCACCCGGGTATTGAGCGATCAGAAGATCGACGAGCAAGCCCGCTCTCACTCCTGTGAATCCAACCAGTAACACTTACCGTACAGTCCGGTCTCGTCGTCTGATATGTCGCATATCTTGCCTAGGGGTGGTAAACGTCAGACCCCAATAGCTCGATAAGTCGTGTCGATATGAGGTTTATAACAATTCAAGAAACTACTGGTAACACTTAACAGTAAATCTCAGCAACCCTGGCCAGGGATTTCCGGTTATAGCCAATCGAACACAGCGCAACATCAACTCCCTATACCGGGAGAGACGAATCCCCTCCTATCGCTCATTGCCTCCATGTGACTCGGGACTGTACACAAAAACCACCGTTTTGCATGCCCTCTTGGACGTGGTAAGGTGGAAATCAAAGCACAGTGGGAACCACACAAGACTCTATGACGATCTCGGGTCAACAGACTACTCTGTACCAGTGTCACCATAGAACTGCCATCTGACGTAAGGTATAATACCATCTGGGAGTTCTCGGCGAGTCCGTCCAGTGTACCCAGTCTCCACTGAGCACCCGTATATCATCTCTGATGTCAAACACCAATGGATATGGGATCATCCATCACCCATCTGTATGGGTCGAGAAGGTATACGCTTGTCTACTCTGGTATATCGATGCCCCGTCTCGATACACCCACGACTAGAGACCTTGAAGGATGTACTTATGGACTACCATGTCCCCACTAGTATGATCCGCATCATAGTCCAGGTAGTCAAGTACACATCCTAAGGGCCTTACCAACATATAACAGAGAGACAATCAGTATACACGTTAAGGTAAAGAGTAACCAGATAGCATACTATCATGTCGAGCAAGAAAGTCCTCCCTATATATGTCCAAGCATCCACTACAATATACATCCTATGTATAGTAATGGCCTCTAGGGCATACATATAACTAACAATCTCCCACTTGCACTAGGGCCATCTGATAGCAGTGGTTGTAGTATCTCATACTCAACCATCCCCTAATAGTCTCTCTCTGGGAAAAGGCCTTTGTGAGTGGATCCGCCGTGTTGTCCTCTGAGTCTACTCTCCTATCCTCGATCACCCTGGAGATCAACTATCTCCATGATCAGGTGATGCTGCCTCAGAATATGTCTGGATCACTGATGGGACGGGCGTTCCTTGGCAAAAGCCACAACTCCATTGTCACACAATGGGAGGAACTAAGTTCATCTCATGAACTAATATACACCTAAACAGCCTCTTTGGTAGCATCTTAAGTAGCGATGTATCCAGCCATTATCGTCTAGTATGCCACGGTATCTAGCTTGGAACTCTTCCAACATACCGTCCCTTTACTGAGCGTAAAGACAATGCCTGTGACTGACATTCAGTCATCCTTATCATTCTGGAACCCTTCCAGTGATTCTCCCCAGGATCGATTGATACCATCTCACTACAACTAGTGAGAATCCTAACATCCAATTAGATCTATCTCATAGATCCAAAACCCAGGATTTAGGAGGTATCATTTTGATCCTATATAGAGAATCATTGTGATAAGCGGAGATTGACCGAGCGTAGCATGGAACTCCTTCCCTATCAAGAGTATGTCGTCCACGTACTCTTACGAGGATCACCACCATACTCCCTACTACCTTTTTGTTTATACAAGGTTCATCTACCATTTTGATGATGTCAAACTCTTTGACTAACACATCAAAACAGACGTTCCAACTCCGCGATGCCTGCTTTATACTATAAAGCATCTTGCACACGTTTCCGCTGCTCCCACTGTTTACGAAGCCCTCTGGCTGTGTACTTACAGACGCTCTCTTCTAAAACATCATTTTAGAAAAGCAGTCATGACACCCAACCGCCAGATATCGTAGTCATGGTATGTAGCCGTGGCAAGTAGGATCTGGATGGACTTAAGCATAGCCACTGAAAAAGGATTCATCATTATCCACGCCTGGTCGATGATGAAAACCTTTAACATGTCTAGCTTTGAAAGTCTCAACCTTTCCACGTACACCAATGTAATCTTCTCAAGATATACTTGCTCCTGATGGGGATTTAACCCTTCAGATATAGCAACCAAAGTCCATACTTTGTTGGTGTACATGGATTCCATCTCAGATCACTAAGCATCCAGCCATTCTTACAGAGTCTCACTCCTGATGGCCAGCTCGAAACTAGTTGGGTCATCATCTCATGATGCAATCCTCACTCCCACTGTCATAGAGAAACCGAAGTAACTCTCAGGTGGGTGAGGAACCCTACTAGATCGGCGGAGAGGCTGAGGTTCGTTGGAATCTACTGAATCCTTTGGTTCTATCAAATCATCAGCTGCAGTTTGTTTGGCTGGAACATTTCCAGTTCTACATAACAGACCTTACCTCGAGTTTGTCCGGATTTTGCTTTTAGACATAGGCCGGACAACCCCAAATCTTAACTAGCTTAAGACATGGGCTCTTCCCATACCATATCTCATATGGAGTGGTAGGCAACTGATTTGATTCGAACCCTATTCAATAGGTATGCAGCTTCTCAAGTGCATAACTCCCAAAAGGAAATAGGTAACTCAGTAGTACTCATCATAGAGCGCACCTTATCACATAGAGTGTTATTGCTCCGCCCCGATACACCATCGTGCTATGGTGTAAACGGAGGAGTAATGCTGAGAGAGAATCTTATTCTCCTTTAGAATAGTCCAGGATTTCCGTGCTCAAGTATTCTCCTCCTTGATCTCATCAAAGGACATAATACTTATACCTATATTTTGGTTCTCTATTTCTAACTTATATTCTGTGAATATCTCAAAAGGTTCGGACTTGTGTTTCAACAGGAACATATGTCTGAATCAGAAGAGATCATCAGAGAATGTAATGAAGTATAAAGAACCGGTCTTGGCATTTGTAGACAGGGGATCTACATACATCAACATGTATCATCCCAAGAGTTCATTAACTCTTTCTCTGTTTCCAGTAAACGGAGCTATGGTCATCTTATCTCTGTGACATGCCCGGCAAGTTTTCATAAGATGTAAATTCAAACAGATTTAAATATGCATCTTTGTGCAACTTAGCTGGTCGGGTCGCATTCATATGACCTAGTCTACAATACCTCAAGAAGGATCCGTTCATTTCTGAACTCTTCCTCTTGTGTGTGTTCCGTATACTAAGAACTGTAGTTTGATTTAGAACATTAATGCTTTTAGATAACGTGCCTGAACCGATCAACTTTTGATATAGGAAATGTTCAAAACATTATCCAACAATACAAAATTTTATCATTTCTTTACTAATAAAGAGACTGATATGATTTTGTATATCAGGTTCGGTATCTAATAACATTCGTTCAGAATCAATGTACTGGTCATACAAGGTGACAGTGACCAACAGACTTGGCTGTAACACTTGCCCCGTTTTCTGCCTCATGAAACTTATCACCCGTTCTTAGTTCTCTACCTTTCTGTAGCCCTATGTAGCAGATTACATATCTGGGATCCTGATCCGGTATCAAATACCTAGGACGTAGAGGATACAGAGAAACAGTTCTTTGTAACGAACACACCCCAAGATGATGCATCAACATGCACTTTCTTCGTTTGGGCGACACGGGAAATCTGGTATTCCCCAATTCCTGCTCTGTCTTATAACAATTATAAGTTGGCGCGGGACCAACGTTCCCCAGCACAGTATAACAAGCGGGTTCGGTCAATAATCCGTTTTATTATCTTGATTAAGGCGTGATATGGTCGCTACCTAGAGAGAGAGAGAAGAAAACACTCAGCGTGCGCTCTTGCAAGATCAGATTGGTTATTATTTTATCTAATCAGGATGGCTCCCACTGTTTTTTTTATCAAATCTTCCTTCAAACCCTAAAAGGAAAGACTAGCCGGGATTAATTACATACTATAAGTTCGCCAATCTTTCAGCCAGGCCAGTGTCGGTACTTTGAGGGAGGTTCCCCGTGCTTTCGCACGGACCTAATTAATGTAAACCTCGTTTTCCCAGAGGCGTAACCCCGTTGACACCTTTCTAGACACCTACTTGATCGGCTAATTGTAATGTGTAAAACTCTCCCAGGAGTAACTCTTACTCGCAGCGGGTATCGGGATCCAACTATCTCATAGAAGGTATGCAATCTCATTGCAAATTTCAACACTTGAAATTCCCGATAATATTTTGCCCCTAACCTCCTATGACCTTGACAAAGGCCAACAAACCATAGGATGCTAGTCAAGTTCAACCCGTCATTTCTTGATTGAAATAAACCCACCCGCACGACCCTTGACAAAGGCCAACAAAGTCGCACGACTATCCTAATCCAATCTGCATCATATGCATAAGCAGATAAGCACCAGTTAGTTACCGCACACTACGCCTTGACAAAGGCCAACAAACGCAGCACGAATACTAACTACTACTTATCTGAAATGACGGAGGGCTACGTCAGGTTTTTCTGAAAACCTATTGCGTAATGAACTTGATATCGTTGTAGAATCAAATGATTTTAAAATGGAGTGTTTTTGAGGCTTTTCTAGTTTTGCTAAAGGAGTCACTCCCGGTGAAGGGATCGTCGGTCCTTTCCTCGTCGAATGAGGTGCGGGATATATCATATATATCGCTGTGCAAAGCATAAACTATAGAAGCAATCAAAAGACAAACCGAGAGTTGTAGCATCTGCCAGTTATTGCTAAAGGAGTCACTCCCGACGAAGGGATCTCGGTCCTTTCCTCATCGAATAAGGTGCAGGATATATCATATATACCGCTGTGCAAAGCAAGAACTGTAGCTACCTGTTTTATTTTTTTTGAAATTCAATTCTACAACATCTTTAGGTTTCTTTTACTTTCATTAATCACATTAATGAAGTCCCATCATTTAAGTACCTAAACATCACAACTAAATACGACGTACACTTATGCCATCCGCATTCGCCTCGATGTCCCCTCGTGCACCGTTAGGTTAGGTAACTAACGGCAGAGCGGGGCAGGGCTAGCGCGGATGTAAAACATAAGTAACGTCTATATAATATATCATATATACTATATACAGTATCTATCACAGAACATCACATGATTACATCACAGATATCGCAGCAGAAGAATCATATGAAATATTGGATATACTAGGACGTCCGTGTTTTCAATACAAGCCAGTATAAAACACGGATTCCACTGTCGTGATGAATAGCCAAACCCACACCCCTAGACCCCTACGAGAGCGGCAAGCAACCCTTCCAATTCTAGAGTTAGGAGACCCGGACTCGACTCCTCGAGTTGGTCTCCCACTGGACTCCAGAACCCGGTTACTTGTGCTCCCCTCCTTGGATCTATCCTAGTGCGGAAAAGTAAATAATATACAAAGGGTGACATCTTCCGCAACCTGGAAGTGCCCCAATAAAAGAATATTACATACAAGTTTTTACATGAATGAAAATGAAAAACACTCATCTCACATAAAAACCCCCGGCTATTCGAACACGACGATCCAATATAACATATCCAGCAACACATAACATCACATGTCATCAACGTAAGTAAATATGCGCATCCCAAATGTCGTTGACATATAGCAACGAAACCGGCGATATCACATATTACACTTACGGTCACAGAAAAGAAAGTGTAAAACTACAACAGTTGGAATCCGCAACCATTTTAGACATCGCATGCCTAATCAAATGAATTCCTTAGACATCACATGCCTAACAATTATAAACCCGCATTTTAGTCTCATTATCGAAAACTCTTTTCAATATCAAGTCGGGCAATTCAACAAGATTCCCGACATCCTGATCGAATGCTCGTCGCAAACTTTAGTGGACGGCCGCACCCTCGACGCCGTCGACGAAGTGCACCAAGGCGGAACACCGCTGCCGCGAGCACCCGAACGGATGCTTTCGGCGATGGGGTTCTCCTATAGTCACTTGGTCGGGGCTATGGAGCGAGACTGTCTATTAAGTTTACCCGGCGAGTATCCGCGTATGCTACATGATTGCGACGGACTTTTGATCACATCAAAATTCCGTGGCAACCGATCAAGTGAGACTAAACTGCTATGTTTATAACATTCATTCAGTTATCTCATAACATATTGTGAATTCCAATTATTATATCACATTCCGGATAAATAGAAAATGTTAAACTTTCCGATCGAACAATCGAACACCCAGGTTTTCCCAATACAGCTCAACACATGAAATAAGTCTAAAAACATTCAGTTCATGCCTCAGTACCAACGGTCCAGCCGTAGAAGGGTCAAGCCAACGCCTCACATGTGGCACGCCGTACTGCCTCAAACCCTAAGGTTCAAAGGGCAGTTCAAGACGGTCACATAATCGAGTTAAGGTTTGTTGTCTTCTAGAGGGACCATCGCGTTACTTGCACTACTTAGAACGTCTTTAAACCACAGAAAAATCCAACACTTGGAAATTTTCCGGCAGGGGAAAAGTTGGGTATTTATATCCGGTCGAACTTTTTAACATATTCAAAAATTATCCGGAATCCACATAGACAAAATCTGATAATCCGATCGAATCATCGAATCTCCAAAACAACCCCAGAAAATTCAACTCTTGAATAAATATTAAAAATTCCCATAAAACTCAGCACCGTGAAAGAGGAATTACTGTGCAAATACGGAGGGCTGACGTCACCAAAGAGCCGCGGAACCGCCGCAGAGGCTAGGCTCCTGCCGCGGTTCCGCCGCATGTTTGAGGTATCATTGGTCAAATTTTGCACCGTAATTCTTATAATTCCCTGCTGAATTTTTTAAGCATTTTTAATATGGAAAAAAAACCCAGTTTTTGAAAAAAGTCCAGAGAGCGTGAAATTTTAGGGTTTCGGGTTCGTTCGGGTTTCAAACTTCGTCTACGCATCGCCTAAGGCTCTAGCTAGGCTCTGATACCACTGTAGGGTTCCTAGGCACACTAATGAAGTCTCACAAGGCATCAAACATGCCAATTTTAAATATTTACAAGTGCCGAGAAACCCTAATACGGATCGTTAACTAGAATTTTAGGCGAAACAAGCAACTAGTTAACAATTTAACTAAGCGAACGGAAATACAACCTTTGTAGATCCGGTTCTCCACCTCCATATCTCCATGATGAAGTCTCCTTGCTGTCCAAATCAAATCCCGGGCTCTAGCGTCGGCTTCATCGGAGAAATGGGCGGGCTAGGTCATCGACTACGATGCCGAAGATGATCTACGTCGAGGCATCACAAGATCAAGCTCCCACTTCACCAAGTCATTAAACTTGTGAAGAAAACACCCTATACTACTTGGCAAGAGCTAGAGGATGAAGAAATAGGAAGTGGGTTCACTTTAGAATTGGATTTCTCACTCTTTTCATCAAATCACCATTGATGGAAGCAAGGTTTTCTTCTTGAAGAAGAAGAAGAAGAAGAAGATAATTATGATAAGTTCATTAATCCAAAAGAAAAATCAATCCTTATCATAATATGAACCATGATTATATGTAGAGAATTGACTAAGGTTAGATGAATGGTTAGGGTTAAGGATGAAGACAAAATGGTCACTTTGGTCAAAGCTTCATGAAGCTTCAATATACAAACAAAGAAAGCCACCATTTTCTCTTTATGATTATTATTTTTCCAAAAAGAATAAATAAATAAATAAATGAATAAGAAAACAAAACCCTAATCATTCATATAACCATGGTTTAATCTTTACACAAACCCAAGTTAGCATGCATCATCAAACATGATACAAACTTGTGCACAAAAATATATCACATATACAATGTGCACAAACAAGTGAGAAAAACCATTTAAAGTGAACCAATACTAGTTAATGCAAAGTAATATATCAAATATATAATTATGCATTAAATCATTAAATCAACACTTGATTTAACGATCCGGTCATATCGCATGTGACCGACTAATATCCAATGTATCGGCTTATCGAACCAATCCTTGATTCAATAACTAGGTTATATCGCATACAACCATATCGATACATTCATCGCGAGAATAGAATACGGTATCACATACACGCATTATTCTCGGTCCCGCACATATCTCATATGCGCTCCTATTTCGTTTCGCTTGAGCCAGGAAACCTCTGTGTAGGACTCTAAAGACTCGTCAATACGCCGGCAGCAGGTGATGATCATATCAAACACCCACAAGCCGCAAGCGGTCTGCTAAACGTAACGGCCACCCGGGTATTGAGCGATCAGAAGATCAACGAGCAAGCCCGCTCACACTCCTGTGAATCCAACCAGTAACACTTACCGTACAGTCCAGTCTCGTCGTCTGATATGTCACATATCTTGCCTAGGGGTGGTAAACGTCAGACCCCAATAGCTCGATAAGTCGTGTCGATATGAGGTCTATAACAGTTCGAGAAACTACTGGTAACACTTACCAGTAAATCTCAGTAACCCTGGCCAGGGATTTCCGGTTATAGCCAATCGAACACAGCACAACATCAACTCCCTATACCGGGAGAGACGAATTCCCTCCTATCGCTCATTGCCTCCATGTGACTCGGGACTGTACCCAAAAACCACCGTTTTGCACGCCCTCTTGGACGTGGTAAGGTGGAAATCAAAGCACAGTAGGAACCACAGAAGACTCTATGACGATCTCGGGTCAACAGACTACTCTGTACCAGTGTCACCATAGAACTGCCATCTGACGTAAGGTATAATACCATCTGGGAGTTCTCGGCGAGTCCGTCCAGTGTACCCAGTCTCCACTGAGCACCCGTATATCATCTCTGATGTCAAACACCAATGGATATGGGATCATCCATCGCCCATCTGTATGGGTCGAGAAGGTATACGCTAGTCTACTCTTGTATATCGATGACCCGTTTCGATACACCCACGACTAGGGACCTTGAAGGATGTACTTATGGACTACCATGTCCCCACTAGTATGATCCGCATCATAGTCCAGGTAGTCAAGTACACATCCTAGGGGCTTTACCAACATGTAACAGAGAGACAATCAGTATACACGTTAAGGTAAAGAGTAACCAGATAGCATACTATCATGTCGAGCAAGAAAGTCCTCCCTATATATGTCCAAGCATCCACTACAATATACATCCTATGTATAGTAATGGCCTCTAGGGCATACATATAACTAACAATCACACTCCAGAAGTTATACGCATATCTGGAAAGTTTCAGTTTCTTTAGAAACTCCCGATGTGATTTTTACCCCAAGCGGTTTATGACCCTGACTTTGGCCAACAAATCATAACCCGCAAGTCAAGTTCTACCCGTCATTGTCCTGATTGATTTAGACCTACCCTCACACACCCTTGACTTTGGCCAACAAAGTGGTACGACTGTCCAAAACCAATGCATATCCATGCAACGTTCAAGGAACACACAGCTACCGCACACGATGCCTTGACTTTGGCCAACAAACATCGCACGAATACTATGGGCTACTTATCCGAAATAACGGAGGGCAACGGCTGGTTTTTGGCGAAAAACCTTTAACGTAATGAACTTGATATTTTTGAAGGAACCAGATAGCCTTTTATAAATATAGTGGCGAAAACCTTTGCTAAAGAGGTCACTCCCGGTGAAGAGATTTAGGCTCTTTCCCCTTAGAATGAGGTGCAGGATATTCCAACTGAATACTGCGATGCAAAGCAAAAAGTGATCGACTATAGTAAAATTATTATCCTGACGCAAACTTCTGTCCAAGGGGTCACTCCCGATGAAGTGATCTCGGCCCTTGCCTCGTCGAATGAGGTGCAGGATATTCATAACCGAATACCACTGTGCAAAACAAAAGTGAACGTCTTTGTAATAACAGCTTTTTTAAAAATTGTTCTAACAACATCAAACAGGTTTGTTTAGCTTGCATTGATCTGAATCAACGCAGTCCCATCAATTAATCACACCACAAAAGAACAAAAATATGATGTACGTATATGCCATCTGCATTCGCCACTGGGTCCCGTCATCACCCGTTAGGTTACTTAACTAACGACAGAGGGGGGACTGGACTAGCGCGGGTGTAAAACATATACAACTTCTACTAGTATATATATATATAGCAATATCTAATAATCGCTCCAGACATGATAAATGCAACATCACAGAAAAGTAATAAGCATCACAGAACAATACAGATAATCTGGGATCCCCGGGTTTCATTGAGCCACAACTGAAACCCGACGTTCCCATGGTCGTGTGGATAGCCTGTGCAATGAAATCCTAGACACCTAAAGGCACGGCAAGTTATACGCCAAAACCTGAAGCGAGGCAACCCCCTTCAACAAAGTGAATGGACCACCCAGCACTTCACGGAATCCGGTAACTTGAGCACCCTTCCTTAGGTCAACCTATACCCCCCACGAGTGCGGCGAATAGCCTGCCAATTCTAGAGTGAAGCCCCCTCCGTCTCAAAGCCATGAGATGTGGGCCCGTTTCCCTCTAGAACCCGGCTATCCATGCACTCCACCGTGGGGGTAATCTAAGTACAGAAAAGAAAATATGTACAATGGTGACATCGACCTCAACCCGGTTGCCCCAAAAGAATAATATACAAACAGACAGTGACGGCAGTCCACATTGTAAGGTTACTAGGCACTCTCATAAGAGTCTACAAGGCATCAACCATGCCCAGTTTAAAATTTAGACGTGCCGAACAATCCTAAACCAAGATCTTATACTAGAGATTAGGCGAAACAAAGCATGTTAAACAGTTTAACATCTAAGAGTTTGGGATTACAACCTTTGTAGTCTGGTCCTTCACTTCATAAGCTCCGTGTTGTGGTCCCTTCACTGCGATCATCAAGTTCTGGACTCTAGAGAGGCTCCACGAAGAGAATGATGCAAACTTGCTTCCAATCTCGATAACAAAGATGATCTACCTTGAAGTTTCTTTAACATAAGCTCTTACTCACTAATGAAGTGAACACCCTAATCTAAATGGCTAGGATAGATTAGGATGATGAAGTAGGATTTTAGCTCTCATTTGTTTTCTTAATCTCACTCATTTTCATCACAACATAAAAAGCTAGAAATCTTTTTCATGAAAGAAGAAGAAAGAAGAAGAAGATCTTTTCCTTTTGTGATGAATAATGAAAACCCATATATGAGGTTAGAAATGCAACCATAGTTAAGAATGAATCCTTAACTCATGTAGAGAAACAACCATGGTAAAAGGGTTTGGGTTAGGTTAAGAAAATATCTTCACAAAATATCTTTACCAAAACAAAAAGCAAAGCTTCTAGAAACTTCTAGAAAAGCTTAACCCAAATCATACCCTAACCATATTTAATCTCCACTAAACATGTTGTATTAATAACCAAATCATGTTACAATATTATATATCACATATATAATATTTATTGTAACAAAATAAAATAATACAATTAACATATATCGCATATATATCAATGTATTACCCGAGTGAGAAAAAGAATCTTTTAGTGAGTTTATATTAGTTAATATAATTTAATATATCAAATATATAATTATACATTAAATTATCGAATCAACACTTGATCCGATAATCCGGCTATTTCACAAATAACCGACTAATATAATGTGTATCAGTTCATCGAATCAACACTTGATCCGATGACCCGGCTATATCACATATACCCGGCCGATATCTCATATCGCGAGAATCTAATACGGTATCACATACACGTATTGTTCTCGGTCCCGCACATATCACATATGTGCTCCTACTCCATTTTGCCTGAGTCAAGAAACCTCTGTGTAAGACTCTAAAGAATCGTCAATACGCCGGCAGTAGGTGATGATCATATCAAACACCCACAAGCTGCAAGCGGTCAGCTAAACGTAACAGCCACCCAGGTATTGAGCGATCAAAAGATCAACAAGCAAGCCTGTACTTTCTCCTGCGAATCCAATCAGTAACACTCCCGTACAGTCTGGTCTCTTCGTCTGATATGTCGCATATCTCGCCTAGGGGTGGTAAAACGTCAGACCCCAGTAGCTTGATAAGTCGTGTCGATATGAGGTCCATAACAGTTCGAGAAACTACTGATAACACTTACCAATAAATCTCAGTAACCCTGGCCAGGGATTTCCAGTTATAGCCAATCGAACACAGCGCAACATCAACTCCCTATACCGGGAGAGACGAATCCCCTTCTATCGCTCATTGCCTCCATGTGATTCAGGACTGTACCCAAAAGCCACCGTTTTGCATGCCCTCTTGGATGCGGTATGATGGAAATCAAAGAATAGTGGGAATCACACAAGACTGTATAACGATCTCGGGTCTACAGACTACTCTGTACCAGTGTCACCGGAGAACTGCCATCTGACGTGAGGTATAATACCATCTGGGAGTTCTCGGCGAGTCCGTCCAGTATACCCAGTCTCTACTGAGCACCCGTACACCATCCTTGATGTCGAACAACAATTCATATGGGATCATCCATCGCCTATCATATAGGTCAAGATGCCTATACGCTAGTCTACTTTAGTGTATCGATGCCCAGTCTCGATACACCCTCGACTAGGAACAATTATAGGATGTACTCGTCGACTACCATGGCCTCACTAGTATGATCTCATCATAGGTCCAGTAGTCAAGTACATATCCTAAGAGCTTTATCAATATGTAACATAGAGACAATCAGCGTACATGTTAAGATAAAGTACAACCAGATAGCGTACTATCATGTCGAGCAAGAAAGTCCTCCCTATATATGTCCAAGCATCCACTACAATATACATCGTATGTACAGTAATGGCCTCTAGGGCATACATATAAGTAACACACATGTCGGACGCTCGCCCCGCAATATCAAATGTACAAATAATACCAAACTGTACTAACATTGCACTAAGCTATCCACCACGACAAATCCGCAACATTACAGCACAACACAGAACATCAACGTGAATGTCACGTTCGCGAACCCGTTTAAAATGACTATATAAATTAGACAAGATTTACCGCTCGAGTGACATTCACGGTCGCAGATATAAAGTAAGCACTGTGAACTAACTTATTTAAAATTTTCGATCGACAAAATTTCCCGAAGTGGGCCCCAAGTACAAATCATAATACTCAAAATAATTTGGGCTAAAAAAAAATTCCAGAAACCCCAATTCCATGTTAAAGACCCGAAGGAAAAATTTAGTGCACTGAAACACTAACACGGCGGCGGAACTGCGGCCGAAACGTGGGTACGGCCGCATTTCCGCGGCGCTACAGAGGGATCATGCTAAAAAATTTTTACAGTGGTCTTAGAAAAACCTGCCTGATTTTCTGAAACACTCAAAATAATTTTTCGACGACAAAAAAATTTCGACAGAAACTTTGAACTTGGAATTGCAGTTTTGGAAATTTCGTCTGATCGATGTTTTAAATATGTTAGAACAAACTAGTAAAGGTTAATGGCATGGCTCTGATACTATTTAAGTTTACAGTAGCACCCCGACCGTCAATCCGAGGCCAAATGCAGAAACAAAAACTTTTTAGGAAACCAGTGCTATCGTAGTCTTTCACCCCGGATCGAACCATTAACTCTAAACTAGCTAACTACTAAGAAGTGAGAGTGGCTATACCGATCGATCCGTGTCCTTCGGTCTTTGGCCACCATCCCAAGCTCCTCGCGGCATCTCCGATCTCCGGTCTCCTCGTCGGAAGGGCACCACATCAATGAGTCTTTTTACGGGCTCCCGCTTCATCCGAAGCAACTCGAACATGAAGTTTTCTAGCCGACATGTCCAAGGTGAAGTAGATGTTAGTTGTATGTATGCCCTAGAGGCCAGTATTGTACAGATGATGTATATTATATTGGATGCTTGGACATATATATAGAGATGACTTTCTTGCTCGATATGATAGTGTGCTATCTGGTTACTCTTTATCTTAACATGTACACTTGTGTCTTTAAACTGTCTTATAGTTACATGTTGATAAAGCCCTTAGGATGTGTACTTGACTACCTGGACTATGATGCAGATCATACTAGTAGGGACATGGTAGTCTATAAGTACATCCTTCAAGGTCCCTAGTCGTGGGTGTATCGAGACAGGGCATCAATATACCAGTGTAGACTAGCGTATACGCTTCTCGACCCATGAGATGGGCGATGGATGATCCCATATCCATTGGTGTTTGACATCAGAGATGGTATACGGGTGTCAGTGGAGACTGGGTACACTGGACGGACTCGCCGAGAACTCCCAGATGGTATTATACCTCACGTCAGATGGCAGTTCTCAGGTGACACTTGTACAGGTTAGTCTGTAGACCCGAGATCGTCATAGAGTCTTGTGTGATTCCTACTGTGCTTTGATCTCTACCTTACCACCTCCATGAGGGCGTGCAAAACGGTGGTCTTTGGATACAGTCCCGAGTCACATGGAGGCAATGAGCGATAGGAGGGATTTCGTCTCTCCCGGTATTGGGGGTTGATGTTGCGCTGTGCTCGATTGGCCGTAACAGGGAAGTCCCTGGCCAGGGCTGATCAGAGATTTGCTGGTAAGTGTTACCAGTAGTTTCTCGACCCATTATGAGCCTCACATCGGCAAGACTTATCGGTTATTGGGGTCTGACGTTTACCACCCATAGACTTGATATGCGACATATCAGACGAACAGACCGGACTGTACGGTAAGTGTTACTGGTTGGATTCACAGGAGTGTGAGCAGACTAGCTCGTCGATCTTCTGATCGCTCAATACCCGGATGGCCGTTACGTTTAGCAGACCGCTTGCGGCTTGTGGGTGCTTGATATGATCATCATCTGCTACCGGCGTATTGACGAGTCTTTAGAGTCCTACACAGAGGTTTCCTGGTTCAAGCGAAACGAAATAGGAGCGCATATGAGATATGTGCAGGACCGAGAATAATGCGTGTATGTGATACCGTATTTCATTCTCGCGATGGATGTATCGATTGGTTATATTCGATATAACCTAGATATCGAATCAAGGATTGATTCGATAAGCCGATACATAGGATACTAGTCGGTTATATGCGATATGACCGGGTCGTTAAATCAAGTGTTGATTTAATGATTTAATGTATAATTATATATTTGATATATTACTTTTCATTAACTAGTATTGGTTCACTTCAAATGGATTTTCTCACATGATGTGCAAGAATTATATGTGATATACTTTTGTGCACATATTTGTATCATGTTTGATGATACTTGATCATTTGGTTAAGTGTAAAGAATTAAACCATGGTTAAGAGATGATTAGGGTTTTGCTTTTTTATTTATTTATTTATTTGTTCATTTATTTATTTGGAAATGGTTTAGATGAGAATGGTGGCTTTATTTGTTTCTAGTTGAAGCTTCATGAAGCTTTGACTTCTTAACCATTCTTGTCTTCATGCTTAACCCTAACCCATCCAAGTAACCATGGTTTATTCTCTATACTCAACTATGGTTAGCTTATGATAAGTATTGATTTATTTTTCATTTTAATTCAACACTTATCATATTCTTTCTTCTTCTTCATCTTCTTCTTCAAGATAGAAAGCTTGATGCCATCAATGGCAACTTGAGATCTAAAGTGAGAAATCCAATTCTAAAGTGAACCCACCTCCAATTTCTTCACCCTCTACCTCTAGCCAAGTTGTTTTGGGTGTTTTCTTCACAAGTTTCACAAATTTGTGAAGTCGGAGCTTGAACTTGTGATGCCTCGACGTAGATCATCTTCGGCACGGAGCCGACGACCTAGTCCGCCCAATTCTCCGATGAAGCCGACGTTTGAGTTCGGGATTCGAGATGGACAGCGAGAGGACGCCTACTTGGAGCTAAGGAAGTGGAGAACCGGATCTACAAAGGTTGTAGCCTCTCTCCTTTAGTTAAGATGTTAACTAGTTTACTGTTTCGCCTAAATTTCTAGTTAACGATCCATATTAGGGTTTCTCGGCACCCGTAAAATTTGAAATTGGCATGGTTGATTTCTTGTGAGACCTCTTGAGAGTGCCTAGGAACCCTACAGTGGTATCAGAGCCTAGCTAGAGCCTTAGGCGAAGTCTAGACGGAGTTTGAAGTCCGATCGACCCGAAACCCCAACTCAAATATTGCTCTCTGGACTTTTTCTAAAAAATGGGATTTTTCCATATTAAAAATTCTTAAAAATATCAGCATGAAGATATAAGAATTATGGTGCAAAATGAGCTCATGATGCGTCTAAACCGCCGCGGAAACGCGGCAGAAGCATGACTTCTGCCGCGGTTCCGCCGCCTACTGTTCACAATGCGCAATAATTTTTGCACAGTAATTCCTCTTTTCTGGTGCTGAGTTTTATGGGAATTTTTAATATTTATTCAAGAGTTGAATTTTCTGGGATTGTTTTGGGGATTCGGTGTTTCGATCGGAGTATCAGATTTTGTCTATGTGGCTTTCCGGATAAATTTTAGAATATGTTAAAAAGTTCGACCGGATATAAATACCCAATTTTTCCCCTGTCGGGAAATTTCCAAGTGTTGGATTTTTCCGTAGTTTAACGACGTTCTAAGTAGTGCAAGTAACGCGATGGACCCTCTAGAAGACAACAAACCTTAACTCGATTATGTGACCGTCTTGAACTGCCCTTTGAACCTTCGGGTTTGGGGCAGTACGGCGTGCCACATGTGAGGCGTTGGCTTGACCCTTCTACGGCTGGACCGTTGGTACTGAGGCACGAACTGAATGTTGTTAGACTTATTTCATGTGTTGAGCTGTATCGGGAAAACTTGGGTATTCGACTGTTCGATCGGAAAGTTTAACATTTTCTGTTTATCTGGAATGTGATACAATAATTGGAATTCACAAACAGTTATGAGATAACTGAATGAATGTTATAAATCTAGCGGTTTAGTTTCACTTGATATTGAAAAGAGTTTTCGATAATGAGACTAAAATGCGGGGATTATAACTGTTAGGCATGTGATGTCTAAAGAGGTTGCGGATTCCAACTGTTGTAGTTTTACACTTTCTTTTCTGTGACCGTAAGTGTAGTATGTTCATATCGCCGGTTTCGTTGCTATACGTCAACGACAATTGGGGTATGCATACTTACTTACGTTGATGACATGTGATGTTATGTGTTGCTGGATATGTTATATTGGATCGTCGTGTTTGAATAGCCGGGGTTTTTTATGTGAGATGAGTGTTTTTCATTTTCATTCATGTAAAAACTTGTATGTAATATTCTTTTTATTTGGGGCACTTCCAGGTTGCAGAAGTTGTCACCTTTTGTATATTGTTTACATTTCCGCATTAGGATAGACCCAAGGAGGGGAGCACAAGTAACCGGGTTCTAGGGTCCAGTGGGAGACCATCTCGAGGAGTCGAGTCCGGGTCTCCTAACCCTAGAATTGGCAGGGTTGCTTGCCACTCTTGTAGGGGTCTAGGGGTGTGGGATTGGCTATTCATCACGACCGTGGAATCCGTGTTTTATACTGGCTCGTATTGAAAGCACGGACGTCCTAGTATATCCAATGTTTCATATGTTTCTTCTGCTGCGATATCTGTGATGTGATCATGTGATGTTCTGTGATAGATACAGTATATAGTATATATGATATATTATATAGACGTTACTTATGTTTTGCACCCGCACTGGCCCTGCCCCGCTCTGCCGTTAGCTACCTAACCTAACGGTGCACGAGGGGACATCGAGGCGAATGCGGATGGCATAAGTGTACGTCGTATTTATCTGTGATGTTTAGGTACTTAAATGATGGGACTTCATTAATGTGATTAATGAATGAAAAGAAACCTAAGATGTTGTAGAATCAAATTTTAAATAAAACAGGTAGCTACAGTTCTTGCTTTGCATAGCGGTATATATGATATACGCTGCACCTTATTCGATGAGGAAAGGACCGAGATCCCTTCACCGGGAGTGACTCCTTTAGCAATAACTGGCATATGCTATACACTCGGTTTGCTTTTGATTATTTTTGAGTTTTGCTTTGCACAGTGATATATATGATATATCCCGCACCTCATTCGACGAGGAAAAGGCCGACGATCCCTTCACCGGGAGTGACCCCTTTAGCAAAACTAGAAAAGTCTCAAAATCACTCCATTTCAAAACTTCATTTGATTCTACAACGATCTCAAGTTCATTACGCTCATGGTTTTTATGAAAAACCTGCGTAGCCCTCCGTCATTTCAGATAAGTACTAGTTAGAATTCGTGCTGCGGTAGTTTGGCCTCCGTCAAGGCGCAGTGTACGGTAGCTAACTAGTGCTTATCTGCTTGCATATGATGCGATTGGATTAGGGTATTCGTACGGCGTTGTTTGGCCTCCGTCAAGGGTCGTGCGGGTGGGTTTAATTCAATCAGGAAATGACGGGTTGAACTTGACTAGCGGACTATGGGTTGTTTGGCCTCCGTCAGGGTCATAGGACGCTAGGGGCAAAATATTATCGGGAATTTCAAGTGTTGAAATTTGCAATGAGATTGCATACCTTCTATGAGATAGTTGGATCCCGATACCCACTGCGAGTAAGAGTTACTCCTGGGAGAGTTTTACACATTGCAAATAGCTGATCAAGTAGGTGTCTAGAAAGGTGTCAACGGGGTTACGCCTCTGGGAAAACGAGGTTTACATTAATTAGGTTCGTGCGAAAGCACGGGGGACCTCCCTCAAAGTACCGACACTGGCCTGGCTGAAAGATTGGCGAACTTGTAGTGTGTAATTAATCCCGGCTAATCTTTCCATTTAGGGTTTGAAGGAAGATTTGATAAAAAGCAGTGGGAGCCATCCTGATTAGATAAGATAATAACCAATCTGATCTTGCACGAGCTTACGCTAAAGTATTTTCTTCTCTCTCTCTCTTGGTAGCGACCATTTCATGCCCTAATGAAGATAATAATATGGATGTATTGACCGAACCCGCATGTTATACTGTGCAGGGGAACGTTGAACCCGTTCTATCTTATAAGTGTTATAAGAATGAACAGGAAACAGGAGAATATCTGGATTCTCAAGCCGCCCAAAAGAACATGCATGTTGATGCATCTTCTACAGGTGTGTTAGTTATTGAGGACTGTTTCTCAGTTCACCCTACGTCCTGGGTATTAGATACCGGATCAGGATCCCACATATGTAAACAGTTACATGGGCAACGAAAAGGTAGAGAACTGGGAAAAGGTGATCATTCCGTTCAAGTTGGGAATGGGGCAAATGTTGCAGCCAAAGCAGTTGGCGAATATCACCTTGTATTACCAAGTGGTGATACACTGATTCCAAATGAATGCTATTATATACCGAACATAATGTGCAACATTATATCAGTTTCTTTATTAAGTAAAGAAGGATATAATTTTGTATTACAGGGTAATGTTATGAACATATTCCTAGATCAAAAGTTGGTTGCATCAGGCTCGTTGTATAATGGCATATTCATTCTCAATCAAAATACGGTCCTCAATTTACAAAACACACACAAGAGGAAGAGTTCTGAACTAAACGAATCTTTCTTGTGGCATTGTAGACTGGGTCACATCAATGTGACACGACTTGCTAAGTTGCATAAGGATGGATATTTAAATTCATTTGAATTTTCATCTTATGACACTTGCCAGTCATGTCTCAAAGGCAAGATGACCAAAACTCCGTTTACAGGACACGGAGAAAGAGTTACAGAACTCTTGGGACTAATACATAGTGATGTATGCGGTCCCATGTCTATACATGCCAGGGATGGTTCTTCGTACTTCATTACATTCACTGACGATCTCTCTAGATTCGGATATGTGTTCCTGATTAAACACAAATCAGAAGCTTTTGAGAAATTTAGAGAATATAAACAAGAAGTAGAGAACCAAACGGTCAAAAGTATTAAGATCATTCGATCTGATCGAGGAGGAGAATACTTAAGTAACGAATTCAGAGATTATCTAAAAGAGAATGGGATTCTCTCTCAGCTTACTCCTCCTTATACACCACAGCACAACGGTGTATCGGAGCGGAGAAATCGCACCCTATTAGATATGGTGCGCTCTATGATGAGTACAGCTGAGTTACCTATTTCCTTCTGGGGATATGCACTGGAGACTGTTGCATACCTACTGAATAGAGTTCCGACCAAATCAATGCCTACCACTCCATATGAGATATGGAATGGCAAGAGACCATGTCTTAATTTTATTCAGATATGGGGTTGTCCGGCCTATGTTAAAACACAAAATCCGGACAAGCTCGAGGCAAGGTCTGTTCTATGTAAGTTTGTTGGATATCCCAAACATTCGCGAGGGTATATCTTCTACCACTCCGAGGAACAAAAAGTGTTTGTTTCTCGACATGCCACTTTCTTAGAAAAAAGTTTTCTTATGAAACAGATAAGTGGCATTGAGGTAGAACTGGAAGAGGTTCCAGCGACACAAACTATAACAGAAGACTTGGTAGAACCAGAGAATTCAGTAGAACTCGACGAACCCCAGCCTCTCCGCCGATCTAGTAGGGTTTCTCGTCCACCAGAGAGATACTACGGTTTTCTCATTGACGGTGGAAGCGAGGATTGCATTATGGAGGATGATGACCCAACTAGCTTCGAGCAGGCCATCACGAGTAGGGACTCAGTGAAATGGCTGGATGCTATGCGGTCCGAGATGGAATCCATGTACACCAACAAAGTATGGACTTTGGACGTTGCTCCTGAAGGGGTAAAACCCATTGGGAGCAAGTGGATCTTCAAGAAGAAACTTGGTGTAGATGGGAAAGTGGAGACTTTCAAAGCTAGACTT
Organism: Agapanthus africanus; assembly: GCA_030015575.1. Taxonomy (NCBI): domain Eukaryota; kingdom Viridiplantae; phylum Streptophyta; class Magnoliopsida; order Asparagales; family Amaryllidaceae; genus Agapanthus; species Agapanthus africanus. The sequence continues at coordinate 431,947,526 of JASDDO010000026.1, forward strand.
GTTGCAAAAGGTTTTCGTCAAAGACCAGGTGTGGACTATGACGAAACCTTTTCTCCAGTGGCTATGCTTAAATCCATCCGGATCATGCTTGCCATCGCTGCATATCATGATTACGAAATCTGGCAAATGGATGTTAAGACCGCCTTTCTAAATGGCGATTTAGAAGAGTGTGTGTACATGACTCAGCCAGAGGGCTTCGTAGATAGTGGGAGCAGCGGGAAGGTGTGCAAGCTGCATAAATCCATTTATGGATTAAAGCAAGCGTCGCGGAGTTGGAACATCTGCTTTGACGTCGTTATCAAAGAGTTTGATTTCGTCAAAAACCCAGATGAACCTTGTATCTACAAGAAGGTGGTAGAGAGTAAGGTTGTCTTCCTCGTATTGTACGTGGACGACATACTCTTGATAGGAAATGATATTCCTATGTTGCAATCGGTCAAGCTCTTCTTATCACAAAGATTCTCGATGAAAGATCTTGGTGATGCCTCCTGCATATTGGGAATTAGGATCTATAGAGATAGATCCAAAAGGATACTGGGATTGTCCTAATCCAGGTACATTGACACCATACTAAAGAGGTTTAGTATGGAAGAATCCAAGCGTGGGAACTTGCCCACGATCTCTGGAGTCACTCTCTCCAAAGAGATGTCTCCCAAGACTGATTTGGAGAGAGCTCGCATGCAAGGGATACCCTATGCTTCGGCTGTAGGCTCTGTCATGTACGCGATGCTGTGTACCAGACCCGATGTAGCATACTCACTAAGTGTAGTGAGCAGGTATCAAGCTGATCCTGGAGAGAGTCACTGGACAGCTGTGAAGAGCATTCTCAAGTACTTACGAAGGACTAAAGAGATGCTCTTGGTGTATCGTAACGGAGAACTCCAAGTGGAGTCCTTTACCGATTCGAGCTTCCAAAGTGATAAGGACGACTCTAAGTCGCAGTCGGGTTTTGTCTTTACCCTTTACGGAGGGCGGTTAGCTGGAAGAGTTCCAAGCAGGAAACCGTGGCAGACTCAACGATGGAGGCTGAATACATCGCTGCCAACGATGCTGCTAAAGAGGCTGTCTGGATTAAGAAGTTCATTACTGAACTTAGAGTGGTTCCATCCATTGAGCATCCAATACCTTTGTATTGCGATAACAATGGAGCGGTGGCTTTGGCCAAGGAACCCAGGTCCCATCAGTGATCCAGGCATTTTCTGAGGCGGTATCACCTGATCCGGGAGATAGTTGATCGCCGGGAGATCGAGGTCAGGAGGGTTGACACGAAGAACAACACAGCGGATCCACTCACGAAGGCCATTCCCCAGATACAGTTTGAGAGACTCTTCGGGATGCTCGGTATGCGATACTACAGCAGCTGGCCCTTGTGCAAGTGGGAGATTGTTAGTTGTATGTATGCCCTAGAGGCCAGTATTGTACAGATGATGTATATTATATTGGATGCTTGGACATATATATTGAGATGACTTTCTTGCTCGATATGATAGTGTGCTATCTGGTTACTCTTTATCTTAACATGTACACTTGTGTCTTTAAACTGTCTTATAGTTACATGTTGATAAAGCCCTTAGGATGTGTACTTGACTACCTGGACTATGATGCAGATCATACTAGTGGGGACATGGTAGTCTATAAGTACATCAAGGTCCCTAGTCGTGGGTGTATCGAGACAGGGCATCGATATACCAGTGTAGACTAGCGTATACGCTTCTCGACCCATGAGATGGGCGATGGATGATCCCATATCCATTGGTGTTTGACATCAGAGATGGTATACGGGTGCTCAGTGGAGACTGGGTACACTGGACGGACTCGCCGAGAACTCCCATATGGTATTATACCTCACGTCAGATGGCAGTTCTCAGGTGACACTTGTACAGGTTAGTCTGTAGACCCGAGATCGTCATAGAGTCTTGTGTGATTCCCACTGTGCTTTGATCTCCACCTTACCACGTCCATGAGGGCGTGCAAAACGGTGGTCTTTGGGTATAGTCCCGAGTCACATGGAGGCAATGAGCGATAGGAGGGGTTTCGTCTCTCCCGGTATTAGGGGTTGATGTTGCGCTATGCTCGATTGGCCGTAACAGGGAAGTCCCTGGCCAGGGCTGATCAGAGATTTGCTGGTAAGTGTTACCAGTAGTTTCTCGACCTGTTATGAGCCTCACATCGGCACGACTTATCGGTTATTGGGGTCTGACGTTTACCACCCCAGACTTGATATGCGACATATCAGACGAACAGACCGGACTGTACGGTAAGTGTTACTGGTTGGATTCACAGGAGTGTGAGCGGACTAGCTCGTCGATCTTCTGATCGCTCAATACCCAGATGGCCGTTACGTTTAGCAGACCGCTTGCGGCTTGTAGGTGCTTGATATGATCATCATCTGCTACCAGCGTATTGACGAGTCTTTAGAGTCCTACACAGAGGTTTCCTGGTTCAAGCGAAACGAAATAGGAGCGCATATGAGATATGTGCAGGACCGAGAATAATGCGTGTATGTGATACCATATTTCATTCTCGCGATGGATGTATCGATTGGTTATATTCGATATAACCTAGATATCGAATCAAGGATTGATTCGATAAGCCGATACATAGGATACTAGTCGGTTATATGCGATATGACTGGATCGTTAAATCAAGTGTTGATTTAATGATTTAATGTATAATTATATATTTGATATATTACTTTGCATTAACTAGTATTGGTTCACTTCAAATGGATTTTCTCACTTGATGTGCAAGAAGTATATGTGATATACTTTTGTGCACATATTTGTATCATGTTTGATGATACTTGATCATTTGGTTAAGTGTAAAGAATTAAACCAAGGTTAAGAGATGATTAGGGTTTTGCTTTTTCATTTATTTATTAATTTGTTCATTTATTTATTTGGAAATGGTTTAGATGAGAATGGTGGCTTTATTTGTTTCTAGTCAAAGCTTCATGAAGCTTTGACTTCTTAACCATTCTTGTCTTCATGCTTAACCCTAACCCATCCAAGTTACCATGGTTTATTCTCTATACTCAACTATGGTTAGCTTATGATAAGTATTGATTTATTTTTCATTTTAATTCAACACTTATCATATTCTTTCTTCTTCTTCATCTTCTTCTTCAAGATAGAAAGCTTGATGCCATCAATGGCAACTTGAGATCTAAAGTGAGAAATCCAATTCTAAAGTGAACCCACCTCCTATTTCTTCACCCTCTACCTCTTGCCAAGTTGTTTTGGGTATTTTCTTCACAAGTTTCACAAATTTGTAAAGTCGGAGCTTGAACTTGTGATGCCTCGACGTAGATCATCTTCGGCACGAAGCCGACGACCTAGTCCGCCCAATTCTCCGATGAAGCCGACGTTTTAGTTCGGGATTCGAGATGGACAGCGAGAGGACGCCTACGTGGAGCTAAGGAAGTGGAGAACCGGATCTACAAAGGTTGTAGCCTCTCTCCTTTAGTTAAGATGTTAACTAGTTTACTGTTTCGCCTAAATTTCTAGTTAACGATCCGTATTAGGGTTTCTCGGCACCCGTAAAATTTGAAATTGGCATGGTTGATGCCATGTGAGACCTCTTGAGAGTGCCTAGGAACCCTACAGTAGAGAATGTGTGTAATAACTTTGTCTCAAGTATCCATTGATTCTCAACACATGAGAGTGTATGGATGGTGGTTGAAGTTGATGCCAATGGTGGAACTTGTGAGCAAGACGAAGAAGAAGAAGAAGAGTCTTTCTCCTTTTGTTATTGTGTTGCAATGAGAAAAAAATGAGAGCGATAAGAAATCCCAAGAGCAAGCCCCACTCAAATGGCTGCCCTCTCTCTCTACCTCTCATTTCAACACAACAATCAATCAAATAAATTGACATAGCACAAGAAAAGAGACCATGAGTCACCAATGAAGCACATGTCTCATTTAATGCACTAAATCATCACTTCCACTCACAATTTCCACCATCCAAACATTAATCCAAATGTTTGGTCCAACAAAAAGTTACGGTAACATCTAAAGTAAACTCATGATGGATCACAAGGATGCCCCTCACCTGTATATACATACCTACATCCACATTGCAACTGAATGCGAATGCAATAAGACTAAAGTAATCCAACAAATCTAATACTAGGATCCGGCTTAAACCAAAGCCCACTAGTATGATCCGTCCGATCATGATCCGTGCACGACTTCATGTATATGATCGAACCCTGGCATAATACCATATGGCCTCTACAACGTTTCACCCGAAACTTGAGAAACTGTCTGTGGGGGACTCTAAAGACTCGTCAATATTTTGGCTGTGGATTTAACCACTAGCACGTCAGTGGTACTAGCTATACGTAACGGGCTACCAGGTATTGACCAAAAGGGAAGTCGATGAGCGAACTCATCCTGACACCCTACTGAGGCTGTCAGTGACAATATCCGTACAATCCGGTCCGTTTTTCTATGAGTATCGCATGTCGGGCCTAGGGGGTTGGTAAAAGTCAGACCCCCAAAAGCGGTACAAGTCATGTCGGAGTGTAGCCCAGAACACCCTGAGATACTACTGGATTACCTACCAGTAAATCTCCTGCCTTGGCCAAGGAATTCATGTAATGGCTCTTATAGACACAGCGCGATCTCACCCCCAATACCGGGAGAGACGAAACCCCTGCAGATCCGCTCACTGTTTCCATGTGGCTCGGGACTGTACCCAACTAAAACCTGTTTGCACGACTCCTTTGAGCCGTGGTAGGGTAGTAATCAAAGCACAGTGGGAACTCACACGAGACAAATGAAGATTAACTAACCTGTACACATGTCACTAGGGAACTGCTATCTGACGCTAGGTATAAAACCAACTAGCATGTTCCCGGCGAGTCCTGTCCGGTGTACTCATAACCCAATGAGCACCTGTATACATCTTAGGTGAACCAACTGACACCAATGGCTTGTGAGACCAGCCACCGCCCCTCGTCAGGGTCTCGATCCATATACACAAGTCTACTCTGGTGTATCGATGCCCTGTCTCGAAACTCCCTCGACTAGGGACCTTTTAACGATGTGCTTAAAGACCCTAGCTCCCACGTATATGATCGTCATCATATTGCTGGCCGTCAAGCAAGAATTCTAAGGGCTCTATCAACGTGTAATAGTAATCTGTAATATCACCTAAAGCATGTACACGATGATAAAGATAAACCAGATGGCATACTATCATCTTGAGTAAGATTGTCCTTCCGGCATAGGTCCTCCCTCAATCATTGCAATCACATGCCTGCGATCCAATAATTGACTTTAAGGGCACTATTTCCAACAAAAAGAAAGGGCTTTGAGTGAGAAAACAAACCACACAATCATTCTATACTAGTTTATCCTATTAGTTTAGAGTGTTAGTTTCACTTCCTCATTCATCAACAACAAGGAGCTTTGGGCAAAAGGGCATTGGGTGGATCGTCGTGGACTTGGAGAGAGCTTGAGCAAGCCGGTTCCAACTCAAGGAGATCCAAGGAGTCAAGGAGGGAAGTCTACAAAGGTTGTATCACTTAACTCTTAGTATAGATTTCTTCTAGTATGTGATTCTAGATAATTGTTACCCTAACTTTCTAGTTCGATTCATGGTTAGTTTTCTTAGCACACCCTTTAAAATTTTGTTATGGCATGTGTGATGCTTCCAAACCCTAGGTAAGGTGCTAAGGAAACCCTACAGATATATATCAAAACTATAATATGTACATAGTACGCATCGTTATAAACTCGTCAAAACATCTGAAAAGAAATACATGCCAACCCTTTCTCAAGTCGCTGTGCAATACGCGTATCACGGCACAAGTAGCGTACGTTTAATGTAAGAAAAATAACTATATATATATATATATATATCCTTTGTTTAACATACATGTCCCACCATTTTGAAAATAATTTAGAAGGGTTTTCTTTGTAAAATGTTTCGTGTCATCTCGGACACAATAGGAAAATATTGAGACTGTAGCTCCTTTTTGGAAATCCCTTCGATAACTATCGATGCATGTAAAAACACCTAGGTACTGTTCTCAGAACAGTCTTGCACGGTTACTAAACCAAATGGTAAATATCATAAAACGTACTGCTCAAAAGAAATCATACTCAATAGTATATGTAATAATGCCACGTGCGTCTGGTGCGCACAGAAATCGAAATCAATGAATGTGCCATACATGTGCACAGAAACAAAATCTAAGTGCAATGGGTGTGTACGAAAACACCTATCAAGGGCAATGGTTGTGCCTGACAACAACATCCTGTGCATCTGATATGCATAAAGAATCCCGATTTAGGGCATCTGGTGTGCGCCAAAATGGCATCGAGCGCGCCAAGTATGTGCAAGAATCCAAAACAAGTGCACAAGGTTCACGAAAAAAATGTCGAATATCACAATCGAAATCGATGGTATACAACATATCTCAATCCAAATCAGGTATACCATGGTATATAATCTCACAACTATGTGCATCAGTGTGTACAAAATCGAATCAAAGTACTAAAAGTGCATGAAAACTACACCGAAGGAACAAGTCAAATCATATACATACCATAGGCATGAAATCAAAATCAACCATCTCGAACGACATCAAATCGAAATCGAGTGCAACTGTGGTGCACGAAAACTCAATCATGCAAATAAATCGCCCAAAATACCGAAATCCAAAATGACGGACACGTGATATTCGAATCACCGATCGCACATCGTAAACACTGTCGTCGATGTGTCCTTCCTTCAAAGTCGGGAAGCTGTCGGTGCATCCAAAACTAGCAGAGCAAGATATCTACTTGCCTCCTGTTTATGGTTTGGCGCCTTGTGCCCTTAGTCTTTCATCTCTCACTGGAGATTGCCAGTTACATAACTCCTCAGCTCAACGGCCCAATATGGAAATGATGACAGAAATAGTTCCGCTCTGGCACATCCTCTAAAGATCTCTGGCCAACTAGCATGGTTACTCATAACATGTCTCGTCGATGATGCCGAACTCTGGCCTACTGGGTGTGCGTAATACGACCGATCCTGGGTCCAAGTCTCCTCGTATATTATTCCAGAAAGATTCTATCGGGGTCTCTCCCAAATCTCATTTCCGCCGAACTTCCCAGAAGTTATCACCCTTTACTAAATCTGTTTCTTGTTCCGGAACAGCTGCATACTCATCATGACTTCTTCTAAAAGATATATCCATATTCAATGCCTCTGCATGTGTATCACATCTCTGATATCAACGGAGTGGAACGTCATCTCGTCATAATCTCATAAGAACCTCTTACTCCACTTTTCTCTAATGTCGACTGATTCGGACTCGCCTCTTCGTAGCTGTATGGACTGCGCTACAAACGGCTATACTCATATCTAGAGTCTCCCTTCCAAAACTACGAACTCGACAACTCAAAGTCTTATGGTGGGCATTGATCGCAACCCAAAAGCGTGTCGGATATTTAAAGTTCTAAAGTTTAACCACGATCAGGACGGTGTCGCTTTGCAGCTAGCCGCGACGAGCACGGGTCGATCCACAGGGAGATGGTAAGTTTTATGTTCTTGTTTTAACGAGTTAACAACGTGGCGGATTTGTTCGTTATCTAACCTATGTGTATATTCAAGTATAAGGCTTGTTAGGAAACGATAGGATAGTGTAAGTTAATGGATTCCGTATTCAAGTACTTTGAGCCGATCTCAACCAATGAAGCGAGAACAATCGGCAACAACGTGGATTAGGGGACTTAAGCACGGTATTCATGGAATCCGGCTTATTGACCCTTGTCCTTCCGTTCTTGTCTCTTGCTTTCGCCTCCGGCCAAACCGAATGCAACAGGTCACGGTTAGGAATCACCTTTACCTTGGTAGGGTAGGGTGCCTAACGGAGCATTTGCGTAAGGTTTGGGCAGAGTTTCAAATAGAAAAGACGGGAAAAGGAATGAGGAACGAAATATTAACTTACAAAATCTTTCTCTTTTCCTAACAACAATATTCACACCATTCACAAAACAAACCAAAAAGAGATAACAAAAGAGAAGAACAAAGAAAAGAAAAGATTACAAGCAAGTAATTAAATGACATGATAATAAATTGCAAGTAACAAAAGTCAAGAATGAAAATGCATGTAAATAAAAGAGCAAGTAAGAAAGACTGAGAACCATAGAACCCAAAACAAGACATGGGTTCAAAAACCAAATCTTAAACTTGCAAGCTCAATGAAGAGCTTGCAAGATCATGAAGAGCCAAAGAACTCATGGTGAATGAAGGCACAAAAGAGAACTTTATTAATCATCAAGAATGATACAACCTCTTGAGATCAATAACCAACCCTTAAACTTTCAAGCTCAATGAAGAGGTTGAAGGATCAAGAGAAGGTTAAGAACTCAAGGGGACTAAGCTATTTACAAGAAAGGAGAATAGAAAACTTGGACAAAGAATGACAATCCAAGACTAAAGAATGACCTTTGAACCTTTGCCCCATGGTCTGTATTTATAGGCTCCAAAGAATGGAGGGAAATTCGAATTTTTAAATCAACACAAAAACTTTAGCATTGAATCCTCATTACTTCATGTCCATTTGTGACTTGATTCATGGCTGCCCCCATTATGGTCCATGTTGATTTGTCTAGTTGATTTTGGTTTGCACTTATTATTGGAGGGAAATTTGAATCTTTAAATCGACACATAATCTTTAGCATTAAATGCACATTACTTCATGTCCATTTGTGCCTTGATTCTTGTCTTCCCCATCATGGTCCATGCTGATTTGTCTATTTGAATTTGATTTGCACTCAGTTTTGGAAGGAAATTTGATTCTTTAAATCACACACATAATCTTCACCATTAAATGCTCATTACTCCATTCCCACATGTGGCTTGATTCATGGCTGCCCCATTATGGCTCATGCTGATTTGTTTGATTCCTTTTGATTTGAACACATACTTTTTAGTCTTGAATGCATATAAAATCATCTCCTTGAATGCATATAAAATCATATCCACATGTGCTTAAAAGCCTTGTGTACACACTTGTTGTGTTGGACCATTTAGATAAAAAAATGTGCACACAACTTGTTGCGTAAAAGAACTCCTGAAGTATTGGTCGGTTTGCGTTTCTGGTCGCAGTGTCTTCCCTCAAGTGATATATCCGTGCTTTTGGTTGCAGTTCCAGTATTTTGTCATGGATACCTGAAATTTGTAATACTGAGTAGACACTGGTTAATAATACCGATAAATACAACAAATAGATAATGAATGGGCGGTATTAGAATGCAGTTTTCTTATATGAACAAATACCCCCAAACTTATCTTTTGCTCGTCCCGAGCAAAACCATTTATTCACAAAAGAAAATCCTAACCGCACTTTCGCAGGGAACGCGATTGCACTGAGCGTGTGCAACAAGACGTCAAACCTCTAGGTGTCCCTAGTAGGAGGAGTGTTGTCTCCTGGGGGTTTTCAGCGGATATTACCCACAAAATCCCGTCATGCTAGTTTTGCGAAATAACTATGATTCAAACCCTAAGGTTTTGTTTAAAAGATAACAATTTTATTATCCTAAATTTAGAACTATCGAACTTTATTTTTCACATCTCGCTTCTCTTTTAACTTAAGATTTTATATGTCTTTACGTGTAGTGCAAATAATGTCGTTAAGTTTCAAAAGGATCGATTAAAATCATCATGTCACAAAATAAAGCCCAGATAAAAATTTAGAAAGGATCACATAAGTTTTATAAAGAGTTAAGTATTTCTCAAGTTTCGTTTTTCAGTAAGGTTTCAAATTCCAAATTTCTATCTTCCTTAACAGGAAACTAGGTCTTATTTTTCACTCCACCTTTTTCTTGTTTTCATTTCATACACACCTCTATGAACGTGCAATAGTCTTTATCATAGAATAAAACCTTCATATCTCCGCTAGAAATACTTTTTTATAAAAACCTGTCTTTTGTCAAGATTATTCTCACACAAAGAACCGTTAGGAATTTTAACTCGGAGAGAACACTTGCTTGACTTTGTTTTAATCTGGACTTTCTAGGCTTCTTAGCGAACTTTGGGCCAATGCTCCCAAACCAGTTGGTTATAGGGCATTAGATGTAGAGACACCCCAGCGGACTTAATTACTCAAGTTACCTAGGCCCCAAAACAAAAGACAATGATGATTTAATGCGAACGGAGATATAACCGGTAGTTCAATTATTTTTTTGGATAAAAGACGTGTTTAGTGGGTTAGGTGTGTAATCATTCCAATCAAGATTCAGATGGGTTACTCTTCAGAATTAGTTCCAATTAAGGTATCAATAATATCCCTTCATATCCTCCTCTCTTTATAAACTAGTCTTGATATTACTTATTTCAGAACAAACCTATTGGATCCTCAGAAAATAATTTATCCATTTAAAAGTTTTCAGACATAATAGACTTGTCATCTAATTTTCAAAACTCACGACACGTGTAGTGTGATGTAAAGACGTATATTAGCTATAGTTAACTTCAAAGGAGAGTTATCTTTCAGGTTTTCAAAATCTAAAAATAGGATTTAGTTTTTCCTATCTTATCAAACAAAACCGTCGAAATATTGAATCTAAGTTCTCCCACTAGCTAACTTGACGACAAAGTTTTTATATTTTTAGAAAATTTTCTGATTTTTATGGGTTTTTAAATAAGTATGCAAATGCAGAATATAGAACTGAATGCGAAGGTAGAAAGCTTACCGAGCACACCCCCAAACTTAAGCTTGACAGTGCCCTCACTGTCAGGCTACACTAAGAGTGTCAAAATTGTCGGCGCTCCTTAAAAGAAAATTATATACAAAAAAAAAAAAAATATTTACACAAAAAGGTTCCCCCTAAACTTAAGTGAAACATTGTTTCCACTATTTTAGCGGTAAAGTCCAGAGTTTATGGGGGAAAGAACAATATCAAGCTATACAAGGCCTTACAAAGGCCAAAAGTGAGCACCAACCATTCAAAAAATTTATCGCTATTATGTGCAGGTTGGTGAAAGAATACGGTGAGGAAAGAAATGGATAATACGCGAGACCGTTTGGAGATAGAAGCGGGATACAGTCTCGGTATATGAGAAGAAGAATGGCGGAAGGGGAAAAGAAATGGTGTACGAACTTGAGGGTGAAAATGGAGTGAATAAATTAGCACAATATGTAAAAGGCGATTGTGCTAATCTATCAACCCGTCGAGAGATTGGGTCAACTCCCTCAAGATTCGTCAGAAAACATGGGTACGCCGAACTCGGTAAACCAGACATAGGAAATGAAAGTGATACAGTTTCTTGCAAGGTCGGAACGATGGAAGGGACGAAGGGGAGTGATTTATGGATAATCTTATTCTCACCTAAGTAAACTGTCTCGAACTCGAATGGTTCGAAATGATTATGAGCAACCAAGTTTGATGGTTCAACTAACTCATCTGAAAATTCAAAGGACTCAAACTCGGGCGGTGAGTCTTCAACATCGTCCAAAAAAGTGAAACACTCGTAATCGTTATCGGCTGTGAGAAGAGTGTCAGATTCAAGGAGGAACGCACTAGTGGCGTCAAATGTGCTGTGATTGAACAGAAATTTTTCAAACTCACAGTCCTCCTGCATGATCTTTTGCGTGGTCGGAACGATGGAAAGGATGGAGGATGATTTAGGAAGTATAACAGTTAAAAGTTCAAGAGGATGAATTGGAAAATCCGACACATCAAACAAAAATGGTTCATCCTCAATACTATCCTCAATACTCTTCTCAATACTCTCCTCATAATTCTCCTCAAAAATTATCTCATCCATGCAAATCTCATCAAAATCAAGACACATATGAAGTTCGGGAGAAACATTTAATGACTCGTGATGATGAATTGGAGAGAAAATTTCAGTCAAATCTACGGGTTCATCATCCAAAATACTCCCTGCGTCAATATCATCAATCAAGTGAAAATCAATATTCTCAGACACCTCATCAAAAGCATGGACTTCAATCGATTCTGGTTCTAAGATGGAAGTGTAGAGGTCAAAAGGTTTAGGATTAGTTTCACTTGGAATGGACCCTTCACAATCGGGTAAATCAAATACTACAAAGTCGCACAACTCATTAACCCTTCTATCTTCAATTGGTGAATCGTTTGGAAAATTAGATAGACATTCAAAACCGGAGTCGTGTGATTCAAGTTGAAATGGGTAGGTCGATTTGGAAGGGTATACAACTCACTCTCTCCACTGAAATTTTCAACCTGTCCAACCGCCTCTTCATACATTTGAAAATTTGGAGCTAGTTAGAAACTAGCTACCGGCTCACTAGGTTGTATGAGGGCGGCCATGGACGCATTCAAATCCATCATCCGTTGGCATGACGCTACCCTAAAGTCTTCCAACATTTGTTCTAGACTAGACATAGGTTGTGAATGGGTTTCAGTAAAAGATCCAAAGTTGTTTTGATACTGGAAACTCCCAAATGATGGTTCAGAAGCAATGTCTAGGGAAGGTGTACAAGTCGGGTAGGACTGATAGGAATTGAAAGGCTGGACAGGGGTACGATCAACATACGAATAAGAAGGTGAATGGAATTGGTGATCCATAGAATTTGTAGTGGTGAAAGGAGTAAAAGATTGGCTACGGGATTGTTCAATATGTTCAGCGAGGGACAAAGGATGACTTGCAAAAGGGGTATCAACATAAGAGGGTGGGGGAGGTTGAAAAGGTTGATACAAAGTGGATTGCGGAGTGCAAGTGTTTATCCTAGACGCGTCTATGCGATCATTCAATGAAATTTTGGGCATGGAGGGGTCGTTCGAACTTCGACCAAAACAAGAACCGTAGGAAGTTATGTCAGGTTGTGGGTACCAAAGTTCGGCAGGGGTTTTTCGAGGTAGGGTACCCATGTTATGAAGAGAGAAAGAAAGAAAGAAAGGATAAGAAAAGGAGGGGAAAAAGAATGTGATTTTTTTATTTTTTTGTTAGTTATTAACAAAAGAATGAAATATACACACAAAAAGAATCTGGACCAATAACAATCACGACACAAAAATACCACACACCTAATCGTTCTAGGGTTCACCTAGATCAACTAGACCTGCTCAAAAACTTGGTTGTCGAAGTAAAACTGTGTCGAGAAACAGGCTCAAGATACACTGATCACGAGGCCAGGTAAGTGCAACAATAAGGAGAGGTTTTCCGACGCTTTCGCGAAGGTCCTTAATTAAATAACCCTTTCTCTTTTGGCTGTTTCGCCGTTAACACTTTCCTAGACACCCCATAAACAATATACCGTTAAGCGGTGTTCTAAACACAATTAACCTCTCCTAGTGAGCGCGAAGTCCTTAAGGCTTAAAGTCTAATTTCTTTTAAAATTTGTGTGGTTAACGTTATGCTCAAGTTCGTGATTTGTGGGCCACGGAAAAGGCGATGAAATCCTTTACCGTATGTTGTGGGGTTCGCTTGCCCTTAAGTCCGTATTAATGTATGCAATGCGCAATTCAATAAAAATTTAAATAATCAAACAATCGTTTTTTATTTTAAGCTCGGCACTGCAACAAATACGGGTTAGTCAATTTTTTTTTTGCGTTTGCTAGCGAACTTGCAAAGAATCCTGCAAAGATATTATATTGGAAGCGTCGGGTTTGAGAAGAAGGTGTTAGTAAAGTATGTACCGTTAAGTTGTGGGTTAAGAAACCCCCGTTGAATCAAATCCGGTAAGCTTGAAAAGTTTGCTTGCGCGGGTCAAACTACCCGGATCTTTGGCACTGTTCTTCATAACCACCTTGATTTTGAATGTGCACTTTGCTCCCCACGCCCACTGTTCGCAAATCCGCAAAATCTGAAATGTCGGAAAAAAATGGATATTAGTGCGGAAAAACGATACGAATGCCCAAATACCCGCACACTAAAAATTATAAAAAAACAAAAAATAAAAATGGGACAAAAACAGAACACTGAAGCACAGAGAAAAATATTGGAGCCAAAGGGGAAGCTCTAGCCGGTGACGCCGGATTTGGAGGGTGTGTTGCCGGTTTTCTTGTGGCAAATGGGCTTCAATTTTTTTTTGGTGTCTCAATGTTCTATTAGTGACTCACTGGTATTGTTTATCTTTTCTGTTTCGTTACAGAGTGCAAGCAGGTACGAAATCCAGAGAACAAAATGAGTTAGCAAAGTTAATTTTTTGTTTGGTTTTGAAATTTTGAATTTTTTTTAGTTTGTTTTAGAAAAAGTGTTAGATGGATATTCAAAAGATTAACCCGAAATAACAAAAACTAAAAACGTTGCCGCCTCCCCGGCAACGGCGCCATTTGATCGCAACCCAAAAGCGTGTCGGATATTTAAAGTTCTAAAGTTTAACAGCAATCAGGACGGTGTCGCTTTGCAGCTAGCCGCGATGAGCACGGGTCGATCCACAGGGAGATAGTAAATTTGATGTTCTTGTTTTAACGAGTTAACAACGTGGTGGATTTGTTCGTTATCTTACCTATGTGTATATTCAAGTATAAGGCTTGTTAGAAAACGATAGGATAGTGTAAGTTAATGGATTCCGTATTCAAGTACTTTGAGCCGATCTCAACCAATGAAGCTAGAACAATCGGCAACAACGTGGATTAGGGGACTTAAGCACGGTATTCATGGAATCCGGCTTATTGACCCTTGTCCTTCCGTTCTTGTCTCTTGCTTTCGCCTCCGGCCAAACCGAATGCAACCGTTCACGGTTAGGAATCACCTTTACCTTGGTAGGGTAGGGTGCCTAACGGAGCATTTGCGTAAGGTTTGGGCGGAGTTTCAAATGGAAAAGACGGGAAAAGGAAATGAGGAACGAAATGTTAACTTACAAAATCTTTCTCTTTTCCTAACAACAATATTCACACCATTCACAAAACAAACTAAAAAGAGATAACAAAAGAGAAGAACAAAGAAAAGAAAAGATTACAAGAAAGTAATTAAATGACATGATAATAAATTGCAAGTAACAAAAGTCAAGAATGAAAATGCATGTAAATAAAAGAGCAAGTAAGAAAGACTAAGAACCATAGAACCCAAAACAAGACATGGGTTCAATAACCAAATCTTAAACTTGCAAGCTCAATGAAGAGGTTGCAAGATCAAGAAGAGGCAAAGAACTCATGGTGAATGAAGGCACAAAAGAGAACTTTATTAATCATCAATAATGATACAACCTCTTGAGATCAATAACCAACCCTTAAACTTTCAAGCTCAATGAAGAGGTTGAAGGATCAAGAGAAGGTTAAGAACTCAAAGGGACTAAGCTATTTAGAAGAAAGGAGAATAGAAAACTTGGACAAAGAATGACAATCCAAGACTAAAGAATGACCTTTGAACCTTTGCCCCATGTTCTGTATTTATAGGCTCCAAAGAATGGAGGGAAATTCGAATTTTTAAATCAACACAAAATCTTTAGCATTGAATGCTCATTACTTCATGTCCATTTGTGACTTGATTCATGGCTGCTCCCATTATGGTCCATGTTGATTTGTCTAGTTGATTTTGGTTTGCACTTATTATTGGAGGGAAATTTGAATCTTTAAATCAACACATAATCTTTAGCATTGAATACACATTACTTCATGTCCATTTGTGCCTTGATTCTTGTCTTCCCCGTCATGGTCCATGCTGATTTGTCTATTTGAATTTGATTTGTACTCAGTTTTGGATGGAAATTTGAATCTTTAAATCACACACATAATCTTCACCATTAAATGCTCATTACTCCATTCCCACATGTGGCTTGATTCATGGCTGCCCTATTATGGCTCATGCTGATTTGTTTGATTCCTTTTGATTTGAACACATGCTTTTTAGTCTTGAATGCATATAAAATCATATGCATATAAAATCATCTCCTTGAATGCATATAAAATCATATCCACATGTGCTTAAAAGTCTTGTGTACACACTAGTTGTGTTGGACCATTTAGATAAAAAAAATGTGCACACAACTTGTTACATAAAGGAACTCCTGAAGTATTGGTAGGTTTGCGTTTCTGGTCGCAGTGTCTTCCCCCAAGTGATATATCCGTGCTTTTAGATGCAGTTCCAGTATTTTGTCATGGATACCTGTAATCTGTAATACTGAGTAGACACTGGTTAATAATACCGATAAATACAACAAATATATAATGAATGGGCGGTAGTAGAATGCAGTTTTCTGATATGAACAGGTATCTGGACAACTACGCCCTCGGAAACTCTTCCAATTCGTCGGAGGAATACTCTTCATTCGTCCATTTTCTATCGACTCTCAACGTGCCTGTGTGAAGTCCTCTTTAGCTGAAATTAATCAATCTGATGACCTCGCATCGGGGTATGCAAATGAACCACATGTCGTAGTCATTCACCCATGGGTGACTAGAGATCTTCTATCATATCCCTAAGTACAACTCGTGCTGCAATAGCTTCAAACATCTGGGGCGATATCTTGTCAGTCGCAGCAGCAACTGGCTCATTCGTCCGCATGCTAAACAATGCCTCAATCCTCAAGAATAGATGATATATTAACGGTCATCACATTCAAGCCGGCCTCTAGTAGTAGCCCGATCCTATGGTACTGATCTGAACATTCGAGAAATCATAGTAAAAACAATCCATCTAACGCTCATGTCGCGCAAAACATAATAAAATGACATATCTATGCAATCGTGTGTCATCGGAATTTTGCCCTGGTCAGTCCTTGTCCAAGATGAGCTCATGCTGACCGCGACTCTAGTCGCAACTCTCTCTGCCCGTGCAACCGTGGTAACAAAAACCACCATCCGACATCGATGAGGATAGATCAAATGAACGAATAGAATACGGTGCAAAGAAATGTACATCCTAAGGCTTCTTAAGCGGAGTAACGTATCGTAAGTATGACGCGGAATATACACACGGTACGTCACTCTACTTAAGTCACCTACTCCATCAACCAAGGTCAACCTACGTGACAAAAGTTTGGGTCTAATACCCCCTTGACCAAGTCTAAGCTCCGTATGGTCAAGCCTAGGTTCCGAATTTTATATATATATATATATATATATATATATATATATATATATACACACACACACGCCCTAGACTCCGCATAGTTAAACCTAGACTCGAACCAAGGTTAAACCTAGTGCTTTGATACCAACTTTGTCACGACCCGAAATGGCACGTGACTGGCACTTGAATCATGTGAATTCTATAGGACCCCACCTAATTAAAGTAAGCCAAAAGCCCAGAAATCTAAACCATTTGAAAAGAGAGTGAAGGAAAAACTTATTTAAAAGTTAATATATAAATTCACTTTGAAAGTCGTAGTAAGCATTTTTAAAACATCAAGTCTTTTCCAAAAATTTCGGCAGAGTTTCCTTTGTAAATACTGGCCCCAAACGGGTGCAAACATGCATAATATAAGAAATGAATAAAGATATCCCCAAACGGGAGATAGCTCTTCGCCAATTGGCGAAAATAACCACGCAAGCAATATAATATACAACGCCGAAGGGCAAGGATCAAACTCAGAAGGAAAACCAACGTCCTCAAGAAAACCAGAGAAGAACCACAATAATACAACCGCGCGACTCTAAGGTCGAAAGAATATACAACTGGTCTTCTAATTCTATCAAATAATACAAGTCTGGTTGATAGAGTTTACTAGATACAACTGAATATAAATAAATGTACAATGGTGGTCACGATGCAAGTGAACCCACCTATCAAAGCAATCACCCGGAAGGAAGCAGTGTGCCAGCAAGCCGCAACGAAACATGTACGGCCAAACCTAAAAGAAACTGTGGCACAATGGGGGTGAGTTTCCAACTCGTGAGTAGAAAACATCATCGAGAAGAAATCTCTTATATGACTCTCTCCTATGCCATACAATAATATCCTCATAATATATAACCTGAAACATCTAATAATGGAAAGGGTAATCATATAAACATAAGTATGATACCAAGTGCTCGTGTCAGTGCCTCAGGTAGCAACACTTCACATATATGATGTACTAATGCATTAAGAATGAAAGCAGAATGCATCTTGTCCGAGAAAACTGTTTTCTTATCTCAGTGAGATTTTTGTGTAAAAACCGAAGCATCATCAATGAAATCAACAGAAAATCCATGTCAAGCATCGACACAACATATATATCCCAATATCTCAATATCTCAATATCTCGTGCTCCGACAATCCAGACTGGCCCATATCATCAAATATCAATATCTCGGGGTTCGGCAATCCGGACTGGCCCATATCATCAAATCTCAAGACTACGTCCTTATCATCCAGATATCCGCCGGGTCACAAATAACCGGTCGGTAGTGTTCCCCTGCCGGGCTCAGCGCCATCATCTGCGTCTATCTTGCCCCAGGGTACCGCACCGGGTCCACCATGCACCCGCAGACGGTTCCTCCTCCATCTCGAATCAGGTGTATGATACCGCTCAAGAGCCGAGAAAACTCATGATGGACACCTCTCACATCATATCACGAGAAAACCTTAAATGTCTATGTTTAGAAATGATAATGAGTTTATAAAATCGTTGCGGTTTCTCTAAATCTAAAAATCTCATGGAAAATCCAAAATCCCAAAAACTCGAGAGTAAATGAACAATGAATTACCGGCATAAACCCCCGTAATATTTCATGACAAATGAATATATACATGCATGGGTATCTAAATAAAGGATGTAATATCTAAACTAGCATAGTAATGATATATTGGAACTATCAGTTAGCAAGTTATATCAATGAAGTAATATTCTCTAAGGTGTACATGACATGGCAATTACCGATGATGATGTGTGTGAGCCGGCAAGCAAGTGATTGTGGACACGCGCATCATCAGTAATGGAGCCGGTGTCCTAACAAACGAGTTCATAATAGTTAAGGAAACACATGTATAAATATTCAATGCAATGAGAACATGAATATAATGGAGAATGAATAGTAAACGCAACATTAAGAATATACATTTCTATATACGAGTCATACGGTTTTTGCTGTTTGAAATCGCACGAATCGTAGTTTTAGAAAAATAGGGGCTATGGGGTCTTTGAGAAAAGATATGTCCTTTGAAAAATCCGTAGTATCTCTCGGCCTGTCTTTAAAATACTCACGATTCGTTAGTTTGAAAATAAGTATGACTCGAGCCCAATCTAACGTCTACCTAATAAACTACTGAACTAAACTAAGAGACTAGTCGAAAGGGTAAGGAAATCCACATATAGTCCGAGTCGATATATCTAGTAGTCAGCGATCCCGCCTCAATAGCGTCGCGTACGGTAAAATATATAATACGACATCCTCGAGTCAAGAGTGCGGATCAATCATCATATTTATATCTCGTACGGTAAAATCCATCGTACGACATCCCAAAATCGGGGTACGGTTCAAATATCACATATACCTCATTATTCATATGGTATCATCATCATAATATCCTGAATTATTGGTACCGTTCTAAAGTCTAGAACATACCAATATTATCATACATATATCCTCGTGTGTATGAAAACACATCGCCCATCGATCCACTATAATATCATGTCGTATATCATAACACGACCTAAATCACATAACCGATCTCACGACATCATGCCCGATCATATCGACTCACCTCCACGTATCATATATTATCCTCATCACGCCTGTATACGTATATGTATGTGTGTGTGTGTATCTGTGTGTGTGTACCAACACATCCACACATACACACATATATATATACATATAAACATATACATGCAAAATCATGTCATGTATGTGCGTGTGTGTGTGTGAACCTTTACTCTAGGGTTTCGCAACTAAGAAACTAAACTAAAAGCACTATCTTCAAATTACGCTGAAACTAACCCATGATCTCCTAAAGCCCTTCTTGCTAATTATTCACGTCTCACACTACACATATTTATATATATGTAACATATTCGCATGCTACACTACGAAACTGCGGGGGTGCTATACGCCATCCACCCGACTTTCCCCGTAAATATACAACTACTCACCTTGATCCTTGCTTGCAGAAGCCAGTGTCGCCATGATCTTCCTTGTTATCCGAAATCCACGTGAAGGTGCCTACATATATAACACATAGAATCGTAAACAAAAATCGCGCACGAAAACCAAAACGGCACACGAATCACACATAGGTTAAAAATTATGGTCTACTCATGCAAGAGTAACCAAACGACTCCCGATTTCAACGTACGAACGTCAAGTGACCGAGATAAAACACAAATATAAAAACTCAAGTTATCAAAATCCACAAAACATAAATAGCAATTAGAAAACTGTTCCCAGATTTTTGGTCAGGTGAATTGGGTATAAACAAGCAATGCAGTGTGGTAATATATGGGGTATGTGAGATACAGAACCAATCCTAACACCAAATACCACAAAAGACCCGGAAAGATAACCCTAAAATCCGGCCTGCTCGGCCTTAGGTGCATGTTTTAGGTTCGTATTCACATGGTGGTCTTCTTGTGCTCAATCTATGTCAATAGGGTTGCTAGTTTTTCCTGTAAATGTCTCAGGTCATCCCAGATTCTCTGTAGGCTCAAGATGTTCACAAAACCGACATGGAAAGTTTCAATTCAAGTTTCAGGGTTTAAGCTCTGGTTTTTAACACTAAGGGGGGGTTGTAGTCACTAATTACTCTCACTTGAACCATTACAACTCAAGAATCCCCTAAACTTCATCTTGGAATTTTCCAAGCTCAATAAACTACACTTAATCACTTCTAAACTAAACTAGATGCTAAAGGAAATGAATTACTACACTAATGGTGAAAGAAATAGCTCATTTGGCAACTCAATAAAATTCTTGAGTTGCCCCAAGTGCTCAAAATCCTAACTTGCCTAGTCCCCTATGCTTGTAGTGAGCTTGTGCACCATTTTTGTGAAGAGAATGCAAGGTTTTGATGTGGATTTGGAGTTGCAGTGAGGAGGTAGAGGAGGTGGAGGGAGAGGGCATCCATGGGAGAGGAGAAGAGGAAGAAGAATGAAGAAAATTAAGTGGAGAAGAATGAGCCATGGTCAAAGAGACCCCTCACCCTCTCTCTCTCTCCTTTTCTCTCACATAGCCTATACCTCAATGTCTCCCCATGTTACAAAATATCTTCATGCATTTTCCATTTTCTTTTCTTTTGTTTATTTTTTCTCTAAAACAAAAACACTTCAAAATAAGGATGAAGACATGTTTCATATCAATAAAATGTAACAAGTATATGTGACATGTTATGGTGCATGTCATGCACATAAACCGGATTAATGCATAATTAGTAATTATTAATCAAGTTTAACCATAAACTAGTATGTAAGTAATTCTAAAATATCCAAAACGACTTAATACACTAAAAATCAATAATCATGCAGCATTTTAAAATATCTCCCAAATTATCGGTATATTTTTATACCATATCATTAAAACTAATCTCCATGTTTAAAATATTTATTACTTAAATTGTTTAACTTCCCAAAAATAATATTTTATTTTCCTGAAATGTTACAGTCATAAGGATTTCGCGCGGGTATTTTTTCCTCATAAGGTCGAGAGGACCTTGCAAGTGCACATGAATTTTTTTTACGAGTCTGCGTCCTTTCGGGTTTTCAAAAACTCGTCGGTAGCCCTGCTGTTTTTTATGAGTCTGCGCCCTTTCGGGTTTTCATCCGCGTCCATTTTGCTTGTGGACGTACCATTTTTTTAGCACCCCTTTATTTTCCAATGGAACTTATGGGGGACTTCGTCACCGGGGCATCTGTGCAGCCAGCGAGACTTAAGCTGCACTCCTTGCCGCTGGGACTTGTGGACTTGAATTCCACCATCGCCGATGTATTTAGTTTAGGGACATCTCGGTCCATTGTTAGTTTAGGGACATCTCGGTCCAAGCAGCTTCGAGGCGAAGTTTTGCCAGATACTACTTATAGAGTTTGGACTCAAGAAGAAAGCGAGCGGAAACGAGCATCGTCATCTATCATTAACCTGAGTTGTGACTTGTCAAGCGCAGTATTTCTTAAGAAACCGGCCGTTTATTGGCCGAAAGGGTCTTTCGTCATGCATTTCCACGAGCAAGTAGGCCTTACCTTGGTAGACCTTGTCAATGATGTATGGACCCTCATAGTTTGGATCAAATTTCCCCCGCTTTCCACGGTTGGGGATCATAGGTCTTTTGACAACTAGAACAAGTTCGTCTTGGCAGAATGTTCTCAGCCTGGTTAGTCTTTCGTATGAGCGCGTCATCCTTGCTTTGTAAGCTTCTAGGTTCTGCTGCGCCATGAGACGAGTTTCATCGAGGGCATCGAGCTCCTTAAGCCGAAGATGGGAATTTTCTTCATCTGTTAGCTCGTATCGAACTGCTACTCGCAAAGAAGGTAGCTCTATCTCCAAGGGAAGTACCGCTTCCATGCCGAATACCAACGTAAATGGCACTGCATTTGTGGCCGTTTTGAACGTGGTCCGATAAGCCCAGAGAGCCTCAAGCAGTCTCTCGTGTCAGTCCTTTTTATTTTTAGACACCGTTTTATTTATGATCTTTGTCAAGGTCTTGTTGAAAGCCTCAGCTAGACCGTTAGCTCGGGGATTATAGACTGAAGAGTATCTCCAATCTATATTATGCTGCTGTGCGAAGCGGCTGATTTTATGGCTTCTGTAGGCTGGCCCATTATCCGAGATTATCCTTCGCGGAGTGCCGAATCGGTAGATGGAATGTGTCTTGAAGAAATGGAGAATATTCTCCGTCTTCACTTCCCTTAGCGGTACTGCCTCTGCCCATTTATAGAAGTAATCGGTTGTTACCAATATGAACCGATGTCCTTTGGATGATGCTGGTTCGATTGGCCCGATTATATCGGTTCCCCACATTTCGAACGGCCAGCTAGCCAACGTCGAGTTCAGCGGATTTGGATGCTGGTGGATGAAGTCCCCATGAATTTGGCATGAGTGACACAGCTTCACATATTCGAGGCAGTCCTGAATCATCGTGGGCTAATAGTAACCCATTCTCTTGATCTCCAGCTTCATCTTTGGCCCAGCTTGATGGGAACCGCAGATTCCATCGTGAGTTTCTTGGACGACCCTTTTTGCTTCTTCTGGTCCCAGGCATCTCAGCACAGACAGTCGAATGATCCCTTATAAAGAGTATCATTGACGAAGGCGAAAGACAGGGCTCGCTTCATGAGCTAATGTCTTGACGACGCGTCTTCAGGTGTCCGACAGGATTTGAAGTAGTCTATGAAGACTTCTCTCCAATCCGTAGCTTTTTCTTCGTCTTCTATTCGGAAGGCTGCTTGTTTGGTCACTTTTTCCTTTCAGACAATTCCGGAGATATTTTTGCTGGCGCGAGAATCCGACGACTTTGCACAACGATCCTTACGTCATCAAGGTTTTCGTCGGCCAATTCTTTAGCGAGCTTAGCCAACGCATCCGCCTTGTTATTTTTTGCCCGCGGTATGCTTTCCAGAATGTAGGAGGGGATTTGAGTCAGCAGTTGCCGCACTCTTTCACCATATTTTACCAGCTCTAGTTTGCATGTCTGATAGTCGCCATTTACTTAGCTAACGACTAGCTAGGAGTTTCTATATAAGAAGAGGTTTTCGATCCCCATGTCGACAACGATCACAAGATCTGCTATCAAAGCTTCATACCCAGCCTCGTTGTTTGTCCTCGGCTCTGTTAAAGAAAGGGAGAAACGCATTATCCCTCCTTGCAGAGTCACGAAGATAAGGCCCACCCCGGCTTTGATTATGGGGGTGTTGTGCTTTTGCTTCCTCATGGAAGATGCCCCATGAAAGTAATGTTCTTATCGAGAGTCATTTTCTTCATCCTTTGTGTCGAACGCATGTTTTTCCGGCAATTCGCAATTTAAGGAAGAATCGGCTGGTATCAGATGCTCGGCGAGAAAGTCGGCGATGGCTTGTCCTTTTACTGTCTTGAGGGGCCGATACATTATCGAGAACTCCATCAATAGGAGGGCCCATTTGGCAAGCCTTCCTGTTAGTATGGATTTTGACATCAAATATTTGAGAGGATCCACCTTTGATATGAGATGGACCTCATGTGCCAAGGCATAATGTCGAAACTTCGTTATCGCGAAGATCAGTGCCAGGCAATGCTTTTCAATGGGGGAGTAGCTATTTTCTGCCCCTAGGAGAACTTGACTCAAATAGTAGAGAGCTCTCTCCTTCCTCTGGTCGTTCTCCTATGCCCATAGCGCGCCTAAAGAACCTTCAAGGGCTGTTGTGTACAGGATGAGAGGCTTTTCCTTGATCGGAGCGGTCAGTACTGGCGGGTTCTGCAGATATTGCTTGATTTTGACTAGTGCATTTTGGCATTTACGATCCCAAACGAACGGGGTCCCCTTCTCCATTAGATGGTTGTAGGGGTGGCATTTGCCGGAGAGGTTAGATATGAACCGTCGGATATATGCGAGCTTTCCTTGAAGAGACCGCAGTTGCTTAAGAGTTCTTGGCGAGGGCATTTCCATACTCGCATTGATCTTTGATGGGTCTATTTCAATGCCTCGGTGTCGTACGATGAATGATAGGAATTTTCCTGAGGAGACTCCAAACACACATTTCAGAGGGTTCATCTTCAGATTATATTTCCGTAGACGCTGGAACACAATTTTCAAATTCTCCCAGTGCTCCTCATACGATTTGCTTTTCACCACGAGGCCGTCGATATAACATTCGACAATATGGTCTATGATATCATCGAAGATCTTTGTCATGGCCCTCTGGTAGGTAGCACCAACGTTCTTCAAGCCGAAGGGCATCACTTTATAGAAGAATATGCCTACCCGAAGATCCATCCATGAAGGAGAAGACCTCATGAGTGGACATGTTATCGATCATCAGCTCGGTAACAGGAACTGGGAAGTCATCCTTCGGGCAAGCTTTGTTGAGATCCCGAAAGTCCACGCAGATGCGTACTATCCCATTTTTCTTCATCACTGGAACAATGTTAGCAATCCAGTCAGGATACTGAACTTCTTGGATGAAGCCAGAGTCGATTAGTTTCTTGATTTCGGTATTGATGCTCATCTCGAGTTCGATTCGCACTCTTCTTGGTGCATGTTTGACTGGTTTGCCATTCAATGATATCGCCAGTTTATGCACAGCTATTTCCGGATCTAGTCCTGGTATCTCAGAATAGTTCCATGTGAAGCAGTCTTTATACTGCATAAGCACTGTGTAGTTGGAAGCTTTAGTTTTAAATTTTTTAATTGCTTGGATTCTAACATCAATGAAGTACAAGTACAAAAATATATGATTGTGGGGACATTTGGAAGAATATAATTAAAGAGAAAGAAAGATAATACATATGAAAATAAAGGAAAGATAGCATATGTAAAGATAATACATATGAAAAGAAAAGAAAGATAGCATCTTGTATTTGGACGACATGTGAAAATCGACACGTGTCATCTTGTAATTCGTTAAAGCTACAAATGACTCATCCTACCTTAAATTGTAA
This sequence comes from Agapanthus africanus, assembly GCA_030015575.1. Taxonomy (NCBI): domain Eukaryota; kingdom Viridiplantae; phylum Streptophyta; class Magnoliopsida; order Asparagales; family Amaryllidaceae; genus Agapanthus; species Agapanthus africanus. Next base: position 431,972,937 of record JASDDO010000026.1, read on the forward strand.
GTGCGGATTATGGAGGTACTGAAGTATTTTCCCATATTAAAAGTTTAAATTGCTTGAAACCCCCTCAACTTTACCTGATTGCAATAACCCATTCTTGATGGAGGTGGTGATCTCCCTCAAATGTTGTCCTCCGTTGATCTGGCGAAAGCGATCTTGTGTGGCTGAGATTTGATTTGAGAGTTGTTGTGTGTGGATCTCAATGGGTTAGTGTTGACACCGAGCAATCTGCAAAGAAAGTCCCGGGATGGGTGACCACGGTAGGACCCTTCGACGATCAAGTTAGTATCGTGGAATAAGAGCAGAGTAGTGGCGTACTGGAATGAATTCGAGTTACCTGAGTCCTCTAAAAGAGAGGTTTATATAGTGGTCGCATGGAGCAAGCCGGCGCGAGATTCCCACCGTAAGTTACGTCCCCTCGTATGCCCGCGTTGATGGCGGGATCCGTTCATTAATGGGGGAACGCTCCCGCGTGGGACACAAAACGTGGGGCAGCGGGTATCTCGCTTTACTGAGATACACGGAGTCATTGCGGGGGTGTTTAGGCTCCGCACTCCCGGTTGATTGGGGGAGCCGAGGAAGCTCGGCCTGTCAAATGGCTCGGAGACGAGCGGGGAGGCCGAGAAAGTTCGACCTGTCAGAAGGCTCGGAGACGAGCTTGGAGGCCAAGAAATGTCTCCAATGTATCAGGCTTATTCCAGCCCCGTAGCCCCCAGGACACGTCATCAGCTACGTGTCGTGATCTGGGGAATTCCCACTTATGAGCATCATCATTAGCCCCCCACTCTCGTTCCGACCTATTTATGGGTCGGGTCGAGAGTGGTCTTCATGGCTTTCTCTGCTCAGCTTGGTGCTCAGATTTCTTCGTGGTGGATTGTCCGAGGACGATAGGGCATTTGGTAGCTGCGTCTTTCGACCTTCGAGTCCATGTGGCGTATCACCGTGCGCTTAAGTTTTTGCACTTATTCCTGACGACGTCATCGGATCGGTGAAATGATTGCGCTTTAAAGAGTGGGCGTCGTTTCACTCGATCGTCTGTAGGGAAATGGGCCACGTGTCCGATGTTGGTTGGCGGACGCGACAGGCTGTCTCTAACTCCTGTCACGGAGAGACGTCCCCAATAGTCAGTCGCCATATGGAGCCTCGACAGCCGCTAAGTACGACGCTTCGATTTAGCAGGAATCGATCTGGGCCGTAGAATGTTCTCTTTGGATTGTATAAATAGGAGTGGACCATCTTAGAGCCGACACTTTGCCTTAGTTGTCTTTCATCGTTTGAAGATTGCCCGGCTCACTCCCGTTTAGGTCGGATCTGAATTTTCCCTGGCAATCCCCTTCCTTGAATCAGGTTAGATGTCTTCCTTCGATGTGTCTGTAGATGTAGTAAGGGTAGAATCGGGCAATGAGGCTTCAGTTTCTGGAGCCGAGTCCAGCGGGTCTTCCTCCTCCTCGGCTTCAGATAGCCGAGAGGGTTCTTCTTCTTCAGCGACTTCTGTGTCGGGCTCCCCCTAAGAGTCGGGGCCGCCCTTGTCACTCACCGTCGGGCGGTGATAAGGGCTCCCAAGGTGCACATCGGGAATACTAGCGATGCGCCCTCCGTACTGAAACTTCTGGACGAGCTTTCCGATATCCGGACTCGATTCCATATCCCCTCTGGTTATTCACTTCGTCTGACCAGATAGGGTGTGCGGGCAGACCAGATGCAGGGCAAGGAGATTGCCTTGTATCTGGAAGCATTCCGAGAAGGGATGCGTCTGCCCTTCTCATCCGAGATTTGTGCGGTGCTCTTTTGTTTACATCTTGCCCCGGGCCAGCTAGCGCTGAACTCATGGAGGATCCTCCTCGGGTTTCTGCTCCGATTGCAAATTGATCGGATCCCCTTCGACTTGATCCGTCTTCTATCTTTTCTGTGTTATAAAAATCACCCCGGTACTAGTAAGGAAGAGCCGAGCTGGGTGTACTTATCTTTTAAAAACGTAAGGGTAGGGGTCCGGGTCGGGGGTAGTGGTCGTCCCTTCTTTCGTCCATGAATGGAAGGAGAAGTTTGTTTTCGTCAGTCCTCCGGAGGGTGAGGATTGGCCTATGCCCACCCAGTGGCACAGGGCCGACTGCCCGAGGGTGAGGCAGTCGAACGCCCTCGAGGCCAAGGTGGTGTCCCAGTGGGAGCCGATTCAGCGGGCTGATATCCTGCTTTCTAAGCAGGTACTGAGCTGGGCCGGGTTTAGTCCTGCGCGTTTTTTGGGTAAGTTAGGGCTCTTGACGACCTGTTTAGACTTTGCCAAAATTCTTTCACCATTTCAGTGTTGCTGGCTTTTTTCTCATTTTTGCAGAGCCCATGGATTGATCAAAAATCATAGCTGCCATGGCCGCCAAAGCCCAGGTACGAAAGACCGACGGCTCCAGCTCGTCCTGACCAAGTTTGAGCGATGCCCCTAGGCAGGCCCCTCCGGACAAGACTCCCACAACATCCTCTGTACTGGAGGAACGCCGTGGGGAGACAGAAACAAGCGCGGGATCCGGCGCTGTCACGACCCGAAATTGGCACGTGACGGCCCTTAAACTACGCAACGTCTACAGGCGTAACGCAATTTAAGTAGGACGAAAACCCAACAATCTAAACCATCAAAAGTAGTAAGTGATAATTGCATTTTCAAAACTTTTGAAATCTCAAACCAAATTCCTTATAGTCCAACTTTACTTTCTTAAAAATTTTGGCATCACCTCCTTTGTAAAAACCAGCCCCAAAAGGGGTACAACAAAGAAAATAAGTAAAGCATTCCCAAACGGGAGAAAAATGCATGCCCAAAGGTGAAAAACAACCACCACAACAGATATACGACGCCGTAGCGAAGAAACAAAAGATGATATAAAGAAATTGCATAAAAGACCTCCAGGTCATAAAATAATATACAATATCGTCCTCATATCAAGTCTCTAAGTCAATACATGATAATGGTAGATGGAGAGTACAGGATATAATGAATATACAATAAGCAATATCGGATAACCACAAAACCCACCTGAGTAAAACTGCAAACAATTAGCCGTAGAGGTATTCGCTGCAAAAGATGATACGATAGATAGAAAATAGCCCTGCCTCTGACTACTCTGAGGAACAACCTGCAAAACACTGTTGCACAACGGGGGTGAGTTGCCAACTCGTGAATGGTAAATAACATATGCAGGTAATCGCAAGTATGCACGTACAGCGCGAATCTAATGCATGCAAGCTAATAGAAATAAATGGCAATATGTATGCAACAGTCATGTAAGGTACTCTATCCGGTACTACTAATACATGAATGATAAATGGCAATATGTATGCAACAGTCATGTAAGGTACTCTATCAGGTATACTAATACATGGAGCAATAATATGACAATATGTATATGCAACAGTCATGAAAGGTACTCTATCAGGTACTACTAATACATGAAGCGATGTATATAAAACAAAAGTGTGTAAATGCAACAGTCATGGAAGGTACTCTATCAGGTACTACTAATACATGAAACGATGCATATACAATAAATGCGAAGTATGGGATAAAACATGTCATTCTTACGGAATCCTGACCTCGTGGTAGGACCAAAGTCCATCAAGACAATCCAAATCCCAATTTCCTCAAATCAGCCCCCAAATTAGCTCTCATATCATGTAAGTCTCATATATCCTGAATGTACAATATCAAGTAAACCTCATATATCATGAATGTACAATATCAAGTAAATCTCATATATCCTGAATGTACAATATCAGGTAAATCTCATATATCCTGAATGTACAATATCACGTAACTCTCATATATCCTGTATCCAATATCAAGTAAATCTCATATATCTTGTATCCAATATCAAGTGAATCTCATATATCCTGAATAAGTATATTTGCAAGAATCATTATGATGATGTATATAAATTAGATATGTATACATATATATTAGCGTCCCATTCCACTAATATATATATATATATATATATATATATATATATATATATATATATATAACAGCGTCCCATTCCACTGTTATATATACTTAGGAGTAAAAATATCATGAAACCAAGTGTCAAACATCGACACATAAATATTGATCTATCAGGTGCTGTCACCACGACTGCCCTCCTGATAGGTACGTATCATACGTTATCCCGAATACTCGAGTGCCTAGCTCTAACACTGGAAATTCGACGTATCCATACGTACATGACTCCGGTCGGTATCCCCATGATAACCGCCGAGTCATAGATACTATCACCGATAGGTACTTGCCCACCTTCCAGGCTCATCAGCATGTACCGTCGATCTTCTTGCCGAGGGGAACCGTACTGGGCTCCTCCATGTACCCGCATATGGCCCACTGCACTTCTCGCATCGGGTATATATCATAATCTCAGAACCGAGAAATCTCATGGTGGACACTGAAATATCATATCAAGAGAAACTGGGCTTTTCAAATAATGCATAATTTCATGAAACTACAACGGTCCTCAAATCCAGAAAACATCATGAAAAAATCCATAACTCAATGCGAAAGTCCATGAATATAATATATGCAATAGAAAACTGCAATGTGAGCATATAAAGGAATGCCGCTATTTAACTGCAACAAGTTTATATATATTCATGCGGTTCCTAAGTTCTCTAAATCCATATAATATCAAATAAAGGTGAACATGTAGCTATAGCCAGATATATATGTAAACATGTAGGTATAGCAAGGTATATGTATCTACCTATCAGTAATGATGTAATACCCTCCAGGTATAAGTGTAAGTATGTATGCAAGATGTACATGCAGCTATGTTTCATATGTGTATATACCTATCACTAATGGGACAATACCATATAGGTATATAGGTGACTAGCATGTAAGCATGTCAAGGTATATGTGTAAGCATGTAGGTATACAGGTATGCTATAGGTCATATGCACGAAAGAAAATAAGGATCATGTCTCAATATCCCTAAAAAAATACAATATCACATATGTATAGGTGTTGTGCGTGTCATGGCAATTATTGACAGTGTGAGTGGCATACAATCAGTGCTCGTGCAACATGAGCCATCAATAATAGTGCAGTGTCCTAAGCGTACAAGTCCGAGCACAATAAGTAAATATGCAATGAGGTGTATGCGTAAACTCTATATATGCAATAGAATATGCGACTAATATCATAACATCTCTAGCCTAGACGCATAATGCCATGCGAGCGATTCCCCTGTAGATGTTAAATCTACTCACCAACGCTCCTGGCTAAGTAAAGCCCACCACCCGTTTCTCCTTCTTCGCAGCGTCTGAAGTCCCCACCTGCGAACCTAAAACATAAAACAATATAACAAGTATATATTAGAAATAGACCAAAAATACGTACAAACTGCATTTGACCGATGCGACAACTCAAAACATACTCTCAAGTGTTCGTATTGTGGCTAACGTGCGTAGCAACACGACGAAACCAACCCAAGAGCAAAACCAGACAAAGTACACGAACCGTGTCGTATAACGTATCGTGCGTAATCGTAACATAAGAAACTAGCTATGTGATCCCAGATTTTGCATACAGAGAAAGCCCAAAAATCAAACAGGACTGAAAACACCAAAACCAAAGCATAGAGCTACCCACAAAAACCCAAACCCTAACTCCACCAAAAATCCGAGCTCACCGGAATTTTCCTTCTCGTCGCCGGCCGAGTCCGAGCAAGAGGGGTTTGTGTTCCAGGTGATGCCCTATGGTCTCAGGTACAACACAACTACATTGTTTGGTTTTCTAGTATACTCTCGGGGTCACAGCAGATCACAGAAATCACAAATCGACACTAAAAATACGATATTTGCACGAAACTTAACTTTAAACGTTATAAACTAAAACTAAAAGACTACACAACACTATAACAACATAAAGAACAGATAGAGATCATTACCTACTCCTACAAGCTCAAAGATCCTAGCTTTCCAAGCTCCAAGGCTTCCAAGAGGCAAAACTAGGCAAAAGAAGTGATTTTTGTGAGAATGTGAAGGTTTTGTGATGGTTTTGTGAAGGAATGGCCAACTGTTCAGTTGAGGGAAGAAGAGGATGAAGAAATATGAGAAAGAGATAGGGTGAGAGAGAATGAGAGTGAAAGAAATGATAAAGAGAGAGAGTGGGCTGAGATTAAGGTGAGTGCACCCTTGCATTAATTCTCACATTAATGCAAGCATGACTCACATGTGCCATCTCTTCTCATAAACAAAACCCAAATGAAAAATATCTCTCACTCACAAAAAATATCTAGGATTAGGGTTAAGGTTTAAACAAAGTATTGGATTAAAGCAAAGGATTAGATTAGGTTAAGTCTCATGGTCACTAATCTAGATAACACAAACACACCCTCACATAAACACACACATATGTGTGCATGCCATAACAAATAATAATAACTTATTAATTAAATCTTATAAAATGTGAGGAACCCAAATTGGTAAACTTTTTACCAAAAACCCGCATTACCGTTTAAACTAACACTAATCGAAATCTAAGGCGTTACAATCTCCCTCCTTAAAAAAATTCGTCCCCGAATTTAAAATTCTCACTAAGCATACCTTCAAGGAGATGAGTGCAAAACTCATAATCTCGCTCGCAACCTTCCAAGTGATCACCACACTATACGGCTACGCCCAAGAAAACCCTCCACAGATGGTAAGACCCTTGACCGAAGTTTCTCCACCAGCCGAACCACTAACACAATTGGCTACCGGTGAACGAAAAGATTGCATCCCAAATAAATGTTCTGGTGCTGAATCATGTGAGAAAGGTCATGAAAGTATTTGCGAAGTATCGACGCAAGGAATACGGGGTGAATACTCAATAATCTGAGCGGAAGTGCCAAATTATAGGCAACGAAACTAACTCGCTTGAGGATCTCAAAAGGACCTACAATCCTGGGATAAGCTTCCCAAAACTCAACACATCATTCATCGGAAAATCCGTAGGAATATATGATCTCCCACTGCAAACTCAAGTCTGCGACCACCACGATCGGCATAAGACCTCTGTCTGCACTGGGCTGCTCTTATCCTGACCTGAATCAACTGGATCATCTCCGAAGCCTCGTGACTAGCTGGGGTCCAAAAATCCTATTCACGCGGAGTCAGAAAAACAGACCGGCAATCGACACCACCTAACAACAAGCCTAAAGCTTGCCAATTGGAATGTCTCCTGATAACAGCTATCGAAGGAGAACCTTAACAATGGCAAGCGACGATCCCAACTGCCAACAACAATTAGTACGTACGTACAAGCATATCCTCCAGAGTCTGTATAGCCCGCTCTCACAAACCATCGTCCTGCGGATGGAAAAGCGGAGCTAAAGCTCAACCAGTACCCAAGGCTTCCTGAAGCTTCTGCCAAGAATGGAAAGCGAACAGGGTGCCTCTATTGGATACAACACATGAAGGAACTCCGTGCAACACACAAACTTAACGAAGAACAACTGAGCAAACTGAGCATAACCAGACAACAAACACCCAAATGGAGTCACACCCTGCCTAGACCTGGGTAGACAGCACAACGAAATTCATGGAGATCTTCTCCCATTCCCACTCCGGAACGGTTAAAGGTTACAACTCTCCAGTCGGTCTCAAATGCTCAACCTTAGCTCACAACAAGACAGACACCTTGAAACGAAATCCGAAACTTCACTCTACATCGCTGCCCACCCATAACTATCTCACAAGTCACGTCATATATTGGTGGGACTTGAATGAATACAGAAAGCTGACTGATGTACCTGTTCTAGGATTTCGCGTCTCTACCCATCAGCACAGGTACACACAAACGCGTCCCTAAACGTAGCACACCTTGGTCACAAATCAAGGACTCCGAATCTTTACCCAGCCGAGTATGCTCAAGAATATCTGACGAGTATCGGCGGGTTGTGCCTCGCGAAAACGATTAAGTAAAAGTGGACGGGCGCGGACATGAGCAAGCTGTCCCCTCAGTAGAGGCGAACTTAAGCTGTACTCAACGATCGCACAAGAACTGTAAATCTGCAGAAAACTGTCTCAAAACTGCGCACAACTGGACAAGCTAACCCCGGGCCCATGACTCCAGCATCAGCTACCACAGTCGCCTTGCCACGGTAACGAGGATCTCACAAGCACAATCCTTCACAAGCACAATCCTTTACAAGCTCCATCCAATAGCGCTATCTCAACAATCAAAACCCGCTGCAGGAAGATGTACATTAAGCTCTTGTGGTCCGTGAAAATCTGACACGACTCTCCACATAAGTAGTGTCTCCAAATCTCCAACGCATGACCACCGCGGCCATCTCCAGATCCTGAGTGGGATATCCTGCTCGTGCTTTCTCCAAATGTCAGGAAGCAAAAGCGATAACTCTATAATGCAACATCAACGCAAAATCGAGCCCCACTCGCGAAACATCACAGTTAAACAACAAAGTCGCCCGAACCAGAAAACAAAGAAAGAACTGGTGCAGTTGTCAACCGAGCCTTCAACTGCTGAAAACTCCGCACGCATGCCTCAGTCCAAAGAAAAGGAACCTCCTTTCAGGTCAGTCCAGTCGACGGTGCAGCGATACACAAACAATCCTGCATGAAACGACGATAGAAACCTGCTAAGCCCAAAAATCTGCGGACCTCCGTCCCGTACACAAGTCTGGGCCAAAACTGTACGGCCTCGATCTTCCTCGGGACCATACGAAAACCTTCTCCCGTAACTACAAGACCTAGGAGTCAACACAATCAAGCCTGAAGGAACACTCCGAGAATTTAGCAAACAGCTGGTGCTCTCTCAATGTCTGCAAAGCAAATCCTCAAGTGCTGCTCACATTCTTCACGACTCTTGGAAAAGACCAGAATTTCATCAATGACACAACAATAAACTGGTCGAGGTACGGCCTGAAGAAATCTGGTTCATCATATCTACGAATGCTGCTAGGGCATTGGTGAGTCCAATGACACCACCAAAAACTCATATTGCCCGTAGTGCGCACAAAAGCAACCTTTGGAATGACATCACTCTGAACTCGCAACCAATGATGACCTGATCCCAAACAAACTTAGAAAATGTCTCGTACACTGGAGCTGATCGAAGAAATCGTCAATTCGAGGTAAAGGATACTTATCCGCACAGTAACCCGGTTCAATGACGATCCATCAATACACAACCTCAACTAGCGTCCTTCTCTTGAGGAATAGAATATGAGCTCTGTTGGAGATAGTGCCCTCAGAGTCAATTATTGGATCACAGGCACATGATTGCAATGATTGAGCGAGGACCTATCCCGGTAGGACAGTCTTACTCAAGATGATAGTATGCTATCTGGTTTATCTTTATCATCATGTACTGCTTTAGGTGACATTACTGATCACTATTGCACGTTGATAGAGCCCTTAGGATTCTTGCTTGACGGCCAGCAGTATGATGGTGATCATATACGTGGGAGCTGGGGTCTATAAGCACATCCTTAAAAGGTCCCTAGTCGTGGGATTTTCGAGACTGGGCATCGATACTCCATTAGTAGACTAGTGTATACAGTCGAGACCCCGACGAGGGGCGGTGGCCGGTCTCACAAGCCACTGGTGTCAGTTGGTTCACCTAAGATGTATACAGGTGCTCATTGGGTTATGAGTACACCGGACAGGACTCGCCGGGAACCTGCTAATTGAGATTATACCAAACTTCAGATAGCAGTTCCCTGGTGACATGTGTACAGGTTAGTTCATCGACCTGAGATCGTCATTTGTCTCGTGTGAGTTCCCACTGTGCTTTGATTACTACCCTACCACGGCTCAAAAGAGTCGTGCAAACAGGTTTTAGTTGGGTACAGTCCCGAGCCACATGGAGGCAGTGAGCGGATCTGCAGGGGTTCGTCTCTCTCGGTATTGGGGGTGAGGTCGCGCTGTGTCTAGGAGAGCCATTACACAAAGCCCTCGGCCGAGGCAGGAGATTTACTGGTAGGTATTCCAGTAGTATCTCAGGGTGTTCTGGGCTACACTCCGACACGACTTGTACCGCTATTGGGGGTCTGACTTTTACCAACCCCCCAGGCCCGCCATGCGATGCTCATAGACGAACGGACCGGACTGTACGGATATTGTCACTGACAGGCTCAGTAGGGTGTCAGGATGAGTTCGCTCATCGACGTCCCTTTTGGTCAATAGCTGGTAGCCCGTCACGTATGGCTAATACCTCTGACGTGCTAGTGGTTAAATCCACAGCCATAGTATTGACGAGTCTTTAGAGTCAACCACACACAGTTACTCAAGTTTCGGGCGAAACGCTATAGAGGCCGTATGGAGATATGGCAGGGTTCGATCAGATACGTGCGGTATTGCACGGATCGTGATCGGACGGTTTTTACTAGCCGGCTTTGGCTTAAGCCGGATCCTAGTATTAGATAGTGTAGTTTTGTCTCTTTGCATTTGTATTCAGTGGGAATACAAATGCAGGCATGTATATGCAGTAGCGGGGTTTTCCTGTAATTTATTACAGGATCAGTTTTCTGAAGTTGCCAGTTTGCATTCCGTTCCGGTCGGTTTTCCTTCGTTCCTTCACGGCCGGACTTTCCGATGGAAGGGGTTTCTTGCATTTGTGGCTTCTATCATCATGATATGCTTTATACATCATTTCTTTGTGATTAGAGTTGATCTTGATTTAGATTTGACCTTGTTATCATTGCTTGGGGGTGTGGTCACCATTCTAGTTTTCCTACACTCACTTCCTTTCTTGTGTTTGTTTTTCCTCCACCATATTTGTTATGGCCGGCCACTTGAGTGAGATGAGAGAAAGATTTTTCATTTTTGTGGTGGCACATATTTCTTCATCTCATTCTTCTTGTTTGAAGAAAATGAAAGCACCATTTTTTCTTAACCCCATTCCTCCATCACCAATGGCAACATAAACCCTAATGAGACAAAGGTTCTACACTACAACCTACAGTACCCTTAGACGCGTCGGCTAGCCAACTTCGCGCCCGAGTTGCCTCGGTCCAGAGGTGGGAGTCCATAAAAGAATCCGGCTACGTGGTGCCCTTTCCGGAGAGGAGATGAAGACTGGAGATTCCGCGGGAGATCGGGACGACGACGAGAAGACCGGCGGACACGAATCACTCGGTATATCTCTCACCCCTTCTCTTGGTAGCTACGATTAGGTTAATGGTTACGATCCGGGTTTATTGTCCGCGGTAGCGCCGGTTTAAAGATAAGAAAAAATTTTGATTTCGCATTTTGGCCTCCAGTAGAGGGCCGGGGCGCTACCGTGGCGCAACATGGTATCAGAGCCACGCCATTAACCTAGTCTAGCTTGGTCTAGTGTGTTTAAAACTTCGATCGAACATTTATCCCAAAACCGTATTTTCATTCCATATGCTTTCTGTCGAAATTTTTTTAGCTCCAAAAATTTTTCAGGTTGTTGCAGAATGATGTACATGGAATTCTAAGAACACTGTGAAAATTTTGTAGTCTGATCCCTCCATACGACCGCGGAACCGCGGCCATAACCCCTATTTGGCCGCGGTTCCGCCGCAGTATTGAGTCTTCACTTCACCAATTTTTTGCAGTGGGCTTTTGGACTGAAAATAGGGGTTTTGGTATATTCTTTTTGGGCCCAGAATTTCTTTATGTGCTACAGTAATGCTTGGGGCCCACTTGGTAAAATTTTGATCGATCGGATGTTTTAAACACATTAGTTCACAGTATTTACATTATATCTGCGACCGTGAATGTCATTTGATCGGTAAATCCTGTCTAACTGCTATAGCCCGGTTAGACGGATTTGCGAACGTGACATTCACGTTGATGTTCTGTGTTGTGCTGTGATGTTGCGGATTGGTCGTGGGGGATAGCCTGGATGCAATGGTAGTGCAGTTTTGTTTTATATGTACATATGATATTGCGGGGCGAGCGTCCGACATGTGGACTGCCGTCACTGCCTGTTTGTATTATTCTTTTGGGGCACGACCAGGTTGCGGTCGATGTACCCGTTGTATGTATATTTTACTTTCTGTACTAGGATTACCCCGCGGAGGGGTGCACGGGTAGCCGGGTTCTAGAGGGAAACGAGCCCGTATCTCATGGCATTGAGACGGAGGGTGCTTCACTCTAGAATTGGTGGGCTATTCGCCGCACTCGTAGGGGGTACGGTTGACCCAGGAGGGGTGCCCAAGTTACCGGATTCCGTGAAGTGCTGGGTGGTCCATTCACGTTGCTGAAGGGGGCTTCCTCGCTTCAGGTTTTGGCGGGTAACTTGCCGCGTCCGTAGGGGTCTAGGATTTTCATTGCACAGGCTATCCATACGACCTGGGGAACGTCGGGTTTCAGTAGCGGCTCTACGAAACCCAGGGATCCCAGATATCTGTATTGTTCTTTGATGCTGGTTACATTTCTGTGTTGTTGCATTTTATCACGCCTTGTGCGAAAATTATATATTATATATATACTAGTAGATGTTGTATATGTTTTGCATCCGCGCTAGACCAGTCCCCACTCTGTCGTTAGTTAAGTAACCTAACGGGTGATGACGGGACCCAGTGGCGAATGCGGATGGCATATACGTACATCATTATTTTCGTTCTTTTGTGGTATGATCAATTGGTAGGACTGCGTTGATTCGGATCAATGCAAGATAAACAAACCTATTCTGATGTTGTTGGAACATTTTTTCAAAAGCTGTTATTGCAAGGACGTTCACTTTTGTTTTGCATCGTGGTATTCAGTTGGAATATCCTGCTCCTCAGTCGACGAGGCAAGGGCCGAGATCCCTTCACCAGGAGTGACCCCTTGGACAGAAGTTTGCGTCAGGGAAATAACTTCACTGTAGCTGATTGCCTTTTGCTTTGCATCGTGGTATTCAGTTGGAATATCCTGCACCTCATTCTACGAGGAAAGAGCCGAGATCCCTTCACCGGGAGTGACCTCTTTAGCAAAGGGTTTTCGCCACTATATTTTTATAACAAAAAAACTATGCAGTTCCTTCAACGATATCAAGTTCATTACGTTAAAGGTTTTTCGCCAAAAACCAGCCGTAGCCCTCCGTCATTTCCTATGGGTATTATTTAGTATTCGTGCTGCTTTTGTTGACCTAGTCAAGACGTAGTGTTCGGTAGCTAAGTGGTACTTGTTTGTTGCATAAGTGGGATTGGTTAGGACAGTCGTGCGGCCTTGTTGACCTAGTCAAGGGCACGTACGGGTGGGTTTAATACAATCCAGAATAATGACGGGTTGAACTTGACTGGCGGTTTATGGTTTGTTGACCTAGTCAAGGTCATAAGCCGCTTGGGGTAAAAATCACATCGGGAGTTTCTAAAGAAACTGAAACTTGCCAGGCATGCGCATACCTTCTGGAGTGTGGTGACTTGAGTGGATTCTGTCAAGTTATCATGCGATGATAGTTGGATCCCGATTCCCACTGATGAGTTGGTTTACTCCTCGGGTGATCCCGACTAATTCTTCTTTTAGGTTTGCAGAAGAATTTGAGGTTACAGTGGGAGGTTTCCAGATTAGATAAAGTGATAACCATTCTGATCTAGGTTAGAGTGCACGCTGAGTGTTTCTATTCTCTCTCTCTTTGGCAGCGACCATTGACCCGACCCTAGACTATGACTCAGTGACCAAGTTGACCGAACCTTCTTAATACTGGCTTTTGGATTGTCAGAGTTGCAAACCTCATTGCCACTCCTAGTTTTACCCTTTTCTCCAGGACACCCCGTATTACTACGAACGTCCACTTCTATTGGACAAAACCATCATATGGTTATATAAGAACTCGAAGTTATTCAAGGATGGTTTCCGATTCTGGAGAAAAAGAATAGGACTATTCAGTTGTCTTTTCCTTTTACCTTCTCTCAGGTTGCGAGTACTCCTTAGTTTAGGAGATAGTATACCTATTACGCAAATTGGATAGTCTTCTTCCAAACCTTAGGCTGGTGCCGAACGGTGGGGAATGAAGAAAATCAATTAGCCTAAACGGTGTATAGAAGGTATTAAGTTAAGACAAAGAAAGGGATTAGAAAGAGGGCAAAGTAAATTACGACTGCTATTCACGACCGAACCAAGTATTTCTTCGTCAATCCTAAATCACCTTTGTATTTCTCCAGGACACTCCGTATCACTACGAAGATCCCAAGTTTATTGGATAATCCATCGTATGGTTATATACGAATTCGAAAGGAACTTGTTCCAGTTCGGGGATGGATCCTGGTCCAGGAGAAATAGGAATAAGGTTTATTCGGTTGTCTTTTATCTTCACCTTCTCTCGCATTGCGAGTGTTCCTAGGACTAGGACAGTACACCCATTACGCTTATTGGATGGTCTTCTTCCAAACCATAGGCTGCTGCCGAACGGTAGGGAAGGAAGAAAACCATTTGGCCTAAAGGGGTGTGCAGAAGGTAATGACTAAAGACATAACAAAGGGATTTGGAGAAGTGGCAAAGAATTATACGGTTACAGTTGTGAATCTGGATAATGGAAGAGGCAATACTAGGAATACCGGGATACCCCATCGAAACATTTCAATGTTTCAGTTTCACTGTGTACTGTTAAAAGAAAACTGATTTCCTAATTAGACACTTGCTCCAGGGTATGTATTTACCAGGTATGATTCTCACATCTGTATGGTTTTACAGATGATGAGTGGGAGTAAGCTATTGGGAATTAGGTGATCATCCTCATTATATCGGAATTCGTTGTAATTGGTGATATTTGAGGAAGTCACCTGGGTTGTTTGCCGGACGGCAAATATTTGGTTTTGAATATCCGTTGTTATGCACCAATTCCAAATTGATATATCTGTACGTTTATTTTTATAGAGTGAGATATACCTTTTTGAAATTATGTCTATGACATTACCTATATCAGTGGATGGTTAGGTAAGGAGCATTGAACAGCGGTGTAATTCTTCTTAACCATAAGTACAGTTTTCAACCTACGACACACAGTGAATGAGTTATTAGACTCAAAGGACTTGTACAAAGTATTGTACATTGTCCAGTGTCCATTAGGACAGAGGGGTTGGTCCCCGTACTATATTCGGCTTACTTATGACTTCTCTAGTTTTTAGACAAGTGTTTCGTAGAAACACAAGGTCCGAATTTTGAGAAGTTATAGGTATAAGAGTAAAGTAGAGAACCAGGTATTGCAAGTATCGGGATTCTTCAAGGTGATCGAAGATGTAGGTACTTGTGAATGGTATTCAGTTGATAGTAATGATTAAGAGAACTAGCTTCTCTTTCAGGTTACTCATAATTGGAAGCATTCCTAAGTTGAGTAACGCTGATCGTCCTCTCTTCCATTTAGTTGACATGCACTGGAGACAGCTGCATGATTTGAATCTGGTTCAATTAAATCAGTGCCTCTGTTTCTGTATTGGATATAGAACAGTTCATATCTTAACGATGTTAAGGTACTGGGAGTTGTCCGGCTTATGCTTAAAACCAGACTTCGGATAACTCAAGGCATGTTTCTGTAATGGCTGTTTGTGGGTTGACCCGGGCTATGACGAGGGTTGACTTTCTACCATCTGGAAGATCAATAGAGATATTGTTCTTGACTCGCCACATTTTTAAAAGAAATGGATTTTTTCAGAAAACAGTAGTGGGAGTATGGTAGAACTGGAAGTGATTCCAGAACCGCAAACGATTACTGAAGATTTGATAAGAACCTAAAGATTCAATCTGATTTGACATTCCATTGGCCACTCCGCAGATAAAGTGGGTAACCTCAGGCACCCGAGAGGTACTTCGGTATGCTCAAGGACGGTAGCAGGGAGGTTCTTGTTTACCCAGACTTTCCATTGCTGTTGTTCCAGACTGTGAGACCCGGCAGGAGGATGAGTATAGCGTCGTTCTAAACTGGCTTTAGAAGTTTACGTCTATATGACTCTGCCAGAGGGTTGTCGTAGTCAGTGGGAGCAACGGAAGCACAGTGGGCAAGAGGCTTATGTCTATTTATAGACTTAAGGAGATATAGCGGAGATAGATCATCGATTTCTGATGTGACGGTCATAGGTTTGACTTCATCAGAATAGGGGATGGATCTGTTAAGAAGGTAGTAGGGTGTGATGTCCTGGTATTAGGATGACATACACAGAGTAGGAAGTGATATTCCTATACTACGATCGGTTATTCTTTGGTTGTCACACAGTGGTTTCTCCACATAGGACTTGGATATTATATCAGACATTCTGGTTATTGGATCTATGGTTTTAGATCTAGATTTGGGTGGTTTCCCAATCTGGGTACTTTGACAGCATTCTATAAGTATTTAGAATGGACGACTCCTGGCACGGTAGTCTACCTGCAGGTGATGGAGTCACCCTCTCTAAAGGCGTCTTACAGACTAAAGGGGAGAGGGATGTGCATGATTGGCAGATCACTTGCTTAGGCAATTGAGTCAATCATGAGATGTCAAGTACCACACCAGATGTTGTTCTTGCAGGAGATGCAATAAGTTGATATTAATCCAATCCTGGAGAAACAATCGGAAGCAGCTTTAGAACAAAAGTGGATGTTCTAGGGATTTGATAACGGCAGCCTCCTTTAGGAGACGGTTATCATTCCAGGCTTCCAAGGTGACATGGACGACAGGGTGGTCGTCAGAGTCATAATTTTCCCTCTGACGAGGGGCAGTATTTTGGACAGGTGGTCCAGGCGGATACTGAGAGAGGCATGGCGCAGGATACTGATTAAGTTCAGTTGACGATACAGCCTAAGAAGTTTGGATTTGGAGTTCATTTATGAGCTAGGTCCCATCAGATATCCAGACATTCTAAGACAGGTATTGCTCATTTCGGAAGATGGCTTTCTCCGTGAACTTGAGATAAAGAGAGACATAGAAAGAAACATCAGAGCGGATCCACTCACTGAGGCTATTCCTCAAACGCAATAGTTTCGTAAACGAGCTTTGTGAGACTGATTAGTAGAGGAGTTGGGTGTTCGGTATCACACGGGCTGTGAGTATGCGACATCGCAATAATTAGCCTTGAGTGCAAGTGGGAGATTGTTGGAGATAGTGCCCTCAGAGTCAATTATTGGATCACAGGCACGTGATTCCAATGATTGAGGGAGGACCTATCCCGGTAGGATAGTCTTACTCAAGATGATAGTATGCTATCTGGTTTATCTTTATCATCCTGTACTGCTTTACGTGACATTACTGATCACTATTGCACGTTGATAGAGCCCTTAGGATTCTTGCTTGAAGGCCAGCAGTATGATGGCGATCATATACGTGGGAGCTGGGGTCTATAAGCACATCCTTAAAAGGTCCCTAGTCGTGGGAGTTTCAAGACTAGGCATCGATACTCCATTAGTAGACTAGTGTATACAGTCGAGACCCCGAAGAGGGGCGGTGGCCGGTCTCACAAGCCACTAGTGTCAGTTGGTTCACCTAAGATGTATACATGTGCTCATTGAGTTATGAGTACACCGGACAGGACTCGCCGGGAACCTGCTAGTCGGGATTATACCAGACGTCAGATAGCAGTTCCCTGGTGACATGTGTACAGGTTAGTTCATCGACCTGAGATCGTCATTTGTCTCGTGTGAGTTCCCACTGTGCTTTGATTACTACCCTACCACGGCTCAAAGGAGTCATACAAACAGGTTTTAGTTGGGTACAGTCCCGAGCCACATGGAGGCAGTGAGCGGATCTGCAGGGGTTCGTCTCTCTCGGTATTGGGGGTGAGGTCGCGCTGTGTCTAGGAGAGCCATTACACAAAGCCCTCGGCCGAGGCAGGAGATTTACTGGTAGGTATTCCAGTAGTATCTCAGGGTGTTCTGGGCTACACTCCGACATGACTTGTACCGCTATTGGGGGTCTGACTTTTACCAACCCCCTAGGCCCGCCATGCGATGCTCAAAGACGAACGGACCGGACTGTACGGATATTGTCACTGACAGGCTCAGTAGGGTGTCAGGATGAGTTCGCTCATCGACGTCCCTTTTGGTCAATAGCTGGTAGCCCGTCACGTATGGCTAATACCTCTGACGTGCTAGTGGTTAAATCCACAACAATAGTATTGACGAGTCTTTAGAGTCCACCACACACAGTTACTCAAGTTTCGGGCGAAACGCTGTAGAGGCCGTATGGAGATATGGCAGGGTTCGATCAAATACGTGCGGTATTGTACGGATCGTGATCGGACAGTTTTTACTAGCCGGCTTTGGCTTAAGCCGGATCCTAGTATTAAATAGTGTTGTTTTGTCTCTTTGCATTTGTATTCAGTGGGAATACAAATGCGGGCATGTATATGCAGTAGCGGGATTTTCCTGTAATTTATTACAGGATCAGTTTTCTGAAGTTGCCAGTTTGCATTCCGTTCCGGCCGGTTTTCCTTTGTTCCTTCGCGGCCGGACATTCCGATGGAAGGGGTTTCTTGCATTTGTGGTTTCTATCATCATGAGATGCTTTATACATCATTTCTTTGTGATTAGAGTTGATCTTGATTTAGATTTGACCTTGTTATCATTGCTTGGGGGTGTGGTCACCATTCTACTTTTCCTACACTCACCTCCCTTCTTGAGTTTGTTTTTCCTCCACCATATTTGTTATGGCCGGCCACTTGAGTGAGATGAGAGAGAGATTTTTCATTTTTGTGGTGGCACATATTTCTTCATCTCATTCTTCTTGTTTGAAAAAAATGAAAGCACCATTTTTCTTAACCTCATTCCTCCATCACCAATGGCAACATAAACCCTAATGAGACAAAGGTTCTACACTACAACCTACAGTACCCTTGGACGCGTCGGCTAGCCAACTTCGCGCCCGAGTTGCCTCGGTCCAGAGGTGGGAGCCCGTAAAAGAACCCGGCTACGTGGTGCCCTTTCCGGAGGGGAGATGAAGACTGGAGATTCCGCAGGAGATCGGGACGACGACGAGAAGAACGGAGGACACGGATCACTCGGTATATCTCTCACCCCTTCTCTTGATAGCTAGGATTAGGTTAATGGTTACGATCCGGGTTTATTGTCCACGGTAGCGCCGGTTTAAAGATAAGAAAAATTTTTGATTCCGCATTTTGGTCTCCAGTAGAGGGCCGGGGCGCTACCATGGCACAACAAGCTCCCCAAAGCGAAACACTTAGACGCACAAGCCCCCCTACAAACAACTTTGCAGCTGATCCTTAAGCTCCCTAAGCTCCGCCAACTCATCTAGAACATCGTCGAAAAATTCTTGCACGATAGGAACCCGGTCCAACAATCCTACTGTAGCTCCGGTATCATGAATGAAAGCCAAGAATCCTCGACATCCTCTCCTCAAAAGCCGACTAGCGAAAAAGGCTGAATTCAAGCTATGAAAGGCGACACCACTGTCCCCCTGCACAACAAGAACTGACTCGCAGGGAAAACAAAACCAGACTGTTTTCTCGTGGCACTCCACAGACGCCTAGCATGTAGCTAACCAGTCCGTGCCCAGGAGGACGTCAAATCCAACATCTCTAGAAGGATCACAACGACGAACGAATCTCTATCTCCTATCCGATTGGCACACGACCGAAACACGTGTCGCGCAACAAAAGAATCGCTGATAGAAATTAACACAACGGCTGATCTAGCATACACAACTCTCGGCCCAACCATGGCACAAAGTGTGTAAAACAAATGAATGCATAGATCCCGAACAAAACAACCCTACTAATCAAAAGAACATACGAATTTAAGAATACCTGAAAATCTCTGCACTGGACGCCCGCGTGTCCCGATGATTAGAAGCAAACTCTCGTGTTGCCTCCTACCCGCAACTGGCTGAACTCCCCCTCTGCAAACCTATCCCCTTTGAGCAAAACCTCCACGACCATGACCTTTCCGAACACGAGTCTGACGTGGTGCTAAGGAACAATTCCTGATGAGGTAATGAAGGCTCCCACACCAGAAATGCCCACGCGATGACTGCTGACCCTCCTGTGGATGAGAGCTGAACGACTTTCCTCGTCCTACGCCTCTGCTACTCCCGCGACGGTCACAAAACTGTCTCGGCGACTGAACCTCTGACTCGGGGCTGACACACCTGTACTATCCCTCCTCGGTCCTCGAACTCCCAAAGTCTCTGGAAGACGTGCCTCGTCAACTAGGGCCGCATCCACTGGTGCTGTGTATGTGACGAAATGCTATGTGCTGATCGCAAGGAACAATTGGGTAACAGGGGTCGCAAACTCCTATCGCTGCACTCGATTGGCCTCAACCAAAGACCTCATCATCTGGCGCAAGTCCTGCATCTCAGCCTCAAGCCTAGCGATACGATCTGTCGAAGGCGGATTGTTCATACCAAAATATTGCATTTAATACCGCCCATTCTTACGCTCGTTTGTTTATAGGTATGTGCTTTTAATCCGTGTTTGCTACATATTTGCAGGCTACAGGTTCTTAGTCCAAAATAACGCAAATGATACAAAATCTCCACTATTACGCCAAAATACAGAACATCTGTTGACAGCAGATAAAAGCCGGGTTCCGGTCATCCGTATCCGTCCAGTGCCGCGCACCAGTTTCTGAGACAAGACATATGACAGTGGTCATTCGTGTCTCGGACAAGCACAGAGCACGAGGGGTGCAGCACAAGAATCAATGGGTGTGCGGAGCTCGAGGGAGATAAGGTCAAAAGTATTATTTTTGATGCCATTTTGGAACATTGCAGATCTAAAGCAATTATGGAAGCAATTTGCAATTTGGTACATGTAGAACAACAGAGGAAAGCAACACAGGGAAAGCCACAAAATACGACGACCTAAATCCCCAAATCGGCCGCGGAACCGCGGCCAACATGGCGACTCGGCCGCGGATCCACGGCCGAGTTGACTCAGTAGGAGTTGAATTTTCAGAGGTAGTTAGGACTTTTCATGCTGGGTCAGAATTTGGCTCTAGGGTTTCAGCACGCAGCCTATAAATAGCCCAGTTTTGTGCCAAGCTAGGTCTTCTTAATGTCTTGATTTCCATTCTCTTTTTAGTGTAGTTTAGTTTAGCTTCTTCTTCTTCTTCATTCTTTCCTCCATGAAAATTGTAGTGAGAGCTTTTTGAGTGGATGATGAAATGAAGATGGGGGTTATTTTGTATCATTTTTTTTCTTAGCTTCCCCTTGAGATCCTTGCTTTCTCTTGATCTTTCAACCTCTTCATTGAGCTTGAAGATTTAAGGGTTGGTATTTGATCTCAAGGGTTGTATCATTTTGGAAGGAATAAAGTCTCTTTTGTGCTTCATTTTGCCTTGGGTTTTTAGCTCTCTCTTGATCTTGCAACCTCTTAATTGAGCTTGCAAGTTTAAGTTTGGGTTATTAAACCCATGGTGTGTAACTTGTTCTATGGTTTCTAGTTCTCTTTCTTGCTTATTTCTTTCTTACTTTTTATTACTTGCTTTACATTCATGCTTTACTTTCATGCACTTAAATTCCATGCACTTTTAATTACTTGCTTGTAATCTTTTCTTTTCTTTGTTTATCTTTTCTTTTGCTCTTTTTGGTTCATTTTGTGAATGGTTGGAATATGTTGTTGTTAAGAATAAATACAATATTGTAAGTTAAAGCTTCATTCCTCATTTCCTTTTCCCGTTATTTTCCTTTGAACTCCGCCCAAACGTTACGCAAGCGCTCCGTTAGGCACCCTACCCTACCAAGGTAACGGTGATTCCTAACCGCGACCAGTTGCGTTCGGTTTGGCCGGAGGCGAAAGCAAGAGACAAGAACGGAAGGACAAGGATCAATAAGCCGGATTCCACGAATACCGTGCTTAAATCCCCTAATCCACGTTGTTGCCGATTGCTCTAGCTTCAATTGGTCAAGACTCGGCTCAAAGGTTTTAAGTGCGGATTTCTTTAGCTTACACTTTCGTATCTTTTTCTTAACAACTTTATACTTGCATATAAAACACATAGGTTAGATTTGAACAAACATATACACATTCTTTATTGACTCGTCTAAAACTCGAACGGACATACAACCATCTCCTTGTGGATCGACCCGTGCTCAACCGGCTAGCTGCATAGCGATACCGTCCTGATCGCGGTTATAGCTTTAGAACTTTGAACATCCGACACGCCAAAAGCGTGCGATCAAATGGCGCCATTGCCGGGGAGACGGTAACGTATTTTCTTTCTTGTTATTCGGGTTAATATTCTTTTTGTATATATTTATAAATAAAAAAATAAAATCTTTTTGTTATTTTTGATAATTTTTGTGTGCAAGTGTGCAGGCTAATCTGGAGCAAGTACAGTAATCTAATCAAGAAACAAAGCATTTTATTTTGGAGTAGAGATCAAGGGGAGTGCAGGGAACCAAATTAGAGTCTCCAATTCCACTGTTTGACCGCGGAACCGCGGTCAAAGTGGGGCTTAGGCCGTGGTTCCGCGGCTGCATTGAGGCTTCTGTGCCCCAATTTTTTTCTGCCCTTTCTCTTTCCTTTTATCTTCTCTGTGAATTCCACTATACTGTATTTTCTGCAGGTTTCTTTGCACAGATTGCACAGCAGCCAAATAAATTTTTGTTGTTTTAGATTTTGTTTGTTTACCGCTTTGCATATATTAATACGGATATTAAGGGGCTATAACACCAATTCAGATTGGGTGGGGATTTCATCACCCTTCCTAAGACCCCACAAATCACTAATTGCATACGCATTACCTTGAGCTAACAAAAAATACTAGACTCGGCCCTAAAGACGTCACGCTCAATAGGACAGAGGACTAGTTGTAGGCATCGGCCGTTTATCCTAACATGGCTTTGCGGTGTCTAGGCAAGTGTGTCTAAGACGAGTGGTTACTTAATTAGGGCTACTACTTGTAGTGGAGAGCCTCCCACTCACCTGGCACTTACCTGGCCGCAATTACCTGACCTAGGTTACCCTAGCCCTAGGTGTGTTTGTGCATTTTGTGATTGTGATTGTGCTTGTAAATTTTAGTCCCATAATTCCATATTCTTTCAAACAAACAATTTTCAATACTCCAAAAACAAATTTTTTTTTCTTTTAACAAAAATATTTTAAAAAAATCAACATTCTTTTTCCCCTCCTTTTCTCTTCCTTTCTTTCTTTCTCTCTTCATATCATGGGTACCCCGCCTAGAAAAACTCTTGCCGAACTTTAGTATCCACAACCAGACATTTCTTCTTACGGTTCTTGCTTTGGCCGAACTTCGAACGACCCCTTCATGCCCAAAATCTCTTTGAAAAATCGGATAGACGCGTCTAGGACAAACACTTGCCCTCCGCAATCCACTTTGTATCAACCTTTTCAACCTCCCCCACCCTCTTACGTTGATATTCCTTTTGTAAGTCGTCCTTTGTCCATCGATGAACATATTGAACAATCCCGTAGCCGATCTTTCACTCCTTTCACCACTACAGATTCTTGGGATCAACAATTACATTCACCTTCTTATCCAAATGTTGATCCTACTCCTATCCAGCCATTCAATTCCTACCAGTCCTACCCGACTTTTGCACCTTCCCTAGACATTGCTTCTGAACCGCCATTTGGGAGTTTTCAGTATCCAAACAACTTTGAATCTTTTACTGAAACCCCTTCACAACCAATGTCTAGTCTGGAACAGTCAGTGGAAGACTTTAGGGTAGCGTCGTACCAACAGATGATGGATTTGAATGCGTCCATGGCCGCCCTCATACAACCTAGTGACCCGGTAGCTAGTTTTCAACTAGCTCCAAATTTTCCAATGTATGAAGAGGCGGTAGGACGTGTTGAGAATTTGAGTAGCGAGAGTGAGCTGTACCCCCTTCCGAATCAAGCCTACCCATTTCTCCTTGAATCCCACAACTCCGGTTTTGAATGTCTATCTAGTATTCCAAACGATTCATTGATTAAAGATAGAACAGATAATGAGTTGTGTGACTTTGTAGTGTTTGATTTGCCCGATTGTGAAGGGTCCCTTTTGAGTGAAACCACACCCAATACTTTTGAACTCTACACCTCCACTCTAGAACCTGAATTTATTGATATCCATTCTTTTGTTGAGGTGTCTGAGAATATAGATTTTCACTTGATTGAGGATATTGATGCTGGGAATATTTCGGATGATGAACCCGCAGATTTGGCTGAGTTTCTCTCCCCAATTCATCATCCCGAGTCATTAACTGTTTTTCCCGAACTCCATATGCGTCTAGATTTTGGTGAAATTTGCATGGATGAAATAATTTTTGAGGAGACTTTTCAAGAAAGCTTTGAGGATGAACCAGTTGTAATTGATGAGTCGGATTTTCCAATTCATCCTATTCCTTTCATTGACTGTGTACACCCTCCTGAACCTTTAACCGATAACCTTCCTCAATCACCTACCTCCATCCTTTCCATCGTTCCGACCTTGCAAGAAACCGTATCATTTTCATTTCTTATGTCTGGTTTACCAAGTTCGGCGTACCTATGGTTTCTCACGAATCTTGAAGGATTTGACCCCATTTCTCGCCATATTGATAGATTAGTACAATCCATCTTTTCACATCGATTATTATAGATTGTACTAATTTATTCAATCCATTTCCACCCTCAAGTTCGTATTCCACTTCTTTCTCCCTTCTGCCATTCTTCTTCTTATATACCGAGACCGTATACCACTTCTATCTCCATACGGTCTCACGTATTCTCTATTTCTTACCTCTCCGCATTCTTTCACCAACCAGCACATTATAGAGATAAAATCTTTGAATGGTTGGTGCTCACTTTTGGCCTGTGTAAGGCCTTGTATAGCTTGATACTGTTCTCTTTCCCCCCTAATCCTGAACTTCAACGCTTAACAGTGAAAACACTGTTTTACTTAAGTTTGGGGGGGAACCTTTTTGTTTTCCTTTTTGTTTTGTATATAATTTGTTTTTAGGGAGAGCCGACAATTTTGACCCTCTTGGTGTAGCCTGACAGTGAGGGCACTGTCAAGTTTAAGTTTGGGGGTGTGCTCGGTAAGCTTTCTTCCTTCGCATTCATTTTTATATTTTTCATTTGCATACCTTAATTAAAAAAACCCACAAAAATCGAAAAAATTTCCAAAAAATATAAAAACATTGTCGTCAAGTTAGCTAATAGGGTAACTTAGATTTTTATTCTGAAAGTTTAGTTGATATGTTAGAAATAACTAAATTCTAGGCTTAGGAATTGAAAATCCTAAAAATAACCCTCATTCTGTTTAAACTTGGTGATTATACGTCCTTACAGTTTTTTTATAGAAGTAGGTAATCTTGATTTCAGTTCTTGAGTTAAGTCAAGATGAGGAGAAAGTATTGAAACTTTACTGAAGGATAAGTCTGAAAAATAGTTTCTTTTCTTGAGTTCAAATTCAGAAAGTATATACCCTACAAACTGCACTTACACGCACCTTGAAACTTGGGATAGTAGAGGATACCTAGAAATACTCTTACCTGAAAGCCTAGTATGAAAGAAAAAACGGTATTTAAAGCTAAACACCAAAAGAGCATATTGAACAATATATCCGATCTTGAAAAAGAAAAAGAAAAAATGAAAAAGAAAAATAGAATAAAGTCAAGACCTGGAAACTGCTATTTACGCTTTAAGTTCACACATTCAGTAATCGGCCGTTAGTGCCTCAAGAAGTATTAATAGTCGCATGAAAGGTGTGTGAGCAAATCCGTCCATCCTTAATGAAAAGAAGTAGGATTAGGTATTAGGGCAAGGGTATTATAGCTTGAATTGAATTCTTGAGTATACGGGTGCAAATACACACACACGTAGGGGTATACAATCGATGTTTGGATAAAAAATAGAAATGAAGAATAAGACTTGTGTTTGTTGTAAAGTTGATAAAAATTCCTGATTTAAGACCGCACTTTAGAAGGAAAACTAAGGAGATACCAACATCTTTCTAAACTTTTTTGGAACATATAGGATCTAAAGTTAAATAGATAAGAGGCGTGAAAAATAAGGTTGGATATTTCTAACTTAGGATGATAGAGTTTCTAACGTAGATACTAAACTATAGGAGTAGAATCGATGTTAACTTATGACACTAGCTTGACGGGATTTTGTGGGTGTAATCCGCTAAAAACCCTCAGGAGACAACACTCCTCCTATTAGGGACACCTAGAGGTTTAACGGCTTATTGCACGAGCTCGGTGCAATCGCGTTCCCTGCGAAAATGCGGTTAGGACTTTTTTTGTGTGAATAATTGGTTTTGCTCGGGACGAGCAAAAGTTAAGTTTGGGGGTATTTGTTCATACCAGAATATTGCATTTAATACCGCCCATTCTTACGCTCGTTTGTTTATAGGTAGGTGCTTTTAATCCGTGTTTGCTACATATTTATAGGCTACAGGTTCCTAGTCCAAAATAACGCAAATGATACAAGATCTCCACTGTTACGCCAAAATACAGAACATCTGTTGACAGCAGATAGAAGCCGGGTTCCGGTCATCCGTATCCGTCCAGTGCCGCGTACCAGTTCCTGAGACATGATATATGACAGTGGTCATTCATGTCTCGGACAAGCACAGAGCACGAGGGGGGCAGCACAAGAAACAATGGGTGCGCGGAGCTCGAGGGAGATAAGGTCAAAAGTATTATTTTTGATGCCATTTTGGACCATTGCAGATCTGAAACAATTATGGAAGCAATTTGCAATTTGGTACATGTACAACAACAGAGGAAAGCAACACAGGGAAAGCCACAAAATACGACGACCTAAATCCCCAAATCGGCCGTGGATCCGCAGCTAACATGGCGACTCAGACGTGGATCCGCGGCCGAGTTGACTCGGTAGGAGTTGAATTTTCAGGGGTAGTTAGGACTTTTCATGTAGGGTCAGAATTTGGCTCTAGGGTTTCAGCACGCAGCCTATAAATAGCCCAGTTTTGTGCCAAGCCAGGTCTTCTTCATGTCTTGATTTCCATTCTCTCTTTAGTGTAGTTTAGTTTAGCTTGTTCTTCTTCTTCATTCTTTCCTCCATGAAAATTGTAGTGAGGGATTTTTGAGTGGATGATGAAATGAAGATGAGGGTTATTTTGTATCATTCTTTTGCTTAGCTTCCCCTTGAGATCCTTGCTTTCTATTGATCTTTCAACCTTTTCATAGAGCTTGAAGGTTTAAGGGTTGGTATTTGATCTCAAGGGTTGTATCATTTTGGAAGGAATAAAGTCTCTTTTGTGCTTCATTTTGCCTTGGGTTTTTAGCTCTCTCTTGATCTTGCAACCTCTTAATTGAGCTTGCAAGTTTAAGTTTGGGTTATTAAACCCATGGTGTGTAACTTGTTACATGGTTTCTAATTCTCTTTCTTGCTTATTTCTTTCTTACTTTTTATTACTTGCTTTACATTCATGCTTTACTTTCATGCACTTAAATTCCATGCACTTTTAATTACTTGCTTGTAATCTTTTCTTTTCTTTGTTTATCTTTTCTTTTGCTCTTTTTAGTTCGTTTTGTGAATGGTTGTAATATGTTGTTATTAAGAATAAATACAATATTGTAAGTTAAGGTTTTATTCCTCATTTCCTTTTCCCGTTATTTTCCTTTGAACTCCGTCCAAACGTTACGCAAGCGCTCCGTTAGGCACCCTATCCAACTAAGGTAACGGTGATTCCTAACCGTAACCGGTTGCGTTCGGTTTGGCCGAAGGCAAAAGCAAGAGACAAGAACGGAAGGACAAGGGTCAATAAGCCGGATTCCAGGAATACCGTGCTTAAATCCCTTAATCCACGTTGTTGCCGATTGCTCTTGCTTCAATTGGTCAAGACTCGGCTCAAAGGTTTTGAGTGCGAATTTCTTTAGCTTACACTTTCGTATCTTTTTCTTAACAACTTTATACTTGCATATAAAACACATAGGTTAGATTTGAACAAACATATACACATTCTTTATTGACTCGTCTAAAACTCGAACGGACATACAACCATCTCCCTGTGGATCGACCCGTGCTCAACCGACTAGCTGCATAGCGACACCGTCCTGATCGCGGTTATAACTTTAGAACTTTGAACTTCCGACACGCCAAAAGCGTGCGATCACGGATCCATCTTCTCCAGTGCAACGAGCGTACCATCCTGGTCAATCCTCATCCCAAATGAGTCAACTCTGACATCGGCCCTCGCTGCACCTCTCTGAGTTCTCAGAGTCATCGGCGGCAAAGGCTATAAATGGAAATAGGATTCGATAAGAACAAGGAAATCGAATCACCAGGATATGTATCATCAAGGAAGGAATTTCAAGAAATTAGTACTTAGGTCACTTTAGGCGGAGTACCGTGTCATGAGTATGCCGCGGACATACACACACTACGTTACTCTGCTTAAGCTACCTACTCCATCAAACCAGGATCATCCTACACTCCGAAAGGTAAAACCTAGCGCTCTAATACCAACATTGTCACGACTCGAAATTGGCACGTGGCGGCGCTTAAACTACATAACGTCTATAGGCGTAACGCAATTTAAGTAAG
Organism: Agapanthus africanus; assembly: GCA_030015575.1. Classification (NCBI taxonomy): domain Eukaryota; kingdom Viridiplantae; phylum Streptophyta; class Magnoliopsida; order Asparagales; family Amaryllidaceae; genus Agapanthus; species Agapanthus africanus. The sequence goes on from JASDDO010000026.1 coordinate 432,001,301, forward strand.
CCGAAAACCCAGCAATCTAAACCATCAAAAGTAGTAAGTGATAATAGCATTTTCAAAAACTTTTGAAATCTCAAACCAAATTCTTTAAAGTCCAACTTTATATTCTTAAAAATTTTGGCAGCGCCTCCTTTATAAAAAACCAGCCCCAAAAGGGGTACAACAAAGAAAATAAGTAAAGCATTCCTAAATGGTAGCAAATACACGCCCAAAGGCGGAAAACAACCACCACAACAGATATACGACACCGTGGCGAAGAAATAAAAGTCGATAGAAAGAAACTGCATAAAAGACCTCCAAGTCACAAAATAATATACAATATCGTCCTCACATAAAATCTCAAAGTCGATACATGATAATGATAGATGGAGAGTACAGGATATAAAGAATATACAATAAGAAACATCGGATAATAGCAAAACCCACCGAAGAAAAACTGGATACAGTTAGCCGTAGCGGTATCCGCTGCAAAACATGATACGATAGATAGAAAATAGCCCTGTCTCTGACTACTCTGAGGAACAACCTGCAAAACACTGTGGCACAACGGAGGTGAGTTGCCAACTCGTGAATAGTAAATAACATATGCAGGTAATCGCAAGTATGCACGTACAGCGCGAATCTAATGCCTGCAAGCTGATAGCAATAAATGGCAATATCTATGCAACAGTCATCTAAGGTACTCTATCCAGTACTACTAATACATGAACGATAAATGGCAATATTTATGCAACAGTCATGTAAGGTACTCTATCAGGTGCTACTAATACATGAAGTAATAATATGACAATATGTATATGTAGCAATCATGAAAGGAACTCTATCAGGTACTACTAATACATGAAGCGATGCATATAAAACAAAAGTATGTAAATGCAACAGTCATGGAAGGTACTCTACCAGGTACTACTAATACATGAAGCGATGCATATACAATAAATGCGGAGTATAGGATAAAACATGTCATTCCCACGGAATCCTGACCTCGTGGTAGGACCAAAGTCTATCAAGACAATCCAAATCCCAATTTCCTCAAATCAGCCCCCAAATTGGCTCTCATATCCTGTAAGTCTTATATATCCTGAATGTACAAAATCAAGTAAACCTTATATATCATGAATGTACAATATCAAGTAAATCTCATATATCCTAAATTTACAATATCAGGTAAATCTCATATATCCTGAATGTACAATATCAAGTAAATCTCATATATCATGTATCCAATATCAAGTAAATCTCATATATCATGTATCCAATATAAAGTGAATCTTATATATCCTGAATAAGTATATTTGAATGAATCATTATGATGATGTATATAAATTAGATATGTATACATATATACTAGCGTCCCATTCCACTAATATATATATATATATATATATATATATATATATATATATATATATATATATATACACACACACACAACAGCATCCCATTCCACTGTTATATATATTTAGGAGTAAAAATATCATGAAACCAAGGGTCAAGCATCGACACATAAATACTGATCTATCGGGTGCTGTCACCACGACTGGCTCCCTGATAGGTACGTGTCATACGCTATCCCGAAAACTCGAGTGCCTAGCTCTGACACTCGAAATTCGATGTATCCATACGTACATGACTCCGGTCGGTATCCCCACGATAACCATCGAGTCATAGGTACTGTCACCGGTAGGTACTTGCCCACCTTCCAGGCTCATCGGCATGTACTGTCGATCTTCTTGCCGAGGGGAACCGTACCGGGCTCCACCATGTACCCGCACACGGCCCACTGCAATCCTCGCATCGGGTATATATCACAATCTCAGAACCGAGAAATCTCATGGTGGACGCTGAAATATCATATCAAGAGAAACCGGTTTTTTCAAATAATGCGTAATTTCATGAAACTACCACGGTCCTTAAATCCAGAAAACATCATGAAAAAATCCATAACTCAATGCGAAAGTCCATGAATATAATATATGCAACAGAAAACTGTAATGTGAGCATATAAAGGAAAATCCGCTATTTATCTGCAACAAGTTAATATATATATCATGTGGTTCCTAAGTTCTCCAAATCCATATAACATCAAATAACGGTGAACATGTAGCTATACCCAGATATATGTGTAAGCATGTAGGTATAGCAAGGTATATTTATCTACCTATCAGTAATAATGTAATACTCTCCAGGTATAAGTGTAAGTTTGTATGCAAGATGTACATGCAGCTATGTCTCATATGTGCATATACCTATCACTAATGGTACAATACCATGTAGGTATATAGGTAACTAGCAAGTAAGCATATCAAGGCATATGTGTAAGCATGTAGGTATACAGGTATGCTATAGGTCATATGCACGAAAGAAAATAAGGATCATGTCTCAATATCCCTAAACAATACAATATCATATATATATAGGTGTTGTGCGTATCATGGCTATTATTGACGGTGTGAGTGGCATGCAATCAGTGCTCATACAACATGAGCCGTCAATAATAGTGCAGTGTCCTAAGGGTACATGTGCAAACTCTATATGCAATTGAATATGCAACTAATATCATAACATCTCTAGCCCAGACGCATAACGCCATGCGAGAGATTCCCCTGTAGATGTTATATCTACTCACCAACGCTCCTGGCTAAGTAAAGACTACCACCTGTTTCTCCTTCTTCGTAGCGTCCGAAGTCCCCGCCTGCGAACATAAAACATAAAACAATATAACAAGTATATATTAGCAATAGACCTAAAACACGTACAAACTACGTTTGACCGACGCGACAACTCAAAACATGCTCTCAAGTGTTTGTATTGTAGATAACGTGCGTAGCGACACGACGAAACCAACCCAAGAGAAAAACCACAAAAAGTGCACGAACCGTGTTGTATAACGTATTGCGCGTAATCGTAACACTAGAAACTAGCTATGTGATCCCAGATTTTGCATACAGAGAAAACCCAAAAATCAAACAGGACCAAACACACCAAAACCAAAGCATAGAGCTACCCACAAAAACCCAAACCCTAACTCCACCAAAAATCCGAGCTCGTCGGAATTTTCCTTCTCGTCGCCGGCCTAGTCCGAGCAAGAGGGGTTCGTGTTCTAGGTGATGTCTTATGGTCTCAGGTACAACACGACTATATTGTTTGGATTTCTAGTATACTCTCGGGGTCACAGCGGATCACAGAAATCACAAATCGACACTAAAAATACGATATTTGCACGAAACTTAACTTTAAACATTCTAAACAAAAACTACAAGACTACACAACACTATAACAACATAAAGAACAGATAATGATCATTACCTACTCCCACAAGCTCAAAGATCCTGGCTTTCCAAGCTCCAAGACATCCAAAAGGCAAAACTAGGCAAAAGAAGTGATTTTTGTGAGATTGTGAAGGTTTTGTAATGGTTTTGTGAAGGAATGGCCAAGTGTTCAGTTGAGGGAAGAAGAGGATGAAGAAATATGAGAAAGAGATAGAGTGAGAGAGAATGAGAGTGAAAGATGTAGGGTTCCTAGGCACTCTAATGGAGTCTCACAAGTGATCAAACATGCACAAATCAAATTTTACAAGTGCCTACAAACCCTAATACGGATCGTTAACTAGATATATAGGCGAAGAAAGCATGTAAACGGAAATATAGCTAAAGGAAAGGGGCTACAACCTTTGTAGATCCGTTCCACCACCTCCTAAGCTCCGTGATGAAGTCCCCTCGCTGTCCAAATCATATCTTGGGCTCTAGCGTCGGCTTCATCGGAGAAAAATGGGCTAGGTCATCGACGACGATGCCGAAGATGATCTACATCGAGGCATCGCTAGATCAAGCTCCAACTTCACCAAGTCAAGAAAACTTGTGAAGCAAACACCCTATACTACTTGGCAAGAGGTAGAGGATGAAGAAATAGGAAGTGGGTAGACTTTAGATTTGGATTTCACACACTTTTTCATCAATCACCATTGATGTAGCAAGCTTTCTCTTTTGTGAAGAAGAAGAAGATGAAGAAAAAGAATATGATAAGTCTTAAGTAAATGATAAATAAATCAATACTTATCATTTACTAACCCTTGGTTAGTTGTAGAGAATGGACCATGGTTAACTTGAATGGTTAGGGTTAAGGATGAGACAAGAATGGTGGACTAATTCAAAGCTTCAAGAATCTTCAACTAGCAAACAAAAATAGCAACCATTCTTTTCTCATCTTTTTCCAAAATAAATAAATAAATAAATAAGAAAAAAGAAAACCCTAATCATAATCTTAACCATGGTCTAATTCTTTACACTAACCCTAGCTTGCATGTATCATCAAACATGATACAATCATGTGCATAAAATATATCACATATGCAATGTGCACAAACTAAGTGAGTAAATCCATTTAAAGTGAACCAATACTAGTTAATGCAAAGTAATATATCAAATATATAATTATACATTAAATCATTAAATCAACACTTGATTCAATGATCCGGTCATGTCGCATATAACCGGCTAGTATCCAATGTATCGACTTATCGAATCAATCCTTGATTCGATAACTAGGTTATATCGCATACAACCATTCGACACATTCATCGCGAGAATGAAATACGGTATCACATACACGCATTATTCTCGGTCCCGCACATATCTCATATGCGCTCCTATTTCGTTTCGCTTGAGCCAGGAAACCTCTGTGTAGGACTCTAAAGACTCGTCAATACGCCGGTAGCGGATGATGATCATATCAAGCACCCACAAGCCGCAAGCGGTCTGCTAAACGTAACGGCCACCCGGGTATTGAGCGATCAGAAGATCGACGAGCAAGCCCGCTCACACTCCTGTGAATCCATCCAGTAACACTTACCGTACAGTCCGGTCTGTTCGTCTGATATGTCGCATATCTCGCCTAGGGGTGGTAAACGTCAGACCCCAATAGCTTGATAAGTCATGCCGACGTGAAGTCCATAACATTCGTGAAACTACTGATAACACTTACCAGTATATCACTGCAACCCTGGCCAGGGATTTCCTGTTATGGCCAGTCGTGCATTGCGCAACATCAACCCCCAATACCGGGAGAGACGAATCCCCTCCTATCGCTCATTGCCTCCATGTGAATCAGGACTGTACCCAAAAACCACCTGTTTGCAAGACTCAGTAGAGCCATGGTAGGGTGGAAATCAAAGCACAGTGGGAGACACACAAGACTCTATGACGATCTCGGGTCAACAGACTAAGCTGTACCTGTGTCACCAGAGAACTGCCATCTGACGTGAGGTATAATACCATCTGGGAGTTCTCGGCGAGTCCGTTCAGTGTCCCCAGTCTCCACTGAGCACCCGCATACCATCTTCGATGTCAAACACCGATGGATATGGGATCATCCATCGCCCATCGCATGGGTCGAAAAGATATACGCTAGTCTACTCTGGAATATCGATGCCCCGTCTCGATATTCCCTCGACTAGGAACATTTCAAGGATGTACTCATGGACTATCCAGGCCCCGCTAGTATGATCTGCATCATAGTCCTGGAAGTCGAGTACACATCCTAAGGGCTTTATCAACATGTAACAGAGAGATGAAAAGTATACACGTTAAGATAAAGAGCAACCAGATAGCGTACTATCATGTCGAGCAAGAAAGTCCTTCCTATATATGTCCCAGCATCCACTACAATATGCATCCAATGTACAGTAATGGCCTCTAGGGCATACATATAACTAACAATCTCCCACTTGCACTAGGGCCATCTGTAGCAGTGGTTGCAGCATCACATACTCAACCATCCCCCAAAAGTCTCTCTTTGGGAAAAAGGCCTTCGTGAGTGGATCCGCCGTGTTGTCCTCTGAGTCTACTCTCCTAACCTCGATCACCCCGGAGATCAACTATCTCCATGATCAGGTGATGCTTCCTCAGAATTTGTCTGGGTCACTGATGGGACCAGGGTTCCAGGGCCAAAGCCACACTTCCATTGTCATACAATGGCAGGAACCTAGTTCATCTTATGAACCAATATACACCCAAACTTCCTCTTTGGTAGTATCTTCAATAACGATGTTACCAGCCTTTATCGTCTAGTTTGCCACGGTATCTAGCTTGGAACTCTTCCAACATACCGTCCCTTTACTGAGGGTAAAGACAGTGCCTGTGACTGACATTCAGTCATCTTTATCACCCTGGAACACTTCCAGTGATTCTCCCCAGGATCGATTGATACAATCTCACTATACCTAGTGAGAACCCTAATATCCCTTTAGATCTATCTCATAGGTCCAAATCTCAGGATTTAGGAGGTATCATCTTTATCCTATTTGGAGAATCCTTTTGATAATAGGAGATTGACCGATCGTAGTATAGGAAACTCCTTCCCTAACAAGAGTATGTCATCCACGTACTCTACGAGGATCGTCACCATACTCCCTACCACCCTTTTGTTTATACAAGGTTCATCTACCATTTTGATGATGTCAACTTCTTTGACTAATCCATCAAAACAGATGTTCCAACTCCGCGATGCCTGCTTTATCCTATAAAGTATCTTGCACACGTTTCCGCTGCTCCCACTGTCTACGAGGCCCTCTGGCTGTGTTCTTATAGACGTTCTCTTCTAAATCATTATTTAGAAAAGTAGTCATGGCACCCAACCACCAGATATCGTAGTCATGGTATGCAGCCGTGGCAAGTAGGATCTGGATGGACTTAAACATAGCTACTGGAAAAAGGTTTCATCATTATCCACGCCTGGTCGATGACGAAAACCTTTAACAAGTCTAGCTTTGAATGTCTCAACTTTTCCATCTACACCAAGTAATCTTCTCAAGATATACTTGCTCCTGATGGGGATTTAACCCTTCAGATATCGCAACCAAAGTCCATACTTTGTTGGTGTATATGGATTCCATCTCAGATCACTAAGCATCCAGCCATTCTTACAGAGTCCCTACTCTCGATGGCCTGCTCGAAACTGGTTGGGTCATCATCTCATGATGCAATCCTCGCTCCCACTGTCATCGAGAAACTGAGGTATCTCTCAGGTGGGTGAGGAACCCTACTAGATCGGCGGAGAGGCTGAGGTTCGTCGGAAACTATTGAATCCTTTGGTTCTGTCAAATCATTAGCAGTTTTGTACAGCTGGAACCTTTCCAGTTCTACAGAACTGATCTTGCCTCGATCTTGTCCGGATTTTGCTTTTGACATAGGCCGGACAATCCCAAATCTTAACTTACTTAAGAGATAGGATCTTCCCGCACCATATATTATATGGAGTGGTAGGCACTGATTTGATTCGAACCTAATTCAATAGGTATGCAGCTTCTCAAGCGCATAACTCCCAAAAAGGAAATAGGTAACTCAGTAGTACTCATCATAGAGCACACATTATCATATAGGGTGTGATTGCTCCGCCCCGATATGCCATCGTGCTATGGTTTATACGGAGGAGTAATGCTGAGAGAGAATCTCATTTTCTTTTAGAAAAGTCCAGGAATGCTATGCACAAGTATTCTCCTCCCTGATCTCATCATAGGACATAATACTTATACCCGTTTTTTGGTTCTCTACTTCCTACTTATATTCTGTGAATACCTCAAAAGGTTCGGACTTATATTTCAACAGGAATATATGACTGAATCTTGAGAGATCATCAGAGAATATAATGAAGTATAAAGAACCAGTCCTGGCATGTGTAGACAGGAGACCTTACATACATCATCATGCATCAGTCCCAAGAGTTCATTAACTCTTTCTCTGTTTCCAATAAACAGAGCTATGGTCATATTATCTTTGTGACATGAATGGCAAGTTTCACAAGATGTAAATTCAAACTGATTTAAATATACATCTAAATGTAACTTCAGCCAGTCGGGTCGCATTGATATGACCTAGTCTACAATGCCTCAAGAAGAATTCGTTCATTTCTGAACTCTTCTTCTTGTGTGTGTTCAGTATACTAGGAACTGTAGTTTGATTTAGAACGTTAATGCTTTTAGATAGCGTGCCTGAACCGATCAACTTTTGATATAGGAAATGTTCAAGACATTATCCAACAATACAAAATTATATCCTTTCTTTACTAATAAAGAGACTGATATGATTTTGTATATCAGGTTCGGTATCTAACAGCAGTTGTTCAGAATCAATGTATTCGTAATACAGGGTGACAGTGACCAACAGACTTGGCTGCAACACTTGCCCCGTTTTCTGCCTCATGAAACTTATCACCCGTTCTCAGTTTTTCTACCCTCTTGTAGCCCTATGTAACAGATTACATATCTGGGATCCTGATCCGGTATCATATACCCAGGATGCAGAGGTGTAAGTGCACGGCGGCGCCCCGGCCGTCAATCCGACGCCGGAATGCGGAAGCGGTGATAAACTTTAATTTTTGCGGACTTTGCAAACCGGCACCACCGCACACTAAACTCCGGATCGTAACCATTAACAAGTCTAAGCTACTAACAAGAAAGGGAAGAGATGTACCGACTGATCCGAGTCCTCCGGTCTTCATCTCCACTCCGATCTCCTCGCGGGATCTCCGTCCGTCTCCTCCTCGTCGGAAAGGGCACCACATCGCCTGTAGCTTTTACGGGCTCCCACCTCAATACCGAGGCAACTCAGGCGCGAAGCTAGCGAATCGACGCGTCCAAGATTTGCTGTAGGAAGTGTAGTGTAGAGTGCATGTCTCACTTTGGGGTTGGTTGCCATAGATGGAGGAATGGTGTATAGAAAATTGATGCTTTCAATTTTCTAGCAATGGAATGAGATGAAAAATGATATACACAAAATGAATCACTCTCATTTTTCTTCCTCTCCCCTCAAATGAAGTGGCCGGCCATTCCTCTCTTGGAATGGGGGTGGAGAGATAATATAAATCAAGAGGGAGGTTATTGTAGGAGATTCAAAAGGGGTGACCATAAACAAACACACACCATACTTCATTAAATCCAACCATACCCTTTTCTAATCACATTAATGCAAAAGCATGGAGCAAAAGAAATGATGGTATCATAATAAATACTTTTGCAATAAAACCCTCCACAAAGTGTTATTTGCAAACTTGCAAATAACCCCCTCCATCGGAAAAGTCCGGCCGGGAAAGAACAAAGGAAAACCGGCCGGAACGGAATGCAAACTGGCAACTCCAGAAAAATGGTCCCGTAATAAATTACAGGAAAAACCCCGATACTGTGCATACACACCCGCATCTGTATTCCGTCAGGATACAAATGCAATGAGACAAAATCTACACTGTACTAAACTAGGACCGGCTTAAACCAAAGCCGGCTAGTAATATCCGTTCGATTATGATCCGTGCAATACCGCACGTATCTGATCGAACCCTGCCATATACCTATACGGCTACTAGTACAGACCGTCCGATCCTGATCCGTGCAATACCGCACGTATCTGATCGGACCCTGCCATATCTCCATACGGCCTCTACAGCGTTTCGCCCGAAAGCTGAGTAACTGAAAGTGTGGTGGACTCTAAAGACTCGTCAATACTATGGCTGTGGATTTAACCACTAGCACGTCAGAGGTATAAGCCAATACGTAACGGGCCACCAGCAATTGACCAAAAGGGACGTCGATGAGCGAACTCATCCTGACACCCTACTGAGCCTGTCAGTGACAATATCCGTACAGTCCGGTCCGTTCGTCTATGAGCATCGCATGTCGGGCCTAGGGGGTGGGTAAAAGTCAGACCCCCAAAAGCGGTACAAGTCGTGTCGGAGTGTAGCCCAGAACACCCTGAGATACTACTGGAATACCTACCAGTAAATCTCCTGCCTTGGCCAAGGACTTCGTATAATGGCTCTCCTAGACACAGCGCGACCTCACCCCCAATACCGGGAGAGACGAAACCCCCGAAGATCCGCTCACTGCCTCCATGTGGCTCGGGACTGTACCCAACTAAAACCTGTTTGCACGACTCCTTTGAGCCGTGGTAGGGTAGTAATCAAAGCACAGTGGGAACTCACACGAGACAAATGACGATCCCCAGGTCGATGAACTAACCTGTACACATGTCACCTGGGAACTGCTATCTGACGTCAGGTATAAGACCAACTAGCATGTTCCCGGCGAGTCCTGTCCGGTGTACTCATAACCCAATGAGCACCTGTATACATCTTAGGTGAACCAACTGACACCAGTGGCTTGTGAGACCGGCCACCGCCCCTCATCGGGGTCTCGACTGTATACACTAGCCTACTCTGGAGAATCGATGCCCTGTCTCGAAACTCCCACGACTAGGGACTTTTAAGGATATGCTTGTAGACCCCAGCTCTCACGTATATGATCGCCCTCATACTGCCGGCAGTCAAGCAAGAATCCTAGGGGCTCTATCAACGTGCAATAGCGACCTGTCAGGTCACCTAAAGCAGTACACGATGATAAAGGTAAACCAGATAGCAAACTATCATCTTGAGTAAGACTGTTCTACCGGGATAGGTCCTCCCTCAATCATTGCAATCACGTGCCTGTGATCCAATAATCGACTCTTAGGGCACTATCTCCAACAATCTCCCACTTGCACTCAAGGCTAATTATTGCGATACCGCATACTCACAGCACGTGTGATACCGAACACCCAACTCCTCTACTTGTCAGTCTCACAAAGCTCGTTTGCGAAACTATTGCATTCGAGGAATAGCCTCAGTGAGTGGATCCGCCTAGAAGTTTCTTTCTATGTCTCTATATATCTCAAGTTCGCGGAGAAAGCCATCTCCCGAAATGAGCAATACCTGTCTTAGAATGTCTGGATGTCTGATGGGACCGAGCTCATAAATGAACTCCAAATCCAAACTTCTTAGACTGTATCATCAACTGAACTTAATCCGTATCCTGCGCCATGCCACCCTCAGTGTTTCCTTGGACCACCTGTCCAAAATACTGCCCCTCGTCAGAAGGAAAAACTATAACTCTGACAACCTCCTTGTCGTCCATGTCACCTTGGAAGCCTGGAATGATATCTGTCTCTCGAATGAGGCTGTCGTTATCATATCCCTAGAACATCCACTTATGTTCTAAAACTGCTTCCGACTGTTTCTCCAGGATTGGATCAATGTCAACTTGTTGCATCTAGTGCAAGAACAACATCTGGTGTAGTACTTGACATCTCATGATTGACTCAATTGCCTGAGCGAGTGATCTGCCAATCATGCACATCCCTCTCTACTTTAGTCTATAAGACACCTTTAGAGAGGGTGACTCCATTACCTGCAGGTACACTACCGTGCCAGGAGTCGTCCATTCTAAATACTCTTAGAATGCTGTCTAAGTACCCTGATTGGGAAACCACCCAAATCTAGATCTAAAACCATAGATCTAGTAACCAGTATGTCTGATATAATGTCCAAGTTCCATGTGGAGAAACCACTGTGTGACGACCAAAGTATAACCGATCGTAGTATAGGAAAATCACTTCCTACTACCTTCTCAACAGATCCATCCCCTATTCTGATGACGTCAAACCTATGACTGTCACATCAGAAATAGATGATCTATCTCCGCTACATCTGCTTTGGTCTATAAATAGACATAAGCCTGATGTCCACCAATGCTTCCGCTGCTCCCACTGACTACGACAACCCTCTGGCAGAGTCATATACACGTACACTTCTGAAACTAGTTCAGAACGACGCTATACTCATCCTCCTGCCGGGTCTCGCAGCCTGGAACAACAGCAATGGCAAGTGTGGGTAAACAAGAACTTCCCTGTCACCGTCCTTGAGGCTACCGGAGTACCTCTCGGGTGCCTGAAGTTACCCACCATATCTGCGGAGTGGCCAATAGAATGTCAAATCAGATTGAATCTTTAGGTTCCTTATCAAATCTTCAGTAATCGTTTGCGGTTCTGGAATCACTTCCAGTTCTACCATACTCCCACTACTGTTTTTGAAAAAATCCATTTTTAATAAACTGTGGCGAGTCTTGAACAATATTTCTATTGATCTCCCAGATGGTAGAAAGTCAACCCTCGTCATAGCCTGGGTCAACCCACAAACAGCCATTACAGAAACATGCCTTGAGTTATCCAGAGTCTGGTTTTAATCATAAGCCGGACAACTCCCCGTACCTTAACAATGTTAAGATATGAACTGTACTATATCCAATATAGAACCAGAGGCACAGATTTAATTGAACCAGATTCAAATCATGCAGCTGTCTCCAGTGCATGTCAACTAAATGGAAGGAGGCCGATCAGCGTTACTCAACTTAGGAATGCTTCCAATTATGAGTAACCTGAAAGAGAAGCAATTTCTCTTTATTATTACTATCAACTGAATACCATACACAAGTATCTTTATCTTCGATCACTTTGAAGAATCCCGATACTTGCTACACCTGGTTCTCTACTCTATTCAAATACCTATAACTCCTCAAAACTTAGACTCTGTGTTTCCATGAAACACATGTCTAAGAACTAGAGAAGTTAAAAGTAAACAGAATATAGTATGAGGACCAACCCTTCTGTCCTAATGGACACTGGACAATATACAATACTCTGTATAAGTCCGCTGAGTCTGACAACTCTTTCACTGTGTGTCGTAGGTTGAAAACTGTACTTATGGTTAAGAAGAATTACACCGCTGTTTAATGCTCCTTACCTAACCATCCACTGATATAGGTAAATGTCATCGACAAAATATCAAAAGGTATATCTCACTCTATGAAAATAGACGTACAGATATATCAATTTGAAATTGGTGCACAACAGCGGATATTCAAAACCAAATATTTGCCGATCGGCAAACAGCCCAGGTGATCTCCTCAAATATCACCGATTACAACGAATCCCGATATAATGAGGATGATTACCCTATTCCCAATAACTTACTCCCACTCATCATCTGTAAAACCATACAGATGTGAGAATCAAACCTGGTAAATACATACCCTGGAGCAAGTGTCTAATCGGGAAATCAGTTTTCTTTTAACAGTACACAGTTGAACTGAAACATTGAAATGTTTCGATGGGGTTTTCTGGTATTCCTAGTAATGCCTCTACCATTATCCAGATTCACAACTATAACCGCACAATTCTTTGCCACCTCTCCAAATCCCTTTATATGTCTTTAGTCATTACCTTCTGCACACCCCTTTAGGCCAATTGGTTTTCTTCCTTCCCTACCGTTCGGCACCAGCCTATGGTTTGGAAGAAGACTCTCCAAAAAGCATAAAGGGTGTACTGTCCTAATCCTAGGAGCACTCGCATCGCGAGAGAGGGTGAAGATAAAAGACACCTGAATGTACTTTATTCCTATTTCTCCTGAACCAGGATCCATCCCCGAACTGGAACAAGTTCCTTTCGAGTTCGTATATAACCATACGATGGATTATCCAATAAAATGGGATCTTCGTAGTGATACGGAGTGTCCTGGAGAAATACAAAGGTGATTTAGGATTGGCGAAGAAATACTTGGTTTGGTCGTGAATAGCAGTCGCAACTTACTTTGCCCTCTTACTAATCCCTTTCTTTGTCTGAACTTAATACCTTCTGTACACCGTTTAGGCTAACTGGTTTTCTTCATTCCCTACCGGTCGGCTCCAACCTATGGTTTGGAAGAAGACTATCCAATTTGCATAATAGGTGTACTACTCCTAAACTAAGGAGTACTCGCAACCTGAGAGAGGGTGAAAAGAAAAGACAACTGAATAATCCTATCCGTTTTCTCCAGAACCGGAAACCATCCTCGAATTCCTTCGAGTTCGTATCTAACCATACGATGGTTTTGTCCAATGGAAGTGGACGTTCGTAGTAATACGGGGTGTCCTGGAGAAAAGGGTAAAAGTATGAGTGGCAATGAGGTCTGCAACTCTGACAATCCAAAAGCCAGTGTTAAGTAGGTTCGGTCAACTTGGTCACTGAGTCATAGTCTTAGGGTCGGGTCAATGGTCGCTGCCAAAGAGAGAGAGAAAAGAAACACTCAGCGTGCACTCTAACCAAGATCAGAATGGTTACCAATTTATCTAATCTGGAAACCTCCCACTGTACCTCAAATTCTCCTCCAAACCTGAAAGAAGAATTAGTCGGGGTCACCCGAGGAGTAAACCAACTCATCAGCGGGAATCGGGATCCAACTATCATCGCATGATAACGTGACGGAATCCGCTCACGGTATCACACTCCAGAAGGTATGCGCATATCTGGCAAGTTTCAGTTCTTTTGAAACTCCCGATGTGATTTCTGCCCCATGCTCTTATGACCTTGACTAAGGCTAACAAATCATAAGTCACATGTCAAGTTCTACCCGTCATTGTCCAGGTTGATTTGAACCCACCCGTACAAGCCCTTGACTAAGGCCAACAAGGCTCTACGACTGTCCCAAACCAACGCATCTATCTATGCAGCATATGAATACCCAATAGCTACCAAACACTGTGCCTTGACTAAGGCCAACAAACACAGCTTGAATACTATTGACTACCCATATGAAACGACGGAGGGCTACGAATGGTTTCTGGCGAAAACCTTTAACGTAGTGAACTTGATATCGTTGAAGGAACGGATAGCTTTTTAGAAAATATAGTGATGAAAACCTTTACTAAAGAGGTCACTCCCGGCGAAGGGATCTCGGCTCTTTCCCCGTAGAATGGGGTGCAGGATATTCCAAATGAATACCACGATGCAAAGCAAAAGTATTCGGCTATAGTGAAGTTAAAGCCCTGACGCAAACTTCTGTCCAAGGGGTCACTCCCGGTGAAGGGATCTCGGCCCTTGCCTCGTCGACTGAGGAGCAGGATATTCCAAATGAATACCACGATGCAAAGCAAAAGTAATCGGCTATAGTGAAGTTAAAGCCCTGACGCAAACTTCTGTCCAAGGGGTCACTCCCGGTGAAGGGATCTCGGCCCTTGCCTCGTCGACTGAGGAGCAGGATATTCCAAATGAATACCACGATGCAAAACAAAAATGAACGTCCTTGCAATAACAGCTTTTTGAAAAGTGTTCCAACAACATCAGATTAGGTTTGTTTAACTTGCATTGATCCGAATCAACGCAGTCCCATCAATTGATCACACCACAAAGAACGAAAATATACTGACGTACGTATATGCCATCCGCATTCGCCACTGGGTCCCGTCATCACCCGTTAGGTTAGCTAACTAACGGCAGAGCGGGGACTGGACTAGCGCGGATGAAAAACATATACAACATCTACTAATATATATACCAATATATTATATTTCGCTCCAGGCGTGAATAAAATGCAACATCACAGAAATGTACAGCATCACAGAACAATACAGATATCTGGGATCCCCGGGTTTCACAGAGCCACTACTGAAACCCGACGTTCCCCTGGTCGTGTGGATAGCCTGTGCAATGAAAACCTATACCCCCTACGAGTGCGGCGAATAGCCAGCCAATCCTGGAGTGAAGCCCCTTCCGTCCCAATGCCATGAGATGCGGGCTTGTTGCCTTCTAGAACCCGGCTATCCGTGCACCCCTCCGCGGGGTAATCCTAGTACAGAAAGTAAAATATACATACACCGGGTACATCGACCGCAACCAGGTCGTGCCCCAAAAGAATAATACAAACAGGCAGTGACGGCAGTCCTCATGTCGGACGCTCGCCCCGCAATATCAAATGTACATAATACAACAACACTGTACTAGCATTGCATCCAGGCTATCCCACGACCGATCCGCAACATCACAGCAAATACATAGAACATCAACGTGAAAGTCACGTTCGCAAATCCGTCTAACCGGGCTATAGCAGTTAGACCGGATTTACCGATCGAGTGACATTCACGGTCGCAGATATAATGTAAATACTGTGAAAAATGTGTTTAAAATTTTGCGATTGATCAAACAATTAACAAGTGGCCCCCAAAGAAAACTGTAGCACTCACAGAAAAAATTGGCTCAACTTTAACCTTCCAGAAAGCACATTTTCAACTCAGGAACATTCTGCAAAGTTTTGGGGGCATGAACAGTAAACCTTGCGGCGGAAGCGCGGCCCAAGTCGGGTTTTGGCCGCCCTTCCGCGGTGGAATGATGAGTTCATGGTACAAAATTTTTACAGTATGCTTCTAATTCCCTGCACATCACTCTGAGACAACCTGAAAAAATTTTGGACTCAAAAAAAATTCGACAGAAACTGATGTGCTTGAAATACGCGTTTTCGGGATTTTGTTCGATCGGAAACGTAAAACACATTAAACAAAGCTAGACGAAGTTAATGGCGAGGCTTTGATACCACTGTAAGTGCACGGCGGCGCCCCGGCCGTCAATCCGACGCCGGAATGCGGAAGCGGTGATAAACTTTAATTTTTGCGGACTTTGCAAACCGGCACCACCGCGCACTAAACTCCGGATCGTAACCATTAACAAGTCTAAGCTACTAACAAGAAAGGGAAGAGATGTACCGACTGATCCGAGTCCTCCGGTCTTCATCTCCACTCCGATCTCCTCGCGGGATCTCCGTCCGTCTCCTCCTCGTCGGAAAGGGCACCACATCGCCTGTAGCTTTTACGGGCTCCCACCTCAATACCGAGGCAACTCGGGCGCGAAGCTAGCGAATCGACGCGTCCAAGATTTGCTGTAGGAAGTGTAGTGTAGAGTGCATGTCTCACTTTGGGGTTGGTTTCCATAGATGGAGGAATGGTGTATAGAAAATTGGTGCTTTCAATTTTCTAGCAATGGAATGAGATGAAGAATGATATACACAAAATGAATCACTCTCATTTTTCTTCCTCTCCCCTCAAATGAAGTGGCCGGCCATTCCTCTCTTGGAATGGGGGTGGAGAGATAATATAAATCAAGAGGGAGGTTATTGTAGGAGATTCAAAAGGGGTGACCATAAACAAACACACACCATACTTCATTAAATCCAACCATACCCTTTTCTAAGCACATTAATGCAAAAGCATGGAGCAAAAGAAATGATGGTATCATAATAAATACTTTTGCAATAAAACCCTCCACAAAGTGTTATTTGCAAACTTGCAAATAACCCCCTCCATCGGAAAAGTCCGGCCGGGAAAGAACAAAGGAAAACCGGCCGGAACGGAATGCAAACTGGCAACTCCAGAAAACTGGTCCCGTAATAAATTACAGGAAAAACCCCGATACTGTGCATACACACCCGCATCTGTATTCCGTCCGGATACAAATGCAATGAGACAAAATCTACACTGTACTAAACTAGGACCGGCTTAAACCAAAGCCGGCTAGTAATATCCGTTCGATCATGATCCGTGCAATACCGCACGTATCTGATCGAACCCTGCCATATACCTATACGGCTACTAGTACAGACCGTCCGATCCTGATCCGTGCAATACCGCACGTATCTGATCGGACCCTGCCATATCTCCATACGGCCTCTACAGCGTTTCGCCCGAAAGCTGAGTAACTGAAAGTGTGGTGGACTCTAAAGACTCGTCAATACTATGGCTGTGGATTTAACCACTAGCACGTCGGAGGTATAAGCCAATACGTAACGGGCCACCAGCAATTGACCAAAAGGGACGTCGATGAGCGAACTCATCCTGACACCCTACTGAGCCTGTCAGTGACAATATCCGTACAGTCCGGTCCGTTCGTCTATGAGCATCGCATGTCGGGCCTAGGGGGTGGGTAAAAGTCAGACCCCCAAAAGCGGTACAAGTCGTGTCGGAGTGTAGCCCAGAACACCCTGAGATACTACTGGAATACCTACCAGTAAATCTCCTGCCTTGGCCAAGGACTTCGTGTAATGGCTCTCCTAGACACAGCGCGACCTCACCCCCAATACCGGGAGAGACGAAACCCCCGAAGATCCGCTCACTGCCTCCATGTGGCTCGGGACTGTACCCAACTAAAACCTGTTTGCACGACTCCTTTGAGCCGTGGTAGGGTAGTAATCAAAGCACAGTGGGAACTCACACGAGACAAATGACGATCCCCAGGTCGATGAACTAACCTGTACACATGTCACCTGGGAACTGCTATCTGACGTCAGGTATAAGACCAACTAGCATGTTCCCGGCGAGTCCTGTCCGGTGTACTCATAACCCAATGAGCACCTGTATACATCTTAGGTGAACCAACTGACACCAGTGGCTTGTGAGACCGGCCACCGCCCCTCGTCGGGGTCTCGACTGTATACACTAGCCTACTCTGGAGAATCGATGCCCTGTCTCGAAACTCCCACGACTAGGGACTTTTAAGGATATGCTTGTAGACCCCAGCTCTCACGTATATGATCGCCCTCATACTGCCGGCAGTCAAGCAAGAATCCTAGGGGCTCTATCAACGTGCAATAGCGACCTGTCAGGTCACCTAAAGCAGTACACGATGATAAAGGTAAACCAGATAGCAAACTATCATCTCGAGTAAGACTGTTCTACCGGGATAGGTCCTCCCTCAATCATTGCAATCACGTGCCTGTGATCCAATAATCGACTCTGAGGGCACTATCTCCAACAAGAGGATACTGAGAAACAGTTCTTTGTAATGAACACACCCGAAGGAGATGCATCATATGCACTTTCTTTGTTTGGGCGGCATAGGAATTCTGGTATTCCCCTTATTTCCTGCTCTGTCTTATAACATTTATAAGTTGGAGCTGGACCAACGTTCCCCAGCTCAGTATAACAAGCGGGTTCGGTCAATACATCCATTTTATTATCTTGATTAAGGCGTGATATGGTCGCTACCAGGAGAGAGAGAGAAGAAAACACTCTGCGTGCGCTCTTGCAAGATTAGATTGGTTATGTATTTTATCTAATCAGGATGGCTCCCACTGTTTTTATCAAATCTTCCTTCAAACCCTAAAAGGAAAGACTAGCCGGGATTAATTACACTCTACAAGTTCGCCAATCTTTCAGCCAGGCCAGTGTCGGTACTTTGAGGGAGGTTTCCCGTGCTTTCGCACGGACCTAATTACAGTAAACCTCGTTTTCCCAGAGGCGTAACCCCGTTGACACCTTTCTAGACACCTATTTGATCGGCTAATTGTAAAGTGCAAAACTCTCCCAGGAGTAACAATTACTCGCAGTGGGTATCGGGATCCAACTATCATATAGAAGGTATGCAATCTCATTGCAAATTTCAACACTTGAAACTCCCGATAAAGGTTTTTACCCCTAGCACCTATGACCTTAACTATGGTCAACAAATCATAAGTACTAGTCAAGTTCTACCCATCATTTCGTGATTAATTAGACCCACCCACATGACCCTTAACTAAGGTCAACAAAGTCACGCGACTGTCCTAACTAATCGCATCATATGCGGTGTAGGAAGACATCACTTAGCTACCGTACACTGTGCCTTGACTATGGTCAACAAACACAGCACGAATACTAAGTACTCTACTTCCTAAAATGACGGAGGGTTGCGAATGGTTTTTGTGAAAACCTTTAACGCTTTGAACTTGATCTTGTTGCGGAATCAAATGGTTTTTAAATGGAATGTTTTCGAGGCTTTTCTAGTTTTGCTAAAGGGGTCACTCCCGGTGAAGGGATCGTCGGCCCTTTCCTCGTCGAATGAGGTGCGGGATATATCATATATATCACTGTGCAAAGCAGAAACTATAGAAGCGATCAAAAGACAAACCGAGGGTTGTAGCATCTGCCAGTTATTGCTAAAGGAGTCACTCCCGGTGAAGGGATCTCGGTCCTTTCCTCATCGAATAAGGTGCAGGATGTTCTATAATGAACACCGCTATGCAAAGCAAGAACTGTAGCTACCTGTTTTTATTTTGAAATTCGATTCCACAACATCAATTAGGTTTATTTTCTTTCATTAATCTCATTAATGAATATCCCATCATTTAAGTCCACCTAAACATCACAGATAAATATAACGTACGCTTATGCCATCCGCATTCGCCTCGATGTCCTGTCTGCACCGTTAGGTTAGGTAACTAACGGCAGAGCGGGACAGGGCTAGCGCGGGTGTAAAACATAAGCAACGTCTATATAAAATATCATATATACTATATATAATATCTGTCACAGAACATCACATGATCTCATCACAGATAAAACACAGCAGAAGAAACATATGAAATATTGGATATACTAGGACGTCCGTGTTTTCAATACGAGCCAGTATAAAACACGGATTCCACGGTCGTGATGAATAGCCAATCCCACACCCCTAGACCCCTACGAGAGCGGCAAGCACCCCTACCAATTCTAGGGTTAGGAGACCCGAACTCGACTCCTCGAGATGGTCTCCCACTGGACCCCAGAACCCGGTTACTTGTGCTCCCCTCCTTGGGTCTATCCTAGTGCAGAAAAGTAAATAATATACATCAACGGTGACAACTTCCGCAACCTGGAAGTGCCCCAATAAAAGAATATTACATACAAGTTTTTACATGAATGAAAATGAAAAAAAACACTCATCTCACATAAAAAAACCCCGGCTATTCAAACACGACGATCCAATATAACATATCCAGCAACACATAACATCACATGTCATCAACGTAAGTAAATATGCGCATCCCAATTGTCGTTGACATATAGTAACGAAACCGGCGACATCACATATTACACTTAGGGTCACAGAAAAGAAAGTGTAAAACTACAACAGTTGGAATCCACAACCACCTCAGACATCGCATGCCTGATCAAATGAATTCTTTAGACATCGCATGCCTAACAATTATAAACCCCGCATTTTAGTCTCATTATCGAAAACACTTTTCAATATCAAGTCGGGCAATTCAACAAGATTCCCGAAAAACTGATCGAATGCTCGTCGCAAACTTTAGTAGGCGGCCGCACCCCCGATGCCGTCAACGAAGTGCACCAAGGCGGAACACCGCTACCGCGAGCACCCGAACGGATGCTTTCGGCGATGGGGTTCTCCTACAGTCACTTAGTCGGGGCTATGGGGTGAGGCTGTCTATTAAGTTTACCCGGCGAGTATCCGCGTACGCTACGTGATTGCGATGGACTTTTGATCACATCAAAATTTCGTGGCAACCGATCAAGTGAGACTAAACTGCAATGTTTATAACATTCATCCAGTCATCTCATAACTTTTTGCGAATTCCAAGTATTGTATCATATTCCGGATAAATAGAAAATGCTAAACTTTTCGATCGAACAATCGAACACCCAAGTTTTCCCGATACAGCTCAACAGATGAAATAAGTCTAACAACATTCAGTATGTGCCTCAGTACCAACGGTCCAGCCGTAGAAGGGTCAAGCCAACGCCTCACATGTGGCACGCCGTACTGCCCCAAACCCGAAGGTTCAAAGGGCAGTTCAAGACGGTCACATAATCGAGTTAAGGTTTGTTGTCTTCTAGAGGGTCCATCGCGTTACTTGCACTACTTAGAACGTCATTAAACTACGGAAAAATCCAACAATTGGAAATTTCCCGGCAGGGGAAAAAGTGGGTATTTATATCCGGTCGAACTTTTTAACATATTCTAAGATTTATCCGAAAAAACACACCGACAAAATTAGACAATCCGATCAATACACCAAGTTCCCAATACAACCCAGAAAATGCAACTCTGGAAAAATTATTAAAAAACCCCAGGAAAACCAACACAGACAACTAAGAGTTACTGTGCAAAATAGGATGCACAAAACGACAAAAGGGCCGCGGATCCGCCGCATGAGCCTCCTGTAAGGCCGTGGATCCGCGCCGCCTTTATAGAATCAAGCCCTCGAATTTTACAGTATCCCTTATATCTTCCGGCTGATTTTTCTGAATATTTTTAATCTACAAAAATCCACATTTTACAGAAAAGTCCAGAGAGCATTTTTCAAGTCGGGTTTTGGGTCGATTGGACTTCTGATTCCGTCGGGACTTCGCCTAAGGCTCTAGCTAGGCTCTGATACCACTGTAGGGTTCCTAGGCACTCTAATGGAGTCTCACAAGTGATCAAACATGCACAAATCAAATTTTACAAGTGCCTACAAACCCTAATACGGATCGTTAACTAGATATATAGGCGAAGCAAGCATGTAAACGGAAATATAGCTAAAGGAAAGGGGCTACAACCTTTGTAGATTCGTTCCACCACCTCCTAAGCTCCGTGAAGAAGTCCCCCCGCTGTCCAAATCATATCTTGGGCTCTAGCGTCGGCTTCATCGGAGAAAAACGGGCTAGGTCATCGACGACGATGCCGAAGATGATCTACGTCGAGGCATCGCTAGATCAAGCTCCAACTTCACCAAGTCAAGAAAACTTGTGAAGCAAACACCCTATACTACTTGGCAAGAGGTAGAGGATGAAGAAATAGGAAGTGGGTAGACTTTAGATTTGGATTTCACACACTTTTTCATCAATCACCATTGATGTAGCAAGCTTTCTCTTTTGTGAAGAAGAAGAAGATGAAGAAAAAGAATATGATAAGTCTTAAGTAAATGATAAATAAATCAATACTTATCATTTACTAACCCTTGGTTAGTTGTAGAGAATGGACCATGGTTAACTTGAATGGTTAGGGTTAAGGATGAGACAAGAATGGTGGACTAATTCAAAGCTTCAAGAATCTTCAACTAGCAAACAAAAATAGCAACCATTCTTTTCTCATCTTTTTCCAAAATAAATAAATAAATAAATAAGAAAAAAGAAAACCCTAATCATAATCTTAACCATGGTCTAATTCTTTACACTAACCCTAGCTTGCATGTATCATCAAACATGATACAATCATGTGCCCAAAATATATCACATATGCAATGTGCACAAACTAAGTGAGTAAATCCATTTAAAGTGAACCAATACTAGTTAATGCAAAGTAATATATCAAATATATAATTATACATTAAATCATTAAATCAACACTTGATTCAATGATCCGGTCATGTCGCATATAACCGGCTAGTATCCAATGTATCGGCTTATCGAATCAATCCTTGATTCGATAACTAGGTTATATCGCATACAACCATTCGACACATTCATCGCGAGAATGAAATACGGTATCACATACACGCATTATTCTCGGTCCCGCACATATCTCATATGCGCTCCTATTTCGTTTCGCTTGAGCCAGGAAACCTCTGTGTAGGACTCTAAAGACTCGTCAATACGCCGGTAGCGGATGATGATCATATCAAGCACCCACAAGCCGCAAGCGGTCTGCTAAACGTAACGGCCACCCGGGTATTGAGCGATCAGAAGATCGACGAGCAAGCCCGCTCACACTCCTGTGAATCCATCCAGTAACACTTACCGTACAGTCCGGTCTGTTCGTCTGATATGTCGCATATCTCGCCTAGGGGTGGTAAACGTCAGACCCCAATAGCTTGATAAGTCATGCCGACGTGAAGTCCATAACATTCGTGAAACTACTGATAACTCTTACCAGTATATCACTGCAACCCTGGCCAGGGATTTCCTGTTATGGCCAGTCGTGCATTGCGCAACATCAACCCCCAATACCGGGAGAGACGAATCCCCTCCTATCGCTCATTGCCTCCATGTGAATCGGGACTGTACCCAAAAACCACCTGTTTGCACGACTCAGTAGAGCCGTGGTAGGGTGGAAATCAAAGCACAGTGGGAGACACACAAGACTCTATGACGATCTCGGGTCAACAGACTAAGCTGTACCAGTGTCACCAGAGAACTGCCATCTGACGTGAGGTATAATACCATCTGGGAGTTCTCGGCGAGTCCGTTCAGTGTACCCAGTCTCCACTGAGCACCCGCATACCATCTCCGATGTCAAACACCGATGGATATGGGATCATCCATCGCCCATCGCATGGGTCGAGAAGATATACGCTAGTCTACTCTGGAATATCGATGCCCCGTCTCGATATTCCCTCGACTAGGAACATTTCAAGGATGTACTCATGGACTATCCAGGCCCCGCTAGTATGATCTGCATCATAGTCCTGGAAGTCGAGTACACATCCTAAGGGCTTTATCAACATGTAACAGAGAGACGAAAAGTATACACGTTAAGATAAAGAGCAACCAGATAGCGTACTATCATGTCGAGCAAGAAAGTCCTTCCTATATATGTCCCAGCATCCACTACAATATGCATCCAATGTACAGTAATGGCCTCTAGGGCATACATATAACTAACAAAGAAATGATAAAGAGAGAGAGAGTGTGGGAGGTGAGATTAAGGTGAGTGCACCCTAGCATTAATTCTCACATTAATGCAATCATGACTCACATGTGCCACATCTTCTCACAAACAAAACCCAAATGAAAAATATCTCTCACTCACAACAAATATCTAGGATTAGGGTTATGGTTTAAACAAGGTATTGGATTAAAGCAAAGGATTAGATTAGGTTTAGTGTCATGGTCACTAATCTAAATAACACAAACACACTCTCACATAAATATGCACATGTGTGTGCATGCCATAATAAATAATAATAAATTATTAATTAAATGTTATAAAATGTGAGGAACCCAAATTGGTAAACTTTTTACCAAAAACCCGCATTACCGTCTAGACTAACACTAATCGAAATCTAAGGCGTTACAGGCGTCTCGGGTCAGGACAGAAACAAGCAATCTTGTGCGGCTGAGATTTGATTTGAGAGTTGTTGTGTGTAGATATCGATGAGTTGGTGTTGACGCCGAGCTATCTGCAAAGGAAGTCCCGAGGTGGGTGACAACCATAGGACCCTCCGACGATCAAGTTAGTACCGTGGAATAAGAGCAGAGTAGCGGCATATTAGAATGAATTCGAGTTGCTTGGGTCGTCTGAAAGAGGGGTTTATATAGTGGTCGCGTAGTGTGAGACGGCGTGATATTCTCGCCGTCAGTTATGCCCCCTCGTTACGCCCGCGTTGATGGCGGGATCCGCTCATTAATAGGGGAAGCACCCCGTGGGATGCGAAACCTGGGGCGGCGGGTATCTCGCTTTTCCGAGATACGCGAAGTCGTTGCGGGGGTGTTTGGGCTCCGTGCTCCTGGTTGATCGGGGGAGCCGAGGAAGCTCGGCCTGTTAGATGGCTCGGAGATGAGCGGGGAGGCCGAGGAAGCTCGTCCTGTCAGATGGCTCGGAGATAAGCAGGGAGGCCGAGGAATCTCGGCCTGTCAGAAGGCTCAAAGACGAGATGGGAGGCTGAGGAATGTCTCCAATGTATCAAGCTTATTCCAGCTCAGTAGCCCTCGGGACACGTCATCTGCTACGTGTCATGATCTGGGGAATTCCCATTTGTGAGCATCATCATTATCCTCCCACTCTCGTTCTGACCTATTTATGGATCGAGTTGAGAGTGGTCTGCTTAGCATTCTCTGTTTAGCTTGATGCTCAGATTTCTTCATGTTGGATTGTCCGGGGACGATAGAGTGTTTGGTAGCTGCGTCTTTCGACCTTCGAGTCCACACGGCATATCCCCGATGACGTCTGCGAATCGGTGAAATGATTTCTCTTTAAAGAGGGGGCGCCGTTTCACTCGATCTTCTGTTGGGCTACGGGCCAAGTGTCCGATGTTGGTTGGCGGGCGCGACAGGCTGTCTCTGACTCCTGTCACGAAGAGACGTCCTCAATAGTCGGTCTCCATGTGGAGCCTCGACAGCAGCTTGGTGGGATGCTTTGTTTTGGCGGGAATCGATCTGGGCTGTAGGATGTTCTCTTTAGAATGTATAAATAGGAGGGGACCATCTTAGGGCCGACACTTTGCCTTAGTTGTCTTTCATCGTTTGAAGATTGCTCGGTGCACTTCCGTTTAGGTCGGATCCGAATTTTCCCCGGCAATCCCCTTCTTTGAATCAAGTTAGATGTCTTCCTCCGATGTGTCTGTAGATGTAGTAAGGGTAGAATCGGGCAATGAGGCCTCAGTCTCTGGGGACGAGTCCAGCGGGTCTTCCTCCTCCTCGGCTTCAGATAGCTGAGAAGGTTCTTCTTCTTCAGCGTCCTCTGTATCGGGCTCGCCCCGAAGAGTCAAGGCCGCCCTTGTCACTCGCCGTCGGGCAGCGACAAGGGCTCCTAAGGTGCGCATCGGGAATACCCACGATGCGCCCTCCACCTTAAATCGTTTGGAGGAGCTTTCCGATATCCAGACTCGATTCCATATCCCCTCTGACTACTCACTTCGTCTGGCTAAAGAGGGTGAGCGGGCAGACCAGGTACAGGGTAAGGAGATTGCCCTGTATCTGGAAGAATTCCGAGTAAGGATGCTGTTGGAGATAGTGCCCTCAGAGTCAATTATTGGATCACAGGTGCGTGATTGCAATGATTGAGGGAGGACCTATCCCGGTAGGACAGTCTTACTCGAGATGATAGTATGCTATCTGGTTTATCTTTATCATCGTGTAATGCTTTAGGTGACCTGACAAGTCGCTATTACACGTTGATTGAGCCCCTAGGATTCTTGCTTGACTGCCAGCAGTATGAGGGCGATCATATACGTGGGAGCTGGTAGTCTATAAGCACATCCTAAAAAGGTCCCTAGTCGTGGGAGTTTCGAGACAGGGCATCGATTCTCCAGAGTAGACTAGTGTATACTGTCGAGACCCCGACGAGGGGCGGTGGCCGGTCTCACAAGCCACTGGTGTCAGTTGGTTCACCTAAGATGTATACAGGTGCTCATTGGGTTATGAGTTCACCGGACAGGACTCGCCGGGAACATGCTAGTTGGTCTTATACCTGACGTCAGATAGCAGTTCTCTGGTGACATGTGTACAGGTTAGTTCATCGACCTGAGGATCGTCATTTGTCTCGTGTGAGTTCCCACTGTGCTTTGATTACTACCCTACCACGCTCAAAGGAGACGTGCAAACAGGTTTTAGTTGGGTACAGTCCCGAGCCACATGGAGGCAGTGAGCGTATCTTCAGGGGTTCGTCTCTCCCGGTATTGGGGGTGAGGTCGCGCTGTGTCTAGGAGAGCCATTACACAAAGCCCTCGGCCGAGGCAGGAGATTTACTGGTAGGTATTCCAGTAGTATCTCAGGGTGTTCTGGGCTACACTCCGACACGACTTGTACCGCTTTTGGGGGTCTGAATTTTACCAACCCCCTAGGCCCGCCATGCGATGCTCATAGACGAACGGACCGGACTGTACGGATATTGTCACTGACAGGCTCAGTAAGGTGTCAGGATGAGTTCGCTCATCGACGTCCCTTTTGGTCAATAGCTTGTGACCCGTCACGTATGGCTAATACCTCTGACGTGCTAGTGGTTAAATCCACAGCCATAGTATTGACGAGTCTTTAGAGTCCACCACACACTCAGTTACTCAAGTTTCGGACGAAACGCTGGAGAGGCCGTATGGAGATATGGCAGGGTTCGATCAGATACGTGCGGTATTGCACGGATCGTGATCGGACGGTTTTTACTAGCCGGCTTTGGTTTAAGCCGGATCCTAGTATTTGACAATGTAGATTTTGTCTCGTTGCATTTGTATTTAGTGGGAATACAAATGCAGGCATGTATATGCAGTAGCGGGGTTTTCCTGTAATTTATTACGGGATCAGTTTTCTGAAGTTGCCAGTTTGCATTCCGTTCCGGCCGGTTTTCCTTTGTTTCTTCACGGCCGGACTTTCCAATGGAGGGGGGTTATTTGCAAGTGTGCAAATAACATTTTGTGGAGGGTTTATTTGTGAAATGGGAGATTATGATAGCATCATTTGATACCATTCTTTTCTATCATCATTTTCTTGCTTTATGTTGATTTGAATTGATTTGATATTGTTATGATGGTCTTTGGATGTGGTCACCTCTTTGATCTCCTACACTCACCTCCCTTGATGTTGTTGTTGATTCCTCCACCATTTTCTCATTTTAGAGGAGGGGCCGGCCACATTTTTAGAGGGGAAAGAATGAGAGGTTCATTTTATATGTATGGCATATTTCCTTCATCTCATTCTTGCAAGAAAATGATAGCTCCATTTTTCCAAAGTTCATTTTCTTCCTACACCTCCACATCCATGGCAACTTCACAAACCCCATAGAGACAAGCCTCTACACTACAACCTACAGTACCCTTGGACGCATCGGCTAGCCAACTTCACGCCCGAGTTGCCTCGGTCCAGAGGTGGGAGCCCGTAAAAGAAGCAGACGATGTGGTGCCCTTCCGGCAAGGAGGCGACGACCGGAGTTTCCGCAGGAGATCGGGACGACGACGAGAAGACCGGAGGACTCGGATCACTCGGTATATCTCTTCCCCATCTCTTGTTTGCTAGCATTAGGTTAATGGTTACGATCCGGGTATATTGTCCGCGGTAGCGCCAGTTTAAAGTTAAGAAAAATTTTGATTCCGCATTTTGGCCTCGGAAAGACGGCCGGGGCGCTGCCGTGGCGCAACATGGTATCAGAGCCACGCCATTAACCTTGCCTAGCTTGTTCTAGTGTGTTTACATGTTCGATCGAACGGATATTCCGAAAACCCATTTTCATTTGCACAGTTTTCTGTCGAAATTTTTTTGGCTCCAAAATTTTTTCAGTACATTGCAGTGACATGTGCAGGCAATTCTAAGCATTCTGTGAAAATTTGGTAGCGTGATCTCACTATTCCACCGCAGAACCGCGGCCAAACCCACGTATTTGCGGCGGTTCCGCGGCCATTTTTACTATTCAATGGACCAAATTTTTGCAGTGAGCTCCTGGGTTGAAAATGGGGTTTTTGGAATATTCTTTTTGGGCCTAGACTCTCTTTAGGTGCTACAGTAATGCTTGGGGCCCACTTCGATAAATTTGATCGATCGAAAAGTTTAAACACATTAGTTCACAGTATTTACATTATATCTACGACCGTGAATGTCACTTGATCGGTAAATCCTGTCTAACTGCTATAGCCCGGTTAGACAGATTTGCGAACGTGACATTTACGTTGATGCTCTGTGATTGTGCTGTGTTGTTGCGGATCGGTCGTGGGGGATAGCCTGGTTGCAGTATTAGTACAGTTTTGTTGTATTATGTACATTTGATATTGCGGGGCGAGCGTCCGACATGTGGACTGCCGTCACTGCCTGTTTGTATTATTCTTTTGGGGAACGACCAGGTTGCGGCCGATGTACCCGTTGTATGTATATTTTACTTTCTGTACTAGGATTGCCCCATGGAGGGGTGCACGGATAGCCGGGTTCTAGAGGGCAACGGGCCCGCATCTCATGGCATTGAGACGGAGGGGGCTTTACTCTAGAATTGGCGGGCTGTTCGGCGCACTCGTAGGGGGTACAGGTTGACCCAGGAGTGGTGCCCAAGTTACCGGATTCCGTGAAGGGCTGGGTGGTCCATTCACGTTGCTGAAGGGGGCTGCCTCGCTTCAGGTTTTGGCGGGTGACTTGCCACGCCCGTAGGGGTCTAGGATTTTCATTGCACAGGCTATCCACACGACCAGGGGAACGTCGGGTTTCAGTAGCGGCTCTATGAAACCCGGGGATCCCAGATATCTGTATTGTTCTGTGATGCTGGTTACATTTCTGTGATGTTGCATTTTATCACGCCTTGAGCGAAAATTATATATTATATATATACTAGTAGATGTTGTATATTTTTTGCATCCGCGCTAGTCCAGTCCCCGCTCTGTCGTTAGTTAAGTAACCTAACGGGTGATGACGGGACCCAGTGGCGAATGCGGATGGCATATACGTACATTATTATTTTCGTTCTTTTGTGGTGTGATCAATTGATGGGACTGCGTTGATTCGGATCAATGCAAGATAAACAAACCTATTCTGATGTTGTTGGAACATTTTTCAAAAAGCTGTTATTGCAAGGACGTTCACTTTTGTTTTGCATCGTGGTATTCCGTTGGAATATCCTGCTCCTCAGTCGACGAGACAAGGGCCGAGATCCCTTCACCGGGAGTTACCCCTTGGACAAAAGTTTGCGTCAGGGCAATAACTTCACTATAGCCGATTACTTTTGCTTTGCAACGCGGTATTCAGTTGGAATATCCTGCACCTCATTCTACGGGGAAAGAGCCGAGATCCCTTCACCGGGAGTGACCTCTTTAGCAAAGGTTTTCGCCACTATATTTTTTATAAAAAGCTATGCAGTTCTTTCAACGATATCAAGTTCATTACGTTAAAGGTTTTTCGCCAAAAACCAGCCGTAGCCCTCCGTCTTTTCTTACGGGTATTATTTAGTATTCGTGCTGCGTTTGTTGACTCCGTCAAGGCGTAGTGTACGGTAGCTAAGTGGTGCTTGTTTGTAGCATAAATCGGATTGGTTAGGACAGTCGTGCGGCCTTGTTGACTCCGTCAAGGGCACGTACGGGTGGGTTTAATGCAATCCAGATAATGACGGGTTGAACTTGACTAGGACTCTTTGATTTGTTGACTCCGTCAAGGTCACTTGGGTCCCAAGGGTAAAAAACATACATCGGGAGTTTCTAAAGAAACTGAAACTTGCCAGGCATGCGCATACCTTCTGGAGTGTGGTAACGTAAGTGGATTCCGTCACGTTATCATGCGATGATAGTTGGATCCCGATTCCCACTGATGAGTTGGTTTACTCCTCGGGTTATCCCGACTAATTCTTCTTTTTGGTTTGGGGAAGAATTTGACGTTACAGTGGGAGGTTTCCAGATTAGATAAAGTGATAACCATTCTGATCTAGGTTAGAGTGCACGCTGAGTGTTTCTTTTCTCTCTCTCTTTGGCAGCGACCATTGACCCGACCCTAGACTATGACTCAGTGACCAAGTTGACCGATCCTTCTTAACACTGGCTTTTGGATTGTCAGAGTTGCAGACCTCATTGCCACTCCTACTTTTACCCTTTTCTCCAGGACACCCCGTATTACTACGAACGTCCACTTCCATTGGAAAAAACCATCGTATGGTTACATACGAACTCGAAGGGATTTATTCGAGGATGGTTTCCGATTCTGGAGAAAACGAATATGACTATTCAGTTGTCTTTTCCTTTCACCTTCTCTCATTGCGAGTACTCCTTGGTTTAGGAGATAGTACACCTATTACGCAAATTAGATAGTCTTCTTCCAAACCATAGGCAGGTGCCGACCAGTAGGGAATGAAGAAAACCAATTAGCCTAAATGGTGTACAGAAGGTATTAAGTTAAGACAAAGCAAGGGATTAGTAAGAGGGCAAAGTAAACTGCGACTGCTATTCACAACCAAACCAAATATTTCTTCGCCAATCCTAAATCACCTTTGTATTTCTCCAGGACACTCCGTATCACTACGAAGATCCCAAGTTTATTGGATAATCCATCGTATGGTTATATACGAACTCGAAAGGAACTTGTTCCAGTTCGGGGATGGATCCTGGTTCAGGAGAAATAGGAATAAGGTTTATTCGGTTGTCTTTTATTTTCACCTTCTCTCGCATTGCGAGTGCTCCTAGGATTAAGACAGTACACCCATTATGCTTATTGGATAGTCTTCTTCCAAACCATAGGCCGGTGCCGAACGGTAGGGAAGGAAGAAAACCATTTGGCTTAAAGGGGTATGCAGAAGGTCATGACTAAAGACATAAAAAGGGATTTGGAGAAGTGGCAAAGAATTATACGGTTACAGTTGTGAATCTGGATAATGGAAGAAGCATTACTAAGAATACCAGTATACCCCATCGAAACATTTCAATGTTTCGATTTCACTGTGTACTGTTAAAGGAAACTGATTTCCAGATTAGATACTTACTCCAGGGTATGTATTTACCAGGTATGACTCACATCTGTATGGTTTTACAGATGATGAGTGGGAGTGAGTTATTGGGAATTAGGTGATCATCCTCATTATATTGGAATTCGTTGTAATTGATGATATTTGAGGAAGTCACCTGGGTTGTTTGCCGGATGGCAAATATTTGGTTTTGAATATCCGTTGTTATGCACCAATTTCAAATTGATATATCTGTACGTCTATTTTTATAGAGTGAGATATACCTTTTGAAATTATGTCTATGACATTTACCTATATCAGTGGATGGTTAGGTAAGGAGTATTGAACAGCGGTGTAATTCTTCTTAACCATAAGTACAGTTTTCAACCTACGACACACAGTGAATGAGTTATTAGACTCAAGGGGCTTGTACAAAGTATTGTATATTGTTCAGTGTCCATTAGGACAGAGAGGTTGGTCCTCGTACTATATTCGGCTTACTTATGACTTCTCTAGTTTTTAGACAGTGTTTCGTAGAAACTCAAGGTCCGAATTTTGAGAAGTTATAGATATAAGAGTAAAGTAGAGAACCAAGTATTGCAAGTATCGGGATTCTTCAAGGTAATCGAAGATGCAGATACTTGTGAATGCTGTTCAGTTGATAGTAGTGATTAAGAGAACTTGCTTCTTTTTTAGGTTACTCATAATTGGAAGTACTCCTAAGTTGAGTAATGCTGATCGGCCTTCTTCCATTTAGTTGACATGCACTGGTGACAGCTGCATGATTTGAATCTGGTTCGATTAAATATGTTCCTCTGTTTCTATATTGGATATAGAACAGTTCATATCTTAACGATGTTAAGGTACGGGGAGTTGTTTGGCTTATGCTTAAAACCAGACACTGGATAACTCAAGGCACGTTTCTGTAATGGCTGTTTGTGGGTTGACCCAGGCTATGACGAGGGTTGACTTTCTACCATCTGGAAGATCAATAGTGATATTGTTCTTGACTCGCCACAGTTTTAATAAAAATGGATTTTTTCAGAAAACAGTAGTGGGAGTATGGTAGAACTGGAAGTAATTCCAGAACCGCAAACGATTACTGAAGATTTGATAAGAACCTAAAGATTCAATCTGATTTGACATTCCATTGGCCACTCCGCAAATAAAGTGGGTAACCTCAGGCACCCGAGAGGTACTTCGGTATGCTCAAGGACAGTGGCAGGGAGGTTCTTGTTTACCCAGACTTGTCGTTGCTGTTGTTCCAGACTGTGAGATCCTGAGGATGAGTATAGCGTCATTCTAAACTAGCTTTAGAAGTGTACGTCTATATGACTCTGCCAGAGGGTTGTTGTAGTCAGTGGGAGCAACGGATGCACAGTGGGCGAGAGGCTTATGTCTATTTATAGACTTAAGCAGATATAGCAGAGATAGATCATCTATTTCTGATGTGACAGTCATAGGTTTGACTTCATCAGAATAGGGGATGGATCTGTTAAGAAGGTAGTAGGGTGTGATGTCCTGGTATTAGGATAACATACACAGAGTAGGAAGCGATATTCCTATACTACGATCGGTTATTCTTTGGTTGTCACACAGTGGTTTCTCCACATAGAACTTGGATATTATATCAGACATTCTGGTTACTGGATTTATGGTTTTAGATCTAGATTTGGGTGGTTTCCCAATCTGGGTACTATGACAGCATTCTATGAGTATTTAGAATGGACGACTCCTGGCACGGTAGTGTACCTGCAGGTATTGGAGTCACCCTCTCTAAAGGTGTCTTATAGACTAAAGTAGAGAGGGATGTGCATGATTGGCAGATCACTTGCTTAACCAATTGAGTCAATCATGAGATGTCAAGTATCACACCAGATGTTGTTCTTGCAGTAGATGCAATAAGTTGATACTAATCCAATCCTGGAGAAACATTAGGAAGCAGCTTTAGAACATAAGCGGATGTTCTAGGGATTTGATAACGGCAGCCTCTTTTAGGAGACGGTTATCATTCCAGGCTTTCAAAGGTGACTTGGATGGCAGAGTGGCCGTCAGAGTTATAGTTTTCCCTCTAACGAGGGGAAGTATTTTGGACAGGTGGTCTAGTAGGATACTAAGGGAGGCTTGGCGCAGGATACTGATTAAGTTCAGTTGACGATACAGTCTAAGAAGTTTGGATTTGGAGTTCATTTATGAACTAGGTCCCATCAGACATCCAGACATTCTAAGACAGGTATTGCTCATTTCGGGAGATGGCTTTCTCCACGAACTTGAGATATAGAGAGATATAGAAAGAAACATCAAGGCGGATCCACTCACTGAGGCTATTCCTCGAACACAATAGTTTCGCAAACGGGTTTTGTGAGACTGACTAGTAGAGGGGTTGGGTGTTTGGTATCACACGGGCTGTGAGTATGCGACATCACAATAATTAGCCTTGAGTGCAAGTGGGAGATTGTTGGAGATAGTGCCCTCAGAGTCAATTATTGGATCACAGGTGCGTGATTGCAATGATTGAGGGAGGACCTATCCCGGTAGGACAGTCTTACTCGAGATGATAGTATGCTATCTGGTTTATCTTTATCATCGTGTACTGCTTTAGGTGACCTGACAAGTCGCTATTACACGTTGATAGAGCCCCTAGGATTCTTGCTTGACTGCCAGCAGTAAGAGGGCGATCATATACGTGGGAGCTGGTAGTCTATAAGCACATCCTAAAAAGGTCCCTAGTCGTGGGAGTTTCGAGACAGGGCATCGATTCTCCAGAGTAGACTAGTGTATACTGTCGAGACCCCGACGAGGGGCGGTGGCCGGTCTCACAAGCCACTGGTGTCAGTTGGTTCACCTAAGATGTATACAGGTGCTCATTGGGTTATGAGTTCACCGGACAGGACTCGCCGGGAACATGCTAGTTGGTCTTATACCTGACGTCAGATAGCAGTTCTCTGGTGACATGTGTACAGGTTAGTTCATCGACCTGAGGATCGTCATTTGTCTCGTGTGAGTTCCCACTGTGCTTTGATTACTACCCTACCACGCTCAAAGGAGACGTGCAAACAGGTTTTAGTTGGGTACAGTCCCGAGCCACATGGAGGCAGTGAGCGTATCTTCAGGGGTTCGTCTCTCCCGGTATTGGGGGTGAGGTCGCGCTGTGTCTAGGAGAGCCATTACACGAAGCCCTCGGCCGAGGCAAGAGATTTACTGGTAGGTATTCCAGTAGTATCTCAGGGTGTTCTGGGCTACACTCCGACACGACTTGTACCGCTTTTGGGGGTCTGACTTTTACCAACCCCCTAGGCCCGCCATGCGATGCTCATAGACGAACGGACCGGACTGTACGGATATTGTCACTGACAGGCTCAGTAAGGTGTCAGGATGAGTTCGCTCATCGACGTCCCTTTTGGTCAATAGCTGGTGGCCCGTCACGTATGGCTAATACCTCTGACGTGCTAGTGGTTAAATCCACAGCCATAGTATTGACGAGTCTTTAGAGTCCACCACACACTCAGTTACTCAAGTTTCGGGCGAAACGCTGTAGAGGCCGTATGGAGATATGGCAGGGTTCGATCAGATACGTGCGGTATTGCACGGATCGTGATCGGACGGTTTTTACTAGCCGGCTTTGGTTTAAGCCGGATCCTAGTATTTGACAGTGTAGATTTTGTCTCGTTGCATTTGTATTTAGTGGGAATACAAATGCAGGCATGTATATGCAGTAGCGGTGTTTTCCTGTAATTTATTACGGGATCAGTTTTCTGAAGTTGCCAGTTTGCATTCCGTTCCGGACGGTTTTTCTTTGTTTCTTCACGGCCGGACTTTCCGATGGAGGGGGGTTATTTGCAAGTGTGCAAATAACATTTTGTGGAGGGTTTATTTATGAAATGGGAGATTATGATAGCATCATTTGATACCATTCTTTTCTATCATCATTTTCTTGCTTTATGTTGATTTGAATTGATTTGATATTGTTATGATGGTCTTTGGATGTGGTCACCTCTTTGATCTCCTACACTCACCTCCCTTGATGTTGTTGTTCATTCCTCCACCGTTTTCTCATTTTAGAGGAGGGGCCGGCCACATTTTTAGAGGGGAGAGAATGAGAGGTTCATTTTATATGTATGGCATATTTCTTTCATCTCATTCTTTCAAGAAAATGATAGCTCCATTTTTCCAAAGTTCATTTTCTTCCTACACCTCCACATCCATGGCAACTTCACAAACCCCATAGAGACAAGCCTTTACACTACAACCTACAGTACCCTTGGACGCGTCGGCTAGCCAACTTCGCGCCCGAGTTGCCTCGGTCCAGAGGTGCGAGCCCGTAAAAGATGCAGACGATGTGGTGCCCTTCCGGCAAGCAGGCGACGACCGGAGTTTCCGCGGGAGATCGGAACGACGACGAGAAGACCGGAGGACTCGGATCACTCGGTATATCTCTTCCCCATCTCTTGTTTGCTAGCATTAGGTTAATGGTTACGATCCGGGTATATTGTCCACGGTAGCGCCAGTTTAAAGTTAAGAAAAATTTTGATTCCGCATTTTGGCCTCGGAAAGACGGCCGGGGCGCTGCCGTGGCGCAACAGATGCGTCTGCCCTTCTCATCCGAGGTTTGTATGGTGCTCCATTATTTCCGTCTTGCCCCGGACCAGCTAGCGCCTGTTTATTCAAAAATATTGCATATTCGATTGAACATTTTCCTTACTTTGTTAAGTACTTAAAGGTGTTTATTGTAAATATAGAACATATGTGGGTTTATCTATAAAATATTCATTATCATATGTTTCTACATTATAATTAATATTATGAAGGAAAATATATGCATATAATATTTATATGATATTTTGGTAATTGTAATATGCATATCATATCAAATATCTCTAATCAATATTCTTATAGATTTAATATCATATAAAATGGTTAGGATAATATCTCAAATATAACAAATAT
This sequence comes from Agapanthus africanus, assembly GCA_030015575.1. Classification (NCBI taxonomy): domain Eukaryota; kingdom Viridiplantae; phylum Streptophyta; class Magnoliopsida; order Asparagales; family Amaryllidaceae; genus Agapanthus; species Agapanthus africanus. The sequence continues at coordinate 432,037,696 of JASDDO010000026.1, forward strand.
TACTAATACTATAAAGTGAGTTATTGTGCAGATATTAGCTCAGGTCTGGAGATCGAGAGATCTGAGATGTCGTGAATAAAATTTGCCGATAAAGTTGAATCAAATTATAAAATTATAAACGGCAGAGACTCAAAGGAAAATTTGAAGAATCAAGACATCACAATGATCTCCAAGTGTCAACACCAAACGGCAAAAGAATTTTGAAGCCCTGATCTCATCAAATAGCCACCCAACCGCGGCCAAACCCCATAATATGCGGCAGATCCGCGGCCTCCTTATGGCCGTAGGATTTAGGATTTTTTAGGTGTGATCACAACAGCAAATCATCACACATAGGATCTAGGGTTTCTAATTTCTGTGGCTATAAATAGAACCGAGAGCTTCATATGAAAAATCATCACCAAATAGATCACCGACAAGATCAAGAGATCCAAGATGATCCACGAATCGATGTGAACAATCAACTAAACATCTATGTCCCAACGGGATACGATCAAGAGCAAATAGGCTTCTTTGTATTCTACTCTCAAAAAGGATTTGTAAATGATAAGTTGATTAATAAAGGTAGATCATTAGTTTAATTATTTCTTATTTACTTTCTGTATTTAATTTCTGCATTACTTTCTGCATTTACATTATGATATCTTTCTTCATCCTTTCTTCTCCAACCATGCGTGAGTAATTCATAGCTTGTTAGGGTTTGTAGGCTGGAGTAGATAAATGGATGATAAAATATTTTAACTTCTTTTATACATTTTAAAGTTTATAAACTTTAGTAAAATAAATGTTAACATCCTTATCGGGCGCGCTACCAATTTATTGATAGTCTCGACCACGATTTGAGATTAGATTAACACTCGTTTTGTTAGGGGCTAGACATGAATAGAGATCAATGCAAGGACAAGAGTTAGGAGTGGGGAAACCCTAGTTTCTTCCAAAAGAACCCTAATCTACATTCATCACTATCGATCTTGTTTTAAATCTATTAAAAGATAAAAAGAGTCGTTTTCAATTAGTCATCCATTACTACTAAGTCCTATGAACCCTACAAACCTCTTCTTTATAAATTCTACATCCGTATTAAAATAGATCTACAACCAATCACCCTTCTTCAATCAACCTATCTAAAATAAGAAAAAGGTTCACGTTTCCCTGCGGACGATCTGTACTCATCACGGCTAGCTACTAGCAACACCGTCTTGATTGCGGTTATTTACAATACACTTTAAAACAGATCAATCAAATGGCGCCGTTGTCGGGGATTGAAACCGGGTCACCTACGTGATAGGCAGGAATACTCACCACTATACTACAATGAAATTATCAACACGGGAATACTCACTACTATTCCACAATCAAATGGAGCCGATGCCGGGGAGACGGTCGTAATTTTTTTCTTGCTATTCGGGTTGAATTCTTCTAAAATCCAGCCACCATATTATCAAAAAGAACTAAAACTGCATATTGTATATTTAACAATTATTGTGTGAATTTTGCAAGGGAATCTAGAGTCACAGGAATGAGAAATTAGAGATTCAGAGATTTTCATCGAAGTCTAGAGGAGCAAAGGGGTGCACTGATGAAAAAGAAAAAGAAGATCACGTCAAAGTGCGGCGGAACTGCGGCAGCTTTGTAGAGTTGGGATCCTAAAATTTTCAGGTATCTTTCTCTGATTCTTCTCTCTCCTCTAAAATCCAATAATCTGATATTTTCTGCATGATTCTTTGCAAATATCGCCGCTCAAAAATCTTTTGCGTGTTTTCATATTGGTTTATTTGTGCATATTTTAACCGGAATTTAAAGGGAAATAACCCAAATTCAGATTAGGTGGGGATTTCATCACCCTTCTTAGGCCCCACAAATCACAAAACGAGCATACTTTCACCCTACATTAATTAAAAAAAAATCTAGACCAAGCTACTAAGAACCGTCGCGCTCAATTAGGACAGAGGAGGGTCGTAGGTAATCTATCTCTTATCCGCATCTCTCTTGTGGTGTCTAGGCAAGTGTCACTAAGAAAAGTGGTTACTTAATTAGGCCCACTATTTTCGGTGCTTCGTATAGCGGATACCTCCCACTTACCTGGCCACAAGAGTGATAAAGAGGTGATAGAGGATTGATCATGTGGCTTGTCCTTTGGAAGTCTAGGAGCGGTCTAGTGCTTGACCTAGTTGACCTTAGTTCTAGCTTTAATTGTGCATTTTGTGATTCGCTGAGTCAAGCTTCACGTCTGACACTTTTTCAAAACAAACCTTTAAAAAATCGTTCTCACACACGCTGTCATGTGCGCTAAACCAGCTTAGTGCATGATCGGCTGGACACGAGATTCTAGTGCCTGTCTTGTCCGTGTTTCTGCTATGGACTCCGAAATCGGTACTTCTTCATTTTCTATTTCCCCTCCACCCACCACATCGACCGAGATGGACGATTCTCCATCAGATCTTCACAACACCACCCTGCCACCACCCGTAGGTGCGCAGAATCCACCATTCATCTCTCTTCAAGAAAGATGATACCCGATACGCGGTCACCTTCCTACTGTTCTATCTATTCCACCAGCCAATGGGGATAATTTCGAAATTAAACGCCACTTCATCAACCTGTTGTCCAAATTTCACGGGCTTGAATCCGAAGACACATACGTTTTTATAACCAAATTCTAAAACGTATGTGCAATGATGGGCACTACACAACTTTCTATGATGCTATGAGATTATGTCTTCTCTCTTTTACCTTGTGCGATCTAGGAGAAAAATGGATTTATAATACTGCCGCACACTCTATTACCAAATGGGATGAATTCGTTATAGCATTCCTTAAGAAATTTTATCCAAATCATAAGACCGCCCGTGTTCGAAGCGAGATTAACCAGTTTACCCAACTTCCCAACGAACCATTTTGGAAATGTTTTGAACGGTTTAAAAATCTTCTTGTCCAATGCCCTCATCAGGGAATCAATAGATGGGATCTTTTCCGAATTATATATGAGGGTGTTAATCCATAGACAAAACAGATGCTTGAAACCATTTGTCAAGGCCATTTCATGTCTAAAGACGATAGTGAAGCTTGGTAATTTCTGGAAGATCTCGCCGAAAAAACTTTGTAGTGTGAAAGCGTTAGACCAACATCGTCTAGGGGAGATATGTTAGTGTATATGCCCTAGGGGCCATTATTGTATCATACTAGGTTGTATATTACTTAATGAAAGTTTGGGATATTCACAGTTGTATATAACAGTCTTGCTAAAAATGGTAGTATGCTACAAGGTTTGTGTCTACTTTAATACGTGCATATGTTTCTTGTAACGTATCACTTATACATATTAGTATAGCCCATAAGATCTTTGCTTGACTACCAGCGTCGTGATGGCAGTCACACTAGTAGGGGCTGGGTAGTCTATAAGCAACATCCTATACAGGTCCCTGGTCGTTGGATTATCGAGATAGGGCATCGATATTCCGGAGTAGACTAAGTGTGTACGCTTCTCATCCCAGTTGGGGAGATGGTCTGTCCCACAGCCATCAGTACGTCGTACTAGAGATAGTATACAGGTGCTCGTTAGGTTACGGGTACACCGGACAGGACTCGCAGGGGAACTGATTGGTTGGTATTATACCCATCGTCAGTTGACAGTTCCCAGGTGATATGAGTACAGCATAGTCCGCAGACTTGACACTGCTACTTCGCCTCGAGTGTGTCCCACTGTTCTTAGATTGCTACCCTACCACGGCTCAAAGGAGTCGTGCAAACAGGTAGCAGTTGGGTGCAGTCCCGAGCACTTGGAGGCAGTGGCAGTTAGACAGGATTCGTCTCTCCCGGTATTGGGAGTTGATATCGCGCTGTGTCAGAGAGCCACTACGCAAAGTCCCTGGCCAGGGCAAGTGAGATTTACTGGTAGGTTCCAGTAGTTTCTCAGGGTGTAATGGGCTTCGCTCCGACACGACTTATACAGCTATTAGGGGACTGACGCTTGCCGCCCCCTAGGCTCGATATGCGATAGTCTTAGACCAACAGACCGGACTGTACGGAGATTGTCACATCATACTCAGTAGGAGTTCGGATGGTTTTCCTCATCGGCCTTCTTATCGACATCTACCTGGGGACCGTTACGTACAGCTAGTGCCGCTTGCGGTCTGTGGTTAAACTCACTGCCAGTGTAGTGTCGAGTCTTTAGAGTCCCACACAGAGGATTTCCCTGCTCCAGGCGAAACGATATAGAGGTCGTATGGTTTTACGACAAGGGTTCGAGCGCATACGTGTGTTTACGCACGTACGACGTTCGGACAGTTTTTACTAGTCGGCTTTGGTTTAAGCCAGTTTCTAGTATCAGGTTATTGGATTTATACAGTCTAAAGTTTTTCCGTGTTTTCACGGATTGGAGGGGCATTCTAGAAGCAAGGTGACTTGGGGGCTAAGGTGGCATTTGCATTAATTGGATTAGTGAGTCATATAGTGATTCATGCAATGAGTTAATGATTCATTTAATGATTTATAAGACTCATATGATGAATCACTTAGGGTATTAATGAAACATGATGATAATGCTTTATTTATTATTTACTTAATAATATCATATGTTTCATATATACTAAAATGATTTCATTCATCCAATGTAATTCACTTTCTCACATTCTCTCTCCTCAAGCTCTCATTCTTAAAACCCTAACCCTAACCTGTCATGTGTTGAGATTAAGGGTTAGCTAGACTAATACATCCATAACCTCACTCTATATCCCCTAGGTAGCTTAGATTAGCACTTTGAGCAACCCAGTTATCTCAAGTTAGAGATAAAGCTTGGCGTAGGAGCTCTCGGGTGGATCGTCTTTGACTCGAGGAGGCCGTTGAGGTGCCGATGTTCCAAGGAGCCTACGAGTAGTGGAGGACCGTGATGAAGACCCGAAGGACAAGTAACGTGAGGTATAACTTCGTATCCGAGTAGTTAAACCTTTCGTTGTTTGCTAGTAACGGTTTAGAAACGATTCATGCGCTCAAGTCCGTGTTACGAAGCTTTGATAATCGTTTTTCATATATTCCGCCTCCCCGCGAGTTCGTGGGGTGCGTGACATGGACATAGAAGTGGTATCAGAGCCAACTAAACCATTGCCAGCTTGTTAGCAACTAAATATAAGTTCGATCGACGGAAAACACGAAAACAAAACCCTAACCCCTTTATAGTTTCTGTTAATTTTAAAAGTGTCTGAAAAAATATTTGACATACCTTAAAATTCACAGCAGGGTTTTTTAAGAATACTGGGAAAATACGAGCCAGTAATTCAGCAAAACGGCCGCGGATCCGCGGCAATAGAGTGCTTGTGCCGCGGATCCGCCGCCGAGTCAACGCCGAGTTGACTCGGATTTGCTCAGTAATTCCTTTGTGGTTTTCTGGTTTCCTGTATGTTCTGTTTCTACCCAGGTTGCTTCTTTGCTGGTTTGCTTTTAGGGTAAACACGGAATATGGTAATCGATCGATGTTCTAAGATATTTGCTAATCGGGTTATTATCTGTAATGTTTAATGTGTTCGTAAACCTCCTCTAACTGCTAGTATGTCGGTTGGCAGGGGGTTGCACATTTCTGTAATGTTTATTGTTTGTGTATATGGACTTGATTGGAATGTTGTGATGATTAGCCAGGGTTTGAGATGGGTTTAATATTCATTCATTCGATGTAAATGTAATATGATGTAATATTCTTTTGTGGGGCACATCCAGGTTGCGGTTGTAGCCACCGTTGTATTATTTCTTTTTACTGTTTTTGCTCCTAGGATAGACCCAAGGCGGGGTACACAAACTACCGGGTACTTTGAAGTGTTTAGTGGGTTACTCACTTTGTTGAGGGAGACCACTTCACTTCGGGTACTTGGCGGGTAGTTTGCCGTACCCGTAGGGGTCTAGGGTGGGCTAATGGCTATTCATCACAACTGTGTAATCCGTCTTTTATTGCAGGCTCAAAGCAAATGCGGATTGCTAGTAAATCCAATAAAGTTCATCTGTGATCTGGAATGCTTATTATTGCGTGTGACGAATGTAAAATATCTATATATGATAGCTATTAGACGTCACTTATGTTTTACACTCGCGCTAGCCCAGCCCCCGCTCTGTCGTTAGTTAAGTAACCTAACGGGTGATGACGGGACCCCGTGGCGAATGCAGATGGCATAAGAGGACGTGATATTTTCGTTGTTTTCTACAATGATAGGATAAATGATGGGACGCATTATTATAATGCAAAGAAAATAAACCAAAGTTTAAACGTTGGAACAAATTTAAAAGAAACCACTCGGTTATTTTAAAAGATCAGAATTTTTAATTGCGGAGCTTTTAGCCACTCCTTTTAAAAAGTATCAGGTTCCTTCGATTATATCAAGTTCACTACGTTCACTGTTTTGCCAAAACCATTCGTAGCCCTCCGCCATTTCATATAGATAGTCAATAGTATTCAAGCTGTGTTTGTTGACTAAAGTCAAGGCACAGTGTTTGGTAGCTGTTGGATATTCATATGCAGTATAGATAGATGCGCTGGTTTGGGACAGTCATATTACCTTGTTGACTAAAGTCAAGGGTATGTACGGGTGGGTTCAAATTAACCTGGATAATGACGGGTAGAACTTGACATGTGACTTATGATTTGTTGACTAAAGTCAAAGTCATAAGAGCATGGGGCAAAAATCCATATCGGGAATTTCTAAAGAAACTGAAATTTGCAGAGAGAGCATACCATTTTGGAGTTTGATGAATGTTGGTAGGATACCTTCAACATTATCATACGATGATATTTTGGATCTCGATCCTACTGAGAGTATATACTACTTATCAGGAGATTCGTCACTTAACGATCAATGCTATAAACCAAGTAGGTGCCTAGAAAGGTGTCAGCGGGGTTACGCCCCCAGAGAAAAGAGCTTATTTAATTAAGGAACTTCGCGAAAGCGTTGGAAAACCTCCCTCGAAGTATCGATACTGACCTGGCTAAACGGTTAAGCAAAAATTGTATGGTGAGAATAGTCCTGACTAATTCTTCTTTTATGGTTTGAGGAAGGATTCGAGAAACAGTGGAAGCCATCCTGGTTAGATAAATTAAACCACTCTAAACTTGCAAGAGCATCTGCTAATAGTATTTTCTTCTCTCTCTTAATTGCAGCGACCTTGTGACCACGATTAGGTCACATCTAGATAATAAATTGACTAAATCTTACTTATATGAGTGGCAAAAGTCTGTCCAGATGTCCATTGCCTATGACAAGCTGGACCACCGTATTACTACTCAAGATCCCGCCGTCCCAGGTCCAGTTTCCACTGTCGCAGATATGGATATCCGTCAGACAAGGGAAAAAGATAAAGCGAAAGCTAAGTGCCTCGTGTTAGCTTCAGTTGATGGTGTATATCAGAAGCAGCACGAGAAGATGGACTTAGTTTCCATCTTTCTCCATAACAAAGATTTATATGGAGAGCAATCTCATATCGCAAGATATGAGACCTCGAACGAATTAATTCAAGCGAGGTTGGCTGACGGGTCATCTGTAGTGGACAACGTCCTTACAATGACTAGCTGTATTGATGAGCTCACGGACCTGAAGACCACGTCGGAGAATGGGTCAGATACTGACCTGATTCTACAGTCTCTACCTTCTACCCTAAAGGAAACCAGGGAAGTAGAAGGAAAGAGAAGGGCAAAAGTTTCGGGACTGGATATAGTAAAAGAGGGACGTTCCTATTGTTATGGGATTGGGCATAGGAAGAAAGATTGCAGGGCTTTTGAAGCCAATAACCAGGATACGAAGCATGTTGTGGCTTCGACTTCGAGTGTGTTTGTAATAGAGAACTGTATGTCAGTTAACCCTACTTCCTGGGTATTGGATACCGGGTCAGGAACTCACATCTGTAATTCTTTACAGGCTGTGAGTAACCGTAGGGTTATCAGGATAGGTGATATGACCCTCACAGTTGCTAACGGAATGAGCATGGACGCTGAATCCGTAGAGGAATATTATCTTGGACTGACAACTGGGCAGATATTGATTCTGCGTAACTGTTTTTATGTACCAGGTACAACTTGTAATATCATAACTGTATCCTTACTTTCTAAAGAAGGATATGATTTTACATTCGTAAGTGATGTAGTTCACATCCACCTAAATCGAGTTATGATTGGGTCAGGTACATTAAAAAATGGGATATACGTATTAAATCAAGCTCAGATTTTCAATATCCATAACACACTTACAAGAATGTCTCAAGAAATAAATCAGGGTTTCTTATGGCATTGTAGACTAGGTCACATCAATGAGAGAAGGTTGACTAAGTTACATAGAGAAGGATATTTGAATCTGTTCGAATATCAATCTTATGCTACTTGTGAATCTTATCTCAAAGGAAAGATAACAAAGACCCCGTTCACTGGACACGGAGTAAGAGCAAGCGAGCTCTTGGGACTCGTACACAATGACGTGTGCGGTCCAATGTCTACACATGCACGAAGTGGTTATTCCTACTTCATTACTTTTACGGATGATTTCTCTAGGTATGGATATGTCTTCTTAATGAAGCATAAATCCGAGGCCTTTGAGAAATTCCAAGAATACAAGAATGAAGTGGAAAAACAAATAGGCAAGAGTGTAATGACACTGAGATCTGATCGAGGTGGTGAATACTTAAGTGTCGAGTTCCTGGGTTACTTAAAAGAGAATGGAATTCTCTCTCAGCTTACTCCTCCATACACAGCATAACACAACAGTGTATCGGAAAGGAGGAATCGAACCCTATTGGATATGGTTCGTTCCATAATGAGTAACGCTGAGTTACCGCGATCATTCTAGGGATATGCACTAGAATCAGCTGCATATCTTTTGAACCGAGTTCCAACCAAGACTGTGCCTACCACACCATATCAGATGTGGAGTGGGAAGAAACCCTGTCTTAAGTATATTAAGACATGGGGATGTCCAGCATTTGTAAAGAAGCAGCATGCGGACAAGCTCGAGGCACGCTCAGTACAGTGTAAGTTTGTGGGATATCCAAAGAATTCCATGGGATATTGTTTCTATTACGCAGAGGAACAAAAGGTCTTTGTTTCTCAACATGCCCGCTTCTTGGAAACTGAATTTTTGGAAAATCAGAAGAGTGGGAGCGCAATAGAACTGGAAGAAATTTCAGAGCCACAAGCTATTACTAAAACCTTGGTAGAACAAGAAGGTTCAGGAGAACAGGACATCCCGACGCCACTCCGCAGGAGTAGTAGGCAATCTCATCCGCCCGAGAGATACTACGGTTTTCTCATAGACGGGGATAGAGAGGATTGCACTACTGACTATGATGAGCCTACTAGCTTCCAGCAAGCCATTCAGAGCGGGGACTCAGTAAAATGGCTAGATGCAATGCGGACCGAAATGGAGTTCATGTACACTAACAAAGTATGGACTTTGGACATTGCTCCAGATGGGGTAAAACCCGTAGGATGCAAATGGATTTTCAAAAAGAAGATTGGTGTAGATGGACAGGTTGAAACCTATAAGGCTAGACTTGTTGCAAAAGGTTTCCGTCAAAGACCAGGTTTGGACTATGACGAAACCTTTTCTCCGGTGGCTATGCTTAAATCCATTCGGGTCCTTCTTGCTATTGCTGCCTTCCACGATTATGAAATCTGGCAGATGGACGTAAAGACGGCCTTTCTAAATGGAAATTTGGAAGAAAGTATCTATATGAATCAGCCAGAGGGATTCAATCAGAGTGGGAGAAGCGGTAAAGTATGCAAGTTGCTTAAGTCCATTTATGGACTAAAGCAAGCATCGCGGAGTTGGAACATCTGTTTTGATGATGCTGTCAAAGAATTTGACTTTATCAAAAATCCAGATGAACTTTGCATATACAGTAAGATTGTAGGGAGAGCTGTAGTATTCCTCGTCTTGTACGTGGATGACATTCTCCTAATAGGAAATGATATTCCTATGTTACAGTCAGTCAAAAGATTCTTGTCACATAAATTCTCCATGAAAGACCTGGGTGATGCCACCTACATTCTGGGGATCCAGATCTATCGTGATAGATCAAAGAGGATGTTGGGACTTTTTGTAACGTCTTCAAAATAATAAAATATGATTTTTGGGAAATTTAATAATTTAATATTATTTTAATTAATATTTTAATATTCTGGTATAATTAAATACAGATAAATGGGGAAAAATTATGGAAAATTCTAAAATAAGGTATTTTAAGGAATTGCCTCGTTTTCTGTGCATGCCCCCATTTCCTCTAGTTTTGACCCTGAGTATGTCTAGTTTTGACTGATTCCATCTAGGGTGAAATCTGGGTTGGTTTTCCTATGTTGGTGTATAATTTGGGACTTATTTTAGCATGGATTTTGGTATTTGGTGATTCATTCCTATCGGGTGGCGTTTGGACGTCAACGACAAGTGGATTTTGATTGTGTTTACATGCGAGTCGATAGGTTTTTACCTATGCGGGTAGCGTGTGCTATTTTGGTTTCCGATGTGATTTTCATGTGCTTTAGCATTGTGATATACTTGTAGGTACCCCGCGTGATGTTGAGGCAAAGGAGGTGAAGATAGCGACATCGGCTTTGGCACACGAGAAGCAATGTGAGTAGATTTATATCTACGGGGAGAAGTCGGGTAGATGGCGTATAGCACCCCCGCAGTCCGTGGTGATGTATACGAATACGTATACACACGAATATTTATTATGTGTTGTTTAGGGTTATTGATGGTAATAATGATATTTTGATGATAAGAATATATTGGTTTAGTATAGTGCGAACCCTAGAGTAGTGGTTGCACTCACACATACATTTACACACATACTTGCATTCATTCTTTCATTTATTAGAGTGCATATGATGGTGCGTATATCTACACATGGGTATGGGACTATGTGTTTATATACGGGATTTGAGGATGATACGTGGTTTGAGATGATACTTGATGTGAGGCCGTGAGATCGGCGATGTGACATAGCTTGTCTTCGAGGTACGATATGATAGTTTTAGCGGGCCTTTGGACATGTGCTTTACCCGCATTCATATTTTTATAGATGGTATCGATTTGTACTAGACTTAGAGTAGTACCCCAGATTATGCGATCTGATGATAGTGATACCTGATATGTGATGAGGTACTGTGATATTGACCCCTACCCAGCTATTGGGATGCCGTACGACGATCTACCGTACGAGCCGATATTGATGATAGATCCGCACTGATGACTCGAGGATATCTTACGATATGTTATTGAGGCGGGATCACCGACTATCATATCTATATATATTGACTCAGATTAGGTGGTTTCTTACCCCTCCTGTCTAGATTACTTAGTAGACATTAGACTGGACCGAGTCATACCTATTTCAAACTAACGAATCGGGGATATTTTAAAGATAGGTAGAAGGGTCATACGGATATTTTCAAATGATGTATCTTTTCTTAAAACACCGTAGCCCTTGTTTTTCCAAAAGCCCTGATTCGTCTTATTTCAAATGGCACCCCTGCATGACTTGTACAGATTGGTGTAGATTCTTTACTTTTGCGTTGATTATTCGATTCCGCATATTCATGCTATTTGCATTGCATCGCTTGTACTGTGGTTATATTTCAGTCATGCTGCTAGGACACCAGCACCATTATCGATGATGCATATGTTCCACGTACACTTGTTGCCGGCTCACACACTCATCATCGATAATTGCCATGTCACTACACTGTAGTAATATTGCATTCAGTATATGATCCTTGCATGACATGATGATATGCATACCTTCCTTTACATGTCGCATACTTCATGCTTTTGATTATACGCATTGAGATATGTTGTTTCTATGATATTTCTGGATTTGGGAACCGAGAGTGTTTCAAAAGAGAATATGTCATTGCTTTAAAAACCCGGTTACCCTTGATATGATATTTCAGTGCGTCCACCATGTGTTTTCTCGGTGCTGAGAGCGACATGTGAAACCCGAATCGAGGAGTGGATGAGCCGATTGCGGGTACATGGTGGACCCGGTATGGTTCCCCTCGGCAAGATGATCGATGAGCTTTGCCGATTGAGCCTGGAGGCGGGCAAGTACCTACCGGTGATTGGTTGGACCTGGCGGTTATCCGGAGGATACTGACCAGAGTCGATGGATAGATTTGGGCGTCCTGCCGGGGCCGAGGGCCGATACCGCAGACAGAGCCCGCGGGCCGATCCGGACTGACGGAGCCCGATATATGAGGATTTACGTGCCGATGCTAGGCACAGTTTTCATGATGTTTTCGAGTGCCGATGCTGGGCACTCCGGTTCCATGATTTTGACGTGTCGCGAGGGACACGGGTGGGTTATATCCTCATATTTCCATGCACAGGTTTCATGATATTTACTTGCATGATGGTTATTGTCATTGGGTGACGAGTGGACGGGATCCACGTTTGTGCAGATTTGATTTCATTGATCATACCTCATATTCATGACATGCTATTACCTGAGGCACTAGCACGAGCACATGGCATTACATTCATGTAGAGATTACATTGCCAGTTTAGCATGCTTCAGCTTTATTCATATTGAGGTTTATTTATATCTGATCGTATTGACCTAGGATGGGTCATGCATTCGATCTCTGCTTGTAGATATTTTCTATTCACGAGTTGGCAACTCACCCCCGTTGTGCTCCAGTCCTTGCAGGTTTTTGCCGTACAGATTCCATAGCGGCATTTCTGGCACACTGCTTCCTTATGGGTGACTTGCTTGGATAGGTGGGTTCTTTTGTATCAGAACCGCCATTGTTCATGTATCATTTATTGTATCTAGAATTTCCATCAACCAAAACTTGTATATTGTTTCAGACTTAGAAAACAGTGTTGTTTTATTTCGACCTTAGAGTCGCGCTAGTAGTATTACGGTTTTCTGGCTGTTTGAGTTTCTTTTTTTTTGGGTTTTGATCCTCGCCCTTTGGCGTTGTATATTATTATTGCTTGCGTGGTTGTGACCGTCGATGGACGAAGAGCTAGCTCCCGCTTGGGGATGCCTTTTATCATTTCATATATATTATTCTTGTTGTATCCCGTTCGGGGCCAGTTTTTACAAAGGAAACTCTGCCGAAATTTTCAGGAAAGGTTACACATTTTAAAAAATGCATATTCGGCTTAGTTATTTAAAAACTTTGATTTCCAAACATGATTTCCTTACTTTTCAAAAACAGTTTTCCTTATTTACTCTTAAAATGGTTTTAGATTGCTGGGCTTTTGGCTTACTTGGATCAGATGGGGTCCTATAGACTTCATATGGTTCAAGGGCCAGTCACATGCTCTTTCGGGTCGTGACAAAGTTGGTATCAGAGCGCTAGGTTGACCTTGGTTCGAGTCTAAGTTTGACTATGTGGAGCCTAGGGCGTTATCTATATAAGGAACTTAGGCTTGACCTTACGGAACTTAGACTTGGTCGAGGGGGTATTAGACCCGAACTTTCGTCGTGTAGGATGACCCTTGGTTGATGGAATAGGTGACTAAAGTAGAGTGACGTACCGTGGGTATGTTCCGCGGCATACTTACGACACGCCACTCCGCTTAAGAAACCTTAGGTTGTACATTTCCTTGCATTGTGTCATATTCCTTCCTATGATCTATCTTCATCGATACTGGTTATGGTTTTGCTGCCGCGATTGCACGGGCAGAGTGAGCTACGGCTCGAGTTGTCAGCATGAGCTCGTCGGGGACGAGGGCTGACCGGGGCGTGATTCCAGAGACATACGGTTGCATTGAGGCTTCGTATTTTGTGTTTCCGCACTATGGGCGTTTGACAGATCGCTGCTGTGAGATTTCTAGGATGTACCGGACGGTACCAGAGGATTGAGCCACTGATAGAGGCCAGCCAGGATGTGATGACCGTTGATGTATCGCTTATTCATGATGGTTGAGGCGCTGCTTAGCGTACCGACGAATGAGCCAGTTGTTGCTGCGAGTGATGAGATATCGCTCAGATGATTGGAGCTACTGCAGCATGAGCATATTCTTAGAGATGTGATAGTGAGTCGCTAGTCACCGAGGATTAATGACTAGGACATGTGGTTCGTTCGCTTACCCCGATGCGAGGTCATCAGATAGATTGATTCCAGCTAGAGGCGACTTCACGCAGATTCGTTGAGAGTCGATTGAGACGATCGAAGGTCAGGAACCCATTTTCCAAGTTTAAAGTATACGGAAAGACATGCAGTTGATTCTATGGACCCTCTAGAAGAATGAAACCCTAACTCGACTTAATGACCGTGTGAAAGCCTTTGAACCTTAGGGTTTGCGGCAGTTCCTCGGCGTCATTAGTGAGGCTTGGGTTTGCCCTTCTACGGCTGGACCACCGACGCTGTGGCATGTACTCGATACTATTAAACTGTACCCGAGATGTTGAGCTCTTGGGGGATTGTGAGGTTCTGACGAGTCGATCGGATGATTCGACATCATTCGGATATCATGTGATAGGACACTGCTTAGGAGACTCCAGATACGAGCATAGCCGTCGGAGCGCGGTCTGTGTAGCCATGATGAGATGAGTCCGAACCAGTCGATATTGGAGCAAGGTGGAGTAAAGAGTTCGCACGAGATTTCGAAGAGATGACGTTCCACTCCGCTGACATCAGAGATGTGACATGCACGTTGAGGACGTGTTCGGCTAGATATCTTCTACTGAGTGATGAAGATACTGAGTTCGTGATTTCGAGTCCGTGTTAGAGACTTCGGGTGGACCGTAGCCGAGGACATTGCAGTGTGCAGATAAAGACGCGATGTCGAATGGTCGATGATACAGACAAGCGGGACGAGAAGTTCGTGCGAGAGGCAGGAGAGCTGTCACTACACCCCGTTAAGATTAAAGGCTGGACATGCATACAGAGGCGCAGAGATGCGACCAGCTTCCGAGGAGATGTTGTACTAAGGACGCAGAGGTCTAGAGAGCGAGAAAAGATTTCGCCAGAGTACCAGCCTCCTTACAGTTTGGCTTAGGCAAGATCAGAAGAGACCTTGAGTAGGATTCCTTCCAGTACACTGCTGCAATAAGTGTTGCACCCAGGATCGGATGTGTGATATGCATTCAGAGGACCCGAGGTCGGCGCCAGAGATGTGCTGCTTTACGAGCGGTCGTGAGGATTGACCGAGAGATGACCAGGGAAGTGCAAGAACGGAATCGTTCCTGTCAGCACACCTGACCGGGCCGATGAGCCGATGGATTGCGAGTTGGTAATCTACAGGAAAGATCAGGAACTAGAGGCAGAGGACGCCAGCCGCGAGCAAGAGGCAAGTAGATATCTTGCGCCGCTCGCATCGGATGTACCGGTACCTTCTCGACCCTGAAGGAGGGTATACCGACGACGGTAATTATGATTTGTGATTTTGTGATTTGATTATCACGTATCCGTTGCTTTGGATTTCGGTATTTTGGGCGATCTATTCGCATGATTTAGTCTTGATGACTGAGTTTCATGATATTTGATTTTGTGCACCATGGTTGCACCTACTGGGTATTTATACCTTGTACATAGTTATTACTCTTGAGCTGTTGATTGCGATTTCATGCCTATTTTATGCTGGTGATTTGATTTACGCTTCCAGCAGAGTTTCATGTAATTTTAGTGTTTTGATTTTGCACTCGGTATAGCTTATATGTGCCTGTAGTGCATCGATATGTGTTTTGTGCCCGCAGCTGCACACGTTTAGATTTTCTTCATATCTGGATACACTTGGTGTTGCTGCTTACGTATTTGAGTTATTGCTTGGTATTTGTGCATGGGATGCACCAGTTATATACTTCGTGCATTTGTCGCACCAGTTTTATGTTTCTTGCGTTTATCGCATCAGATTTATATTTCGTGCCTTTGTTGCACCGGATTTATATTTTGTGCATTACGATTGCACCTGACTTCGATTTGATGCCTTTCGGTATGTCGATTTTGATTGTGATATTGATGTGGATTCTTGCACTCCGTGCTTTTGACTGGACTTACGCATATTCGACATTGCTATTGGATTTTGTGATTCCGTGCATATTGAGTGCGCAGGGTCTAGATTTTCATTCGTGCATGATGGATGCACCGATTTGGATTTTCGCGCATGTTGGGCGCATGTTTTGAGATACGATTTTGGGGCACACCAGATGCACTAAATCGAGATTCTTCGTGCATGTCAGATGCACCTGTTTTGGCTGTCAGGCACACATGTTGCCTATGACAGATGCTTCGTGCACACCCGTTGCACCTAGATGTTGTTTTGTGCACATGTTTAGCGCATATATGGATTTTGATTTCCGTGCGCGTCAGACGCACAGGGTGGTGTTATGTGCATTTTTGGAATTTATTCCTTTTGGAGCAGTACATTTTTATGATGTGGGATATTTGCTTTCATACTGAGCAGGACTAGTCAGTGGACAGTGCCGGGATATATTTTGCATGCATCGATAGTTATCGAAGGGATTTCCGAAAAGCGAGCTATAGTCTCAGTATATACCTACGTGTCCGATATGACACAAAACGTTTTAAAAACAAGGAAACCCTTCTGATTATTTTCAAAATGGTGGAACGTGCTTATTAAACAAAGGATATATATACACATATATAGTTATTTTCTTATGAGAAACGTCCGCCACTGTGCAGTGTTACGCGCATCGCACAGCGACTTAAAAAGATTTGGCATACAGTTGCATCAGCTAATTACATGTATAGATTGGGTGTCTACATGTATAGTCTCGGTCCATATCATATTGATTTTGTATTGGATTTGACATTGTGTCGTTACCATGACTCCGATGATTACGGATGCTTGATGGAGTGTTGATTTTGAGTTATCTACTCAGTACTCATGCGCATGCATTGCGCTATGATGTTTTATGTATAGATGATTTCGGAGCCCCGATGACTTGGAATTTGTATTGAAATATTTTAGTATTTGGGGGTTTAAATTTAAATTCGGGGACCGAA
This sequence comes from Agapanthus africanus, assembly GCA_030015575.1. Classification (NCBI taxonomy): domain Eukaryota; kingdom Viridiplantae; phylum Streptophyta; class Magnoliopsida; order Asparagales; family Amaryllidaceae; genus Agapanthus; species Agapanthus africanus. The sequence continues at coordinate 432,054,638 of JASDDO010000026.1, forward strand.
TTTCTTTAAGGGGGGTAGATTGTAACGTCTTCAAAATAATAAAATATGATTTTTGGGAAATTTTATAATTTAATATTATTTTAGTGAATATTTTAATATTCTGGTACAATTAAATACAGATAAATGGGGAAAAATTATGGAAAATTCTAAAATAAGGTATTTTAAGGAATTGCCTCGTTTTCTGTGCATGCCCCCATTTCCTCTAGTTTTGACCCTGAGTATGTCTAGTTTTGGCTGATTCCATCTAGGGTGAAATCTGGGTTGGTTTTCCTATGTTGGTGTATAATTTGGGACTTATTTTAGCATGGATTTTGGTATTTGGTGATTCATTCCTGTCGGGTGGCGTTTGGACGTCAACGACAAGTGGATTTTGATTGTGTTTACATGCGAGTCGATAGGTTTTTACCTATGCGGGTAGCGTGTGCTATTTTGGTTTCCGATGTGATTTTCATGTGCTTTAGCATTATGATATACTTGTAGGTACCCCACGTGATGTTGAGGCAAAGGAGGTGAAGATCGCGACATCGGCTTTGGCACACGAGAAGCAATGTGAGTAGATTTATATCTACGGGGAGAAGTCGGGTGGATGGCGTATAGCACCCCCGCAGTCCGTGGTGATGTATACGAATACGTATACACACGAATATTTATTATGTGTTGTTTAGGGTTATTGATGGTAATAATGATATTTTGATGATAAGAATATATTGGTTTAGTATAGTGCGAACCCTAGAGTAGTGGTTGCACTCACACATACATTTACACACATACTTGCATTCATTCTTTCATTTATTAGAGTGCATATGATGGTGCGTATATCTACACATGGGTATGGGACTATGTGTTTATATACGGGATCTGAGGATGATACGTGGTTTGAGATGATACTTGATGTGAGGCCGTGAGATCGACGATGTGACATAGCTTGTCTTCGAGGTGCGATATGATAGTTTTAGCGGGCCTTTGGACATGTGCTTTACCCGCATTCATATTTTTATAGATGGTATCGATTTGTACTAGACTTAGAGTAGTACCCCAGTTTATGCGATCTGATGATAGTGATACCTGATATGTGATGAGGTACTGTGATATTGACCCCTACCCAGCTATTGGGATGCCGTACGACGATCTACCGTACGAGCCGATATTGATGATAGATCCGCACTGATGACTCGAGGATATCTTACGATATGTTATTGAGGCAGGATCACCGACTATCATATCTATATATATTGACTCAGATTAGGTGGTTTCTTACCCCTCCTGTCTAGATTACTTAGTAGACATTAGACTGGACCGAGTCATACCTATTTCAAACTAACGAATCGGGGATATTTTAAAGATAGGCAGAAGGGTCATACGGATATTTTCAAATGATGTATCTTTTCTTAAAACACCGTAGCCCTTGTTTTTCCAAAAGCCCTGATTCGTCTTATTTCAAATGGCACCCCTGCATGACTTGTACAGATTGTTGTAGATTCTTTACTTTTGCGTTGATTATTCGATTCCGCATATTCATGCTATTTGCATTGCATCGCTTGTACTGTGGTTATATTTCAGTCATGCTGCTAGGACACCAGCACCATTATCGATGATGCATATGTTCCACGTACACTTGTTGCCGGCTCACACACTCATCATCGATAATTGCCATGTCACTACACTGTAGTACTATTGCATTCAGTATATGATCCTTGCATGACATGATGATATGCATACCTTCCTTTACATGTCGCATACTTCATGCTTTTGATTATACGCATTGAGATATGTTGTTTCTATGATATTTCTGGATTTGGGAACCGAGAGTGTTTCAAAAGAGAATATGTCATTGCTTTAAAAACCCGGTTACCCTTGATATGATATTTCAGTGCGTCCACCATGTGTTTTCTCGGTGCTGAGAGCAACATGTGAAACCCGAATCGAGGAGTGGATGAGCCGATTGCGGGTACATGGTGGACCCGGTATGGTTCCTCTCGGCAAGATGATCGATGAGCTTTGCCGATTGAGCCTGGAGGCGGGAAAGTACCTACCGGTGATTGGTTGGACCTGGCGGTTATCCAGAGGATACTGACCAGAGTCGATGGATAGATTTGGGCATCCTGCCGGGGCCGAGGGCCGATACCGCAGACAGAGCCCGCGGGCCGATCCGGACTGACGGAGCCCGATATATGAGGATTTACGTGCCGATGCTGGGCACAGTTTTCATGATGTTTTCGAGTGCCGATGCTGGGCACTCCGGTTCCATGATTTTGACGTGTCGCGAGGGACACGGGTGGGTTATATCCTCATATTTCCATGCACAGGTTTCATGATATTTACTTGCATGATGGTTATTGTCATTGGGTGACGAGTGGACGGGATCCACGTGTGTGCAGATTTGATTACATTGATCATACCTCATATTCATGACATGCTATTACCTGAGGCACTAGCACGAGCACTTGGCATTACATTCATGTAGAGATTACATTGCCAGTTTAGCATGCTTCAGCTTTATTCATATTGAGGTTTATTTATATCTGATCGTATTGACCTAGGATGGGTCATGCATTCGATCTCTGCTTGTAGATATTTTCTATTCACGAGTTGGCAACTCACCCCCGTTGTGCTCCAATCCTTGCAGGTTTTTGCCGTACAGATTCCATAGCGGCATTTCTGGCACACTGCTTCCTTATGGGTGACTTGCTTGGATAGGTGGGTTCTTTTGTATCAGAACCGCCATTGTTCATGTATCATTTATTGTATCTAGAATTTCCATCAACCAAAACTTGTATATTGTTTCAGACTTAGAAAACAGTGTTGTTTTATTTCGACCTTAGAGTCGCGCTAGTAGTATTACGGTTTTCTGGCTGTTTGAGTTTCTTTTTTTTTGGGTTTTGATCCTCGCCCTTTGGCGTTGTATATTATTATTGCTTGCGTGGTTGTGACCGTCGATGGACGAAGAGCTAGCTCCCGCTTGGGGATGCCTTTTATCATTTTATATATATTATTCTTGTTGTACCCCGTTCGGGGCCAGTTTTTACAAAGGAAACTCTGCCGAAATTTTCAGGAAAGGTTACACATTTTAAAAAATGCATATTCGGCTTAGTTATTTAAAAACTTTGATTTCCAAACATGATTTCCTTACTTTTCAAAAACAGTTTTCCTTATTTACTCTTAAAATGGTTTTAGATTGCTGGGCTTTTGGCTTACTTGGATCAGATGGGGTCCTATAGACTTCATATGGTTCAAGGGCCAGTCACGTGCTCTTTCGGGTCGTGACACTTTTGCAGTCTAGGTACATAGACACCATAGTGAAGAGATTCAGTATGGATGATTCTAAACACGGTAATCTACCGGCTTGTCACGGAATCACCCTCTCCAAAGAGATGTCTCCCAAGACTGATTTGGAAAGGGATCGCATGTCGATTATACCCTACGCTTCTGCGGTAGGCTCTATAATGTATGCGATGTTATGTACCAGACCAGATGTAGCATACGCATTGAGCGTTGTAAGAAGGTATCAGGCAAACCCAGGGGAGAATCACTGGAGAACAGTAAAGAACATTCTCAAGTACCTGAGGACTAAGGAGATGTTCTTGGTATATGGCGGAAAAGACCTCCAGATGGAGGCCTTTGCCGACTCTGGCTTCCAGAGTGACAAAGATGACTCCAAATCCATGTCGGGTTATGTCTTTGCCCTCAATAGAGGGGCGGTCTGTTGGAAGAGTTCCAAACAGGAGACCGTTGCTGACTCAACGATGGAAGCAGAGTACATAGCTGCTTGCGATGCAGCAAAATGAGCAGTCTGGATGAAGAAGTTCCTCACAGAACTTCAGGTGGTTCCTACCAGTGTTGATCCAATACCTTTGTATTGTGACAACAACGGCGCTATAGCTTTAGCGAAGGAACCCAGGTCCCATCAGAAGTCCAGACACATCTTAAGGCGGTATCACCTGATCAGGGAGATCGTAGATCACCGGGAGATTGAGGTAAAGAGAGTAGAGACGGAGAATAACATTGCTGATCCATTCACAAAGGCCCTTCCTCAGACGCAGTTCGAGAGGCTATTCGAGATGATAGGTCTACGATATGCCAGCTCATGGCCCTAGTGTAAGTGGGAGATTGTTAGTGTATATATCCTAGGAGCCATTATTGTATCATACTAGGTTGTATATTACTTAATGGAAGCATGGGATATTCACAGTTGTATATAACAGTCTTGCTAAAAATGGTAGTATGCTACTTGGTTTGTGTCTACTTTAATATGTGCATATGTTTCTTGTAACGTATCACTTATACATATTAGTAGAGCCCATAAGATCTTTGCTTGACTACCAGCGTCGTGATGGCAGTCACACTAGTAGGGGCTGGGTAGTCTGTAAGCAACATCCTATACAGGTACCTGGTCCTTGGATTATCGAGATAGGGCATCGATATTCCAGAATAGACTAAGTGTGTACGCTTCTCATCCCAGTTAGGGAGATGGTCTGTCCCACAGCCATCAGTACGTCGTACTGGAGATAGTATACAGGTGCTCGTTAGGTTACGGGTACACCGGACAGGACACGCAGGGGAACTGATTGGTTGGTATTATACCCATCGTCAGTTAACAGTTCCCAGGTGACATGAGTACAGTATAGTCCGCAGACTTGACACTGCTACTTCGCCTCGAGTGTGTCCCACTGTTCTTAGATTGCTACCCTACCACGGCTCAAAGGAGTCATGCAAACAGGTAGCAGTTGGGTGCAGTCCCGAGCACTTGGAGGCAGTGGCAGTTAGACAGGATTCGTCTCTCCCGGTATTGGGAGTTGATATCGCGCTGTGTCAGAGAGCCATTATGCAAAGTCCCTGGCTAGGGAAAGCGAGATTTACTGGTAGGTTCCAGTAGTTTCTCACGGTGTAATGGGCTTCGCTCCGACATGACTTATACAGCTATTAGGGGACTGACGCTTGCCGCCCCCTAGACTCGATATACGATAGTCTTAGACGAACAGACCGGTCTGTACGGAGATTGTCACATCAGGCTCAGTAGGAGTTCGGATGGTTTTCCTCATCGGCCTTCTTATCGACAACTACATGGGGACCGTTACGTACAGCTAGTGCCGCTTGCGGTCTGTGGTTAAACTCACTTCCAGCGTAGTGTCGAGTCTTTAGAGTCCCACACAGAGGGTTTCCCTGCTCCAAGAGAAACGATATAGAGGTCATATGGTTTTACGACAAGGGTTCGGACGCATACGTGTGTTTACGCACGTACGACGTTCGGACAGTTTTTACTAGTCGGCTTTGGTTTAAGCCAGTTTCTAGTATCAGGTTATTGGATTTATACAGTCTAAAGTTTTTCCGTGTTTTCATGGATTGGAGGGGCGTTCTCGTAATTTTCCGGGAAGCTTCTAGAAGCATGGTGACTTGGGGGCTAAGGTGGCATTTGCATTAATTGAATTAGTGAGTCATATAGTGATTCATGCAATGAGTTAATGATTCATTTAATGATTTATATGACTCATATGATGAATCACTTAGGGTATTAATGAAACATGATGATAATGCTTTATTTATTATTTACTTAATAATATCATATGTTTCATATATACTAAAATGATTTCATTCATCCAAAGTAATTCTCTTTCTCACCTTCTCTCTCCTCAAGCTCTCATTCTTGAAACCCTAACCCTAACCTCTCATGTGTTGAGATCAAGGGTTAGCTAGACTAATACATCCATAACCTCACTCTATATCCCTTAGGTAACTTAGATTAGCACTTTGAGCAACCTAGTTATCTCAAGTTAGAGATAAAGCTTGGCGTAGGAGCTCTCGGGTGGATCGTCTTTGACTCGAGGAGGTCGTTGAGGTGCCGATGTTCCAAGGAGCCTACGAGGAGTGGAGGACCGAGATGAAGACCCGAAGGACAAGTAACGTGAGGTATAACTTCGTATCCGAGTAGTTAAACCTTTCGTTGTTTGCTAGTAACGGTTTAGAAACGATTCATGCGCTCAAGTCCGTGTTACGAAGCTTTGATAATTGTTTTTCATATATTCCGCCTCCCCGCGAGTTCTTGGGGTGCGTGACATGGACTTACAAGATATCCATCAACTTGATGTTTCCATCGCAGTAAAAGCCGAAATGCCCACGATACAAAGGAAACTCGAAGCTATAGAAACCAAAGTCTATTCAGCCTCCCTAAACCAAGTTACGCTTCCCAAAACCGTTTATGGTTGTTGTTCTGACCCATCACATTTAACGGAAGAATCTCCTATGAATCCTCCGTTTCAAGGTCATGAACAAACTAATGCTACTTTTCAGTAATGACCTAGAAACGATCGTTATTCTTCCACATACAATCAGGGATGGAGGAATCATCCTAATTTTGCTTGGAATCAAAACCAAACTCAAACTCAAAATACGTTCCCAAGCCAAAATAACTATCAAAGACCTCCTCCACGGCAACAGCAACCACCACAACAGAGTCAGCACCCCTTTCAACCACAAACTTTTCAAAATCCGGCCAATAACTCTGCATCTTATAATAAATCTTTCCCAACGGCCGGTGCCGAAAAATCCTCTGCACTCGAACGAAGCTTGGAAATGTTTATTAAATATTCCACATAAACAACAGCTAATTTAATATCTTCTATCCAAATGTTAGTGCAGCACACCGCTTCCCACGGTGAAAACATAAAATCGATAGAAGCGCAACTTGCACAGTTAAATGCTATGATGAGTGAGAGGGAGAAAGGGAAACACCAATCTCAACCTCTACCGAATCCTGGCCACTCACAAAGTCATAATGTGAGTGTCGTAACCACGTTGAGATCGGGAAGAGTGCTGAACAATCAAGTCGGTGAAAAGGTTGATGATGTTGAATCAGATAAAACCCCAATTTCTTCTTCTAACCCTAATTCGTCTAGCCCACCATCTTCTTCTGAGCCCATTTTCCGTTTTCCACTAGGCTCAAACCCTCTGCCCACTCCCTTGAGTCAACCTAAAATGATTCCAACTCCAATTCTGGGATCGATTCCATCCCCACAAACTTCTCCTCCAATGTTGGACCCAACCCTTATTGATAACGCTTCTTATCCCAACAGGTTGAGGGTCAACAAACCTAATGTACAAATGGAGAAGATTGTGGAAATATTTAAGAAAGTTAATATAAATATTCCTCTTCTAGATGCTATTCAACAAGTTTCGTCTTATGCGAAAATCCTTAAGAACTTGTGCACTAGGAAGAGGAAAACTCAAGTGCAAAAAAGCTGTTGTTAACGAGCAATGTGAGCACGGATTTTACCCAACAATTGCCTAAGAAACGTAAGGACCCTGGTTGTCCTACAATATCTATAACTATTGGGGGCAAAAGGATCAATCATGCTCTACTTGACCTAGGCGCTAGTGTTAACTTTCTCACGTATTCTGTCTATGAGCAGCTAGGTATTTGAGAGTTGAAAACTGCACACTGCACTCTCCAGATGGCCAATCGATCTATCACCCAACCTAGGGATGAGCTGTTAGTTATATGTATGCCTTAGAGGCCATTACTATACATGAGATGTATATTGTAGTGGATACTTGGACATATATAGGGAGGACTTTCTTGCTTGACATGATAGTATGCTGTCTGGTTACTCTTTATCATAACATGTACACTGATTGTCTCTCTGTTACATGTTGGTAAAGCCCTTAGGATGTGTACTTGACTACCTGGATTATGATGTGGATCATACTAGTAGGACAAAGGTAGTCGGTAAGTACATCCTTTAATGTCCCTAGTCGTGGGTGTATCGAGACCGGGCATCGATATACCAGAGTAGTCTAGCGTATAGCTTCTCGACCCATGTAGATGGGTGATGGATGATCCCATATCCATTAGTGTTTGACATCAGAGATAGTATACGGGTGCTCAGTGAAAACTGGGTACACTGGACGGACTCGCCGAGAACTCCTAGATGGTATTATACCTCACATTAGATAGCATTTCTCTGGTGACACTGGTACATGTTAATCTGTCAACCTGAGATCGTCATAGAGTCTTATGTGATTCCCACTGTGCTTTGATTTCCACCTTACCACGTTCAAGAGGACGTGCAAAATGGTGGTTTTTGGGTACAGTCCCGAGTCACATGGAGGTAATGAACGATAAGAGGGGATTTCGTTTCTCCCGGTATTGGGGATTGATGTTGCACTGTGCTCGATTGGCTATAACAGGAAAGTCCCTGGCCAGGGCTGTTATGAGATTTACTAGTAAATGTTATCAGTAGTTTCTCGACCTGTTATGAGCCTCACATCAGCACAACTTATCGAGTTATTGGGGTCTGACGTTTACCATCCCCAGACGAAATATACGACATATCTCACGAAGAGACCGGACTGTACGGTAGTGTCACTGATTGGATTCGCAGGAGTATGAGCAGGCATGCTTGTTTATCTTCTAACCGCTCAATACCCGGGTGGCCGTTGCGTTTAGCAGACCGCTTGCAGCTTGTGGGTGTTTGATATGATCATCACCTACTGCCGGCGTATTGATGAATCTTTAAAGTCCTACACAGGGGTTTCCTGGTTCATGCGAAACGAAGTAGGAGCACATATGAAATATGTGTGGGACCGAGATTAATGCACGTATATAATACTGCATTCTATTCTCGCGATATATGATATCGGTCGGTTATATGTGATATAGCCGGGTTATCGGATCAAGTGTTGATGGATTGTTATATTTGATATTAGTCGGTTGTATGTGATATAATCGGATTATTAAATCAAGTGTTGATTTAATAATTTAATGTATAATTATATATGTGATATATTAATTTATATTAACTAATATTAGCTCACTTAAACATTTCTTTTTCTCACTTATGTACACTTAGTATATATGTGATGTATATTAATGTACAACTTTTGTGTCATGTTAGATGCTACATGTGACATGGGTGTATGAGACTTAAACCATGTTTATAATAATGGAATGGTTTTATTTATTTAAAGTTAATCAAAATTAATGGTAATTAGTCACATGCTTGGAAGCTTGGAGAAGCTTGTAGCATCTTTGACTAAGTTCACTCCTTTTGTTTTACATGTAAATATTTATTAACCTAACCATTATTGTAACCCATGGTTTATTCTCTACATAAGTTAGTGTATGACGCTAACTCACCCATAGTTGTTATTCTCACCTCATTACTTCATTCTCATCTCTTGACTTGTTCTTCTTCTTCCTCATGAGGTGAGAAAATATTGTGAGAAAAATAAATCTAAAGTGAGCCCATTTCCTACTTCATCATCCTCTACTACTTGCCATTTAGTATAGGGTGTTTGCTTTACTAATTTCACAATTAGTGAACAGATAGCATGAGCTTGAGTCTCCTCGACGTAGATCATCTTCGACCTCGAAGACTTCGAGCAAGCTTGTTCATTTTTCTAGGAGAATCCTTTCTAGAGTTCGGGTGTTCATGACTTGCAGCGAAGGAACTACTACACGAAGTATTAGAAGTGAAGGACCGATCTATAAAGGTTGTATTCCTCATTCACTTAGTGTAATGTTTGATTACATACTAGCTTAACTCCTAATTTTCTAGTTAGATCCTTAGCATGGGTTGCATAGCACTCTAGGTTTTTTTTAAAAAAATTGTATACTTGATATGCCCCAAAAATCCTAGTTAGGGTGCTATGGAACCCATCAGTGGTATCAGAGCCAAGATAGAGCATTAGGCGTTGTCTAGGAGAAGTTAAAAGTCCGATCGAACCCCGAAAACTCAAGTTTTCACCCCCTCTGTAGAAATTTTCCATAAAGTTGGATTTTTTCCATGTTAAAAATTTTCAGGAAATCATGCAGGTAATTATATGGACCCACCTAAAGAACGAGTCCCTAACTCGCTTTAGTGACCGCGGATCCGCTGCCAAAACATGCTTTTGGCGGCGGTTCCGCGGCGCCACTATGGAGGCTTGGGATGGGCCTTCAGCTGCTGGTCCATGTGTACTGGGGTATGTTTCTGGGTATTTCTAACACTGCTCAAGTGTTGAGCTCTCTGGGAAAATTTGAGAATTCGTTGATTCGATCGAATTGTTTAAAATCGTCTAACCCTCTGTGATTGAGATACAATATTTGGAATCCACAATAATCGGTTTTATGATAACTGGTTTGAATTTTATAAATCTAGTAATTTAGTCTCAAATTGATCGGTTGCCACGAAATTTTGATATGGATCAAAAGTCCGTCGCAATCACGTAGCGTACGCGGATACTCGCGTGGTAACCTTATTAGATAGCCACGCCCCATAGCCCCGACCAAGTGACTGTAGGAGAACTCCGTTGCTAAAAGCATCCATCCGGGTGCTTGCGGTCGCGGTGTTCCGCCTTAGTGCACTTCGTCGTCGGTATCCGGGGGTGTGGCCGTCTACTAAAGTTTCCGACGAGCATTCGATTAAGATGTCGGGAATCTTGTTGAATTACCCAACTTCATATTGAAATGTGTTTTCGATATCGAGACTGAATGCGGGGTTTATAATTGTTAGGCATGTGATGTCTAAGGAATTCAAATGGTTGGGCATGAAATGCAGAGTATATGATAAATTGGGTTTATGATGTCTAAGTTGGTTGCGGATTCCAATTGTTGTAGTTTTTCACTTTCTTTTCTGCGACCGTAAGTGTAATATGTGGTGTATCGTCGGTTTCGTTGTTATATGTCAATGACAATTGGGATACGCATATTTACTTACGTTAATGACATGTGATGTTATGTGTTGCTGGGATATGTTATATTGTATCGCCGTGTTTTGAATAGCCAGGGGGTTTTATGTGAGATGAGAGATTTTATTTTCATTCATGTAAAATTCATTGTATATAATATTCTTTTATTGGGGAACTTCCGGGTTGAGGATGATGTCACCATTGTTGTATATTATTTACTTTTCCGCATTAGGATGACCCAAGGAGGGGAGCACAAGTAACCGGGTTCTAAAGTCCAATGGGAGACCAACTCGAGGAGTCGAGTCCGGGTCTCCTAACTCTAGAATTGGTGGGGTTGCTTGCCGCTCTCGTAGGGTCTAGGGATGTGGGTTTGGCTATTCATCACGACCGTGAAATCCGTGTTTTATACAGGCTTAATATAAACCCTGGAAATCCTAGTATATCCAATATTTCATATGTTGATTTCTGCAGCGATATTCTATGATGTGATCACTTGATATGATGAGATAGATACTGTATATATTATATGTGATATATTATATAGACGTTGCTTATGTTTTACACCCGCGCTAGCCCTGCCCTGCTCTGTCGTTAGTTACCTAACCTAACGGTGCATAACGGGACATCAAGGCGAATGCGGATAGCATAAAAGTACGTTGTATTTATCTGTAATGCTTAGGTAACTTAAATGATGGGACTTTATTAATGAGATTAATGAAAGAAAATAAACCTAAGGATGTTGTGGAATCGAATTTTCAAAAATAGGTAGCTCTAGTTCTTGCTTTGCATAGCGATGATCCTTGATGAACACCCAACACCTTATTCGATAAGGAAAGAGCCGAGATTCCTTCACCGGGAGTGACCTCTTTAGTATTAACTAGCCGATGCTTCAACCCTCGGTTTTGACTTTTGATTGCTTTTCTAGTTCTTTCTTTGCATAGTGATATTGTGAATATCCTGCACCACATTCGACGAGGAAAGAGCCGAGATCCCTTCACCGGGAGTGACCTCTTTAGCGAAACAAGCAAAAGCCTCAAAAACACTCCATTTTAAATCATTTGATTCTACAACGATATCAAGTTCATTACACAAAAGGTTTTCTTAAAAACCTGTCATAGCCCTCCGTCATTTCAGATAAAGTCTATTTAGTATTCGTGCTGCGTTTGTTGCCCTTTGTCAAGGCATAGTGTGCGGTAGCTGAATGGTGCTTATCTGCTTAAGCATGTGATGCGATTGGATTAGGGTAGTCGTACGACCTTGTTGGCTTTTGTCAAGGGTCGTGCGGGTGGGTTTAATTGAATCAGGAAATGATGGATTGAACTTGACTAGCGTCCTATGGTTTGTTGTCCTTTGTCAAGGTCATAGGGGGTTAGAGGCAAAATATTATCGGGAATTTCAAGTGTTGAAATTTGCAATGAGATTGCATACCTTCTATGAGATAGTTGGATCCCGATACCTACTTCGAGTAATTGTTACTCCTGGGAGAGTTTTACACATTACAATTAGCCGATCAAGTAGGTGTCTAGAAAGGTGTCAACAGGGTTACGCCCCTGGGAAAACGAGGTTTATTTTAATTAGGTCCGTGCGAAAGCACGGGCAGCCTCCCTCAAAATATCGGCACTGGCCTGGCTGAAATATTGGCAAACTTGTAGGGTGTAATTAATCCCGGCTAGTCTTTCCTTTTAGGGCTTGAAGGAAGATTTAATAAAAACAGTGGGAGCCATCCTGATTAGATAAAATAATAACCAATCTGATCTTGCAAAAGCATACACTGAGTGTTTTATTCTCTCTCTCTCCAGGTAGCAACCATGTCACGCCTTAATCAAGATATTAATATGGATGTATTGACCGAACCCACTTGTTATACTGTGCCGGGGAACGTTGGTTCTACTCCAACTTATAATTGTTATAAGACCAAGCAGGAAATAGGGGATTACTAGGATTCCCGTGCCGCCCAAACGAAAAAAGTGCATGTTGATGCATCTTATTCGGGTGTGTTCATTACTGAGAACTGTTTCTCAATATTCTCTACGTCCTGGGTATGAGATACCGGATCAGGATCCCACATCTGTAATCTGTTACATGGGCTACAGATAGGTAGAGAACTAAAATTGGGTGATACAGTTTCAAGAGTTGGAAACGATGCAATTGTTGCTGTAAGTCCATATTGCGACCCCCGGTGCTTACGGGGAGGCGGAAACGGTATAAAAAACAAATTTTTATCGCAAGAGGCAACATGGACTAAACAAGGTCGGGATCGTGTCTAAACTAAACTAGCAAATACGCTAAAGGGAGTTAGCTACTCGGAAAGATGATTATACCTAAACTTGAACTCCTTCTTCTTTAAACCTTGTAGAGGTGATGGTTCTCTTCTTGTCGCCTTCTTCCGTCGAAGATGGATCCACCTCGAAGGTTCGACCTTTGGGCTCTTCCTCGATCTTTGAGTGAACTAGGGTTTCCGGCTTGCTAAACCTTGAACCTAGAATGAGTAGAGAGTGACTAGGGTTTGCTTTTCTTTTTAAAGAGAAGGATTCTCAACACATGAGAAGGTTTCTCTTTGCTAGAGGAAGAAGAAGATGAAGTGAGGAGAGAGAAGCTAAATGAGATAATGAGCTAGGTTTTTCTTTCTTGCAACCATAATGCTAAAAGAAAAGAATTATCTAAATAATAATAATTCAAAATAAGAATAGTTGATGGTAATTTGGAATGACCACTATCATGCTTCTTTAAATGAAGTGTAAGCATGAATCAAGGAGGATCTTTCAAAGCATGATGGTGGTCAATGGTCAACAAGTCAACCAAGGTCAATAAGTCAACAAAATCAACAATAACATAATTCTCATTTAATTACTATTATTAATAGATAATTCATAAATCCATTAGGGTTTGGAAAATGATAACTGTCAACTGTGCATACGCACCCGTTCCGAAACCCTAATGAAAAAACTCATCCTCTGCCTCAAGCAACTGTGCATACACACCTGCATTCTCGTTCCGAGGAACAAGAATACCAAGATATAAAAGCAACCCCCAAAACATATACCAGTATCTGGCTCAAACCAGAGCCTGCCAGTATAATCCGTCCGGACTCCAAACGTGCACAAGTGCGCGGATGAGAACGAACCCTGTCGCAAAACCATGCGACCTCTACTCTGTTTTGCCCAGAGGCGAATACCCTCTGTGTGGGACTCTAAAGACTCGACACTACGCTGGCAGTGGGTTTAACCACAGACCACAAGCGGCACTAGCTGTGCGTAACAATCCCCAGGTAGATGCCGACAAGAAGGCTGACGAGGTGAAACCCCATCTGAACTCCTACTGAGTCTGAATGTGACAGTCTCCGTACAGTCCGGTCTGTTCGTCTGATACATCGCATGTCGGGCCTAGGGGGCGGTAAAACGTCAGTCCCCCAATAGCGGTACAAGTCGTGTCGGAGTGAAGCCCAAAACACCCTGAGATAACACTGGAAACCTACCAGTATATCTCGCTTGCCCTGGCCAGGGACTACTCGTGTAATGGCTCTCCTAGACACAGCGCGATGTCAACCCCCAATACCGGGAGAGACGAATCCTGTCTAACTGTCACTGCCTCCAAGTGCTTCGGGACTGCACCCAACCACCACCTGTTTGCACGACTCCTTTGAGCCGTGGTAGGGTAGTGATCAAAGTGCAGTGGGAACACACTCGAGGCGAAGTGCCAGTGTCAAGTCAGCGGACTAAGCTGTACTCATGTCACCTGGGAACTGATAACTGACGATAGGTATAATACCAACCTTTCAGTTCCCGACGAGTCCTGTCCAGTGTACTCGTAACCCAACGAGCACCCGTATACTATCTCCAGTACGACGTACTGATGGCTGTGGGGCAGACCATCTCCCACACTGGGATGAGAAGCGCATACGCTAGTCTACTCCGGAGTATCGATGCCCTGTCTCGATAGTCCTACGACTAGGGACCTGTATAAGGATGTGCTTATAGATTACCCAGCCCCCACTAGTGTGACTGCCATCACAACGCTGGTAATCAAGCAAAGATCCTAAGGGCTCCACTAATGCGTATAAGTGATATACTGAAATAAACACAAGTACACATTGAAGTAGAAACAAACCAAGTAGCATACTACTATATTGAGCAAGATTGTTTATACAAGGTGAATATCCCAAGCTTCCATCAAGTAATATACAAACTAGTATGATACAGTAATGGCCTCTAGGGCATATACACTAACAATCTCCCACTTGCACTAAGGCCATGTACTGGCGTATCGAAGACCTATCATCTCGATCAGCCGCTCGAACTGAGTCTGGGGTAAGGCCTTGGTGAATGGATCTGCAGTGTTCTCTTCTGAAGCAACCCTCCGAACCTCGATCTCCTTGCGATCCACGATCTCCCTGATCAGGTGATACCGCCTCAAGATGTGCCTGGATCTCTGATGGGACCTGGGTTCCTTTGCTAAAGCTATAGCCCCGTTGTTGTCGCAATACAGAGGTACTGGGTCAACAATGGACGGAACCACCTGAAGTTCTTTTAAGAACTTCCTTATCCAGACAGCTTCTTTTGCGGCATCAGATGCAGCGATGTATTCCGCTTCCATAGTCGAGTCTGCAACGGTTTCCTGTTTGGAACTCTTCCAACACACCGCCCCTCCATTGAGGGTAAAGACAAAACCCGACATGGACTTGGAATCATCCTTGTCACTCTGGAAGCTGGAGTCAGCAAAGGCCTCTATCTAGAGGTCTTTTCCGCCATACACCAAGAACATCTCCTTAGTCCTTCTCAGGTACTTGAGAATGTTCTTTACTGCTATCCAATGTTTCTCCCCAGGGTTTGACTGATACCGGCTTACTACACTCAGTGCATAAGCTACATCCGGTCTGGTACACAACATCGCATACATTATAGAGCCTACCGCAGAAGCGTAGGGTATAATAGACATGCGATCCCTCTCCAAATCAGTCTTGGGAGACATCTCTTTAGAGAGGGTGATCCCGTGACAAGCCGGTAGGTTACCGCGCTTGGAATCTTCCATACTGAATCTTTTCAGTACGGTGTCGATGTACCTGGACTGTGAAAGTCCTAATATCCTCTTGGATCTATCACGATGGATCCGGATCCCCAGGATGTAAGAGGCATCACCCAGGTCTTTCATGGAGAACTTGTGTGACAAGAAACCTTTGACAGATTGTAGCATAGGAATGTCATTTCCTATTAAGAGAATGTCATCCACGTATAAAACAAGGAATACTACAGTTCTCGCTACAAATCTACTATAGATGCATGGTTCATCTGGATTTTTGATAAAGTCAAATTCCTTGACCGTCTCATCAAAACAGATGTTCCAACTCCGCGATGCCTGCTTTAGTCCATAGATGGACTTAAGCAACTTGCACACCTTTCCGCTGCTCCCACTCTGAATGAAACCCTCTGGCTGATCCATATAGACACACTCCTCTAAATTTCCATTCAAAAAAGCGGTCTTTACGTCCATCTGCCAAATCTCATAATCGTGGAAGGCAGCAATGGCAAGAAGGATCCGAATGGATTTCAGCATAGCCACTGGAGAAAAGGTTTCGTCATAGTCCAAGCCAGGTCTTTGACGGAAACCCTTTGCTACAAGTCTAGCTTTATAGGTCTCAACCTGTCCATCTACACCAATCTTCCTTTTGAAGATCCACTTGCATCCTACGGGTTTTACCCCGTCTGGAGCAATGTCCAACGTCCATACTTTGTTGGTGTACATGGACTCCATTTCGGTCCGCATTGCATCCAGCCATTTTACCGAGTCAACGCTCTGAACGGCCTGCTGGAAGCTAGTAGGCTCATCATAATCTATGATGCAATCCTCTCGATCCCCGTCTATGAGAAAACCGTAGTATCTCTCGGGCGGATGAGACTGCCTACTACTCCTGCGGAGCGGCGTAGGAATGTCCTGTTCTTTTGAACCCTCTGGTCCCTCTAAGCTTTCAGTAATAGCTCGTGGTTCTGGAATTTCTTCCAGTTCTACTGTGCTCCCACTTATCTGGTTTTCCAAAAACTCAGTTTCCAAGAAGTAGGCATGACGAGAAACAAGAACTTTTTGTTCCTCTTCACAGTAGAAGAAATATCCCTTGGAGTTCTTTGGATATCCCACGAACTTACACTGTACTGAGCGTGCCTCGAGCTTGTCCGCATGCTGCTTTTTAACAAAAGCTGGACATCCCCATGTCTTAATGTGCTTAAGATAGGGTCTCTTCCCACTCCACATCTCATATGGTGTAGTAGGCACAGTCTTAGTAGGAACTCGGTTCAAAAGGTACGCAGCTGATTCTAGCGCATACCCCCAGAATGATCGCGGTAACTCAGCGTTACTCATCATGGACCGTACCATATCCAATAGGGTTCGGTTCCGTCTCTCCGATACACCGTTGTGCTGCGGAGTGTATGGAGGAGTAAGCTGAGAGAGAATCCCATTCTCTTTTAAGTAATTTAGGAACTCGGCACTTAAGTATTCTCCACCTCGATCCGATCTTAGAATCTTGATACTTTTGCCGGTCTGTTTCTCTACTTCATTCTTATATTCCTGGAACTTTTCAAAAGCCTCGGACTTATGTTTCATTAAGAAGACATAACCGTACCTTGAAAAATCATCCGTAAAAGTAATGAAGTAAAAGTAACCGCTTCGCGCATGTGTAGACATTGGACCGCACACGTCGCTGTGTACGAGTCCCAAGAGCTCGCTCGCTCTTTCTCCGTGTCCAGTGAACGGAGTTTTTGTCATCTTTCCCATGAGACAAGATTCACAAGTGGCATAAGACTGATACTCGAACGGATCCAAGTATCCTTCTTTATGTAACTTAGTCAACCGTGTCTCATTGATGTGACCCAGTCTACAATGCCATAAGAAAGCCTGATTAATATCTGGTGACTTTCTTTTGTGTGTATTCTGGACATTGAAAATCTGTGGTTGGTTTAATACGTATATACCATTGCTCAGTGTACCTGACCCAATCAGAACTTGATTAAGGTGAATGTTTACAACATTACTTACAAACGCAAATTCATAACCTTCTTTAGAAACCAAAGATACAGAAATGATATTATAAGTTGCGTTGGGTACAAAAAAGAAATTACGCAAAACCAAAACATGCCCATCTGACATTCCCAGGTGATAGTCCCCCACGGCTTTAGCGTCCATGCTAGCTCCGTTTGCAACTCTGAGGGTCATGTCACCTGCCTTCAAAACACTACGGTTTCTCAACGCCTGCAAAGAATTACAGATATGAGATCCTGATCCGGTATCCAATACCCAGGAAGTAGAGTTTATAGAAAGACAGTTTTCAATAACATACACACCTGAAGCTGAAGCCGCAACCTGCTTCAGTTCCTGTGTCCTGGCTTTCCAAGCCCTGCAATCTTTCTTCCAGTGTCCACTCTTATGACAATAGAAGCACTCTTCCTTTCCAACAAGCTTCCCCGCAATCTTTGTTGCCTTTTCCTTTCCCTTCGCACCCACTTTACTAACACCGCCTCTTGGTTTGGCGGGGGCTTTCTTCCTCTTTCCCTTGGCTTTCGCCTTGGACCTAGAGGAAGAAGATCCTCCTACAAACAAAGCGGGTGTTTCCCTACCCTTCTGTAGGGTGCCCTCTGCGCTCCTCAGCAGGTTGAGGAGTTCTGAAAGTTCAACTTCCTTTTCTTGCAAGTTGAAGTTCAGTATGAACTGGGCGTAAGTGGATGGAAGGGACTGGAGAATTATATCCGTATAGAGTTCACTGTCCAACGTGGTCCCAAGTTCCGCGAGCTCCTCAGTGTAGCCAATCATCTTAAGCACGTGGTCCGCTACCGATGATCCGACGGCCAACTTTGTCGAAAATAACTTCTTCGACACTTCGTATCTTGCGATACGAGACTGCTCTCCATACAGTTCTTTTGTATGAAGAAATATGGATTCCAAATCCATATTCTCGTGCCTCCTCTGATGGTCGTTGTCCATCGAGGCAAGTACGAGGCATCTGGCCTTCGCGCTGTCAATCTCCCAAGTCTTACGGATTTCCTTATCCGCGACGCTGGAGGTGGGACCTGGGACGGGGGGAGCTTTGGTGGTAAGAAGATACCCCAGCTTGTCGTAAGAGATTGCCAACTTGACATTCCTGAGCCAATCTTTGTAGTTTGGCCCTGTCAATATGTTTTTATCTAGAAGTAACTTAAGTCCAGTCATTTCGATTTGGTCGCTGCAGGGGGAGAGAAGAAACACTTAGCACGATGCTCTTGCAAGTTTAGAATGGTTTTTAATTTGTCTAAACAGGATGGCTCCCACTGTCTCTCGAATCCCTCCTCAAACCACAAAGGAAGAATTAGCCGGGATCAATCCCACCGTACAATACTTGCTTAACCGTTCAGCCAGGCCAGTGTCGGTACTTCGAGGGAGGTTTTCCAACGCTTTCGCGAAGTTCCTTAATTTAAGAACCTCTTTTCCCTGGGGGCGTAGCCCCGCTAACACCTTTCTAGGCACCTACTAGGTTTATAGCATTGATCGTTTAGTGAGAAATTTCCCGAGGAGTAGCATATACTCACAGTAGGATCGGGATCCAAATATCATCGCGTGACGAAAATGAAGGAATCCTACCATAATCATCACACTCCAAATGGTATGCAAATCTAGCAAGTTTCAGTACTTATGAAACTCCCGATGTGGATTTTTACCCCATGCTCTTATGACCTTGACTTTGGCCAACAAATCATAAGTCACATGTCAAGTTCTTCCCGTCGTTCTCCAGGTTAATTTGAATCCACCCGTACATACCCTTGACTTTGGCCAACAAGGCAGTACGACTGTTCCAAATCAACGCATCTATCTATGCTGCACATGAATATCCAATAGCTACCAATCACTATGCCTTGACTTTGGCCAACAAACACAGCTTGAATACTATTGACTATTTATGTGAAACGACGGAGGGCTACGAATGGTTTTGGTAAAACCGTGAACGTAGTGAACTTGATATAATCGATGGAACGAGATAGCTTTTAGAAGGAGTGGCTCAAGCTCCGCATTTAAAAGTTAGTTTTGAAAAGAACCGAGTGGTTTTTCGAAAGTGTTCCATCGACTTAAACTTGGTTTATTATCTTGCATTAGTTCTTTTAATGCGTGATATTCTTGCATTAGTTCTTTTAATGCGTCCCATCATTTAATCCTACCATTGCAGAAAACAACCAAAATATGACGTACGCTTATGCCATTCGCATTCGCCACGGGGTCCCGTCATCACTCGTTAGGTTACTTAACTAACGACAGAGCGGGGGCTGGGCTAGCGCGGCTGTAAAACATAAGCAACGCCTAAATAGAAAGCAATGATAGACATTACAGATCACAGATGAATACATTGGATATACTAGCAATCCGCAATCCTTTCGAGCCTGCAACGAAAAGCGGATTACACGGTCGCGGTGAATAGCCAAATACCCCACCCCAAGACCCCTACGGGTGCGGCAAACTACCCGCCAAGTACCCGGCAGTTTGTGCACCCCTCCATGGGTCTATCCTAGGAGCAAAAACAGTAAAAAGAATTATACAATGACGGCTACAACCCCGACCCGGTTGTGCGGCCAAACAAATAATATTATTACATCAATTTACATTTACAATGAATGAAAGAAAAACAAAAGCTCATCTCACATCCACCCCGGCTATTCACCCGCGACAGTCCAACAGATTCATATACACATTCCAATATCAAACACAGATCATGTATAACCCCGACTAATCGTCTTATAGCGATTAGCCGACGTTCAATACATGCAAGCATCACAGATATAACCATCATAGTCAAAGTGCAGTGAAGTTCGGAAAAAAATACGGAATTATAGGACCCCAAAAGTGAATTTCAGTTCTGGAAAATCTGGGCACATATAATATATTTTAAAAATCCCAAAACCAACACAGACACACACTGCACGAAAAACGATGCACAGAAGACGACAAACCGCGGCGCTTCCGCGACACATGCCTACCTCGTGCGGCGGAAGCGCGGCGGTTTGAACGAATCTGTTGAAGATAGTGCCCTCAGAGTCAATTATTAGGTCACAAGTACGTGATTGTAATGATTGAGGGAGGACCTATCCCAGTAGGACAGTCTTGCTCGAGATGATAGTATGCTATCTGGTTTACCTTTATCATCGTGTACTGCTTTAGGTGACATGACATGTCGCTATTACACGTTGATAGAGCCCCTAGGATTTTTGCTTGACCACCAGCAGTATGAGGGCGATCATATAAGTGGGAGCTGGGGTTCTACAAGCATATCCTTAAAAGGTCCCTAGTCGTGGGAGTTTCGAGACCGGGCATCGATACTCCATTAGTAGACTAGTGTATACAGTCGAGACCCCGACGAGGGGCGGTGGCCGGTCTCACAAGCCACTGGTGTCAGTTGGATCACCTAAGATGTATACAGGTGCTCATTGGGTTATGAGTACACCGGACAGGACTCGCCGGGAACATGCTAGTTGGTCATATACCAGACGTCAGATGGCAGTTCCCTGGTGACATGTGTGCAGGTTAGTTCATCGACCTGGGGATCGTCATTTGTCTCGTGTGAGTTCCCACTGTACTTTGATTACTACCCTACCACGGCTCAAAGGAGTCGTGCAAACAGGTTTTAGTTGGGTACAGTCCCGAGCCACATGGAGGCAGTGAGCGTATCTTCAGGGGTTCGTCTCTCCCGGTATTGGGGGTGAGGTCGTGCTGTGTCTAGGAGAGCCATTACACAAAGTCCTTGGCCAAGGCAAGGAGATTTACTGGTAGGTATTCCAGTAGTATCTCAGGGTGTTCTGGGCTACACTCCGACACGACTTGTACCGCTTTTGGGGGTCTGACTTTTACCAACCCCCTAGGCCCGCCATGCGATACTCATAGACGAACGGACCGGACTGCATGGATATTGTCACTGACAGGCTCAGTTGGGTGTCGGGGTGAGCTTCCTCATCGACGTCCCTTTTGGTCAATAGCTGGTGGCCCGTCACGTATTGGCATATACCTCTGACGTGCTAGTGGTTAAATCCACAGCCATAGTATTGACGAGTCTTTAGAGTCCGCCACATTTACAGTTACTCAGCTTTCGGGCGAAAGGTTGTAGAGGCCGTATGGAGATATGGCAAGGTCCGATCAGATACGTGCGGTATTGCACGGATCAGGATCGGACAGTTTGTACTATAGACCGTATGGTTATATGGCAGGGTTCGATCAGATACGTGCGGTATTGCACGGATCAGGATCGAACAGATATTACTAGCCGGTTTTGGTATAAGCCGGATTCTAGTATAGTACAGTGGAGATTTTGTCTCATTGCATTTGTATTTCTGTCGAAATACAGATGCGGGTGTGTATGCACAGTATCGGGGTTTTCCTGTAATTCATTACGGGACCAGTTTTCTGGAGTTGCCAGTTTGCTTTCCGTTTCGGCCGATTTCCATTGTTCCGTTCATTGGCCGAAGATTGGTGGAGGAGGGCTTATTTGCATTGTTGCAAATAAGTATTTGTGGAGGGGTTCTTTGCATTTTGTTGTATCATGATAGCACCATCCTTTGACTTGTTATCTTCATGATGGCTTGACTTTTAGTAACCATCATGGTTGTTGATTACTTGTTTTGGAGTGTGGGTTATGGTAGTGATCATTGGTGTTTGAGTGTTAGATTTTCCTTGCTATCATTTCTTTTCACATGATAACCATTCCTCTCTCCTTTGTGGATATGGTTGACACTCTCTCCTTTTTGGAGAACTCACTCTCATTCTCCCCTCTCACCATGTCCATGGCCGGCCACTCCTTGTAGGGGCTGTCCAAATTTCCTATGTGGGGTTTTTGGTGTTTTTGCTTTGGTAAAAATCCCACAAGAACAACCTCCAAAAGCTTGTATCATCCCTCCACCAAAAAGGCAATTCCTACAACCCCAAAATGAGATCTCTACATTATATTCTACAGCAAATCTTGGGCACGTCGAGTAGCCGGCTTCGTGCCCGAGTTGCCTCGGCATTGAGGTGGGAGCCCGTAAACAAAGTAGGCGATGTGGTGCACTTCCGGCGACGAGGAGGAGACGGGACTTTTCCGCAGGAGATCGGGACCATGACGAGAAGACCGGAGGACTTGGATCGTCGGTATATCTCTATTCCCATTCTTGTAGTTAGCTTAGACTAGTTAATGGTAACGATCCGGGTTTTAGTGCGCGGTGGTGCCGGTTTGCAAAGTCCGCAAAATTTTAGTTATTCACCGCTTCCGCATTCCGGCGTCGGATTGACGGCCGGGGCGCCGCCGTGCACTTACAGTGGTATCAGAGCCTCGCCATTAACTTCGTCTAGCTTTCGTTTGATGTGTTTTGCATTTCCGATCGACCAAAATTCCAAAATCTATGTTTTAGTGCACATCAGTTTTCTGTTAAGATTTTTTGGTGTCTAAAAATTTTTCTGGTGATCTCAGAATTATGTGCAGGCGATTATAAGACTACTGGAAAAATTCGATGCGTTCAGTCAATGTTTGGAGCGCGGAACCGCGGCCAAAACCCCCCTCGGGCCGCGGTTCCGCCGCACATTGAACTCTCCAATGCATCAAATTTTCTCTGTAGTCTTATGGGCTATTTCTAGGGCTTTTGGAATATTATAATTGGGCCCAGGTTTTCTGTGAGTGCTACAGTTTTGATTGGGGGCCCACTTGTTAATTTTTGGTCAATCGGAAAATTTTAAACACATTTTTCACAGTATTTACATTATATCTGCGACCGTGAATGTCACTCGATCGGTAAATCCGGTCTAACTGCTATAGCCCGGTTAGACGGATTTGCGAACGTGATTTTCATGTTGATGTTCTGTTTTTGCTGTGATGTTGCGGATCGGTCGTGGGGGATAGCCTGGATGCAATGCTAGTACAGTTGTGGTTGTATTATGTACATTTGATATTGCGGGGCGAGCGTCCGACATGTGGACTGCCGTCACTGCCTGTTTGTATTATTATTTTGGGGCACGGCCTGGTTGCGGTCGATGTACCCGGTGTATGTATATTTTACTTTCTGTACTAGGATTGCCCCGCGGAGGGGTGCACGGATAGCCGGGTTCTGGAGGGCAACAAGCCCGCATCTCATGGCATTGAGACGGAGGGGGCTTCACTCTAGGATTGGCGGGCTATTCGCCGCACTCGTAGGGGGTACAGGTTTGACCCAGGAGGGGTGCCCAAGTTACCGGATTCCGTGAAGTGCTGGATGGTCCATTCACGGTGCTGAAGGGGGCTGCCTCGCTTCAGGTTTTGGCGGGTGACTTGCCGCGCCCGTAGGGGTCTAGGTTTTCATTGCACAGGCTATCCACACGACCAGGGGAACGTCGGGTTTCAGCGGCTCTGTGAAACCCGGGGTTCCCAGATATCTGTATTGTTTCTGTGATGCTGTTCATTTTCTGTGATGTTGCATTTTATTCACGCCTTGAGCGAAATATAATATATTGGTATATATATTAGTAGATGTTGTATATGTTTTGCATCCGCGCTAGTCCAGTCCCCGCTCTGTCGTTAGTAAGCTAACCTAACGGGTAATGACGGGACCCAGTGGCGAATGCGGATGGCATATACGTACATCAGTATATTTTCGTTCTTTGTGGTGTGATCAATTGATGGGACTGCATTGATTCGGATCAATGCAAGTTAAAAACAAACCTAATCTGATGTTGTTGGAACACTTTTCAAAAAGCTGTTATTGCAAGGACGTTCACTTTTGTTTTGCATCGTGGTATTCATTTGGAATATCCTGCTCCTCAGTCGACGAGGCAAGGGCCGAGATCCCTTCACCGGGAGTGACCCCTTGGACAAAAGTTTGCGTCAGGGCATTAACTTCATTATAGCCGATTACTTTTGCTTTGCGCCGTGGTATTCATTTGGAATATCCTGCACCCCATTCTACGGGGAAAGAGCCGAGATCCCTTCACCGGGAGTGACCTCTTTAGCAACGGTTTTCGTCACTATATTTTTTAAAAAAAGCTATACGTTCCTTCGACGATATCAAGTTCATTACGTTAAAGGTTTTCGCCAGAAACCATTCGTAGCCCTCCGTCATTTCAGTTAAATATTCGGTAGTATTCAAGCTATGTATTTTGACCTCACGCCAAGGCATAGTGATTGGTAGCTGCCGGGTATTTATCTGTTGCATAGATAGATGCGTTGGTTTGGGACAGTCGTACTACTATTTTGGCCTACGTCAAGGGTATGTACGGGTGGATTCAAATTAACCTGGATAATGACGGGCAGAACTTGACATGTGACTTATGATATTTTGACCTCACGCCAAGGTCATAAGAGCATGGGGCAGAAATCACATCGGGAGTTTCAAAAGAACTGAAACTTGCCAGATATGCGCATACCTTCTGGAGTGTGATACCGTGAGCGGATTCCGTCACGTTGTCATGCGATGATAGTTGGATCCCGATTCCCACTGATGAGTTAGTTTACTCCTCGGGTAACCCCGACTAATTCTTCTTTCAGGTTTGGAGGAGAATTTGAGGTACAGTGGGAGGTTTCCAGATTAGATAAATAGGTGACCATTCTGATCTAGGTTAGAGTGCACGCTGAGTGTTTCTTTTCTCTCTCTCTTTGGCAGCGACCATTGACCCGACCCTAAGACTTTGACTCAGTGACCAAGTTGACCGAACCTTCTTAAACACTGGCTTTTGGATTGTCAGAGTTGCAGACCTCATTGCCACTCCTACTTTTACCCTTTTCTCCAGGACACCCCGTATTATTACGAACGTCCACTTCCATTGGACAAAACCATCGTATGGTTAGATACGAACTCGAAAGAATTATTCGAGGATGGTTTCCGGTTCTGGAGAAAACGGATAGGATTATTCAGTTGTCTTTTCCTTTTACCCTCTCTCAGGTTACGAGTACTCCTTGGTTTAGGGGTAGTACACCTATTACGCAAATTGGATTGTCTTCTTCCAAACCTTAGGCTGGTGCCGACCGGTAGGGAATGAAGAAAACCAATTAGCATAACGATGGTGTGCAGAAGGTATTAAGTTCAGACAAAGCAAGGGATTAGTAGGAGGGCAAAGTAAATTGCAACAGATATTCACGACCAAACCAAATATTTCGTTACCACTCCCACATCACCTTTGTATTTCTTCAGGACACTCCGTATCACTACGAAGATCCACAGTTTATTTGGATATTCCATCGTATGGTTATATACGAACTCGAAAGGAACTTGTTCCAGTTCGGGGATGGATCCTGGTTCAGGAGAAATAGGAATAAAGTACATTCAGGTGTCTTTTATCTTCACCTTCTCTCGTGTTGCGAGTGTTCCTAGGATTGGGACAGTACACCCAATATGCTTATTGGATAGTCTTCTTCCAAACCATAGGCTGGTGCCGAACGGTAGGGAAGGAAGAAAACCATTTGGCCTAAAGGGGTGTGCAGAAGGTAAAGACTAAAGACATATGAAGGGATTTGGAGAGGTGGCAAAGAACTATACGGTTACAGTCGTGAATCTGGAAGAGGCATTACTAAGAATACCAGGATACCCCATCGAAACATTTCAATGTTTCAGTCTCACTATGTACTGTTAAAGGAAACTGATTTCCCGATTAGACACTTGCTCCAGGGTATGTATTTACCAGGTTTGATTCTCATATCTGTATGGTTTTACAGATGATGAGTGGGAGTAAGTTATTGGGAATTGGGTGATCATCCTCATTATATCGGGATTCATTGTAATCGGTGATATTTGAGGAGATCACCTGGGTTGTTTGCCGGTCGGCAAATATATGGTTTTGAATATCCGCTGTTGTGCACCAATTTCAAATTGATATATCTGTACGTCTATTTTCATAGAGTGAGATATACCTTTTGATATTATGTCGATGACATTTACCTATATCAGTGGATGGTTAGGTAAGGAGCATCAAACAGCGGTGTAATTCTTCTTAACCATAAGTACAGTTTTCAACCTACGACACACAGTGAAAGAGTTATCAGACTCAAGGGACTTGTACAGAGTATTGTATGATGTCCAGGGTCCATCAGGACAGAGGGGTTGGTCCTCGTACTATATTCGGTTTACTTATGACTTCTCTAGTTTTTAGACAAGTGTTTCGTGGAAACACAGGGTCCGAATTTGGAGAAGTTATAGGTATTTGAATAGAGTAGAGAACCAGGTATAGCAAGTATCGGGATTCTTCAAAGAGATCGAAGATGTAGATACTTGTGTATGGTATTCAGTTGATAGTAATGATAAAGAGATCTTGCTTCTCTTTCAGGTTACTCATAATTGGAAGTATTCCTAAGTTGAGTAACGCTGATCGGCCTCCTTCCATTTAGTTGACATGCGCTGGGAACAGCTGCATGATTTGAATCTGGTTCAATTAAATCAGTGCCTCTGTTTCTATATTGGATATAGAACAGTTCATATCTTAACGATGTTAAGGTACGGGGAGTTGTCCGGATTATGCTTAAAACCAAACTCCGGATAACTCAAGGCACGTTTCTGTATTGACTGTTTGTGGGTTGACCCAGGCTATGACGCGGGTTGATTTTCTACCATCTGGATGAACAATAGCGATATTGTTCTAGACTCGCCACAGTTTTATTAAAAATGGATTTTTCAGAAAACAGTAGTGGGAGTATGGTAGAACTGGAAGTGATTCCAGAACCACAAACGATTACTGAAGATTTGATAAGGAACCTAAAGATTCAATCTGAATTGACATTCTATTGGCCACTCCGCAGATAAGGTGGGTAACTTCAGGCACCCGAGAGGCACTACGGTAGCCTCAAGGACGGTGACAGGGAAGTTCTAGTTTACCCACAATTGCCATTGCTGTTGTTCCAGGTTACGAGACCCGGCGGGAGGATGAGTATAGCGTCGTTCTAAACCAGTTTTAGAAGTGTACGTCTATATGACTCTGCCAGAGGGTTGTCGTAGTCAGTGGGAGCAGCGGAAGCATTGGTGGACAGGTAGCTTATGTCTATTTACAGACTGAAGCACCAGTAGCGGAGATAGATCATCTATTTCTGACGTGACAGTCATGGGTTTGACTTCATCAGAATAGGGGATGGATCTGTTGAGAAGGTAGTAGGGTGTGATATCCTGGTATTTGGATGACATACACAAAGTAGGAAAGGAAACTCCTATACTACGATCGGTCATACTTTGGTCGTCACACAGTGGTTTCTCCACATGGGACTTGGATTTTACATCAAACATACTGGTTACTAGATCTATGGTTTTAGATCTAGATTTGGGTGGTTTCCCAATCAGGGTACTTGACAGCATTCTAAGAGTATTTAGGATGGACGACTCCTGGCACGGTAGTGTACCTGCAGGTAATGGAGTCACCCTCTCCAAAGATGTCTTACAGACTAAAGGGGAGAGGGACGTGCATGATTGGCAGATCACTTGCTCAGGCAATTGAGTCAATCGTGAGATGTCAAGTACCACACCAGATGTTGTTCTTGCACTAGATGCAATAAGTTGATATTAATTCAATCCTGGAGAAACAGTCGGAAGCAGTTTTAGAACATAAGTGGATGTTCTAGGGATATGATAACGACAGCCTCATTCAGGAGACAGTTATCATTCCAGGCTTCCAAGGTGACATGGACGACAAGAAGGTTGTCAGAGTTATAGTTTTCCTTCTGATGAGGGGCAGTATTTTGGACAGGTGGTCCAAGGCAATACTGAGGGAGGCATGGCGCGCAGGATACTGATTAAGTTCAGTTGACGATATAGTCTAAGAAGTTTGGATTTGGAGTTCATTTATGAGCTATGTCCCATCAGACATCCAGACACATTCTAAGACAGGTATTGCTCATTTCGGGAGATAGGTTTCTCCGCGAACTTGAGATATAGAGAGACATAGAAAGAAACAACTAAGCGGATCCACTCACTGAGGCTATTCCTCGAACGCAATAGTTCCGCAAACGAGCTTTGTGAGACTGACTAGTAGAGGAGTTGGGTGTTCGGTATCACACGGGCTGTGAGTATGCGACATCGCAATAATTAGCCTTGAGTGCAAGTGGGAGATTGTTGAAGATAGTGCCCTCAGAGTCAATTATTAGGTCACAAGTACGTGATTGTAATGATTGAGGGAGGACCTATCCCAGTAGGACAGTCTTGCTCGAGATGATAGTATGCTATCTGGTTTACCTTTATCATCGTGTACTGCTTTAGGTGACATGACATGTCGCTATTACACGTTGATAGAGCCCCTAGGATTCTTGCTTGACCACCAGCAGTATGAGGGCGATCATATAAGTGGGAGCTGGGGTTCTACAAGCATATCCTTAAAAGGTCCCTAGTCGTGGGAGTTTCGAGACCGGGCATCGATACTCCATTAGTAGACTAGTGTATACAGTCGAGACCCCGACGAGGGGCGGTGGCCGGTCTCACAAGCCACTGGTGTCAGTTGGATCACCTAAGATGTATACAGATGCTCATTGGGTTATGAGTACACCGGACAGGACTCGCCGGGAACATGCTAGTTGGTCATATACCAGACGTCAGATGGCAGTTCCCTGGTGACATGTGTGCAGGTTAGTTCATCGACCTGGGGATCGTCATTTGTCTCGTGTGAGTTCCCACTGTACTTTGATTACTACCCTACCACGGCTCAAAGGAGTCGTGCAAACAGGTTTTAGTTGGGTACAGTCCCGAGCCACATGGAGGCAGTGAGCGTATCTTCAGGGGTTCGTCTCTCCCGGTATTGGGGGTGAGGTCGTGCTGTGTCTAGGAGAGCCATTACACAAAGTCCTTGGCCAAGGCAAGGAGATTTACTGGTAGGTATTCCAGTAGTATCTCAGGGTGTTCTGGGCTACACTCCGACACGACTTGTACCGCTTTTGGGGGTCTGACTTTTACCAACCCCCTAGGCCCGCCATGCGATACTCATAGACGAACGGACCGGACTGCACGGATATTGTCACTGACAGGCTCAGTTGGGTGTCGGGGTGAGCTTCCTCATCGACGTCCCTTTTGGTCAATAGCTGGTGGCCCGTCACGTATTGGCATATACCTCTGACGTGCTAGTGGTTAAATCCACAGCCATAGTATTGACGAGTCTTTAGAGTCCGCCACATTTACAGTTACTCAGCTTTCGGGCGAAAGGTTGTAGAGGCCGTATGGAGATATGGCAAGGTCCGATCAGATACGTGCGGTATTGCACGGATCAGGATCGGACAGTTTGTACTATAGGCCGTATGGTTATATGGCAGGGTTCGATCAGATACGTGCGGTATTGCACGGATCAGGATCGAACAGATATTACTAGCCGGTTTTGGTATAAGCCGGATTCTAGTATAGTACAGTGGAGATTTTGTCTCATTGCATTTGTATTTCTGTCGAAATACAGATGCGGGTGTGTATGCACAGTATCGGGGTTTTCCTGTAATTCATTACGGGACCAGTTTTCTGGAGTTGCCAGTTTGCTTTCCGTTTCGGCCGATTTCCATTGTTCCGTTCATTGGCCGAAGATTGGTGGAGGAGGGCTTATTTGCATTGTTGCAAATAAGTATTTGTGGAGGGGTTCTTTGCATTTTGTTGTATCATGATAGCACCATCCTTTGACTTGTTATCTTCATGATGGCTTGACTTTTAGTAACCATCATGGTTGTTGATTACTTGTTTTGGAGTGTGGGTTATGGTAGTGATCATTGGTGTTTGAGTGTTAGATTTTCCTTGCTATCATTTCTTTTCACATGATAACCATTCCTCTCTCCTTTGTGGATATGGTTGACACTCTCTCCTTTTTGGAGAACTCACTCTCATTCTCCCCTCTCACCATGTCCATGGCCGGCCACTCCTTGTAGGGGCTGTCCAAATTTCCTATGTGGGGTTTTTGGTGTTTTTGCTTTGGTAAAAATCCCACAAGAACAACCTCCAAAAGCTTGTATCATCCCTCCACCAAAAAGGCAATTCCTACAACCCCAAAATGAGATCTCTACATTATATTCTACAGCAAATCTTGGGCACGTCGAGTAGCCGGCTTCGTGCCCGAGTTGCCTCGGCATTGAGGTGGGAGCCCGTAAACAAAGTAGGCGATGTGGTGCACTTCCGGCGACGAGGAGGAGACGGGACTTTTCCGCAGGAGATCGGGACCATGACGAGAAGACCGGAGGACTTGGATCGTCGGTATATCTCTATTCCCATTCTTGTAGTTAGCTTAGACTAGTTAATGGTAACGATCCGGGTTTTAGTGCGCGGTGGTGCCGGTTTGCAAAGTCCGCAAAATTTTAGTTATTCACCGCTTCCGCATTCCGGCGTCGGATTGACGGCCGGGGCGCCGCCGTGCACTTACAGAATCACTGCATCGTTTTTCTTAGGTGTTCACACAAAACCCTGAGCCGAATTTACAAGTATAAAGTTTTTCATTTAGAGCAGAAAAAATTTCAACAGAAACTTAGGGTTTTGTTTTTCCGGTTTTGTGATTTTTTTCGGTTCCGAACTTCGTTACACTTCACTACTAAGCTAGTTTAAGTTTAGTTAGGCTCTGATACCACTGTAAGTCCATATTGCGACCCCCGGTGCTTACGGGGAGGCGGAAACGGTATAAAAAACAAATTTTTATCGCAAGAGGCAACATGGACTAAACAAGGTCGGGATCGTGTCTAAACTAAACTAGCAAATACGCTAAAGGGAGTTAGCTACTCGGAAAGATGATTATACCTAAACTTGAACTCCTTCTTCTTTAAACCTTGTAGAGGTGATGGTTCTCTTCTTGTCGCCTTCTTCCGTCGAAGATGGATCCACCTCGAAGGTTCGACCTTTGGGCTCTTCCTCGATCTTTGAGTGAACTAGGGTTTCCGGCTTGCTAAACCTTGAACCTAGAATGAGTAGAGAGTGACTAGGGTTTGCTTTTCTTTTTAAAGAGAAGGATTCTCAACACATGAGAAGGTTTCTCTTTGCTAGAGGAAGAAGAAGATGAAGTGAGGAGAGAGAAGCTAAATGAGATAATGAGCTAGGTTTTTCTTTCTTGCAACCATAATGCCAAAAGAAAAGAATTATCTAAATAATAATAATTCAAAATAAGAATAGTTGATGGTAATTTGGAATGACCACTATCATGCTTCTTTAAATGAAGTGTAAGCATGAATCAAGGAGGATCTTTCAAAGCATGATGGTGGTCAATGGTCAACAAGTCAACCAAGGTCAATAAGTCAACAAAATCAACCATAACATAATTCTCATTTAATTACTATTATTAATAGATAATTCATAAATCCATTAGGGTTTGGAAAATGATAACTGTCAACTGTGCATACGCACCCGTTCCGAAACCCTAATGAAAAAACTCATCCTCCGCCTCAAGCAACTGTGCATACACACCTGCATTCTCGTTCCGAGGAACAAGAATACCAAGATATAAAAGCAACCCCCAAAACATATACCAGTATCTGGCTCAAACCAGAGCCTGCCAGTATAATCCGTCCGGACTCCAAACGTGCACAAGTGCGCGGATGAGAACGAACCCTGTCGCAAAACCATGCGACCTCTACTCTGTTTTGCCCAGAGGCGAATACCCTCTGTGTGGGACTCTAAAGACTCGACACTACGCTGGCAGTGGGTTTAACCACAGACCGCAAGCGGCACTAGCTGTGCGTAACGATCCCCAGGTAGATGCCGACAAGAAGGCTGACGAGGTGAAACCCCATCTGAACTCCTACTGAGTCTGAATGTGACAGTCTCCGTACAGTCCGGTCTGTTCGTCTGATACATCGCATGTCGGGCCTAGGGGGCGGTAAAACGTCAGTCCCCCAATAGCGGTACAAGTCGTGTCGGAGTGAAGCCCAAAACACCCTGAGATAACACTGGAAACCTACCAGTATCTCGCTTGCCCTGGCCAGGGACTACTCGTGTAATGGCTCTCCTAGACACAGCGCGATGTCAACCCCCAATACCGGGAGAGACGAATCCTGTCTAACTGTCACTGCCTCCAAGTGCTTCGGGACTGCACCCAACCACCACCTGTTTGCACGACTCCTTTGAGCCGTGGTAGGGTAGTGATCAAAGTGCAGTGGGAACACACTCGAGGCGAAGTGCCAGTGTCAAGTCAGCGGACTAAGCTGTACTCATGTCACCTGGGAACTGATAACTGACGATAGGTATAATACCAACCTTTCAGTTCCCGACGAGTCCTGTCCAGTGTACTCGTAACCCAACGAGCACCCGTATACTATCTCCAGTACGACGTACTGATGGCTGTGGGACAGACCATCTCCCACACTGGGATGAGAAGCGCATACGCTAGTCTACTCCGGAGTATCGATGCCCTGTCTCGATAGTCCTACGACTAGGGACCTGTATAAGGATGTGCTTATAGATTACCCAGCCCCCACTAGTGTGACTGCCATCACAACGCTGGTAATCAAGCAAAGATCCTAAGGGCTCCACTAATGCGTATAAGTGATATACTGAAATAAACACAAGTACACATTGAAGTAGAAACAAACCAAGTAGCATACTACTATATTGAGCAAGATTGTTTATACAAGGTGAATATCCCAAGCTTCCATCAAGTAATATACAAACTAGTATGATACAGTAATGGCCTCTAGGGCATATACACTAACAGTTGCAGCCAAGATGTTGGCAGTTATCACCCTGTATTACCAAATACATTGATTCTGAACGAATGTTATTAGATATCGAACCTGATATGCAACATTATATCAGTCTCTTTATTCAGTAAAGAAGGATATGATTTTGTATTGTTGAATAATGTTTTGAACATTTCCTATATCAAGAGTTGATCAGTTCAGGCACGTTATCTAAAAGCATATACGTTCTAAATCAAACTACAGTTCTCAACGTACAGAACACACACAAGAGGAAGAGTTCAGAAATGAACGAATCCTTCTTGAGGCATTGTAGACTAGGTCATATCAATACGACCCGACTAGCTAAGTTACATTAAGATGCATATTTAAATCAGTTTGAATTTACATCTTGTGAAACATGCCAGTCATGTCACAAAGATAAGATGATCATAGCTCCGTTTATTGGAAACAGAGAAAGAGGTAGTAAACTCTTGGGATTGATATATGATGATGTATGTAGGTCCCCAGTCTATACATGCTACGGCCGATTCTTTGTACTTCATTACATTAACTGACGATCTCTCAAGATTCAGACATATGTTCCTATTGAAACACAAGTCTAAAGCTTTTGAGAAAATTAATGAATATAATTTAGAAGTAGAGAACTAAAACGGGTATAAGTATTATGTCCTTTGATATGAGCAGGGAGGAGAATACTTGAGCACGGAATTCCTGGACTATTCTAAAGGAGAATGAGATTCTTTCTCAGCATTACTCCTCTGTATACACCACAGCACATCGGTATATCAGGGTGGAGCAATCGCACCCTATTAGATATGGTGCGCTCTATGATGAGTACTGCTGAGTTGCCTATTTCCTTTTAGGGGTTATGCACTTGTGAAGCTGCATTCCTATTGAATTGGGTTCCAACCAAATCAGGTGCTTACCACTCCATATGTGATATGGTATGGGAAGAGCCCATCTCTTAAGTAAGTTAAGATTTGGGGTTGTCCGGCCTATGTCTAAGAGCAAAATACGGACAAGCTTGAGGCAAGGTCAGTTCTGTGGAAGTTTGTTGGATATCCCAAGAATTCGCAAGGGAATATCTTCTACCACACCGAGGAACAAAAGGTGTTTTGTTTCTCGACATGCCACCTTTTTGGAAAAGGAATTTCTTGTGAAGAAATCAGTGGTCATGAGGTGGAACTAGAATAAGTTCCAGCTATACAAACTACAGCTGATGATTTGATAGAACCGGAGGATTCAATACCTCCCGACGAACCTCAGCCTCTCCGCCGATTTGGTAGGGTTCCTCATCCGCCTGAGAGATACTTCGGTTTTCTCAATAACAGTGGGAGCGAGGATTGTATCATGAGTTGATGACCCAACTAAGTTTCGAGCAGGCCATCAAGAGTAGGGACTCTGTAAGAATGGCTTGATGCTATGCAATCTGAGATGGAATCTATATACACCAACAAAGTATGGACTTTGGTTGCTATATCTGAAGGGTTAAACCCCCATCAGGAGCAAGTATATCTTAAGAATACTACTTGGTGTAGATGGAAAAGTTGAGACTTTCAAAGCTAGACTTGTTGTAAAAGGTTTTCGTCATCGACCAGGTGTGGATTACGATGAAACCTTTTCTCCAGTGGCTATGCTTAAGTCCATCCGGATCCTACTGCCATTGCTACATACCATGACTATGATATATGGTGGTTGGGTTCATGACTGCTTTTCTAAATAGTGATTTAGAAGTGAGCGTCTATAAGTACACAGTTAGAGGGCTTCGTAGATAGTGGGAGCAGAGGAAACGTGTGCAAGTTGCTTTACGGGTTAAAGCAGGTATCGCAGAGTTGGAACATCTGTTTTGATGTGGTATTCAAAGCGTTTGACTTCATCAAAATGGTATATGAACCTTGTATATACAAAAAAGTAGTAGAGAGTAAGGCAGTCTTCCTCGTATTGTATGTAGATGACATACTCTTGATAAGGAAGGTGTTTCCTATGCTACACTCGGTCAATCTCCTCTTATCACAAGGATTCTCCATAAAGGATCAAGGTGATACATCCTAAATCCTGGGTTTTGGATCTATGAGATAGATCTAAGTGGATGTTAGGATTCTCTCTAGGTGTAGTGAGATGGTATCAATCGATCCTGGGGAGAATCACTAGATAGCTTCCAGGGTGGTAAGGTCAACTGAATGTCAGTCACAGGCATTGTCTTTACCCTCAGTGGAGGGATGGTATGTTGGAAGAGTTCCAAACTACATACCATGGCAAACTAGACAATAAAGGCTGGATACATCGCTACCTACGATGCTACCGAAGAGGCAGTCTGGGTGTATATATATTCATGAGATGAACTTCGTTCCTACCATTGTGTGACAATGGAGTTGTGGCTTATGCCTAGGAACCCCGTCCCATCAGTGATCCAGACATATTCTAAGGCAGTATCACCTGATTATGGAGATGGTTGATCTCCAGGGAGATCGAGGTTAGGAGGGTAGACTCAGAGGACAACACGGCGGATCCACTCACAATGGCCTTTTCCCAAAGGGAGACTTTTATGGAATGGTTGAGTATGTGATACTACAACCACTGCTATATGATGGCCCTAGTGCAAGTGGGAGAATATTAGTTATATGTATGCCCTAGAGGCCATTACTGTACATGAGATGTATATTGTAGTGGATACTTAGACATATATAGGGAGGACTTTCTTGCTCGACATGATAGTATGCTATCTGGTTACTCTTTATCTAAACATATACACTGATTGTCTCTCTGTTACATGTTGGTAAAGCCCTTTGAATGTGTACATGACTACCTAGATTAAGATGCGGATCATACTAGTGGGACAATGGTAGTCGGTAAGTACATCCTTTAATGTCCCTAGTCATGGGTGTATCGAGATGGGGCATCGATATACCAGAGTAGACTAGCGTATAGCTTCTTGACCCATGTAGATGGGCGATGGATGATCCCATATCCATTGGTGTTTGACATCAGAGATGGTATACGGATGCTCAGTGGAGACTGGGTACACTGGACGGACTCGCCGAGAACTCCTATATGATATTATACCTCACGTCAGATGGCAGTTCTCTGGTGACACTGGTACAAGTTAGTCTGTCGACCCGAGATAGTCATAGAGTCTTGTGTGATTACCACTATGCTTTGATTTCCACCTTACCACGTTCAAGAGGAAGTGCAAAACGGTGGTTTTTGGGTACAATCCCGAGTCACATGGAGGCATTGAGCGATAGGAGAGGATTTCGTCTCTCCAGGTATTGGGGATTGATGTTGCGCTGTGCTCGATTGGCTACAACAGGAAAATCCCTGGCCAGGAATGCTATAAGATTTACTGGTAAGTGTGATCAGTAGTTTCTCGACGCGTTATGAGCCTCACATCGGCATGACTTATCGAGTTATTGGGGTCTGCTGTTTACCACCGCCGGATGAAATATACGACATATCAGACGTAGAGACGGGACTGTACGGTAGTGTCACTGATTGGATTCGCAGGAGTATGAGCAGGCATGCTTTTTGATCTTCTAATCGCTCAATACCCGGGTGGCTGTTGCATTTAGCAGACCGCTTGCGGCTTGTGGGTGTTTGATATGATCATCATCTACTGCCGGCGTATTGACGAATCTTTAAAGTCCTACACAGGGGTTTCCTGGTTCGTGCGAAACGAAGTAGGAGCACATGTGAAATATGTGCAGGACCGAGATTAATGCACGTATGTGATACTGCATTCTATTCTCGCGATATATGATATTGGTCGGTTATATGTGATATAGCCGGGTTATCGAATCAAGTGTTGATTCGGTGGATTGTTACATTTTATATTAGTCGGTTGTATGTGATATAGCCGGATTATTAAATCGAGTGTTGATTTAATAATTTAATGTATAATTATATATGTGATATATTAATTTACATTAACTAATATTAGCTCACTTAAACATTTCTTTTTCTCACTTATGTACACTTAGTATATATGTAATATATATTAATGTATAACTTTTGTGTCATGATAGATGCCACATGTGACGTGGGTGTATAAGACTTACACCATGCTTATAATAATAGAATGGC
The DNA here is from genome assembly GCA_030015575.1 of Agapanthus africanus. Classification (NCBI taxonomy): domain Eukaryota; kingdom Viridiplantae; phylum Streptophyta; class Magnoliopsida; order Asparagales; family Amaryllidaceae; genus Agapanthus; species Agapanthus africanus. The sequence continues at coordinate 432,091,932 of JASDDO010000026.1, forward strand.
TTTATTTATTTAAAGTTAAACAAAATTAATGGTAATTAGTCACATGCTTGGAAGCTTGGAGAAGCTTGTAGCATTTTTGACTAAGTCCACTCCTTTTGTTTTACTTGTAGATATTTATTAAGCTAACCATTATTGTAACCCATGGTTTATTCTCTATATGAATTAGTGTATGACACTAACTCACCCATAGTTGTTATTCTCACCTCATTACTTCATTCTCATCTCTTGACTTGTTCTTCTTCTTCCTCATGAGAAAAGCTCACTAGCTTTTGTCAAGGTGAGAAAATATTGTGAGAAAAATAAATCTGAAGTGAGCCTATTTCCTACTTCATCATCTTCTACAACTTGCCATTTAGTATAGGGTGTTTTCTTCACTAATTTCACAATTAGTGAAGATGTAGCATGAGCTTGAGTCTCATCGACGTAGATCATCTTCGGCCTCGAAGACTTCGAGCAAGCTTGTTTATTTGTCCGGGAGAACCCTTTCTAGAGTTCGAGTGTTTATGACTTGCAGCGAAAGGACTACTACTCGGAGCATTAGAAGTGAAGGACCGGTCTACAAAGGTTGTATTTCTCATTCACTTAGTGTAATTTTTGATTACATGTTAGCTTAACTCCTAATTTTCTAGTTAGATCCTTGGCATGGGTTGCATAGCTTTCTAGGTTTCTTTTAAAAAAATTGTATACTTGATGCCCCAAAAATCCTAGTTAGGGTGCTATGGAACCCTTCATGAGCTAGAGGATGTGTTAATCAAAGTCGGGGAATTTATATTCCCTGTGGACTTTATTGTTTTAAATACACAACCGTGGCGAACCCACGAAACCAAATTTCGATGATTCTCGGTCGGCCTTTTCTATCAACTTCCAATGCTGTAATTAATTATCGTAACGGTTCTATGAACTTATCTTTCGGGAAGATGATAATTGAGCTTAATATTTACAAGTTAGGAAGTCAACCATCTGAACCTTCTGCTCATCTAATCGATATATGATCTGTCAATGAGATAGAATCCGACAGCTGCAAAGTTGAGGGACTTTGCGGCAATGATCTCGATGACACTAGTGCGTCATTATTTGATCTAGCAAATTACTATACTAGTGAGGACACCTTTGACGAGTCCATCCCTGAGTTCGAATCCTTTGACTTGTCGCAAATATCAGTTGAGCTTTCCGAGTCAATATCCTACGCTAGTTATGAACCTCTTAGGGAGTCCGAGTATAATTCCCCTACCCTACCTTCTATCGTCTCTTCGCCGAAACTAGATCTCAAGCCGCTACCTTCTCATATTAAATATGCATATTTAGGTGAGAATTAGTCTTTACCCATGATCATATCCGCTTCTCTAGCTTTAAAGCAAGAGAGCGATCTTTTGTCGGTCTTGAGATCAAATTGGCAAGCTTTTGGTTGGACAATGGCGGACATCAAAGGGATTAGTCCCTTGATTGTTGAACATTATATATATTTGATAGATAAAGCCAAACCAACCCGAGACCCATAGAGATGGTTGAATCCTATCATGAAGGAGGCGGTAAAGAAAGAAATCATCAAGTGCCTAGATAGTGGTATAATTTACCTAATATCTGATAGCCAATGGGTAAGTCCTATTTATGTGGTCCCTAAAAAGTCTGGCATCACGGTCATAACTAATGAGGCTAATGAGTTGATCCAAACACGTACCGAAACTGGGTGGCGGTTATGTATTGATTATAGAAAACTCAATGCCGCAACGAGAAAAGATCACTTCCCTCTACCATTCATTGACCAGATGATAGAATGATTAGCCGGGCATGAATACTACTGTTTCTTGGACGGATACTCCGGCTATAACCAGATCCCCATCGCCGAAAAGGATCATGATAAGACAACATTTACTTGTCCTTTCGGTACTTTTGCTTATAGACGCATGCCCTTTGGGTTATGCAATGCTCCCACTACATTTCAGCGATGTATGATGGGAATATTCTCGAACATGGTCGAGAATTTTTTAGAGATATTTATAGACGATTTTTCCATATTTTGGGACTCCTTTGAGGAATGCCTTCATCATCTTGACGCTGTTCTTACCCGCTATAAGGGTAAGAATTTAACTTTGAATTGGGAAAAATGCCATTTCATGGTTCAAGAAGGTATTGTCCTTGGGCATATCATTTTACAAAAAAGGCATGGAAGTAGACAGAGCTAAAATAGATGTAATCCATAACCTTCCTCCTTCCAAATGCATCAAAGATGTACGATCTTTTCTTAGTCATGCAGGATTTTTTAGGCGATTCATTAAGGACTTTAGCAAAATTGCTAGACCCTTAACTCTTCTCTTGGATAAGGATACAACATTTCACTTCGAATCAGATTGCGAGGCTGCTTTTGCATCACTTAAAAGCTCCCTCACTACAGCCCTCGTTCTGCCGTCTCCGGACTAGAATCACCCATTTGAGCTTATGTATGATGCATCTGATTTTGCTATTGGTGCATTCTTAGGACAACACATTGATAAGATACCACATGTAATTTACTATGCAAGTAGGACCTTGAACGATGCCCAAATGAGTTATACAACTACCGAGAAAGAACTCTTGGCAGTTGTATTTGCATTAGAAAAATTCAGGCCTTACTTGATTGGCTCTCCAGTTGTAGTTTACACTGATCATTCCGCTCTAAGACATCTTTTATCGAAGAAGGATGCTAAAGCTAGCCTAATACGTTGGATCATGTTGTTATCAGAATTTGATCTTGTCATACGAGATAAGAGTGGATGTGAAAACGTAGTAGCGGACCATCTTTCACGCCTCTCTTCTTTGCCAACGTTGACCGTGCCAATAAACGATTACTTTCCTGACGAACAGCTCTTGACCATATCCTTCGAACCTCGGTTCATTGATATTGTGAATTATTTAGCTACGGGACTTATACCTAGCGAATGGTCGAAACAAGACAATCACCCATTTCTATCCTAAGTAAAATACTTTTACTGGGATGAATCTTATTTGTTTAAGTATTATCCCAATCAAATCATTCACCGATGTGTCCCCAATGATGAATTCAAGAGTGTTTTGTCTTTCTTCCATGATCAGTCATGTGGCGGTCACTTTGGTCCACGAAAAACAGCGGAGAAAGTTTTGCAATGTGGATTTTATTGGCCAACTTTATTCAAAAATGCATATGATCATTGCAAAACTTGTTCACAATGTCAACACATAGGTTGGATTTCACGTAGAAATGAGATGCCGCTCCAACCTATCTTGGTTGTGGAGATATTTGATGTTTGGGGAATTGATTTTATGGGCCCATTTCCTAACTCTTTTGGGAATTTATATGTCTTATTGGCGGTTGATTATTTCTTGAAATGGGTGGAAGCAGTACCGTGTCGCACTAATGACAACAAGGTTGTTATTAAGTTCCATAAAGAAAATATCATTTCGCGATTTGGACACCCTCTTGTTATAATTAGCGACAACGGGACGTGTTTCTGTAATCGGTCTTTCGAGGCTTTGATGCGGAAATATTCAATCAATCACAAGCTTTCTACGCCTTATCATCTCCAAATGAGCGGGCAAGCAGAGATCTCCAATAGACAAATCAAACAAATTTTGGAGAAAACGGTTTCTAAGAACCGTAAAGATTGGTCCACCAAATTGACGGATGCTCTTTGGGCATTTCATACCTCTTATAAGACCAATCTTGGTATGTCTCCATACCGACTAGTGTTTGGGAAGGCTTGCTACCTTCCTGTCGAGATCGAACATAAAGCAATGTGCGCTATTAAAGAGCTTAACTTTGATTTTGATCAAGCCTGCAGCTATCGGAAGCTGCAATTAAATAAGCTTAGCGAACTTCGTGATGAAGCCTATGACAATGTGGTTATAGTAAAGAACCAGACTAAAGTGTTCTACGACAAAAACCTTTATAAAAAACATTCACCTCGGGACGGCAAGTCCTTCTTTACGATTACCGCCTCCACCTTCATCCGGGTAAACTTAAATCTCGTTAGAAAGGACTTTTTGTGGTGCGGTATGTGTACCCGCACGACACAATGGATAAAGAAAATGCTAAAAACGGTTCTATTTTTAAAGTCAATGGGCATAAATTAAAACCGTTCTTTTCCGCTGACCCAGCAGAGGAGCTCCTATTTTTACAGGAGCCGCTTTATCTTAACTAGCATTCCTCCGCCTCATCTCCATGTTTCGGAAACACTGTTTCATATAAGAATGGAGGTGAGTGAACTAAGATATAATTGAATATCTGTGCATGCCATAGAACAAGTTTGGGGGTAGTATTTCATTATTATTTTACCCCTATTATTCTCCTCCTAGGTCTACAGGTCTATGCGCTCAAAGAACAATATTAGTGAAGACACTGCTGCAAATAGGTTTAGGGGGAGGTTTGTATTTACTGAAATATCACTTGGCACTAGGCACTATATAAATTTCTTTTATATAGCTGAAATTTTTTTTTGATAACAAAAGTTAGAAAGTGAAAAGTTACATATGACAGATATGAAGATATTTAAGTAAACCAAGAAAGTTAGATGTTTTAAAAACAAAGCTGGTAATACGTAGTCATGAGCTGTTGTCCCAAAGGTTAGTAAGATGAAGGGAATCACTAATCTGAGGATAGAAATAAGTTTGAAAATAGTCCATATTCTTGAGTCCAAACTTCTGAACGTTGATACCCTACTATACGCACTTGCACACATCTTGAAACTTGGGATAGTAGAGGATACCTTGAAATGCTCTTGTCTAAAAGCCATAGTATGAAGGAAAATAAATATAAAAATGAAAAAAATGATGAAGAAAAATGAACACTGGTTTTGTAATTACTTAAGGCAGCATAAAAAAATATAGCATGGGTGCTTTATCACCTAATGCCTTAGACCAACTGGTTTGGGAGCCACTGCTAAGCCTTAGGTGTTGCAAGACGAGAAAATTGCTAATTATGCCTAAATGAGTGAGCACACTTGGTAATCGGTTAGTACCTCAAGAAGTATTAACGGTCGCATGAAGAATGTGTGAGCAATTCCATCTGAAAATATTCACCACCTAAAACGTACTTAGGAAGATGGAAAAGAGTATGATAGCTTGAATTGAATTCTCTAAGTGTAGGGGTGTCTTTTATACACACGTAGGGGTATATGATCGATGTTTGGAAGAAAGATAGTGAGGAACACTAAAGATGATGTTTTATTGAGGGATGATGCGATTTCTGACATATTTTCACGACCATTAAGATAGGGCTCATGGCAACTGAAAAGCTAGTGTTGTTTGAAACTCTTATTTTCAAGTTCTTTCTTTTATAAATGCTTATCGTTGTATGTAACTTTTATCTTCTCTCTTTTATTATGGGATTTTGTCGGTGTATACCGCTGAAAACCCTCAGGAGACAACACTCCTCCTACTAGGCACACCTAGAAGTTTAACGGCTTGTTGCACGTGCTCAGTGCAATCGTATTGCCTACGAAAGTGTGCTAGCTAGATTTTTCTTTTTCTTCTTTTAATAACTAGTTTGCTCGAGACAATCAAAGTTAAGTTTGGGGGTATTTGTTTAGTCGAAAATATTGCACATTTGATTGAACATTTTCCTTACTTTTGTTAAGTACTTAAAAGTGTTTATTGTAAATATGGAACATATGCGGGTTTATCTATAAAATATTCTTTATCATATATTTCTACATTATAATTAACATTATGAAGAAAAATATATGCATATAATATTTATATTATATTTTGGTAATTGAAATATGCATATCATATCAAATATCTCTAATCAATATTCTTAAAGATTTAATACCATATAAAATGGTTAGGATAATATTTCAAATATAACAAATATTACTAATACTATAAAGTGAGTTATTGTTCAGATTAGCTCAGGTCTGGAGATCGAGAGATCCGAGATGTCGGGAATAAAATCTGCCGATAAAGTTGAATCAAATCATAAACGACAGAGACTCAGAGGAAGATTTGAAGAATCCAGACATCACAATGATCTCTAAGTGTCAACACCAAACATCACAAGAATTTTGAAGCCCTGATCTCACCAAATAGCCTCCCAACCGCGGCCAAACCCCATGATATGCGGCGGATCCGCGGCCTCCTTGTGGCCGTAGGATTTTTTAGGTGTGATCACAACAGCAAATCATCACACATAGAATCTAGGGTTTCTAAAATCTGTAACTATAAATAGGACCGAGAGATTCATATGAAAAATCATCACCGAATAGATCACCGACAAGATCAAGAGATCCAAGACGATCCACGAATTGACGTGATCAATCAACTCAACATCTACGTCCCAACGAGATACGATCGAAAGCAAATAGGCCTCTTTGTATTCTACTCTAAAAAAGGATTTGTAAATGATAAGTTGATTAATAAAGGTAGATCATTAGTTTAATTATTTTGCATTTACTTTCTGCATTACTTTATGCATTTACATTATGATCTCTTTCTTCATCCTTTCTTCTCCAACCATGCATGAGTAATTCCGAGCTTGCTAGGGTTCGTAGGCTAAGAGTAGATCAATGGATGATAAAATATTTTAACTCCTTTTATACATTTTAAAGTTTATAAAGTTTAGCAAAATAAATGTTAACATCCTTATCGGGCGCTCTACCAATTTATTGATAGTCTCGACCACAATTTGAGATTAGATTAATACTTATTTTGTTAGGGGCTAGACATGAATAGAGATCAATGCAAGGACAAGGGTTAGGAGTTGGCAAACCCTACTTTCTTCCAAAAAAAACCCTAATCTATATTCATTACTATCGATCTAGCTTTAAATCTATTAAAAGATAAAATGAGTCATTTTTAATTAGTCATCCATTACTACTAAGTCCTATGAACCCTACAAGCCTTTTCTTTATAAATTCTACATCCGTATTAAAATAGATCTACAACCAATCACCCTTCTTCAATCAACTCGTCTAAACTAAGAAAAATGTTCACGTTTCCCTGCGGATGACCCGTACTCATCGCGGATAGCTACTAGTGACAACGTCTTGATTGCGGTTATTTACAACACACTTTAAAACAGATCTGTTCCCTTATAAAAAAGGGATGAGGGAAAGTTCCTCACTAAAATAGCCCCACATGTTTAACACGTGAGTGCCTATATACAATGCATATAGGCACAGCCATTAAAACAATTGCTAGGCTAAAACAGTCCCACGTGTTTAACACGTCAGTGTCTATATGCAACGCATATAGGCACAGCAATTAAACAATTACTAGGCTAAAACAGTCCCCACGTGTTTAACACGTGAGTGCCTATATGCAACGCATATAGGCACAGCAATTAAAATAATTGCTAGGCTAAAACAGCCCCACGTGTTTAACACATGAGTGCTTATATGCAACGCATATAGGCACAGCAATTAAAACAATTGCTAAGCTAAAACAGCCCTACGTGTTTAACACGTGAGTACCTATATACGTTGCATATAGGCACAACAATTAAAACAATTGCCATGCTAATAAGCCTCACGTGTTAAACATGTGAGGGCACATCCCTGCGTAGAATTAAATTCTACTCAACAAGGAACCGTTGGATCAAAGATCCAATGATGATAGAATTAAATTCTATTGACCTTTTAATTGGGAAATGATATTTTCTGTTAAACAGAAAGTTGGCGGATCAAAGATCCTATGGGTTGGAAAATATTTTTCATCTCTCTTTAAAACAAAGAAAATCGTGCTCCGTTAAACCAAGCACCCTTGGATTAAAAATCCAACGGTGATTAAAAATCACAAATCTACAGAATAAATTCTGTACAGGAAAATATTTTCCTAATTTTGTTTAAGAAACAAGAAAATATGTTCTGTGAGACAGAACCCTTGGATCAAAGACCCAACAGCGGGTAAAACCCCAAATCAATTGAAGTCTCTCAATGAGAGATTTCCTAAAACTAATTAACAAACTTCTCTTTACAATATAAAGAACCCAAGACTTCAAGTTAAAAGGGAGGAAAGAAAAAAGAAACAAAAAAGAGAAAAGAGAGAGAAAGAGAATTCAATTCTCTAAGACAAGAAGATTCCCTTCTTAAACAAAAAACCCTATGTAAGAAGAAAACACAGAGATTATCATGTCCCTTCTTCGCCTCTTTAAGGGTTTAACCCTTCATACAAGAGCTTAGTTCTTCCTCTGGTTGAGGTCTGTAGAAGCAGATCTCCCCACAAGTTGAGAATTTAATTCTCATCAGGGAGATTTTATTATGTAGATTTAAAACTTAGGGGAAAGAACTAAGTTCAAAGAATTTAATTCTTACACAAGTATATAGGAATTTAATTCCTTTGGTAAAACTAGGGTTTAACCCTGTAAAGAATTTAATTCTTATAAGACAAGAGACTTGAAATTCTCTAAACTCAGATCCCAGCATTGTAATACGAGATCAAAATCTTCATGCACATGGAAGGAAAGACTAGTGATTTATTAGTGTTCAACACTATAACGAAACCTCACGTGTTTCCCCACGTGAACACCTCTGATGAACAAAAAGAATGGCTGAGACCGAATCACGTGTTTCACATGCGAGCATTTAAAAAGAAGAATAAGAAGTGCCTCCTAGGGCAGTCACGTGTTTTCTACGCGACCCCCAATCAAGTGCTTAGCACTTATATAAAAAACGGAATAAACCCAAAAACAGCACTCACATTTTGAAGGCACCTCATGTGTTCGCACATGAGCACCACAGGGTCAAAGTGCTTAGCACTTATAGAAGAAAGAGAAATAAAATCCAGATAATAGTTCCCATTTCGAGCGCCTCATGTGCTCACACGTGAGCCAAATGCTCAGCACTTATAAAAGAAGAGGGAAATAAAACCCAAAAAGGTGGTACCCAACTTTAGGGCGCCTCACGTGCTCACATGTGAGTGCCACAAGAATTAAGTGTTTAACACTTATATATAAACGGGGACTTGAACCCAATATACGGCGCCAACTTTGAGGTGCCTCACGTGCCACACGTAAGCGCCCCGGAATTCAGTGATCAACACTGCTTTAGAACCTCACGTGGGAACACGTGACTGCTGAACGTATACTAGTGCTTAACACTATGGAAAGTCAACTCCAGCCTTAAGTTGGCTAAGTCTTCTTGAGATTAAAACATCTTTGATCTCCAATCAATCGAGCTCCTCGTGCCTATGTCTTCCTAAACTGATCTTCATCCTAAACATGACTAATGATCTTCCGACAGATATTCATCCCATATTTTCCCACAATCTGGAAATTGGTTCAATGGTACATCTTTCCACACCTCTGATATATGTCGTTGTAATTCTTCAACGTCTTCAGAGAGGTGGATGGTCCCGACAACCAACAACTCTTTGGTGCACTCCCAGACCAATGAGCACACCCCAATACGGACCGCAACGTCCTTAAACTACAACGGACTGCAACGTCCTTAAACTTGCTATGGACCAAAACGTCCTTAAACTAACAACGGACTGAAACATCCTTAAACTAAAGCAATAAAGCCCAAATGCTCTTTTGTTGAGTCTGAATGATCCCAAAATCCTGTTGAGTAGATCTTAGTCTCAAATTAGACTAGTGTATCCTCAAACAAACATTAAAGTTGATTTTAATCTCAAACGAGATTAACGATCCTTAAATCAACCTAAACCCAAATCTAAGAATATACGGATTTGGACTAATCCATGCCCTACGGGCGACAACATAAATTAATCACCGTATACAATCCACGGGAAACCAAAAATAAAACAAACACACACGACACGAAGTGAACCTCTGGAGCAGGAGAAAGTGGTTATCGCGATGCGGTAACGTAATTAACTGCAGGGGCTTGCGCCTGCAGGGAAGAGCATCCCCACAATCAAAAACCCCTCGCAAACGAGGGGAATCTGACGAAGTCAGCTACAACGGCCGCATCCATCCAAACCTCCAATACACGGTGCCATAAATCAACTTGGCATCTTCGGAGAAGTGGACGGATAAATCTAAATAGCATCTGCCCCCAAATTCAGGCAAGACGATCCATCCCGGTTCGTCTCCGTTTTCGGCGGTAAACAGATTCAGGCACGCCCGGTAGGACATTTTCCTCTTTCCACTCTACACTTCGTGTGTCGTGTTAGCAAACAAATCGCGGTTTACTATGGTTGCCCCTGGATTCAAGGTACTAAGATTTGGTGTCTTGCTCCTGTGCAGAGAAAAGAAGATCAATGGCTTCCAAGTGTACCTACAACAGCAACTCTCGCTCCACCCAAAATGGAGGAGTGACTTATGGGCCCTAAGCGGCCTCCATCTTTGCAATGCCAGTGGAGCAGGTGACTCAAGCTACCACTGGACTGTTCTTTAGGACCATGATCCCGCCAGCAAACTTCAGTGCCCCAGTGCCACCACAAGAAGCTCCCAAGAAGTCAGTCTTCGGTCGACTTGCAGCCACCATGGCCCTTCTCAATGGGTCATCCAAGTCTTCTACCTCAGTCTTTAACAGACTAAGCCAAAGCTTTAGTGAGCCTACAAATAGGCTTGCAATACCTGAAGGGGTTATCGCGAAATGGATAGTTGTTCCAGCTCCGGCGGATAAAGTCGTCGACAGGGCTTCTCCTGCTAAAGGAACGGTTTTCGCAAGATTGGTCTTTCCAATTCCTGCTTTCGGCGAATTCATCAAGACTACTTCCCCTACCAAAAGGTCGGCCTTCGAAAGATTGACCATCCCCTCTCAACGGATGTCGGTCTTCAACAGGCTGGCACCAGCAGTAGCACTTCATCAGACCAGGGGGCATGACGAAGCCACTCCCACAACTGAGGCAATCCCATCTGCAAGGCATGGTCGACGTTGCCACTGGTGCCGAGTGAGGAAAGCTGGGGGCAACTCCCCCTCTGGACTTACTCCACCAGCTCCAGTGGTGGAAGTTGACGCTGCTGTTCCAACTGGGAACAGCTTTGAATCGCTAGGGAAGGTGAGAAAGTACTCTCCAACCGCGGTGCTGAAGAAATCTCCCCCACCTGTTGAAAACATGATGCAGGCAAAGCCGAAGCAACCCCCTCAGTGGTTTTCCTCCAAATTCCAAAGAGTCTGGCGGAAGGTCTAAGATTCTGTGATCGATAAAGACTACTATTGCCGACTGAAGAAAACGAATGCTCGGCAAGAAGAGGACCATCCCTCCGTCATACAGCAGAAGGCATCGTCTACATAGGTGCTTGTTACAATGTCCCCTCCGACCTCAACCTCCCATGAAAGGAAAAGGCCGGAGAAAACCCCACTGCCTGCGGCGAATTCCAAAGGCACTAGACCCAAACGCCCCAAGTCTGGGGGCATGATCGTGCACACGGTGTACATGGCTTCCGGGAAAGAAGAAAGCCGTGCTTCCATAGGTCATCGACCACTCACTCGGTCATTGACAAAAGCTCAGGAGCAGCAACAAAAGCTCCAAGAAATGCTGATGAAAATGTCAGCACTCAGCAGAAAAAACGAAAGCCTGGAATCAACGTCTGAGCAGCACCAGGAACAAGAGACCGACACCGAATTCCTACGGAGGGTGCTAGAAGGAAAGGATAAAGAGTCCGCGGAACAGGCTGCTAATATAAAGCAGATGGCGCTTCTGTTCTAAGACATGGTTGGGATGATGATCCAGCCGGAACCTCCAGCCGAAGACCCTCCGATAATCATCAAAGACGATAGAGGGGAAACGTCAAACCCTCCTCCGGCTTTCTCAGCAGCCAAGGAGTAAACGATCTCCAAGGCTTCCCTTGATGACTACATAGCTCAACAAATACGAGCTCATCAAGCGAGTGAAGCGGCTGGCCAAGTCATCAGAACTGGACGACCTTATCCAGGCTGGTACGATCAAATCAAGTACCCGCTAGGATATACGATCCCTAAGTTCTATATGTATAAGGGGACGGACAATCCACACCAGCACGTTGCTCAATTCAGAGCTTTGTGCGGTGATACTGGAGGCGACGACAAACTGCTGTTTCGCCAATTTGTTGGCAGCTTGTCGGAGACGACATTTGAATGGTACTCCGAGCTCCCAAATGATTCTATCAAAACATTCATAGAGATGGAATTACTATTCACACAGCGGTTCGCAAGCGCAAGCGAGCACACCCTGAACACGGCATTAATCAGTGCCAGGGTGAAGCCAGGAGAGATCTGGGTTCAATACGCAATTCGGTGGCGGAACCTATGGTCAAAATGCAAACAATGCATAGAAGAAGCTCCTGCCGTGGGCATGTTCGTAGGGAACCTTGATCCTCATGCGACTATATCCCAATTTATGATGTTCTTCAAGCCGACTACCTTCCAAGTCTTAATCGACAAGCTGGCCCAAATGGACCAGATGGGCCATAGGCCGTCCTCTTCAAAAATGGATTCCCGGAATGAAAAGGGCAAAGGGAAAGCGACCTTCGTTGCCAACGCTCAACAGCAACCAATTGACCCGAAACCGATTGCTCGCCAAAGCGAAACACACCCACGCCGATCCCTTGAAGAGAAGCTAGGACGTCCTTACTCGTTTCCCCGGGATAAAACGAGAAGACTGTTCGAACTGGCAGTGCGCAACAGACTTATCACCCTGTCGGATCTGAGACGGCCACAGCAGCCTGGTGATGCCAACAGTCCCAACTACTGCTCCTACCACAGAGTAGTGGGCCACCTAATTGAGGATTGCCACGTCTTCAAAACTGGGTCGAGGATCAATACCAACAAGGGAAGTTTGCGCTGTCTGAAAATTGGAGGGTGAACCCACCACAGAAGAACGCTTTTAAAAAGGTGGACACGCCAGAGGCATCATGCTCATTTGTAGAAGAAGCTCCGTAGGAAGTTGTGCTTTCAACTAAAACTAAAAGAATGCTGAAGGACTTTCAAGCATGTCCGGAGATCAAGTGGAAAAGCCCGCTGGAGTCCGAGATCATTGAAGGGATTCTTAAACCGCACCCACACCGAAAGCTGGTAACAATAGGCAAAACACGCAGTTCAAGCCTTCAAAGTTTTTGAAGAAAACCAAGAAGCCCGCACAGCCTAATAACAAGCGCACGGACCTGCAAAAATACATCAACGCACTGGAGGAGTACAACCAGAAGGTGCGGACCCCGGTCACTATCGAAGAGTTTCTCAATCATATCCTTGAGAACGGAGACAGTGATAATGATGAGGGGAACGACTTATTGCAAGAACCCGAGGATTATGTAGCGAGTTTCCACATGGTCTCTCATTCGTTGTTAAAAAATGAAGAGACCCGTCGGATTCAGAAAATGGCGCAGAGAAGCTGGGGGCAAGACCAATGTAAAAATTCCTGGAGCCATCAGACGACTTGATTGACAGGCTACTAAACGAAGCCCTTAAAAAATCAAAGATAACCGAGAGCGTGAAACGGCCATCTACGAAAAGGCCAACCGTCGGCGTCAGGATGAAAAAGCTACGGCGAGAAAGAGTCAAAAAATACTCCAACCAGATCGAAGCACACCCGCGACAGACAAAAGCAGGTTTAAGACAGGGAAACGGTTCGCCAAAGCCCTGTCGATGGGAATGAAGCTGCCACCTTTCAAAAGAAATACTCCTGGGAGTACGTGCCTCGATGAAGCAGATGTACATCCGAACTACTGCTTATACCATCGGAGGGTTACACACCCCACCGAAGAGTGCAGTGCCTTCAAGAAGTGGTGGCAGGGATACATTGTCTATAGACAACACTTCAACAGGATGAAGCGTGAAGCTCGTCAACAGCGAAAATGTGCGACAGATGAGCGCCGAAAAATTACTGGCAACTGTTATATGGTTGATACCAGTTCGACAAAAGGGAAAACTCAAGTTCTCACGTTCGGGAGCGATTCTAAGGAAGAAATAACCCTTGGCCCTCTCTTCAAAGAATCCACCTCTAGAAAAGAAGAAGAGGCGAAGAAATGCGAGAACATTCAGCTACATAACCGCACGCTGCTTGCGAAGAATCTCAGGCCAACAAACAAAGGTTTGAGCATAAGAGACAAGGGGAAGGAAAAAGTCCCTGAGGAAATTGCCCTCGATGATGAAGTCGTCAAAGAGCTTGTAGCCAAAGACCCGCCTAAAAACACAAGGTGGATTATAATGTCCTGGCACATCTGAGGAAGATACCCTCGCAATTGAACATATTGGATGCTTTCCTCCTGTCCAAAGAGGCATGAGATTCTCTAATCAAGGCACTACAAGAGCCTGATCAATTCCAAGTTTTATTTGCGGAAGAAAAGATGAAGGACGAGCTGGCAGAGGTTCATACAGCTGACGTCACATTCGGCGATGAAGATCTCCTCCTCGGAACGTGCGAGCACAACCGTCCTCCATATATCACCGGGTACTACCATGATATTAAGATAGAGAAGATCCTGATCGACAACGGGTCCTCTGGCAACCTTCTCAACGTGAAGGTGCTGAAGGAGATCTACATGAACGTTCAGTACCTGGCTCGGGACAAAATTACCATCTCCGGGTTCGACTCGCAGTCATCACGGACGCTAGGGTCCGTGATATTGACATTATGCTTTGGGATGCTTATCACTGACATCAAATTTCATGTCATTAACACCAAGACATGTTATAACACTCTGCTCGGCCGGCCTTAGTTACACGAGTACAACATCATCCTTTTTACACAACATCAGTGTATAAAGTACTTCAAAGACGGCCTCGAGTACACAATTACAGGGGAGCTAAACCCATTATCCGTAAATGAAGTCCACAAATATGAAGACGCCAAGTACTTCCTACCAGACATCGAAGACACGGAAAGGTGTCGTAAACCCGAGAACCGACAAAAAGCCGTCGCCACCATCCCGATCTTTGGGAGCGATACCGAGGAAGATGAAGAGATGGTCTACTCGAGGCAATCCCAAGGCAACAGGCCTGGACCATCTACCCCTATTTTGGTCTTCAGCAGTGACTCTGAGAACGAGACCAACTGTTCAGACCAGAATATTGCATTTTATACCGCCCATTCTTACGCTCGTTTGTTTATCGGTAGGTACTCTTGAGCCGTGTTTGCTAGTTAAATGTAGGATACTGGTTCTCAGCTCTAAACAGTGAAATCCATGGATAAGTACGACAAATTCCGGATTACTGCCAACCACAGATAAAACTCGGATCTCCGCACTCTATCCGTATGTTGCCACACACCAGTTTAAGGGACAAAATGGCAAATCGTTGTCATTTTCATGCACAAAGCTCAATGTCAACACAAGATCCAACATATCTACACGGAGCTCGAGGAAATCATGGCAAAAGATCCACATCACATCACCTTTTTATCTACTAAAATTCTGGAAGAATTGTGAAGAGATTATGAGAAACAACATATACCACACTAAAGAGAACAGACAACCAGGGCATATGACAAAAGATGAAGGCCCAAGCACTCTTTATGGCCGCGGTTCCGCGGCATAAGCACACTTAGACCGCGGAACCGCGGCCATATAGGCTCCGTAGTGGATGAAATTTTAGGGGCTTTTTGGTCATTTCATGATGAGGCATATTGTTGCCCTAGGTTTCTAGTTCCCTGCCTATAAATATCCCGGAACTTGCCAAGCCAATGGTGTTCTTTTCATACCCTCTTTTTGTTAGTTTTTAGTTTTCTTCTTCTTCTTCTTCTTCATCTTTCCTCCATTAAATTGTTGTGAGAGCTTTTGAGTGGATGTTAAATGAAGATGAGGGTTATTTTGTATCATTCTTTTTTGCTTAGCTTCCCCCTTGAGCTCTCTACCTTAACTTGATCTTGCAACCTCTTAAGTGAGCTTGCAAGTTTAAGCTTCGGTCATTGATCTCAAGGGGTTGTATCATCTTGGAATCAATAAAGTCTTCTCTTTTGTGCTTCATTCACCATGAGTTCTTTTCCTCTTCTTGATCTTGCAACCTCTTAATTAAGCTTGCAAGTTTAAGATTTGGTTATTGAACCCATGTATTGTATTTGGTTCTATTGTTCTTATTGTTATTTTCTTGCTTATTTCTTTCTTACTTTTTATTACCTTGCTTTACTTTCATGCACTTAAATTCCAAGCACTTTTAATTACTTGCTTGTAATCTTTTCTTTTCTTTGTTTATCTTTTCTTTCGCTCTTTTTGGTTCGTTTTGTGAATGGTTGTAATATGTTGTTGTTAAGAATAAAAACAATATTGTAAGTTAAGGTTTCTTTCCTCATTTCCTTTTCCCGTTATTTTCCTTTGAACTCCGCCCAAACGTTACGCAAGCGCTCCGTTAGGCACCCTACCCTACCAAGGTAACGGTGATTCCTAACCGCGACCGGTTGCGTTCGGTTTGGCCGGAGGCGAAAGCAAGAGACAAGAACGGAAGGACAAGGGTAAATAAGCCGGATTCCATGAATACCGTGCTTGAATCCCCTAATCCACGTGTTGCCGATTGCTCTAGCTTCAATTGGTCAAGACTCGGCTCAAAGGTTTTGAGTGCGGATTTCCTTAGCTTACACTTTCGTATCTTTTTCTTAACAACTTTATACTTGCATATAACACTTAGGATAGAACTGAACAAACATATACAAATTCTTCATTGACTCGTCTAAAACTCGAACGGACATACAACCATCTCCCTGTGGATCGACCCGTGCTCAACCGGCTAGCTGCAAAGCGACACCGTCCTAATCGCGGTTATAACTTTAGAACTTTGAACATCCGACAAGCCAAAAGCGTTCGATCAAATGGCGCCATTACCGGGGAGACGGTAGCGTATTTTCTTTCTTGTTATTCAGGTTAATATTCTTTTTGTATATATTTATAAAAAAATAAAAATCTTTTTGTTATTTTTGATCATTTTTGTGTGCAAGAGTGCAGATTTTTGCGGATTTGCAAACTGCGATTGTGGGGAGCAAAGTGTACATTTAATGTTAAGGTGATTACGAAGTACAGTGCCAAAGATCCGGAAAGTTTGACCCGCGCAAGCGAACTTTTTAAGCTTATCGGAATTGATTCAACGAGGGTTTCCTAACCCAAAAAACTTAACGGTACGTATTTCTTAAACACCTTCTTCTCAAATCCGACACATCCAATATACTTTTCTTTGCAGGATTCTTTGCAAGTTCGCTAGCAAATGCTAAAAATTAACTAACCCGTATTTATTGCAGTGCCGCGCTTAAACTAAAAAAAATGATTGTTTGATTCTTTATAGAATTTTTTGAATTGCGCATTGCATACATTAATACGGACTTAAGGGCAAGCGAACCCTACAACATACGGTAAAGGATTTCATCACCTTTTCCGTGGCCCACAAATCACGAACTTGAGCATAATGTTTACCCGCACAAACTTTAAAAGAAACTAGACTTTAAGCCTTAAGGACTTCGCGCTCACTATGAGAACTTAACTGTGTTTAGAACCTCGCTTAACGGTATATTGTTTACAGGGTGTCTAGGAAAGTGTTAACGGCGAAACCGCCAAAAGAGAAAGGGTTATTTAATTAAGGACCTTCGCGAAAGCGTCGGAAAACCTCCCCTTATCTCTGCACTTACCTGGCCTCGTGATCAGTGTATCTTGAGCCCGTTTCTCGACACGGTTTTACTTCGACAATCAAGTTCTAGAGCAGGTCTAGTTGACCTAGGTGAACCCTAGAACGATTAGGTGTGTGGTATTTTTGTGTCGTGATTGTTTTTGGTCCAGATTCTTTTTGTGTGTATATTTCGATCTTTTGTTAATAGCTAAAAAAAATTAATTAAAAAAATTCACATTCTTTTTCCCCACCTTTTCTCTGCCTTTCTTTCTTTCTCTCTTCATATCATGGGTACCCCACCTCGCAAAACTCTTGTCGAACTTTGGTACCCACAACCAGACATTACTTCTTAAAGTTCTTGCTTTGGCCGAACATCGAACGACCCCTCCATGCCCAAAATGTCATTAAAAGATCGCAAAGACGCGTCTAGGACAAACACTTGCCCTCCGCATTCCACTTTGTATCAACCTTTTCAACCTCCCGCACCCGCTTATGTTGATACCCCTTTTGCAAGTCGTCCTTTGTACATCGCTGAACGTATTGAACAATCTCATAGCCGATCTTTCACTCCTTTCACCACTTCAAATTCTTGGGATCAACAATTCCATTCACCTTCATATCCAAATGTTGATCCTACCCCTGTCCAGCCATTCAATTCTTACCAGTCCTACCCGACATTTACACCTTCCCTAGACATTGCTTCTAAACCGTCATTCGGGAGTTTCCAGTACCAAAACAACTTTGAATCTTTTACTGAAACCCCTTCAAAACCCATGTCTAGTCTGGAACAGTCATTGGAAGACTTTAGGGTAGCGTCGTACCAACAGATGATGGATTTGAATGCTTCCATGACTGCCCTCATACAACCTAGTGACCCGGTAGCTAGTTTTCAACTAGATCCAAATTTTCCAATGTATGAAGAGGCGGTATGACAGGTTGAGAATTTGAGCGGAGAGAGTGAGCCATATACCCTTCCAAATCAAACCTACCCGTTTCAACTTGAATCCAACAACTCCTGTTTTGAAAGTCTATCGAGTGTCCCAAATGATTTATCAATTGAAGATAGAACAGATAATGAGTTGTGTGACCTTATAGTGTTTGATTTGCCCGATTGTGAAGGGTCTCTTTCGAGTGAAACCGCACCCAACCCTTTTGACCTCTACACCTCCATCTTAGAACCTGAATTAATTGATATCCATGCTTTTGTTGAGGTGTCTGAGAATATAGATTTTCACTTGATTGAGGATATTGACGCTGGGAATATTTTGGACGATGAAACCGTAGATTTAGCTGAGTTTTTCTCTCCAATTCATCATCCCGAGTCATTAAATGTTTTTCCCGAACCCCATATGCGTCTGGATTTTGAGGATAAACGCATGGATGTGCTTAACTTTGAGGAGACTATTGAGGATATTTTTGAGGATGAACCAGTTTTAATTGATGAGTCGGATTTTCCAATTCATCCTATTCCTTTCATTGACTGTGTACACCCTCCTGAATCTTTAACCGATAACCTTCCTCAATCACCTACCTCCATCCTTTCCATCTTTCCGACATTGCAAGAAACCGTATCATTTTCACTTCCAGTGTCTGGTTTACCAAGTTCGGCGTACCCATGGTTTCTCACGAATCTTGAGGGATTTGACCCCATTTCTCGACGGGTTAATAGATTAGCACAATCGCTTTTTACACATCCGTCATCACGAATTGTGCTAATTTATTCGCTCCATTTCCACCCTCAAGTTCGTATTCCACTTCTTTCTCCCTTCCGCCATTCTTCTTCTCATATACCTAGACCGTATACCACTTCTATCTCTATACGGTCTCGCGTATTCTCCCTTTCTTTTCTCTATGCCTTCTTCCACCAACCTGTACATTATAGCGATAAAATCTTTGAATGGTTGGTGCTCACTTTTGGCCTGTGTAAGGCCTTGTATAGTTTGAAACTGTTTTCCTTCCCCCTAATCCTGAACTTCACCGCTTAAACAGTGGAAACACTGTTTCACTTAAGTTTGGGGGGAACCCTTTTTTGTATATATCTTTTTTGGTTTTCTTTTTGTTTTGCATAAAATTTTCTTTTGGAGAGAGCCGACAATTTTGACCCTCTTGGTGTAGCCTGACAGTGAGGGCACTGTCAAGTTTTAGTTTGGGGGTGTGCTCGGTAAGCTTTCTACCTTCGCATTCATTTGTATATTTTGCATTTGCATACCTATTTAAAAATCCATAAAAATCAGAAAATTTTCTAAAGACATAAAAACTTTTCTGTCAGGTTAGCTAGTGGGAGAACTCTGATTCAACATTTCGACGGTTTTGTTTGATAAGATAAGAATAACTAAATCTTATTTTTTGATTTTGAAAACCTGAAAGATAACTCTCCTTTGAAGTTAACTATAGCTGATATACGTCTTTACATCACACTACACGTGTCGTGAGTTTTGGAAATTAGGCGATAAGTCTTTTGTGTCTAAAAACTTTTAAATGGATAAATGATTTTCTGAGGATCAAATAGGTTTGTTCTGAAATAAGTAATATCAAGAATAGTTTATGAAGTGAAGCAAATATGAAGGAATGTTATTGATGCCTTAATTGGAACTAAGTCTTAAAAATAACCCATCTGGAACTTGATTGAAATGATTGCACACCTAACCCACTAAACACGTCTTTTATCCAAAAAAATAACTGAACTGCCGGTTATATCTCCGTTCGCATTGAATCATCATGATTTTCACGCTAAATTGTCTTTTGTTTTTGGGCCTAGGTAACTTGAGTAATTAAGTCCGCTGGGGTGTCTCTACACCTAATGCCCTAAAGCCAACTGGTTTGGGTGCATTGGCCCGAAGCTCGTTAAGAAGCCTAGAAAGTCCAGATTAAAACAAAGTCAAGCAAGTGTTCTCTCCGAGTTAAAATTCCTAACGGTTCTTTGTGTGAGAATAATCTTGATAAAAGACAAGTTTTTATAAAAAAAATACTTCTAGCGCAGATATGAAGGTTTTATTCTATGATAAAGACTATTGTACGTTCACAGAGGTGTGTATGAAATGAAAACAAGAAAAATGTGGAGTGAAAAATAAGACCTAGTTTCCTGTTAAGGAAGATAGAAATTCTGAAGTTGAAACTTTACTGGAAAATGAAACTTGAAAAATGCTTAAATCTTTATAAAACTTATATGATCCTTTTAAAAAAATTTATCCGGGCTTTATTGTGTGACATGATGACTTTAATCGATCCTTCTGGAACTTAACGACACTATTTGCACTGCACGTAAAGACATATAAAATATTAAGTTAAATAAGAAGCGAGGTGTGAAAAATAAGGGTTCGATAGTCTAGACTTAGGATCATAGAATTATTATTTTCTGAAACAAAACTTTAGGGTTTGAATCATAGTTATTTTGCAAAACTAGTTTGACCGGATTTTGTGGGTAGTATCCGCTGAAAACCCTAAGGAGACAACACTCCTCCTACTAGGGACACCTAGAGGTTTAACGGCTTGTTGCACGAGCTCAGCGCAATCGCGTTCCCTGCGAAAGTGCGGTTAGGATTCTTTTTTTGTGAATAATTGGTTTTGCTCGGGACGAGCAAAAGTTATGTTTGGGGGTATTTGTTCAGACCAGAATATTGCATTTTATACCGCCCATTCTTACGCTCGTTTGTTTATCGGTAGGTACTCTTGAGCCGTGTTTGCTAGTTAAATGCAGGATACTGGTTCTCAGCTCCAAACAGTGAAATCCATGGATAAGTACGACAAATTCCGGATTACTGTCAACCACAGATAAAACTCGGATCTCCGCTCTCTATCTGTATGTTGCCACACACCAGTTTAAGGGACAAAATGGCAAATCGTTGTCATTTTCATGCACAAAGCTCAATGTCAACACAAAATCCAACATATCTACATGGAGCTCGAGAAAATCATGGCAAAAGATCCACATCACATCACCTTTTGATCTACTAAAATTCTGGAAGAATTGTGAAAAGATTATGAGAAACAACATATACCACACTAAAGAGTACAAACAACCAGGGCATACGACAAAAGATGAAGGCCCAAGCCCTCTTTATGGCCGCGGTTCAGCGGCATAAGCACGCTTAGACCGCGGAACCGCGGCCATATAGGCTCCGTAGTGGATGAAATTTTAGGGGCTTTTTGGTCATTTCATGATGAGGCATATTGTTGCCCTAGGTTTCCAGTTCCCTGCCTATAAATATCCCAGAACTTGCCAAGCCAATGGTGTTCTTTTCATACCCTCTTTTTGTTAGTTTTTAGTTTTCTTCTTCTTCTTCTTCTTCTTCTTCTTCTTCATCTTTCCTCCATTAAATTGTTGTGAGAGCTTTTGAGTGGATGTTAAATGAAGATGAGGGTTATTTTGTATCATTCTGTTTTGCTTAGCTTCCCCCTTGAGCTCTCTACCTTAACTTGATCTTGCAACCTCTTAAGTGAGCTTGCAAGTTTAAGCTTTGGTCAATGATCTCAAGGGGTTGTATCAGCTTAGAATCAATAAAGTCTTCTCTTTTGTGCTTCATTCACCATGAGTTCTTTGCCTCTTCTTGATCTTGCAACCTCTTAATTGAGCTTGCAAGTTTAAGATTTGGTTATTGAACCCATGTCTTGTATTTGGTTCTATTGTTCTTATTGTTATTTTCTTGCTTATTTCTTTCTTACTTTTTATTACCTTGCTTTACTTTCATGCACTTAAATTCCAAGCACTTTTAATTACTTGCTTGTAATCTTTTCTTTTCTTTGTTTATCTTTTCTTTCGCTCTTTTTGGTTCGTTTTGTGAATGGTTGTAATATGTTGTTGTTAAGAATAAATACAATATTGTAAATTAAGGTTTCTTTCCTCATTTCCTCTTCCCGTTATTTTCCTTTGAACTCCGCCCAAACGTTACGCAAGCGCTCTGTTTGGCACCCTACCCTACCAAGATAACGGTGATTCCTAACCGCGACCGGTTGCGTTCGGTTTGGCCATAGGCGAAAGCAAGAGACAAGAACGGAAGGACAAGGGTAAATAAGCCGGATTCCACGAATACCGTGCTTGAATCTCCTAATCCACGTTGTTACCGATTGCTCTAGCTTCAATTGGTCAAGACTCGGCTCAAAGGTTTTGAGTGCGGATTTCCTTAGCTTACACTTTCGTATCTTTTTCTTAACAACTTTATACTTGCATATAACACTTAGGATAGAACTGAACAAACATATACAAATTCTTCATTGACTCGTCTAAAACTCGAACGGACATACAACCATCTCCCTGTGGATCGAACCGTGCTCAACCGGCTAGCTGCAAAGCGACACCGTCCTGATCGCGGTTATAACTTTAGAACTTTGAACATCCGACACGCCAAAAGCGTTCGATCACCAACGCAGTGTTCTCCTTCCGCCTGTCAGCATAAACCTTCTCTGGAGATAATCAGAGTTTACAAATCACCATGGTTCCGCAGCAACATTACAGGGAACTTGATGCGCTCGATAAATACGGCGTGAAAGAGCTGCAGACCTTCTACGTTCCTCCTAGGCGAAGAGGTGAAAAGGCGATCCTCTTCTATCAATCTACGGAGACTAAATTGGAAAAAGAAGTCTGGTATGGTGCCGATTTTACGCTTGACATGTTTCAACCGATCTGTCTACCCAGATATTATGCAGAGGGATTAAATAGGCTATTAAAATGCCAAGGTGTACCCTTCAAACAAACCGCTCGAAAAGCCCAGTTCTACAACAAGATTTGGGACGTTCCCGGGACTCAGCGAAAGATGCCCAATGGGAGGATAGAGACGACTGGGCTTGGATACGTTTGGTCTAAGAAACGGGATCGATTCCATGGTTGCCATGTCATAAATAACTCCAGTGGAGAAGCGAATGCATTTCCAGACAGTGCTGATATCGAACCAGAGCGAGATCCCGCCGTAAGAATACCAAGTCCGTCATTCGAAGACCAAATTGACAAGCTAATGAGAGAAGACGGTCAAAAGGTTCGGGATGACCACAGCCGCAAAATGGCCATTTACGAGAAAGCCAGGATGCAGCGTCTCGCTCAGCAGTCTGCGGAGAGAAAAGACTACAATGTCCTTCACCCTCAGCTCGATGCGTGCTCTCGTGGCAATGGAAAAGTCCGACGCAGAGGCAAAAACATGGTGGAGAACGAGAATAATGTTCTAGAATAGCGAAGCAGATCCAAGAAGCCACGCAATCGAGAAAGAGTCAGCTGGAATCCGTCCTTTATGAAGAAGATGGGTCCGGAATACACTTTCCCCAGAGACAAGACAAGGAAAATATTTGACCTTGTCATTAAGCATCAAATGATGATGCTCCCGGAGTCTCAGCACCCCAAGCAAATAAACGAGGTCCATCATCCGGCTTATTGCTCCTACCACCGAGCAGTAGGACATCCTCTTGAAGACTGCTTCACCTTCAAAGACTAGGTCGAAGACCAGTATCAGCAAGTTAGATTTTCTCTATCCGACAGTTGGAGGGTAACCCCACCACGAAAGCATAAGCCAAAAGCAACCTACACTGTGAGGGAAAGTCTAGATCAACATCAAGTTTGGAAACGACCTCGTACCTGCCACATGATAACACTATCAAAAGAAGGGGAGCATGAGAATATGGATGACCTCTCCCAGTGCTTCGCAGATGAGGTGATCTCAGAGTTTCCACCGGCGCCAAAAGAGCTGGAAGATGGGATACACACCACGGCGGACAATTTTAGAAAAATCAACTTAGAGACGGAAAATGAGCCAAGACCAACGTTCGTCAGTGAGCTGCTATCTGAAAAGCAGGTGGCCACACTAGAGGATGTGCTTATACAGTATAAAGACTGCTTCGCGTGGAACTATTCTGAGATGCCGGGACTAGATCCAGAAATAGCTGTGCATAAACTGGCGATATCACCGAACGTCAAACCAGTCAAACAGGCACCAAGAAGAATGCGGCTCGAATTCGAGATGAGCATCAATGTCGAAGTCAAGAAACTAATTGACTCCGGCTTCATCCAAGAAGTTCAATATCCTGACTGGATTGCCAACGTTGTCCCAATGATGAAGAAAAATGCGACAGTACGCATCTGCGTGGACTTTCGGGATCTCAACAAAGCTTGCCCGAAGGATGACTTCCCAGTGCCTGTTACCGAGCTGATGATCGATAACATGTCCACTCATGAGGTCTTCTCATTCATGGATAGATCTTCTGGCTACAATCAAATAAAAATGCATCCTAAAGACTAAAAGCACACAACCTTCCGAACTCCGCTAGGCATATTCTGCTATAAGGTGATGCCCTTCAGCTTGAAGAATGCTGGCGCTACCTACCAGAGGGGCATGACGAAGATCTTCAATGACCTCATACACGAGATTGTCGAATGTTATATCGATGACCTCGTGGTGAAAAGAAAATCGTACGAGGAGCACTGGGAGCATTTGAAAATAGTGTTCCAGCGTCTTTGGAAATATAATCTGAAGACGAACCCTCTGAAATGCGCGTTTGGAGTCTCCTCGGGAAAATTTCTAGGATTCATCGTACGACACCGAGGTATCGAAATAGACGCATCAAAGATCAAGGCAATTATGGAAATGCCCTCGCCAAGAACTCTCAAGCAACTGCGGTCTCTCCAAGGAAAACTTATGTATATCCGACGGTTCATAGCTAACTGCTCTGGCAAATGTCGCCCCTACAGCCATCTAATGAAGAAGGGGACCCCATTCTTTTGGGATCATAAATGCCAAAATGCACTGGACGAAATCAAGCTGTATCTGCAGAACCCGCCAGTACTGACCACTCCGGTCAAGGGAAAGCCCTTCATCCTGTACACAACAGCCCTTGAAGGTTCTTTAGACGCACTATGGGCACAGGAGAACGACCAGGGGAAGGAGAGAGCTCTCTACTATTTGAGTCAAGTTCTCCTGGGGGCAGAAAACAACTACTCTCCCATTAAAAACCATTGCCTGGAACTGATCTTCGTGATAACGAAGCTTTGACATTATGCCTTGGCACATGAGGTCCATCTTATATCAAAGGTGGATCCTCTCAAATATTTGATGTCATGAGCCATACTAACAGGAAGGCTTGCCAAATAGGCCCTCCTCTTGATAGAGTTCTCGATAATATATCGACCCCTCAAGGTAGTAAAAGGCCAGGCCATCGCCGACTTTCTCGCTGAGCATCCGATACCAGCCGATTCTCCCTTAAATTGTGAATTGCCAGACGAACACGCGTTCGACACAAAGGATGAAGAAAATGACTCTCGCTGGGAACTTTACTTTGATGGGGCATCTTCCATGAAGAAGCAAAAGCACAACACCCCCATAATCAAAGCTGGGATAGGCCTTATCTTCGTGACCCCGCAAGAAGGGATAATGTGTTTTGCCCTTTTCTTAACAGAGCCGAAGACAAACAACGAGGCTAGGTATGAAGCTTTGACAGCGGTTCTTGAGATCGCTGTCGACATGGGAATCGAAAACCTCCTCATATATGGAGACTCCCAGCTAGTCGTTAGCCAAGCGAATGGCGACTATCAGACATGCAAACCAGAGTTGGTAAAATATAGTGAGAGAGTACAGCAATTACTGACACAAATCCCCTCTTACATTTTGGAAAGCATTCCGTGTGCAGAAAATAGCAAGGCGGATGCATTAGCCAAACTCGCTAAAGAACTGGCCGACGAAAACCTTGTTGACGTAAGGATCATTGTGCAAAGCCGTCGGATTCTCGCGCCAGCAAAAATATCTCCGGAGTCGTCTGAAGAAAAGAAAGCGACCAAACAAGCAGCCTGTCAAATAGAAGATGAAGAAAAGACTAAGGATTGGAGAGAAATCTTCATAGACTACTTCAAATGCCATCAAACACCCAAAGACGCGTCATCAAGACATCAGCTCATGAAACGGGCTCTGTCTTTTGCTTGCGTCAATGATACTCTATACAGGAGATCGCTTAACAGTTTGTGGTTAAGGTGTTTGGGGCCAGAAGAAGCAAAGAGATTCATCCAAGAAACTCACGACGGACTCTGTGGTTCTCATCAAGCCGGGCCAAAGATGAAGCTAAAGATCAAAAGAATGGGTTACTACTAGCTCACAATGATTCAGGACTACCTCAAATATGCGAAGCAGTGTCACTCATGCCAAATTCACGGGGACTTCATCCACCAGCATCCAAATCCGCTACACCCAACGTTGGCTAGCTGGCCGTTCGAAATGTGGGGAACCGATATAATCGGGCCCATCTAACTAGCATCGTCCAAGGGATATCGGTTCATATTGGCAACAACCAATTACTTCTCTAAGTGGGTAGAGGCAGTGCCACTAAGGGATGTGAAGATGGAGAACATCCTCTATTTCTTTAGGACACATGTCATCTACCAGTTCGGCACTCCGCGACGAATCATCTCGGATAATGGGCCAGCCTACAGGAGCCATAAGATCAGCCGCTTCGCACATAAGCATAATATAGATTGGAGATACACTTCAGTCAATAATCCCCTAGCTAATAGTCTAGCTGAAGCTTTCAACAAGACCTTGACGAAGATCAAGAAGAAAACCGTGTCAAGAAATAAAAGGGACTGGCACGAGAGACTGCATGAAGCTCTCTAGGAGTATCGAACCACGTTCAAAACGGCACCGAATACAACGCCATTCATGTTGGTATTCGGCACAGAAGAGGTACTCCCCTTGGAGATAGAGCTACGCTCTCTGCGAGTAGCGATTCGTTATGAGTTAACGGATGAAGAAAATGCCCATCTTCGGCTTGAAGAGCTCGATGCCCTCGATGAAACTCGTCTCATGGCACGGCAAAACCTGGAAGCTTACAAAGCAAGGATGACGCACTCATATGAAGACTAACCGGGCCGAGAACATTCCGCCAAGGCGAACTCGTGGTAGTCGTAAAAAGACCTATGATCCCTAACCGTGCAAAGCGGAGGAAATTCGAGCCGAACTATGAGGGTCCGTACATCATAGACAATGTCTACCAAGGTAAGGCCTACTTGCTCATGGATATGCATGGCGAAAGACCCTTCCGGCCAATAAACGGCCGGTTCCTTAAGAAATACTATGCCTGACAAGTCACAACTCAGGTTAATGATAGATGATGACGCTCGTGTCCACTCGCCGTCTTCCTGAGTCAAGACACTACAAGTAGTATCCGGCAAAACTTCGTCTCGAAACTAACAATGGACCGAGATGTCCCTAAACTAACAACGGACCGAGATGTCCTTAAACTAGCAATGTACCGAGATGTCCCTAAACAAACAACAGACCGAGATGTCCCTAAACTAACAACAGACCGAGATCTCCCTAAACTAACAACGGACCAAGATGTCCTTAAACTAATACTTCTCCTCAAGCACGGCGATAATAGAATTCAAGTCCACAAGTCCCAACAGCAAGGACTGCAACTCAAATCCCGCTGGCTACACAGCAACCCCGGTGGGGAAGTCCCTGTTGGATATATGTATACCCTAGAGGCCATTATATGATAGTGTATGTACCGGTATGTGTGTGTGTGTAGGGGACATTCTTGCTTGACATACTAGTATGCTATCTGGTTGCACCTTTTATCTTGACATGATCATTTGATCGTGCTTTCATTCATTTGGTATATGTTGATATAGCCCTTAAGATATGCAGGACTACTAAGATTATGATGCGGATCATATTAGTGGGACATGTGTAGTCTATGAGCATATCATTGAAATGTTCTTAGTCGTGGGTGTATCGAGACGGGGCATCAATATTACCAGTGTAGACTAGTGTGTACGTTTCTTGTCCCATATGATGGGCGATGGATGATCCCATATCCATTGGTGTGGTGACACCAAAGACCGTATACGGGTGCTCGGTAAGACTGGGTACACTGAACGGACTAGCCGAGAACTCCTATGTGGTATTATATATATCATCGGATAGCAGTTTTCAGGTGACACTGGTACAAGTTAGTATATAGACCCGAGATCGTCATAGAGTCTTGTGTGCCTCCCACTGTACTTTGATCTCCACCCTACCACGGCTCTACTGAGTCGTGCAAACAGGTGGATTTTGGGTACAGTCCCGAGGCACATGGAGGCAATGAGCGATAGGAGTGGTTTCGTCTATTCCGGTATTTGGGGTTGATGTTTCACCATGTACGATTGGCTATAACAGGAAGTCCCTGGCCATGGCTGCTGAGATTTACTGATAAGTGTTATCAGTAGTTTCTTGATCTGTTATGAGCCATATACCGGCATGACTTATTGGGTTATTAGGGTCGACGATACCATCCCTAGACTCACATATGCAGCATATTTGACGAAGAGACCGGATTGTACGGTAAGTGTTACCGGTTGGCTCGAAGGGAGTTTTAGCAGATTTGCTTGTGTTTCTTCTGATCGCACAATACCTGGGAGCCGTTACGCACAGCTTGTGCCACTGACGGTTTGTGGGCATGTGATGTGATCACTGCCTACTGCTAGCGTATTGACGAGTCTTAGAGTCCCACAAAGGGGTCTCCTAGCTCAGGCGAAAAGATGTGGGGTGCATATGTGATATGCGCAGGAGCTCGATTAAATGCGTGTATTGGATACCATATTTTAATTGGGCGTTTACTATTGGACGGGTCGTATGAGATATGACCGGGTTATTAAATCAAGTGTTGATTTAATATTAAGTCCATTAGCTCATTTATTAAAACCTATTTCTTTATGATGCATGCATGAGTGTATGTATATGTTGATATGGATGCACACATGCATGCATACATGTGTCATGGTTGATGATACATTGGCGGTGGCAATGCAAGACTCACATGGTAACATATTTAGATATTTTGTTTATTTGAGAAAAGCAAAATGGAAACATGATCATGGTTGACTATTCAACTCTCTTGAGTTGACAATAGTCGATGGTTTTTTAGCCCATGGTTTTGTAGCCCATGGTTTTGCTTAATCTCAAGTTACAAAATATCTAGATATTTTGTAACCATAGTTTAGCATGGATGACTTCACTTACTCTCTTGAGTTTAGAAAGGGTTATCATATTATTCTTTTGAGTTTAGTTTTGAGCCATCTCCTTCTTCCTCTCTTTCCTCAAAGCTCTCTAGGGTTTTAAAAGAAAGAGAAATAATTAAAAAGAAAAGATTTTGTAGTGAGATCCAAACCCACATCACCATTCCACTTTAGTCTAGCCTACTGCTGTGGAGTGTTTGCTTCATCTACATCCTTGATCGAGTGAAGCTTGGAGCTTGGTGCAAAGGGACTTCGTGGTGTATCATCGTGGACTTGGAAGGACACAAGCCAACCGGTTCAAACCCTACTTGATCCAAAGAGTCTAGAAGGAGGTCTACAAAGGTTGTATTCTCTCCCCACTTAGTGTTAGACACTATATATAGTATGTGATACTATAATTTGTTACTCTATTTTTCTAATTCGATTCATGGTTGGATTGTTTAGCACCCCGTTAAATTTTTGTTATAGCATGAGTGATAAAACCTTAAACCTAGGCATGGTGCTAAAGAATCCCTACTATGGTATCAGAGCCAGGCTAGAGCTTTAGAGTAACCTAGACGACGTTAAAAACTTCGAACGAACGAAAACCGACACCTAAAGTAGTGCTCTCTGGAAATTTTTTAAAAGTTGGAATTTTTCATATTAAAAATACTCAGAAAATCATGCAGGGTATTGTATGGGCCCCTAAGAAGAACGAAGCCCTAACTCGACTAAAAGACCGTGGAACCGCGGCCAAAAGGGTCTTTTGGCGGTGGTTCCGCAACGCCATTGGTGAGGCTTGGACTGTGCCTTCTTGTGTCGGCCCATATGTGCTTAATGCAGTCTCTAGTATATTTTGATCTGACTCAAGTGTTGAGCCATCTGAGAATTCTTTGGATGATTGATCGATCGATCGAATGTTTTAATTGCACCAAGTTTATTTATGAATGTGATACAATAATTGGAATCTACACCAATTAGTTTTGTGAAAAGTAATTAGCTACATGTAAACCTAATATTTTGGCCTCGGTAGAATCGGGAATCTTGTTGAATTACCCGGCTTCTTTTGAAAACGTGTTTTCATTATTGAGACTTGAATATAAGATTTGCATTGTTAGGCATGAAATCCTGAATATGTCATATTTCGGATTTATGATGTCTAAAGGCAGTGTTGATTCTAATTGTTGTAGTTTTTCACTTTCTTTTCTGCGACCGTAGGTGTAGTATGTGGTGTATCGCCGGTTTCGTTGCTATACATCAACGACAATTGGGGTACGCATGCTTACTTACGTTGATGATATGTGATATTATGTGTTGCTGAGATATGATGTACAGGATCGTCGTGAATGAATGGCCGGGGGGTTTTATGTGAGATGAGAGTTTTTCTTTTCATTCATATAAAATTAAATGTATGTAATATTCTTTTATTTGGGCACTTCCAGGATGAGGATGATTTCACCATTTTTTGTATATTATTTACTTTTCCGCATTAGAATAGACCCAAGGAGGGGAGCACAAGTGACCGGGTTCTAGGGTTCAATGGGAGGCCATCTTGAGAAGTCGAGACCGAGTCTCCTAAACTCTAGAATTGGAAGGGTCACTTGCCGCTCTCGTAGGGGTCTAAGGGTGTGGGCTTAGCTCCTCATTGCGACCGTGGAATTTTTATTTTCTATTGTTGGCTAAATACAAAATTCGGACCTCCTAGTATATCTTGTATTTTCATATATGTGCTTCTGCTGTTGATATTCTGTGATATGATCACTTTATATGCTGAGACGAATGATATATTATATATATGATATATAATAAACGTTGCTTATGTTTTGCATCCGCGCTAGTCCCACCCCGCTATGCCGTTAGTTAAGTAACCTAAAGATACATAACGGGACATTGTGGGGAATGCGGAAGGCATAAGCGTACGTTATATTTTCATTTCTTTTTTGTAATGGCTTAAGGACTTAAATGATGGGACTACATTAATAAGATTAATGTAAACAAAAAGAAACCTAAAAAGATGTTGTAGAATCAGATTTGAAACCTACTCGTCTTTTTATGAAAAAGCAAGATTTCAAAAGGCGGAGCTTAAGCCACTCTTTTTTAAACCATTAGATTCTACAACGATATCAAGTTCGAAGCATTAAAGGTTTTCTTAAAAACTATTTGCAACCCTCCGTCATTTTAGGAAGTAGAGTACTTAGTATTCATGCTATGTATTTTGACTATAGTTAAGATGTAGTGTACGGTAGCTAAGTGATGTCTTCCTACACCGCATATGATGCGATTAGTTAGGACATTCGTATGATTATGTTGACTGTAGTTAAGAGTCATATGAGTGGGTCTAGTTAATCACGAAATGACGGGAAGAACTTGACTAGTACTTATGATATGTTGACTATAGTTAAGGTCATGAGTACTAGGGTAAAAACCATATCGGGAGTTTCAAGTGTT
Source organism: Agapanthus africanus (assembly GCA_030015575.1). Lineage (NCBI taxonomy): Eukaryota > Viridiplantae > Streptophyta > Magnoliopsida > Asparagales > Amaryllidaceae > Agapanthus > Agapanthus africanus. The sequence continues at coordinate 432,123,741 of JASDDO010000026.1, forward strand.
GAAATTTGCAATGAGATTGCATACCTTCTATATGATAGTAGGATCCCGATCCCACTGTGACCAATAGTTGCTCCCGGGAAAGTTTTGCACTTTACAATTAGCTAACTCATTAGGTGTCTACAAAGGTGTCAACGGGGCTACGCCTCTGGGAAAATGAGGTTTATTGTAATTAGGTCCGTACGAAAGCACGGGGAACCTCCCTCAGAAGTACCGGCACTGGCCTGGCTGAACGGTTAGCGAAGTTGTAGAATGTAATTAATCCTGGCTAATATTTTCCTTTTAATATTTGAAAGAAAATTTGATAAAAGCAGTGGGAGACATCGATTAGATAAGATAATAAACCAATCTAATCTTTGCAAGAGCTTTCGTTGAGTGCATTCTTTCCTCTCTCCTAATAGCAGATAACCATGACTGGACTTAAGCTACTGTTAGAGAAAAATAAGCTTACCGGGCCGAATTATAAAGACTGGTTGAGGAACATTAACATTGCTCTCACATATGATAAAGTATCATATGTCCTCACCGCCACAGCCCCGCCCAAACCAGGCTCTGAATCTTCTATTGCGGATAAGGAAATCCGCAAAACGTGGGATATTGACTGTGCCAGCGCCAAATGCCTTACGCTTGCATCGATGGATTATACACATCAAAAGCAGCATGAGGAGATGGATGTTCAATCCATCTTTCTCTATACAAAGGAGTTGTATGGAGAGCAATCCCGTATCTTACGATACGAAGCGTCTTGAAAGTTGTTTCAGATGCTGATGGCTCCTGGCACATCAGTAGGTAACCACATTTTGAAGATGATAGCTCTTATTGAAGAGCTTGAGGGCCTCGGATGGACAATGGATAACGAGCAATATACGGATATTGTTCTACAGTCTCTTCCCTCTACCTTTGCTCTTTTCATAGTGAACTTCAACATGCACAACATGGAGAAGTCACTACCCGAACTTCTCAATATGTTGAGAAATGCGGAGAGCACGCTTAAGGCGAAGCCTCCCTCCCTGCTTGTTGGACAATCTTCTTCTTCTGTCCCAAAAGCCAAGGCCAAGGGAAAGAACAAGAAGAAATCCACCAAGCCGAGAGGTGGAATAAGAAAGGCAAAAAGGAAAGACAAATTCAAAGTTACGGAGTCAGGAAAAGGAGAATGTTTTTACTGCAAGAAAACGGGACATTGGAAGCGGAACTGTACTGAGTACCTTGGTCTCAAGAAAGGGAAGCATGGTGATGCTTCAGCTTCAGGTGTGTTCGTAACTGAAAACTGTTTTTCTATAAACTCTACTTCCTGGGTATTGGACATCAGTTTGGGTTCTCATATCTGCAATTCTGTACAGGGGCTGAGAAATAGCAGAGTTTTGAAGACAGGTGATCATACTCTCCGGGTTGGAAATGGTTCCAATGTACATGCAGTTTCAGTGGGAGAGTATCATCTGGGGTTGCCATCAGGTTGTATATTGGTTTTTAACCCATGTTATTTTGTACCAAGCATGCTTTGTAATATTGTATCTGTTTCTTTGTTAGACAATGGAGGATATCATTTTGTATTGCAGCATAATGTTATGAACATTAAACTGAATCAAGAGTTGATTGGTTATGGTACACTTAATAATGGGATATACGTCCTGAATCAATACACAGTTTTCAACATACAACACACAAATAAAAGAAAGTTTTCAGATATAAATGAAGCTTTTGTTTGGCATTGTAGACTTGGTCATATTAATGAAACAAGACTAAACAAGCTTCATAAAGATCGATATTTAAATTCTTTTGAGTATAAATCTTATGCGACTTGTCAGTCTTGTATCAAAGGGAAAATGACCAAAACTCCGTTTACTGGACATGGAGAAAGAGCTACTGAGCTCTTAGGCCTCATACATAGTGATGTTTGTGGGCCAATTTCTACACATGCAAGAGGCGGTTTTTCTTACTTCATAACTTTTATTGATGATATCTCAAGATTCGGTCATGTGTTTTTGTTAAAGCTTAAGTCTGAAGCTTTCGAGAAATTCAAGGAGTACAAACTTGAAGTAGAAAAACAAACCGGAATGAGCATCAAGATACGTCGATCAGATCGAGGTGGAGAGTATCTTCGTACTGAGTTTTCGAACTTCTTAAAAGAGAATGGGATTCTCTCTCAGCTCACTCCCCCTTACACACCACAGCACAACGGTATGTCAGAGTGACGGAATCGAACCCTATTAGATATGGTACGATCCATGATGAGTGATGCTGAGTTTCCCCTCTCCTTTTGGGGGCATGCATTGGAGACTGTAGCTTTTCTGTTGAACAAAGTTCCAACCAAGACCGTGTCTACCACTCCATATGAGATATGGTATGGGAAGAGACCGTCTCTTAAACGAGTTAAGATTTGGGGTTGTCCGGCTTTTGTTAAAAAGCAGAATCAAGACAAACTCGAGACACGATCGGTCAAGTCTATATTTGTGGGATATCCGAAACATTCGTTTGGGTATCTTTTCTACCACAAGGAGGAACAAAAGGTGTTTGTTTCTCAGTATGCCACGTTTTTGGAAAATGAGACTTTTCCAAACGATGCTGATGGCAATGTGGTAGATCTAGAAAAAGTTCTAGAGACACAAGTTACAAATGACGATTTGGTTGAACCTGAAATTACAACAGAACCTAATGAATCTCAACCACTCCGTAGATCTGGTAGGACTTCTCGCCCACCGGAGAGATACTACGGTTTTCTCGTTGATGGTGATGGAGAAGATTGCATCATGGATGATGATGATCCTACCAGTTTTCAGCAAGCTATCACGAGTGGTGACTCTGTGAAGTGGTTGGATGCCATGAGATCCGAAATAGAGTCTATGTACACCAACAAAGTATGGATTTTGGATGTTGTACCCTCTGGGGTAAAACCCACAGGGTGCTAATGGATCATTAAGAGAAAGATCGGTGTATATGGGTAGGTGGAGACCTATAAGACAAGGCTTGTGGCGAAAGAATTTCGACAAATACCAGGACTGGACTATGACGAAACCTTTTCTCCTGTGGCCATGCTTAAATCCATTCAGATCCTACTTGCTATTGCTGCTCACTACGACTATGAAATCTGGCAGATGGACGTTAAAACGGCTTTTCTAAATGGTGATTTAGAAGAATGCGTTTATATGGATCAGCCAGAGGGCTTCATTGATAGTGGGAGTAGCGGGAAAGCGTGTAGGTTGCTTAAATCCATTTATGGATTAAAGCTGGCATCACGGAGTTGGAACATCTATTTTGATGATGTTATCAAAGAGATTGATTTCGTCAAAAATCCAGATGAACCTTATGTTTATAAGAAAATTGTAGGAAGTACTGTCACATTTCTCGTATTGTACGTGGATGACATTCTTCTGATAGGAAACGACGTTCCTATGCTACAATCGGTCAAACTATTCTTATCACAAAGGTTCTCTATGAAGGACCTGGGTGATGCCTCGTACATATTGGGCATGAAGATCTATAGGGATAGATCTAAACGGTTGCTGGGATTGTCCCAAACCAGGTACATTAACACCATCCTGAAGAGGTTTAGTATGGAAGACTCCAAGAGGGGTTCCTTACCCGCTAGTCTTGGAGTCACTCTCTCTAAGGACTTTTGCCCAAAGACTGATGAAAAGAGAGCTCGCATGAGCATTATACCCTACGCTTCTGCTGTAGGATCTATAATGTATGCGATATTATGTACACGCCCTGATGTAGCTTATGCACTGGGTGTAGTAAGCAGGTATCAATCCAACCCAGGGGAGAATCACTGGACTGCTGTGAAGAACATTCTTAAGTACTTGTGAAGGACCAAAGAAACGTTCTTGGTGTATGGTAACGGAGATCTCCAAATAGAGGCCTTTACCGATTCAAGCTTCCAGAGTGATAAAGATGACAGCAAATCTATCTCAGCGTTTGTCTTTACCCTCAATGGAGAGGCGGTGTATTGGACGAGTTCTAAACAGGATACCGTTGCAGACTCCACGATGGAAGCTGAGTATATTGCTACAAATGAAGCTGCCAAGGAAGCCATCTGGATGAGGAAGTTCATCTCGGAGCTAGGAGTAGTTTCGACCATTATTAATTCAATACCATTGTATTGTGATAATAATGGGGCTATGGCGTTAGCCAAAGAGCCCAGGTCCCATCAGCGATCCAGACACATCCTCAGGCGATATCATCTGATCCGGGAGATAGTAGATCGCCACGAGATCGAGATTCGGAGAGTAGATACAAAAGATAACACCACGGATCCACTCACCAAGGCCTTCCCTCTGCCGCAGCATGAGCGACTTTTTGAGATGTTGGGTATTCGATACGCTAATAATTGGCCTTAGTGCAAGTGGGAGATTGTTGGATATATGTATGCCCTAGAAGCCATTATATGATAGTGTATGTACCGGTATGTGTGTGTGTGTGTGTTCAGGGGACATTCTTGCTCGACATGATAGTATGTTATCTGGTTGCACCTTTTATCTTGACATGTTCATTTGATCATGCTTTCATTCATTTGGTACATGTTGATATAGCCCTTAGGATATGCAGGACTACTGAGATTATGATGCGGATCATACTAGTGGGACATGTGTAGTCTATGAGCATATCCTTGAAATTTTTCTAGTCGTAGATGTATCGAGATGGGGCATCGATATTACCAGAGTAGATTAGCGTGTACGTTGCTTGTCCTATATGATGGGCGATGGATGATCCCATATCCATTGGTGTGGTGACACCAAAGACCGTATACGGGTGCTCGGTGAGACTGGGTACACTGAACGGACTCGCCGAGAACTCCTATGTGGTATATCTATCATCGGATAGCAGTTCTCAGGTGACACTGGTACAGGTTAGTCTGTAAACCCGAGATCGTCATAGAGTCTTGTGTGCCTCCCACTGTACTTTGATCTTCACCCTACTATTGGTCGTGCAAACAGGTCTACTGAATCGTGCAAACAGGTGGATTTTGGGTACAGTCCCGAGGCACATAGAGGCAATGAGCGATTGGAGGGTTTTCGTCTCTCCTGGTATTGGGGGTTGATGTTTCACCATATACGATTGGCTATAACAGGAAGTCCCTGGCCAGGACTGCTGAGATTTACTGATTAGTGTTATCAGTAGTTTCTCGATCTATTATGGGCCATATATCGGCATGACTTATTAGGTTATTAGGGTCGACGATACCATCCCTAGACTCACATATGCAGCATATTTGACGAAGAGACCGAACTGTACGGTAAGTGTTACCGGTTGGCTCGATGAGAGTTTTAACCGGTTTGCTTGTGCTTCTTCTGATCGCTCAATACCTGAGAGCCGTTACGTACAGCTTGTGCCACTGATGGTTTGTGAGCATGTGATGTGATCACTGCCTACTGCTAGCGTATTGACGAGTCTTAGAGTCCCATAAAGGGGTCTTCTAACTCAATTGAAAAGATGTGGGGTGCATATGTCATATGCGCGAGAGCTCAATTAAATGCGTGTATTGGATACCGTATTTTAATCGGGCGTTTACTATTGAACGGGTCGTATGAGATATGACCGGGTTATTAAATCAAGTGTTGATTTAATATTAAGTCCATTAGCTCATTTATTAAAACCTATTTCTTTATGATGCATGCATGAGTGTATGTATATGTTGATATGGATGCACACATGCAAGCATACATGTGTCATAGTTGATGATGCATTGGTGGTGGCAATGCAAGACTCACATGGTAACATATTTAGATATTTTGTTTATTTGAGAAAAGCAAAATGGCAACATGATCATGGTTGACTATTCAACTCTCTTGAGTTGACTATATTCAATGGTTTTTTAGCCCATAGTTTTGTAGCACATGGTTTTGCTTAACCTCAAGTTACAAAATATCTAGATATTTTGTAACCATAGTTTAGCATGGATGACTTCACTAACTCTCTTAAGTTTAGAAAGGGTTATCATATTATTCTCTTGAGTTTAGTTTTTAGCCGTCTCCTTCTTCTTCTCTCTCCTAAAAGCTCTCTAGGGTTTTAAAAGAAAGAGAAAGAATTAAAAAGAAAAGGTTTTGTAGTGAGATCCAAACCCACATCACCATTCCACTTTAGTCTAGCCCACTAGTGTGGAGTGTTTGCTTCATCTTCATCCTTGATCAAGTGAAGCTTGGAGCTAGGTGCAAGGGGACTTCGTGGTGGATCATCGTGGACTTGGAAGGACACAAGCTAACCGGTTCAAACCCTACTCGATCCAAGGAGTCTGGAAGGAGGTCTACAAAGGTTGTATTCTCTCCCCACTTAGTGTTGGACACTATATATAGTATGTGATACTATAGTTTGTTACTCTATTTTTCTAATTCGATTCATGGTTGGATAGTTTAGCACCCTCTTAAATTTATGTTAAAGAATGTGTAATGCAACCTTAAACCTAGGCATGGTGCTAAAGAATCCCGACAGTCCCCCCTAAGTGCCATTGGCAAATAAAGGGGTAAAAAAAGGTACGTCCACAAGCGAAATGGGCACGGATGAAAACCCAAAAGGGCACCGTGAGTAAAAACAGCAGGGCTACCGGCGAGCTTGCGAAAACCTGAAAGGGCGCAATCTCGTTGTTAAAAAAATGGTACGTCCACAAGCGAAATGGGCACGGATGAAAACCCGAAAGGACTCTGTGAGTAAAACCGGCAGGGCTACCGGCGAGTTTGTGAAAACCCGAAAGGGCACAATCTCGTTAAAATAAAAACACCTGCAAGGTCCTCTCGACCTTGTAAGGAGAAAACACCTGCGTGAGATCTTTACGACTCACAAGGGAGAAACACACTTAGAGATCCCCACGATTCCTATGGAGAAATTACACTTATGAGATACTCATGACTCGTAAGGAGAATTCCCCCCTATGAGACCCTCATGGCTCATAGGATTCAAAAGCCTTAAGATACAGGGACCTGTACCTGTTCTTAAGCCATCACACTCTCCAAGTTTCCCTACAGGCAGTACAATGCTGGCCCTTGTATACAATCTATGGGCACGAATAAACGTTTCCCCCACCAAGTTCCACTAATCACGAGGAATGTCCTCATATGGTGAACGACACTTGTAAGTCCTCCCGACTTATAAGGAGAAAATACTCTTATGAGATCCTTACGACTTATAAGAGAAAACACCACTTAGAAGTCCACACGACTTCTAAGGAGAATATATACCTACGAGATCCTCACAACTCTTAGGAAGAAATGCCTTTATGAGACCCTTACGGCTCATAAAGTCGAAAAGTCTTAGTCGATAGGATCCTAACCCTGTCTACTAAGCCATCTTTGTTCAAATCAGCAAAGGCAAATGATGATTCGCTCCTGGAAATATTCCAGTCGTAGCAATGCTGATGCCTAAATTGGTATCAAATGATAAGTTCTTTCAAGGCAAATGATGATTCGCTCCTGGAAATATTCTAGTCGCAGCGATGCTGATGCCTGAACGAGTGTCAATTCCAAGTCCTTTCACAGCAAATAATGATTCGCTCCTGGCAATATTCCAGTCGCAGCGGTGCTGAAGCTAAGATTGGTATCAGATCTCAAGTTCCATACTCGCAATAAAAATCAGCGAGCAAAATATATACATATGAAATAGCCGAAATGATGGGGCAACTCGTAATAAAAATCAGCGAGCAAAATATATGCATATAAAAACAGCCGAAATGTTTGGGCAACTCGCAATAAAAAGCAGCGAGTAAAAAGAAAAAACAGCTGAAATGATTGGGCAGTCCCTAGTTCCAAATCTCGATGGTTCACAGACAGCCTAGAGATCAACACGGCGTTCCTTCTCCACTCCAACAGGATGCAGACACGACGTCAACAAAACGGAGCAATGGCAAAGTCCCTAGTTCCAAATCTCGATGGTTCACAGACAGCCTAGAGATCATCCCGGCGTTCCTTCTCCACTCCAATAGGATGGAGATTCGACATCAAAAAAACGGAGCCATGGCAAAGTCCCTAGTTCTAAATCTCGACGGTTCACTAACAACCTAGAGACTACCTCGGAGCCATGGCAAAGTCCCTAGTTCTAAGCCTCGAGAGTTCGCAGACAACCTCGACATTCGTCTCATTACAGAAGATGCAATGCTAGCAAACGAAGCAAAGGAAAATCCCGGGCTTCAGGGTCTTGACGGAAACTCAAATAAAACCTGAAAGACTATCGGAGATCATCCCACACCAGCGTGGAGTGGTTATGACTCATCGAGGCTCCCAAATTGGGCCTAAACTCAAGTAAAAAGCGGCATGGAAAATCCCTAATGCTTGCTCTTCCGACGGTAATATGACCTAGGAGATTACTTGAAGACGTCTTGTCCAGCCCCCGAAGGGATCAGAGACACGACAGTTGCGGGGCTACTCGAACAGCAAGACTGCATATCGAGGAATGCATCAGCCAACGCGACGGTACGACGGACAAAAAAACCTAGTACCACAGACCCTAACGGACCTCTGTCGTAAAGAGCAGAGGTTAACTGTGGCGTTGGGACCAGTTTTCCTACAAGCCCAAGGGAGGTAAACTAAACAAGCTCCGAAATGAGTTCATAAACTAGAGACTCCGGGATGAGTGAATAAACTACAAGCTCCGAAGTGAGTTCATAAACAAGAGACTCTGGGATGAGTGAATAAACTACAAGCTCCGAAATGAGTTCATAAACTAGAGACTCCGAAATGAGTATATAAACTACTTTATGCTAAGCCAAGACAGCAAAAGAAAGAAAAGCGCTAGTATGAAGAAAAATATGTCTTTTATTCATGAATCAAAATGAATACAAGATACTTTTATTCATGAATGAATACAAAAGAAAAGAAGAAGAAGGAAAGTATACAGCGGCAAAAAATGTTAAGCCGGCGGATGGTGCAATAAGCTAGTAAGTTCGTCATTCTTTTGTTGGACCTCGGCTTCAAGCTCCGTTAGTGTGGCAAGACGGGTACCCGCCTGAGCCTGCTGAGTCTGATATGAATCAATCCGACACTCAAGCTCCCTTTCGGCGACTTTATGGGCTTCAACCATCTCGCGAGTAAAGATAGCGGCTTTGTCAAGAGCCACCACTTCTGTAATAGCTTCTTGAAGCACCCGCCAAATTTCGTACGCGTGGGTAGTCTTGGCGGTAAGTTGAGACTGAAGTTCCCCCAAAGCGTTTAAAGCTAACTCCCTCTCCAAAAACTTTCGGTTGAGCTTCTTCTCGCATGAATGTAGATTGGCTGTGCACCGTTCGATCCATCGCCATAGACTCGATTTTATGGTTAAGATGTCGGAAGGAAGGCGGATGCACTCAAGCCCGTGTAGGCAAACCTCCACTCGACGACAGTACTCAACCCAGACACGCACTAATGCTTCGTCATGATAGGTGGCGAGAACGGACAAGGAAGCATTGGCTTCGACAACAAATTCTTCGGCCGTGACAGAGGTACCAACGTGAAGGTCTTCAATGAGAGCCATCAGGGAGTAAATGCTTTGTTTTGCCATCCTTTCAGACGCACGCCGAGCATAGGGACCTGGTGGCATGGGCATCCAAGATTCTAACGGGGTTAGGGTTGGCAAAGCTATCAAGATTTATAAACAGTCGGTGAGATTTACGAATATGGAATAGACACAACAATGCTAAAGATAAAGCCTTACTTACCCACGGTTATGCAATGGGGGTTTAAGAGATCCCCAGGCCCATCAAGGATCTTGACTTCGTCATCGGCTTCCAAAACTGTAGAGTGCATATTAGTATCATTATAAAAAATAATAATAAGACAAAAGGGATCAAAGAACACCGACCTTGCCCAGAAGAAAGGACTATGCTTTGCGGGGGTATCGCTTGTGGGGCATCCATATCGAGCAAACGCTGGAAGGTTTTTCTAGGAGATAGATCCACGATGGAAGCCGCCAATTCCCGCAATTCTGAAAAAAGGAAGGGTTCAGATAACGGTGGGATCGTTAAAACGAAATGCAGAAGATTACCTTCGATACTTCGCCCGCCTTGAACTGGAGGGATGGCACACTCAGCAGCCTCCTCCACACCCTCAGGTACATCATTAGGGATATGTACTGGCGTAGCAGCTTCCAATTGAGAAACAACAGCCGCCACTTCAGGCTCCAAGGAAAGGACAGCGGTCTTGGCAATCCTTTCTATGCCCTCCAGGGCACCACTAGAGAGATCCATTGGATCTACGGCCGGCGAGGTCACCTCTGCTGAAAGTATAAATACTGAAGGGATGGAAGTCGCCACCGGGAGCTCCAAGATAGGACTAACGGTTTCAACAGTCTCTTGTACACCCTTTAGGGCGTCACTAGAGATGTCCATAGGATCTGTGGGCGGTGAGGTCACCTCTGCTGGAGGAATAGACATTGAATGAACAAAAGTTACCAACGGAAGCTCCACAGCAAGAGTAGCAGCCTTAATAATCTCCTCTACACCTGACGATGCATCACGGGAGATATTTGTAGAGTCTACAGTTATGGCCCGATTTGGACTCAAATCCTCTTTCTCTGCTGAAGTCCCTGCAAGGTTTTCACAAAAATGAGAAGACATAAAAGTAATACAGACTATTCGCTAAAAGAAGGACACGAGAAAGACGCATACCAATACGCCAAGGAGCTTGAAGTACGGCTTTTTCAAGACGTTTTTCCTTTCTAGTCAAGTACGCTCGCCGAGGTTCAAGCGGAGATGAATGACTACCTGTCTTTAATGCAAGCTCGTCTTCGGAAGCAACTGTTATGGGCTGTTTGAGGGCCCGTTCCTCTTCCATTAACAAAGGACTCGTATGTACCCGTCATAATGATGGATCAACATCATAGAATATAACAGGAGGGTAGGGCTTTTTCGGGACGCGCACGTTCTCGGTCTCATCTTGTGAGTGCCTCAAAGCCTCAGCCAATTGTACGTCCTCTTCGGCAGATGAGCCAGGATAGATAAGACCGGCGTCCGACTCCTCCATAGCTATTGGTTCGTCCCGAATAAACGGTTCGAACTCAAGCAGGGTGTCGAGTAAGCTGGCAACCGATTTCTTCCTCCTTTTGGAACTTATGCTAACACTAGCGGAAGAACGCTTCCTCCCCTTTGGCACTTTGGCACGACGTTGTCCAACTTCTATCATGACTCGAAGGTACGAAACGTGACCGGCACTTAAATTACGAAACGTCTAAAGGCGTAACGTAATCTAAGTAAGCCGAAGCCCAGAAATCTAAACCATTTAAAAGAAGAAGTGAAGGAAAATATGTTTAAAAGTAACATCAAATTCTCAAAAAATTTGGCAGAGTCTCTTTTGTAAAAACTGGCCCCAAACAGGTACAAACAAGAATATATACATAAACAATAATAAAGGCATCCCAAGCAGGAGCTAGCTCTTCGCCAATTGGCAGACACAACCACGCAAGCAATAATATACAACGCCGAAGGGCAAGGAACAAAACTAAGAAGAAAACCAAAATTCACCAGAAAACTATAATAATACAAGCGCGACTCTAAGGTCGAAAGAATAAATAACTGGACTTCTAAATCTATCAAATAATACAAGTCTGGTTGATGGAGCTTACTAGATACAACTGGAATAAATAAAAGTACAACATCGGTCACGATACAAGTGAACCAACCTACCAAGCAAATCGCCCTGAATGAAATGATGTGCTAGCAAGCTGCCAAGGAAACCTGTACATCTAACCTGTAAGAAAAATTTTGGCACAACGGGGGTGAATTGCCAACTCGTGAGTAGAAGACATCTACGAGTAGAAATCGCATGCACGACGATCTCCTAGGTCATAATAATATACACATACAACACTAGTCATCTAGTAGTGACAGGGTAATAATCTATGCATAAGTGCAATACTCAGTGCATCGTGTCAGTGTCACTAAACAGTAATGTGTCACATATCTGATGTATGAATGCATCATGGATGAGAAAATCAACCATGAAATCTGCATAATCTGATATAAGAAAAACATCAATGAATCTTGTATAATAAAACTGAAACATCATCAGTGAAAACGACAGAAAGTCCGTATCAAGCATCAACACAATATCTCAATATCTCAAGTCTCAATATCTCAATATCTCAATGTCTCGATATCTCAATGTCTCAATATCTCGGGCTCAGTCAGTCCAAATCGGCCCATATCATCAAATCTCACGACAACGGTCGGTATCCTCCGGATATCCGCCGCGCCAGACATCACCGGTAGGTAGTCTTCTCTTGCCAGGCTCATCGTCTACAATTCGAGCTTCTTGCCCTGGGGTACCTTACCGGGCCCACCATGTACCCGAAACGGTTTATCCTACTCCTCGAATCGGGTCTCGAAATCCAACAGCAATCATGAAAACTCATGGTGGACGACACATACATCATGAGAAAACCGCAACTGGTATTTTAAATAAGTGAGGGAGAAAGAGAGAAGTTATTATAAATTCTTGCGGTTTTCCCCCAAAATCCAGAAATCTCATGAAAATCCGAAATCCAAGAATCAAGAGTAAGTAAACAGTGGATATCGGCATAAAGCCCCAGAATAGTACATGAATGAATATATGAATCCATGCAGTATCTATGTAACGAATGCAATCTCTAAGTTAACACATGAGAGCAATCACACAAATATTATATGGTAACTAACCTTTAGCTGATTATATCAATGAGATAATATTTTCTAAAGTGTACATGACATGGAAATTACCGATGATGATGTGTGTGAGCCAGCAAATATGTGTACGTGGAACATGCGCATCATCGGTAATGGTGCTAGTGTCCTAACATATGGAATCATAACAGTGAAGGAAACATATGTATAAACATGCAATGAGATGAGAATAACATGAATATAACAGAGAAAGAGTAATAACCGCAATACCGAAGAATATACATTTCTACAATACGAGTCATACCGTTTTGGTGTTTGAAAAGCACGAATCATGGTTTTTAGAAAAATAGGGGCTACGGTGTTTTTGAGAAAAAATACGACCTTTGAAAAATCCGTAGTATCCCTTAGGCCGTTTTTAAAATAATGCACACGATTCGCTAGTTTTGAAAATATGTATGACTCGAGCCTAAACTAACATCTACCTAACCAACTAAGGGACTACTAAAGAACTGGTCTAAAGGTAAGAAAATCCACCTAAAATCCGAGTCGATATCTTTAGGAGTCGGTGATCCAGCCTCAATATCGTCACGTACAAAGTACAACTTCCTCAAGTCAAGAGTGCGGATCAATCATCACATCTATATCTCGTACAGTAAAATCGATCGTACGGCATCCCGAAATCAGGGTATGGGTCAACTATCATGTATGTATCATCAATCATATGGTATCATCATCAAACAATATCATGATCTGGTTACTGATCTAAAGTCTCGTGCAATCCGATATCATTAACACATATTATCATATATGAATTCACATTGCCCAAGCGATCCATTATAAATATCATAACATATCTCTGTTCCCTCATAAAATACAAGGAAAAACTCCAATGGGGCATCACGTGCACACACGTGATCAGGGGTCACGTGCCGACACGTGACGGCTTCCTGAGGGCTTTGAAATGATAAGAATTGAATCCTAATCAAATGGGGTCATGTGCCCACACGTGATAGGCCTTTAAGCCTACTGAAGTATAATAAAACAGCAAGGAAAAACCCCAATGGGGCATCACGTGCTCACACGTGACCAAGGGTCACGTGCTGACACGTGATAAGTTTCTGAGTTCTTTAAAAATAACAGAATTAAATTCTGGTTAAAAGCTTAATCTGTGGGTCACGTGCCACCACGTGACGGGGTCTTAAAAAATTTCTGAGTTAAAGGAAAGAAAACCCTAAATGGGACATCACCTGCCCACACATGACAGGGGGTCACGTGCCAACACGTGATAGGTTCCTAAAGATCTCTGAATTAATAGAATTAAATTCTAATGAAATGGTCAATCATTGGGGTCACGTGCTAACACAAGATAGGCTCTTAGGCCTTCTGAACTAATAGAATTAAATTCTAATTAAAGGAAATAAAAAAACCCTAGAATTTCCCTAGATCTTTCCAAACAAAAGATTGTGCTCTGTAAAGTGGAGCACCGTTGGATTAAAAATCCAATGGTGATTAAAAAATCACCAATTTATAAGGAGATATTTCCCTGAAATTTGCCAGGAATAACAGACAGAATATCTTTTGGATTAAAAATCCAATGGTGAATAAAATTCACTGAGTGATCTAAAAGATCATGTTAGTTACAAAATCAATTGAAATCTTTCAATGAAAGATTGGCTAATCAAACTGATTCTTTTCTTTCTCCAATAAATAGGAGCCAAGAAGAAAAGGGAAAAAAAAACGGTACAACAACAACAGAGAGAAAAAAAAAAGAAGAGAATTTAATTCTCCAGAGAGAAAAAGAAGATTTCCTCAGAAGAGAAAGAAACCCTAGGTGAGAAAGGGAAAGAGATCATAAGCTCCAAAAAACAAAAAGAGAATTTAATTCTCAAACTAAGAGTTTAACACTTCTGAATAAGAACTTAGTTCTTCCTCTGGTTGAAAATCTGCAGAAGCAGATCTCCCTATAAGTTGAGAATTTAATTCTCATCAGGGAGATTCTGTCATGCAGATCTAAAATCTAAGGGAGGACCTAAATTCAGAGAATTTTATTCTCCCAAAAAGCACATAGGAATTTAATTCCTCCAACAAAAATAGGGTTTAACCCTTAATACAAGAACTTAGTTCTTCTTCATTGTTGAAGATCTGCAGAAGCAGATTTCCCCATAAGTTGAGAATTTAATTCTCATCGGGGAGATTCTGCCATGCAGATCCAAAACTTAGAGGGAGAGTTGGGTTTAAAGAGTTTAATTCTTTCAAATACATAGGAATTTAATTCTTCTAAATAAATTAAGGTTCAACCCTACAAAAGAATTTAATTCTTAAACAAGGGACTTAAACTTTTCATGCATGTAAAAGAGATCAGTACCCAACCTAATCACATGGAAACACGTGACCCTCCCTTCAATGGTCAGAAAAGAATGAATAAGATGGGGTCACGTGCTCCCACGTGACCCTTGGATAAATTCCTCAAAATAAAGAGAACAAAGCCAAGGCAGAACAGACTTCGGGCGCCCTTACGTGTCCCCACGTAACCCCTGACAAACACCTCTTTAAAAAAGAAAAGATGGAAAGAACTGAAGGATTAAAATCCAATGCATGGGCGCCTTCATGTGTCCCCACGTGACCCCTAGCAAATCCTGTTAATATCCAGTGCATGGGTGCCCATCACGTGTCCACACGTGATGGCCATGAAGACTAAAAGTGTTTAACACTTATTCTGAGAATAAAATAAGGGAAGCTTGACCCAATCCTAGGGTGCCTCACGTGTCTTCACGTGAGCGCTTCATATTTTTTAGTGTTTAACACTATTTTAAGCACTGCATCCTTACTGTTTAACACTATTTTATGTGCATCACGTGAGAACACGTGATCGCCAGATATGTGCTAGTGTTTAACACTATTTTCAAATAGTCTTAGCCCAAATTGGCTAAGTCTCCCAGAGACAAGACTCCCCTTTTGACTGAGCCTCAAACACATTCTTGTCTTCCAAGATTGATTATCTCATATGGTATATGAGTGCTCAGCACTCAATAAAAGATAAAATATGGTCAGAACCCAGACCCATGCTTAGCATTGCTAAATAATGGGGGGCTGAACCCAGACAATTGTTCAACAGTCCAAACAAAGGTCCAACATTTTAAACCTAATTAGACTTAGCCCAAGTTGTCCATAAGTCCTCAATTCAGATTTAACTGAGCCCATGTGCTCATAATCTAATTAATTGATCTTAGCCCTAAATTGGACTACAGATTTCCCGATCAACTTTGGTTCAAGGGTACATCTTTTCATTCCTTTGATATTTGTCATTGTAATCCTTCAACGTCTTCAGAGAGGTGATGGGTCCCGATAACCAATCATTCCATAGACTTTGGGGTCCTTAAATTCATGGACTATGATGTCCTTAAACTTTATAGACTATGACGTCTTTAAACTACGGACTGTGGGGTCCTTAAGCACATGGACTATGATGTCCTTAACCTCGGACTGTGGGGTCCTTAAACCCATGGACTATGATGTCCTTAACCTTTACAGACTATGATGTTTTTAAACTGGACGACCATGTCCTTAAACTGGTAATCGACCGCAATGTTCCTAAACTAAACAATAGAGCCCGAATGCTCTTTTGTTGGATCTAGATGATCCTGTTAAGTTGATCTTAGTCTGAAATTAGACCAACGTATCCTTAACAAATGTTTAAGTTGATCTTAGTCTCAAATGAGACTAACGTATCCTTAAACTCAACCCCAAACCCAAATCTACGAAAATATGGATTTGGACTAATCCACGCCCTACGGGAGACAACATAAGTTAGTCTCCGTATACAATCCACGGGCAACCAAAAACAAAACAAACTCCCATGACACGAAGTGACCATCTGGAGAAGGAGAAAGTGGTTACCTCGATGCGGTAGCGTAATTAACTGCAGGGGCTTGCGCCTGCAGGGAAGAGCGTCCCCACAATCAAAAACCCCTCAACGAGGGGGAATCTGACAAAGTCTGCTACATCGGCCGCATCCGTCTAAACCTCCGATACATAGTGTCATAAATCAACTTGGCATCTTCGGAGAGGTGGATGGATAGCACCAAATAGCATATGCCCCCAAATTCAGACAAGACGAACCTACGCGGTTCCGTCTCTGTATTCGGAGGAGAACAGATTCTGGCACGCCCGGTAGGACCTCTTCCTCTTTCCACTCCACACTTCGTGTGTCGTGTTCGCGAACGAATCGCGGTTTAATATGGTTGCCCTTGGGTTCGTGGTACTAAGATTTGGTTTTGCTCTCATGCAGAAAAAAGAACATCAATGGCCTCTAACTGCTCCAGCTGCAACTGCAACTCCCGTTCCGCCTCATCTGGAGGAGTAACCTACGGGCCCCAAGCGGCCTCCCTGTTCAAGATGCCAGTGGAGCAGGTAACTCAGGCCACCACTGGGCTATTCTTCGGGACCATGCTCCCACCTATGAGCTTCAATGCCCCTGTACCATTGCAAGAAGCTCAGAAGAAGTCGGTCTTTGATTGGCTTACCACTACTGCGGACCCTCTTAACGGGTCGCCCAAACCAAGCGCCTCAGTTTTCAGCAGACTGGGCCAAAGCTCCAACGAGCCCGTGAAGAAGCCTGCAATACCAGAAGGCGTTATCTCGAAGCGGATAGCCATTCCTACTCTTGAAGTCATCAAGGCAGCTTCTCCGGCTAAGGGGTCGGTCTTCACAAGACTGTCCGTTTCAGCTCCCACTCCGGGTGAAGTAACCAAAGCTGTTTCCTCTGCATGAAAATCGGCCTTTTCATGATTGGCCATTCCCTCTCAGCGAGCATCTGTCTTTGACAAGCTGGCGCCAACAGCAGACTCTCATCAAAACAGGGAGCATGGAAAAGCTGATCCAACAGTGGAGGTGATCCCGGTCGCACGACATGCTCGACATCGCCACTGGTGCCGAGTGAGGAAAGCTGGGGGCAATTCCCCTTCTAGATTGACTCCGCCAGCTCCAACGGTGGAAATTGATGCTGCTGTTCCAACTGGAAACAGCTTTGAACCACTCAGGAGGGTCCGAAAGAACTCTCCGACTTCTGTGCTCAAAAGGTCTCTTCCACCTATGGAGAATGCCCCAAAGGCGAAGCTGGAGGAGCCCCCTCAGCAGCTGTCCTCTAAAATTTATAAAGTTTGGCGACAGGTCCAAGACTCCATGGTAGATCAAGACTATCCCCGCTGATAGAAAAAGATGAAGGTTCGGCAAGAAGAGGACCACCCTGTCAAACCATAGAAAGCGACAGCTACTTGGGTGCCCACTGCAACGGCCCCCTCAACTTCGACCGCTCACAAGAGGAGAAAGCTGGAGAAAATCCCGGTGTCTGCGACAAATCGCAAGAACACTGAATCTAAATGCCCCAAGTCTGGGGGCATGGTGGTGCACACCATCTATATGGCATCCGAAAAAGAGGATAGCCGTATCTCCACAGGTCATCGACCGCTTACGCGATCAGTGACTAAGGCTCAGGAGCAACAACAACAAAAGCTCCAAGAAATGCTAACAGATATGGCCGCACTTACGGGAGCGAAAGCAAGCCTGGAAACATCCTCGGAGCAGCACCATGAGCAGGAAACTGATGCTGAATTCCTTCGGAGAATGCTTGAGAAGAAGGACAAAGAGGCCGCGGAACAAGCGGCCAATATAAAACAAATGGCCATTCTATTCCAAGATATGGTGGGCATGATGATCCGGCCGACCCTCCAGCCGAAGACCCTCCAATAATAATTGAAGATGATAGAGGAGAGACATCAAATCCTCTGTCGGCTCTGTCAGCAGCCAAGGAGGAGACCATCTCAAAAGCCGCCCTGGATGATTACATCTCTCAGCAGATACGAGTTCATCAGGCGAATGAAGCGGCTGGGTAAATTGTTAAAACTGGACGACCCTATCCGGGTTGGTATGACAAAATAAAGTACCCGTCGGGATACACGATCCCCAAATTCCACGTATATAAGGGGACGGGAAATCCACATCAGCACGTCGCTCAATTCAGAGCCTTGAGCGGCAACACCGGAGGTGACGATAAGCTACTGCTTCGCCAATTCGTTGGTAGCTTGTCAGAGACAGCATTCGAGTGGTATTCTGAACTCCAAAATGACTCTGTCAAGACATTTGCAGAGATGGAGTTGCTGTTCACCCAGCGTTTCGCAAGCGCTAGAGAACGCACCCCAATCACGGCATTGATCAATGCCAGGGTAAAGCTTTCAGTACGCGATACGGTGGCGGAATTTATGGTCGAAGTGCGAGCAGCGCATCGAGGAGGCGCCTGCGGTAGGCATGTTCGTAGGGACCCTTGACCCTCAAGCGACCATTTCACAATTCATGATGTTCTTCAAGCCAACTACTTTCCATGCCTTGATTGACAAGTTGGCCCAAATGGACCAAATGGGCCACAGGCCTTCCTCTTCGAAGCCGGAGCCACGGAATGAAAAAGGGAAAGGGAAAGCGACCTTCGTCGCAAATGATCAACAGCAGCCCAGCGGCCTAAAACTAACAGATTGCCTAGAAGAGAGACGGTGATTCATTAATGAGAAAATGAAGCGTCCTTATTCGTTTCCCCGGGATAAAACGAGGAGATTGTTTGAACTAGCGGTGCGCAACATGCTCATCAATTTACCGAATCCAAAATGCCTATTGCAACCCGGTGAGGCTAATAATCCCAATTATTGCCCCTATCACCAAGCGACGGGCCATCCAATTGAAGATTGCTTCGTCTTTAAAGGCTGGATTGAAGACCAATACCAACTGGACAAATTCTCTATGTCGGAGAATTAGAAAGTAAATCCGCCCCAGCCGCACGCTCTTAAAAAGGCGTACACACCGGGGGTATCGTGCTCTTTTGTCAAAGAAGCTCCATGGGAGGTCGCTCTTTCAACCAAAACGAAAAGAATGCTGAAGGATCTCCAAGCATGCCCAGCGATCAGGTGGAAAAATCAGCTAGAACCCGAGATCGTCGAGGGAATGCTGAAGCCGCGACCGACGCCAAAAATTGGTGGTGATAGTCCAAGCGCCCACACCCAGCCGTCAAAGTCTTCGAAGAAGAAGAAAAAAACCAAAAAGCCCGTGAAGCCTGATGACAAGCGCACGGACCTGCAAAAACATATTGATGCGCTGGAAGAATATAACCAGAAGGCACGGACCCCAGTCACACTCCAAGAATTTCTCAGCCACACCCTTGAGGACGGAGATGATGACAATGGAGAAGACTCGTTGGATGAACCTGAGGATTATGTGGCAAGCTGCCATGTGATATCTTACTTGTTAATAAATGGTGAAGAAGCTCTGGATGCAGAGAAACTGGGGCAGATTCTGAGCCGGAACTTCTAGGACCATCAGACGAAATGATTGATGCATTCCTGAACGAAGCTCTTCTGAAAAGCAAGGCTGATCGAGAGCGCGAAATGGCCATATTTGAAAAGGCCAAACGCCGGCGACTGGATGAAAGGGTTGAAGCACCCCAACCAGACTGAGGCATGCCCGCGACAGACAAAAACAGGCTTAAAATGAAGAAAAGGTTCGCCAAAGCCACATCGATGGGAATAAAGCTGCCGCCCTCCGAAGGAAACACTTCTGATGAAATACACCTTAATAAAGAGGATGTGCATCCTAATTACTGTTTATATCATCGAAGGATTGCACACCCTATTGAAGAATGCAACGCCTTTAAAAATTGGCGGCAAGGGTATGTTGCTCACAGGCAGCATTTCAAGAGGATGAAGTGTGAAGCTCGTCGACAGCGGAAAAATGCGACAGACGAAAGTGGAAGAGCTGCCGGCAACTGTCACATTGTTGATAGCAGGGGATCGCAAGTTCTCACCTTCATGAGTGATTCTAAGGAAAAAAATGGCTCTTGGCCTTCTCTTCAAAGAATCTACCTCCGGAAAAGAGGAAAAACCGAGGAGCTGCGAGAACATTCAGCTGCGCAATCGCATATTACCTTAAAAGAATCATGGACCCGTAAACAAGGGGTCGAACAAAAAGGATAAGGGAAAAGAAAAGGTCCCTGAGGATATCACCCTCGATGACCAAGCCGTCGAAGAGCTGACAGCCAAGGATCCGCCTAAGAAAAACAAGGTGGATTACAACGTTCTGGCACACCTGAGGAAGATACCCTCACAGCTAAGCATTCTCGACACCCTTCTGCTATCCAAAGAGGCGAGAGATTCGCTGATCAAGGCGCTACAAGAACCCGAACAATTTCAAGCTTTCATCGCCGAAGAAAAAATGAAGGACGAGCTGGAAGAAGTGCATACAGCCGATATCACCTTTGGCGATGAAGATCTCCTCCTCGGGACGTGCGAGCATAACCGTCCTCTTTATGTTTCTGGATACTGTCATGATATTAAGATAGGCAAGATCCTGGTTGACAATGGGTCCCCCGTCAATCTCCTCAATGTAAGAGTGTTGAAGGAAATCTACATGAGTGTTCAGCACCTCGCTCGTGATAAAATCACCATCTCCGGGTTCAACTCCCAGTCATCATGGACGCTTGGGTCTATGATATTGACATTACGCTTTAGGCTGCTCGTCACAGACATCAAGTTTCATGTCATTGACGCTAAGACATGCTACAATGCTTTGCTCGGCAGGCCTTGGCTACACAAGTACAACATCATCACTTCTACACAACATCAGTGTATGAAGTATTTCAAGGATGGTCTCGAGTATACTGTGACAGGGGAACTAAACCCATTCTCCGTGAATGAAGTCCGAAAGTACGAAGATGCAAAATACTTCTTACCAGATTTCGAAGACACGGAAAGATGCCATAAACCGAAAAACAAAGCTATCACCACTATTCCAGTCTTCGGGAGTGACACTGAGGAGGAAGAAGAAATAGTTTATTCAGGGCCGCCCCAATGCAACAAGCCGGGACCATCCACCCTAATTCTGGTCTTTGGCAGCGACTCAAAGATGAGGTCAATGACATATTTTCTGTACGACCATCGATAAAGCCTTCGCTGGCGATGATCGGAGTTTGCAAATCGCCATGGTTCCGCAAGAGCATTACAAAGAGCTCGACGCGCTTGGTACCTATAGCGTGCAAGAATTGCAGACATTCTACATCCCTCCCAGATGAAGAGATGAAAAGGTGATCCTCTTTTATCGATCCACGGAAACCAAAGTGGAGAAAGAAGTCTGGCATAATGCCGATTCGACACTTGACAGACTTCAGCCCATCCGACTGCCCAGAAACTACACAGAAGGATTAATGAGGCTGTTGAGGCACCAAGGCGTATCCTTTAAACAGACTGCTCGACAAGCCCAGTTCTGCAACAGGATCTGGAGCGTCCCTGGAACTCAGCGAAAATTGCCCAATGGGAGAATGGAAACGACCGGGCTTGGATATATTAGATCCAAGAAACGGGGGTGAGTCCATGGCAGTTACGTCTTACATGACTTTGATGAAGAAGGAGATGTTCTGTTAAAAGACGCTAACCCTGAACCAAAACGAGGTCCCGCTATGAAAACGCCAAGTCCGTCGTTTGAAGAACATATGGACAGGCTAATAAGGGAAGCGGGTTAGAAGGTCCGGGATGACCTTAGCCGTGAAATAGCCATTTACGAGAAAGCCAGGACGCAGCGTCCCCTTCAGCAGGCCGTGGAGAATGACAATGCTCTTCGTCACCAGCCCGTCATATAAAAGACCCGGCGCAGAGGCAAAAATAAACCAAAGAACGGAAAAAATGTTCGGCAGCAGCAAAGCGGATCTAAGAAGCCACGCGATCAAGAATCGAGCAGCCGAGATCCGTCTCTTATAAAGAAGATGGGTCGAGCATATTCTTTTCCCCAAGCCAAAACAAAGAAGATATTCGATCTTGTCATAAAACATCAGATGATGATGCTTCTGGAGTCCAAGCACCCCAAGAAAGCAGACGAGGTCTCTCACCCAGACTATTGCTCCTATCACCGAGCAATAGGACATCCTCTCGAAGACTGCTTTACCTTCAAGAACTGGGTCGGAGACCAATATCAATAAGGCAGATTCACTCTATCCAACAGTTGGAGGGTAAGTCCGCCGCGGAAGCATGAATCAAAAGCCACTTATGCCATAAGAGTAGAACCATATCAACATCGATCTTGGAAACGATCTCGTACCTGTCACGCGAAACGCTGTCAGAAGAAGAACCCAAGAATATGGATGACCTTTCTTAGTGCTTCGAAACGTTGAAGATGAGTTGATCTCAGAATTTCCACCGGCGCTAAAAGAGCTGGAAGATGGGATACATACTACTGCAGATGACCTCAGAAAAATCGACTTGGGAACGGCAAATGACCTACGGCCGACGTTCGTTAGTGAACTGTTGTCTGAAGAAAAGGAGGCTACTCTTAAAGACGTGCTCATGCAGTATAAAGATTGCTTCGCATGGAACTATTCAGAGGCGCCGGGACTCGATCCAGAGAATGCTATCCACAAGTTAGCGATTTCTCCAGACGTCAAGCCGATCAAACAAGCATCGAGAAGAATGCGGCTCGAGCTTGAGATGAGCATCAACGCCGAGGTCAAGAAGCTAATTGACTCCGGCTTCATCCAAGAAGTTCAATACCCTGACTGGATTGCCAACATCGTCCCAGTGAAGAAGAAAAATAGGACGGTGCGCATATGTGTGGACTTTCGGGATCTCAACAAAGCTTGCCCGAAGGATGACTTTCCAGTAGCGGTCACTGAGCTGATGATAGATAATACGTCCACTCACGAAATTTTTTCCTTCATGGAAGGCTCATAAGGATACAATCAGATAAAGATGCATCCCGAGGACCAGAAGCATACCGCTTTCCGGACCCCTTTAGGCATATTCTGCTACAAGGTGATGCCTTTCTGTCTAAAGAACGCCGGTGCCACCTATCAGAGGGCCATGACGAAGATTTTCGATAACCTCATACATGAAATCGTCGAATGCTATATCGACTACCTCATAGTTAAAAGCAAATCATATGAGGAACATTTAGAGCATCTGAAGATCGTGTTTCAGCGCCTTCGGAAATACTACCTGAAGACGAACCCTCTCAAATGCACGTTCGGAGTTTCTTCGGGCAAGTTCCTAGGATTCGTCGTCCGACATGGAGGCATCGAGATAGACCCGTCGAAGGTCAAGGCGATCATGGAAATGCCTCCGCCAAGGACTCTCAAGCAATTGCGGTCTCTCCAAGGAAAGCTCGCGTATATCCGGCGATTTATAGCCAATCTCTCCGGCAAGTGTCGTCCTTACAGTCACCTAATGAAGAAAGGAACCCTGTTCGTCTGGGATCGCAAATGCCAAAGTGCACTGGACGAAATCAAGCAATACCTGCAGAATCTGCCAGTACTGGTCGCTCCCGTTAAAGGAAAACCTCATGTCCTGTACACAACAGCCCTCGAAGGTTCCTTAGGTGCGCTGTAGGCATAAGAGAATGACCAAGGGAAGGAAAGAGCCCTCAACTATTTGAGTTGAGTTCTCCTGGGGGCAGAAAGAAACTACTCCCCCATCGAAAAACACTGCTTGGCGTTGATCTTCGCGATAATGAAGCTCAGACACTATGCGTTGGCACACAAGGTCCATCTCATATCAAAAGTGGATCCCCTCAAATATTTGGTGTCAAAAGCCATATTAACGGGACGTCTCACTAAATGGGCCCTGCTCTTGATGGAGTTCTCGATAACTTATCGTCCCCTCAAGGCAGTGAAAGGCCAGGCCATCGCCGACTTTCTCGCTGAGCATCCGATACCTGCCGACTCTCTCTTGAACTGCGAATTGCCATACGAACACGTGTTTGACACGATCGACGGGGAGAGAAGAGAGAATGATACCCAGTGGGAACTCTACTTCGATGGAGCATCTTCCATGAAGAAGCGCAAACAAGCTACCCCCATAATCAAATCCGGGGTGGGCCTCATCTTCGTGACTCCACAAAGAGGGATAATATGCTTTTCCTTCTCCTTAACAGAGCCGAGGACTAACAATGAAGCCGAATATGAAGCTTTGATAGCAGGTCTTGAGATCGCCGTCGACATGGGAATTGAAAACCTCCTTATATACGGAGACTCCCAGCTGGTCGTTAGTCAAGTAAACGGCGACTATCAAACGTGCACGCTTGAGTTGGTGAAGTACGGCGAGAGAGTGAAGCAACTGCTGACTCAAATTCCTTCCTGCACCCTGGGAAGCATACCGCGTGCGAAAAATAGCAAAGCAGATGCATTAGCCAAGCTCTCTAAAGAACTGGCCGACGAGAACCTTGATGATGTGAGGATCATTGTACAAAGCCGTCGGGTTCTTGCACCGGCAGAAATATTTCTAGAGTCGTCCGAAGAAAAAGGAGCGACCGAGCAAGCGACCCTACAAATAAAAGACCAAGAAAAGGCTAAGGATT
Source organism: Agapanthus africanus (assembly GCA_030015575.1). Classification (NCBI taxonomy): domain Eukaryota; kingdom Viridiplantae; phylum Streptophyta; class Magnoliopsida; order Asparagales; family Amaryllidaceae; genus Agapanthus; species Agapanthus africanus. The sequence goes on from JASDDO010000026.1 coordinate 432,148,666, forward strand.
GGAAAGAAGTCTTAATAGACTACTTCAAATCCCGTCGAACGCCTGAAGATGCATCCTCAAGACATCAGCTCATGAAACGAGCTCTGTCTTTCGCCTTCGTCAATGATACTCTGTATAAGAGATCGTTCGACTCCCTGTGGCTAAGATGCCTGGGGCCTAAAGAGGCAAAGAGAGTCGTCCAAGAAACTCATGACGGACTCTGCGGTTCTCATCAAGCCGGGCCAAGAATGAAACTAAAGATCAAAAGGATGGGCTACTATTGGCCCACGATGATCCAAGACTGTCTCGAATACGCGAAGCGGTGCCACTCATGCCAGATTCACAGGGACTTTATCTACCAGCATCCAAATCTGCTACATCCGATGGTGGCTAGCTGGCCATTCGAAATGTGGGGAACTGACATAATCAGGCCCATCGAACCGGCATCATCCAGAGGACATCGGTTCATATTGGCAACAACTGATTATTTCTCCAAGTGGGCAGAAGCAGTACCACTAAGAGAAGTGAAGACGGAGAATATTCTCCATTTCTTCAAGATACACGTCATTTATCGGTTCGGCACTCCGCGACGGATTATCTCCGATAACGAGCCAGCCTATAGAAGCCACAAGATCAGCCGCTTCGCACAATAGCATAACATAGACTGTAGATACTTTTCGCTCTATAATCCACAAGCCAACGGTCTAGTTGAGGCTTTCAACAAGACCTTGACGAAGATCGTGAAAAAGACGGTGTCTCGAAATAAGAGGGACTGGCACGAGAGACTATATGAAGCTCTCTGGGCGTATCGAACTACGTTCAAAACAGCCACAAACACAACGTTGTATGCATTGGTATTCGGCACAGAAGGGTACTCCCCCTCGAGATAGAGTTACCCTCTCTACGAGTGGCGGTTCACTGCGAGCTAACAGACGAAGAAAATGCTCACATTCGGCTTGAGGAACTTGATGCCCTTGACGAAACTCGGCTCATGGCGCAACAAAACCTGGAGGCTTATAAAGGAAAGATGACGCGTTCATACGAAAAATTGACTAGGACGAGGACATTCCGCTAAGGCAAACTCGTGGTAGTGGTCAAGAGACCTATGATCCCCAATCGTGCCAAATGGGGAAAATTTGAGCCGAACTATGAAGGCCCGTACATCATAGACAAAGTTTACCAGGGTGGAGCCTATCTACTCATGGACATGCATGGTGAAAGACCTTTCCGGCCAATAAACGGTCAATTCCTGAAAATTTAATACGCTTAACGAGTTACAGCCTAGGTCAACGATAGATGACAACGCCTATGTCCGCTCGCTATCTTCCTAAGCCCGAACTCTATAAGTAGTAGCCAGCTACGGACCGAAACGTCCTTAAACTAACGATGGACCACTATGTCCTAAAACTGGCTGTTGACCGAGACGTCTATAAACTACTACGGACCACAGCATCCCAAGGCTGACAAAAAAAACGGTACGTCCATAAGCGAAATGGGTACGGATGAAAACCCGAAAGGGCTCCATGAGTAAAAACAGCAGGACTACCGGCAAGTTTTGTGAAAACCTGAAAGGGCACAATCTCGTTAAAAGACACTTGCAAGGTCCTCTCGACCCTATAAGGAGAAACCACCTGCGTGAGATCCTTATGACTCACAAGGGAGCAACACACTTAGGGATCCCCATGATTCCTAAAGAGAAATTACACTTACGAGATCCTCATGACTCGTAAAGAGAATTCCCCTTTGAGACCCTCACGGCTCACAGGGTTCAAAAGCCTTAAGCTATAGGGATCTGAACCTGTTCTTAAGCCATCACAATCTCCAATGCTGCCCTACAAGCGGTTCAATATTGACCCTTATATACAATCCACGGGCACAAATAAACATTTCCCTAACAAAGTCCCACCAGAGACTGGGGATATTCTCATATGGTGAAAGACACTTGTAAGTCCTCTCGACTTATAAGAAGAAAGCACTCTTGTGAGATCCTTATGACTTATAAGAGACCATACGCTTAAGAGTCCTCACGATTCTTAAGGAGAAAACGCACCTACGAGATCCACACGACTCGTAGGGAGAAATACTTTTATGAGACCCTTACGGCTCATGAAATCAAAATCCTTAGTCGACAGGATCCTAACCCTGTTTACTAAGCCACCTTTGTTCGAACCGACAAAGGCAAATGATGATTCGCTCCGGAAAATATCCCAGTTATAGCGATGATGATACCTAAATCGGTATCAAATCCCAAACTCGCAGCGAAAAGTCAGCGAGCCACAAATGCATATGAAATAGCCGAAATGATGCGGCAACTTGCAACAAAATTAGCAAGTAAAAATGTGCATACAAAATAGCCGAAATGGTTGGGCAACTCGCAATAAAAAGTAGCGGGTAAATAAAACAAATAGCCGAAATGATTGGGCACCGCGAAAAATAGCCGAAATGATTGGGCAATCGCGACTTTCGCGATATAAAAGCTGAAATGATAGAGCACCGCGGAAAGAAAAAATATATATATAATGAAACTTTTTTGCCCTACAGGTGAGATCACATCGATCCCTGTATACAATTCATGGGCACAAACAAAGAGGGAACCATACCTTCCCACCAGGCTCCATCAGAAAAAGAAGCCAAATCTCGACGGTTCACAGACAGCCTGGAGATCATCTTGTCACGACCCAAAGTTTGGCCCGTGACCGGCACTTAACCATGTAACGTCTACAGGCGTGACGCGACTAAGTAAGCCGAAAACCCAGAAATCAAACCAGTAAAAGTATAGAGTGTTTTAAGCTTTTGATAGAACCAATTACTAAGATGTCAAGAAACCCTAAGTAAACAATCACCAAGATAACAATATACGATGCCGTGCGAAGAAAATGAGCAACAGGTGGGAAACATCACAGATAGAATAAACTGCATAAGTAGAGTCCGCTCACAACGAGCTCGACACCAGAATACAAAATAATATACATCGTCCTCACAACTGGTCTCTAAGTCAATACATAAGTGGTAGATGGAGAGTACTAGATACAACAATGTACATAACTGAAAGATAACCAGATACCGTACAAAACCCACCTATCAGCAAAAGAGCTAGTACACCAACTGTAGGGGTATCTATGTCAAAAGATGCAAGAACGCAACCTGCCGCGACTATTACGAAGGGCAACCTGCAACACTGTGGCACAACGGGGGTGAGTTGCCAACTCGTGAATAGAAGATAACATATAAAGGTAAGCGTGAGTATGCACGTGCTACGATACTCTAACCTATATCAACAGATAACATCTATATGATGAACTGGATGTTCAAATCATGCAACAAGTGCGATCTAATAACATCTCCATGTGATGAGCAAGAAATGTGATGATCAGGTATAGCAATGCAATCTAACAACCCTATATAGAATGAACAGGGTGTGCAATGATCAGGTATAGCAATGCAATCTAACAACCCTATATAGAATGAACAGGGTATGCAATAATCAGGTATAGCAATGCAATCTAACAACCCTATATAGAATGAACAGGGTATGCAATGATCAGGTATAGCAATGCAATCTAACAACCCTATATAGAATGAACTGGGTGTGCAATGATCAGGTATAGCAATGCAATCTAACAACCCTATATAGAATGAACAGGATGTGCAATGATCAGGTATAGCAATGATCATGCAAGCATGTGTACTATATCAGGTATAATAGATACAGGATGAGATATCAATTACTACATACTGAGCATGGGAAATATAACATCTACACGGAATGTCATCGTGGAAAGTATAATCGGTACTCATCAATGCACCCAAATCCCAATACTACTCAGGCGTCGTCATCCTCCTCGGTCCTCCAATCCTGTAAATCTCATATAACCGTGAGTGCCCAACATCGGCACCCAAAATATCAAGAAATACTCGTGACAAGCATCGACACGCAAATCCTCCTGTATAGGCCATCCGTCAGTTCGGATTAGCCCACGGGCTCTGTCTGCGGTATCGGCCCTCGGCCCCGGCAGTATGAGTCGTCCCGTATCCATTCATCGACCCTGGTCGGTATCCTCCGGATAACCGCCAGGTCCAACCAATCACCGGTAGGTAGTAGTCCCTCTGCCAGGCTCACCGTCTACTACACAGCGAAACCGTTCTCGCCCCGGGGTACCATACCGGGTCCACCATGTACCCGTAATCGGCCTCATCCAACTCCTCGATTCGGGTTCCTATATATCACTCTAGTACCGAGAAAACACATGGTGGACGCACCGAAATATCATATCAAGGGAAACCAGGTTTTTAAATAATTAACTATTCTCTTTGAAATATCCACGGTTCCCCAAATCCAGAATTAACATGGAAACAACATATCTCAATGCGTAATCTAAGCAAGTATGAAGATATCAATATATGTGTGCACTGGTATAAATATACAGTGTGCATGTGCGCAGGTATGAAGATATCAATATATGTGTGCACTGGTATGAATATACAGTGTGCATGTGCGCAGGTATGAAGATATCAATATATGTGTATGTAGTACCAGTAGGGGTATGTGATGCATATGTGCCTAAATATGGATATAACATATGCTGTTATGCGGCGAATCATGACAACATCAATAAGGTAGAATCAGTATGATATATGATTTATAGCAATGCTATAATGTGAGTGTCATGGCAATCACTAACGGTGTGAGTGTAGCATATCAATCGTGCTCGTGCGACTTGAACCGTTAGTGACAGTGCAGTGTCCTATGCTATCATTTCTATATGCAACAAAAGAGTAAGCTACTACGGTCCATATGAACATCTATACTAAATATCCTAACACGCCCTGACGCTTAACGCCATACAGGCGATTTCCCCGTAGATGTTAAATCTACTCACCTGGTCGTGCGCTACTCGTAGCCGACCACCTGCTTCCCTTTCTTAGCTTTGTCCGACGTACCCGCCTGTGAACCTGGAATTTCATAAGAATCCATTCATAAGAAACTATCTTGCAAAACGCGATATCGAAGTCAAACGATACGCTCACGTCACGAACTAAACGCGCATGTGTACGATAGGCTAAACGTGTGCACGCGTCTAAAACTAACCTCGACACGCCGCGATACGCTGAATCATGGAACCCTCTCGCGTATCGCGCGTATCGCGCGTATCGCGCGAACCAAACGTACTAGAAATACAATAAAACGTCCCAGATTCTACCCAGGCTAACAAATTACAAAACTATACATACCACTGGCCTAGAAATAACAACAGACTCCTACCCAAGCAAACATCACCCAAAAATTCCCCTATCTGGCCGCAAATTGCGGCCAGAATGAAAAAACCGGCGGCCTCGCTATGGGGTGGGCGTCTCGGGCTCTGGTGGTGTGGTCTATACCTTGCATACAAGCTCCAGTTAACTCAATTTCAACCTGAACTACTCGGGACTAAAGCAGATCACAGAGATCCAAAAAGCTCACTTAAAAACACTAAATTTGTACAACTAGAAACTCTATGGTATTTTGGTGTAATCTGGGGTCTAACTAGGTTTACATGGTCTTAACAACACCTAATTAGGCTAGGTTAACCAATACTAACAGCACTAAACCATAAGTCCACACAATCACCATTTCAAGCATAAAATCTCACCTTTTTACACAAACCGAAGCAAATCCTACGTAAGTTAAGCAATCTAGAGGGTTAGGCTCAAAGATTATACCTTACTAGACCCTATGAAGCAGGAAGAGGGAGGAGGAGGACGAGAAGAGGTGAGCTACTGTGGCTGCTGCTGCCTGTTGTCCTGCTGCTAATGCTGTAGTTGCTGCTGATGCTAATGCTTCTGCAACTGATGCTGGTGCTGTGGCTGCTGATGATGCTGCTGCAGCTGCTGCCTCTCTCTCTCTCAGCTGAGTGTGTGTGTATGAGAGGGAGTTGTGAGAATGAGAAGTGAGAGTGAGAAAATGAGGCCCCAAGTCAACAACCCCCTCTCTCTTTCTCTCTCTCTTCATTAAATGAGCATGGCTCAAGCCATGCCCATACTCCCTCTCTCATGCACCAAGTCAACAAAAGAAAAAGAAAAGAAATTCAAATAACAAAACAGACAAATAAATAAAACCCAATTAAATCCCAAAACACTTAATACAAATAGGTTAACCCACCATGGTTGCTAATCATGGTTTTAACCCTAAATCTAAACCTTAGTTAACATGCACAAGTGTGTGTGTGTGTGTCTAGAAAAATCCTAATAAAATATTCATTAATTAGAATAAAATATCTGAAACTTAATTTGGTAAACTTTTTACCAAAAACTATCTATTAAAATATAATTAACCCCTAAACACGACCTAAGGTGTTACAATCTTCCCCCCCTTAAAGAAAATTCGTCTCCGAATTTTAAAATACAAAGCTACGCATACCTTCAGAGGGATGAGGGAACTTCTGCCGCACCTCGCCCTCAGCCTCCCAAGTGACCTTTTCACCGTTTGGGATGCACCCAAATACCTTCACTGATGGCAAGACCTTCGATCGAAGTTTCTTCACCTGTCGGTCCAATATTACGGTTGGCTGTTGGGTGAATGAAGGATCACACCCGAACTAAATGGTCTGGCGCTGAATCCAATGAGAAAGGTCATGAGGTAATTGCAAAGTATCGACATAGGGAATACGGGGTGAATACTCAATAATCTGGGTGGAAGTGCCCAACTTAAGGCAACGAACCAACTCGCCTTATGGATCCTAAAAGGACTTACTATCCTGAAAAGCTTCCCCAAAACTCAACATGTCATTTATCAGAAATTTCCGTGGGAATACATGATCTGCCATTGCGAACTCGAATCTGCGACCCTCTTGGTTAGCATCTGATCTCTATCCGCAATAGACCGTTCTCATCCTGACCCAAAACAACCGAGTCATTTTCGAAATTTCTAAACTAGCTGAGGTCCAATAATCCTATAACACGGAGTTAGGAAAAACAGACTGGTGATCGATACGACCTAACCTCTAAACTTAAAGGTTACCAATTGGAGTGTCTCCTGTTAACTGCTATCAAAGGAGAACCCTATCGATGGCAAACGACGATCCCCAACTGCCGACAACAATTTCTACATACGCACAACTTAACAATAACAACTGAGCAAACTGAGTATCACTGGATGACAAACATCCGAATGGAGTCATATCCTGACAACTCCTGGGTGGACACCATAACGAATTTCGGGAAGATCTGCTCTCGTTCCCTTTTCGGAACGGTTAAAGGTTGCAACTCTCCCGTCAGTCTCAGTTGCTCAACTCAAGCACACAACAAGACAGAAACCTTGAAACGAATCCCAAGACTTCTTTTTCTATCCCTGCCCACCCGTAACTACCTTACAAGTCATGTTAACAGTTGGTGGGACTTGAATGAGTAGAGAGAGTTGACTGATGTGCCTGCCCTAGGATTCCACGTCTCTAACCCAGCACACCCTTGCCACAAGTCAAGGATTCCAAATCATTACCCAGCCGAGTAGGCTCCAATATCTCTGACGACGAGCGTCGGCGGTCAGTGCCTCGCGAAAGCGATTTAAGAAAAGTGGTCGGGCGCGGACATGAGCAAGCTGTCTCCTCAGAAGAGACAAACTTATGCTGTACTCAACGATCGCACAAGAACTGTGAATCTGCGGAGGACCGTCACAACAATCAAATTTCGTCGCAGGAAGATGTACTTTTAACTCTGGTGGTCCGTGAAAATCCGACACGACTCTCAAATGAGTGGTGTCTTTAAATTTCCAGCGCAAAACCATCACGGCCATCTCCAGATCATGAGTGGGATATCCTTCTCATACTTCCTCCAAATGTAAAGAAGCAAAAGCGATAACTCCATTGTGTCACCTCAGTACACATTCGAGTCCTACTCACGAAACATCACAGTTAAACCGCAAAGTCGCCCGAACCAAAAGCAAAGAAGGAGCTGATGCAGTTGTTAACCGAGTCTTCAACTGCGGAAATTCCGTACACAAGCCTCAGTCCAAAGAAAGGAACCTCCATTCCAGTCAATTTAGTCAACGGGGCAGCATTACACTAGCAATCCTGCAAGAGACGGCGGTAACACTTGCTAAGCCAAAAATCTGCGGACCTCCGTTCTGCTCACAAGTCTGGGTCCAAGCTGTACGGCCACGATCTTCCTCGGAACCATACAAAGTCATCTCCGTAACTACAAAACCTAGGAGTCAAAACAACAAGCTTTAAGGGACACTCCAAGAATCTAGTAAACCGCTGGGGCTCTCCCAGTATCCGTATAACAGATCCTCAAGTGCTACCCTAACCCTCAAGGCACACTAAAAAGACCAGGATGTCGTAAATAATACAACAATAACTGGTCGAGGAACGGCCCGAAGAAAACCAGTTCATCATACCTACGAATGCTGCTAGAGCATTGGTGAGTCCAGTGACACAACCAAAACACACAAAGCCCGTAGCACACACAAGGCAGTCTTCGGAATGTCATTACTCCGGACCCGCAACAATGATGACCCGATCCCAAACGAACTTAGACAAAGTCTCGCACTCTGACGCTGATCGAAGAAATCGTCAATGCGAGGTACAGGATACCTACCCGCACCGTTAGCCGGTTCAATTGACGATCCATCAATACACAACCTCAATCTGTCGTTTTTCTCCTTGACGAACGGAAATGGGAGCTTCCTAGATGCGAAACACTCAGATGCACAACTCCCTCAACAACAACTCTGTAGTAGATCCTTAGCTCCTTAAGCTTCGCCGGCTCATCTGGAATGACGTCGGAAACATTCTCGCACGAAAGAAAACCGGTCCAACAACCCAACTGTGGCTACAGCATCACGAAAAACGCCAAGAATCCACGACATCTCCTCAGAGCTGACTAGCAAATAAGGTTGAATTCAAGCTGTAAGAGGCGGCATCACTATCCACCTGCACAACAAGAACTGACTTGCCCGGGAAAACAAAACCTAACTGTTTCCTCACGGTAGCCCACAACACCTAACACGTAGCTAACCAGTCCGTGCCCAGAAGATCGCCAAATCCAACATCTTTAGGAGGTTTTAAATGACAGACGAATCTCTATCTCCTATCCGATGGGCACACGACCGAATTATGTGTCGCGCAACAAAAGGATTGCTGACAGAAGTTAACACAACAAACGGCTGATCTACCTAGCACGACTCTTGTCCTAAACTCGGCACGAAGTGTGGAAACATACGAGTGCAAGAACCCAGATCAAACAAAACGTGTGCAACAAAAGGACATACTGAAAGAGTACCTGAAACCACAGCATTGGACGCCTGAGCATCCTGATGAGTCGAAGCGAAAACTTGGGCCTGCCCTCCATCTGCGACTGATCGAACTCCTCCTCTACTAGCCTGACCCCTCTGTGTGAACCCTCCGCGTTAACGACGTCTCAAAATACGACCCTGACGTGGTGTGAAGGGACACTGCCTGATGAGGTGTTGAAGGCTTCCGCATCGTAAACACCTACGCGCTGACTGCTGTCCTGCCTGGGGATGAGAGCCAAACGACTGTCCTCGTCCCAAGCCTCTGCTCTGGGCTGGTACACCAGTACGATTCCACAACTGTTCCGGAACTCTCACGGTCTTTGGAAGACGTGTCTCGTAAACTGGGGCTGCCTCCACCTGTGCTATGTAGGGGACGGAATACTGCATAATGATCGCAAGGAACAACTGGATAACAGGGGTGACAACCATCTGTCGCTGCGCTTGAACAACCTCCACCAATGAGCTCATCATCTGGCGCAATCCCTGCATCTCTGCCACTAGTCTAGCGATCTGATCTGTCGTAGGGGAAACAATCTGTCCTGGTACAACAGGGGTACTACTCGGATCAGTCCTCGTCTCAGACGAATTAACTCGAACCTCGGCTCTCACGACCGCTCTCTGCACCCTCGTAGTCCTTGGCGGCATAATGGCTGAAAAGAAGGTAGGATTCGATGAGGATACGAAAATCGAATCACAAGGATGTATACGATCATGAAGAAAATTCAATCAATAAGTCCTAAGGTCGCTTAGGCGGAGTACCGTGTCGTGAGTATGCCGCGGAACATACGCACGCTACGCCACTCTGCTGCAGCTACCTACTCCATCATACCAGGGTCATCCTACACTCCGAAGGTAAAACCTACGCTCTGATACGAACTTTGTCACGACCTAAAGTTTGGCCCGTGACCGGCACTTAACCACGTAACGTCTACAGGCGTGACGCGACTAAGTAAGCCGAAAACCCAGAAATCAAACCAGTAAAAGTATAGAGTGTTTTAAGCTTTTGATAGAACCAATTACTAAGATGTCAAGAAACCCTAAGTAGACAATCACCAAGATAACAATATACGACGCTGTAGCGAAGAAAATGAGCAACAGGTGGGAAACATCACAGATAGAATAAACTGCAAAAGTAGAGTCGGCTCACAACGAGCTCGACACCAGAATACAAAATAATATACATCGTCCTCACAACTGGTCTCTAAGTCAATACATAAGTGGTAGATGGAGAGTACTAGATACAATAATGTACATAACTGAAAGATAACCAGATACCGTACAAAACCCACCTATCAGCAAAAGAGCTAGTACACCAACTGTAGGGGTATCTGTGTCAAAAGATGCAAGAACGCAGCCTGCCGCGACTACTCCGAAAGGCAACCTGCAACACTGTGGCACAACGGGGGTGAGTTGCCAACTCGTGAATAGAAGATAACATATAAATGTAATCGCGAGTATGCACGTGCTACGATACTCTAACCTATATCAACAGACAACATCTATATGATGAACTGGATGTTCAAATCATGCAACAAGTGCGATCTAATAACATCTCCATGTAATGAGCAAGAAATGTGATGATCAGGTATAGCAATGCAATCTAACAACCCTATATAGAATGAACAGGGTGTGCAATGATCAAGTATAGCAATGCAATCTAGCAACCCTATATAGAATGAACAGGGTATGCAATGATCAGGTATAGCAATGCAATCTAGCAACCCTATATAGAATGAACAGGGTATGCAATGATCAGGTATAGCAATGCAATCTAACAACCTTATATAGAATGAACAGGGTATGCAATGATCAGGTATAGCAATGCAATCTAACAACCCTATATAGAATGAACTGGGTGTGCAATGATCAGGTATAGCAATGCAATCTAACAACCCTATATAGAATGAACAAGGTGTGCAATGATCAGGTATAGCAATGATCGTGCAAGCATGTGTACTATATCAAGTATAATAGATACAGGATGAGATATCAATTACTACATACTGAGCATGGGAAATATAACATCTACATGGAATGTCATCGTGGAAAGTATAATCGGTACTCATCAATGCACCTAAATCCCAATACTACTCAGGCGTCGTCATCCTCCTCGGTCCTCCAATCCTGTAAATCTCATATAACCGTGAGTGCCCAACATCGGCACCCAAAATATCAAGAAATACTCGTGCCAAGCATCGACACGCAAATCCTCCTGTATAGGGCATCCGTCAGTCCGGATCAGCCCACGGGCTCTGTCTGCGGTATCGGCCCTCGGCCCCGGCAGTACGAGTCGTCCCGTATCCATCCATCGACTCTGGTCGGTATCCTCCGGATAACCGCCAGGTCCAACCAATCACCGGTAGGTAGTAGTCCCTCTGCCAGGCTCACCATCTACTACACAGCGAAACCGTTCTCGTCCCGGGATACCATACCGGGTCCACCATGTACCTGTAATCGGCCTCATCCAACTCCTCGATTCGGGTTCATATATATCACTCTAGTACCGAGAAAACACATGGTGGACGCACCGAAATATCATATCAAGGGAAATCGGGTTTTTAAATAATTAACTATTCTCTTTGAAATATCCACGGTTCCCCAAATCCAGAACTAACATGGAAACAACATATCTCAATGCGTAATCTAAGCAAGTATGAAGATATCAATATATGTGTGCACTGGTATGAATATACAGTATGCATGTGCGCAGGTATGAAGATATCAATATATGTGTGCACCGGTATGAATATACAGTGTGCATGTGCGCAGGTATGAAGATATCAATATATATGTATGTAGTACCAGTAGGGGTATGTGATGCATATGTGCCTAAATATGGATATAACATATGCTGTTATGCGGCGAATCATGACAACATCAATAAGCTAGAATCAGAATGATATATGATTTATAGCAATCCTATAATGTGAGTGTCATGGCAATCACTAACGGTGTGAGTGTAGCATATCAATCGTGCTCGTGCGACTTGAACCGTTAGTGACAGTGCAATGTCCTATGCTATCATTTCTATATGCAACAAAAGGGTAAGCTACTACAGTCCATATGAACATCTATACTAAATATCCTAACACGCCCTGACGCTTAACGCCATACAGGCGATTTCCCCGTTGATGTTAAATCTACTCACCTGGTCGTGCGCTACTCGTAGCCAACCACCTGCTTTCCTTTCTTAGCTTTGTCCGACGTACCCGCCTGCGAACCTGGAATTTCACAAGAATCCATACAAAAGCAACTATCTCGCAAAACGCGATATCGAAGTCAAACGATACGCTCGCGTCGCAAACTAAACGCGCATGTGTACAATAGGCTAAACGTGTGCACGCATCTAAAACTAACCTCGACACGCGGCGATACGCTGAATCATGGAACCCTCTCGCGTATCGTGCGTATCGCGCGAACCAAACGTACTAAAAATACGATAAAACGTCCCAGATTCTACCCAGGCTAACAAATTACAAAACTATACATACCACTGGCCTAGAAATAACAACAGACTCCTACCCAAGCAAACATCACCCAAAAATTCCCCTGTCTGCCCGTAAATTGCGGCCAGAACGAATAAACCGGCGGCCTCGCTATGGGGTGGGGGTCTCGGGCTCTGGTGGTGTGGTCTATACCTTGCATACAAGCTCCAGGTAACTCAATTTCAATCTGAACTACTCGAGACTAAAGCAGATCACAGAGATCCAAAAAGTTCACTTAATAACACTAAATTTGCACAATTAGAAACCCTATGGTATTTTGGTGTAAGAAGGGTCTAACTCGGTTTACATGGTCTTAACAACACCTAATTAGGCTAGGTTAACCAATACTAACAGCACTAAACCATAAGTCCACACAATCACCATTTCAAGCACAAAATCTCACCTTTTTACACAAACCGAAGCAAATCCTACGTAAGTTAAGCAATCTAGAGGGTTAGGCTCAAAGAATATACCTTACTAGACCCTATGAAGCAGGAAGAGGGAGGAGGAGGAGAAGAGGTGAGCTGCTGTAGCTGCTGCTGCCTGCTGTGCTGCTGCTGATGCTGTAGCTGCTGCTGATGCTGATGCTTCTGCGGCTGATGCTGGTGCTGTGGCTGCTGATGATGATGCTGCAGTTGTTGCCTCTCTCTCTCTCTCAGCTGAGTGTGTGTGTGTGTGAGGGAGTTGTGTGAATGAGAAGTGAGAGTGAGAAAATGAGGCCCCAAGTCAACAACCCCCTCTCTCTTTCTCTCTCTCTTCATTAAATGAGCATGGCTCAAGCCATGCCCATACTCCCTCTCTCATGCACCAAGTCAACAAAAGAAAAAGAAAAGAAATTCAAATAACAAAACACATAAATAAATAAAACCCAATTAAATCCCAAAACACTTAATACAAATAGGTCAACCCACCATGGTTGCTAATCATGGTTTTAACCCCAAATCTAAACCCTAGTTAACATGCACAAGTGTGTGTGTGTCTAGAAAAATCCTAATAAAATATTTATTAATTAGAATAAAATATCTGAAACTTATTTGGTAAACTTTTTACCAAAAACTATCTATTAAAATAACCCCTAAACACGACCTAAGGTGTTACACATCTCAACATTCGTCTCATTACAACAGACGCAACATCAGCAAATCGAAGCCGCGGCAAAGTTCCCAGTTCCATGACTCGGCGATGCACAGACAACCGAGAGTCAACCCCTCCTGGTCCTGTGGAACACGGCTAATGTCAATCCTGACCCCGTGGAAAATGTCCCAGAGCAAATCCTTGTCCCGTAGAATACGGCTAATGTCAATCTTGACCCCGTGGGAAACGCCGAGAGCACCTCCTGATCCCACGGCTAATGTCAATCCTGACCCCATGGGAAGCGCCCAGAGAAAATCCAGGTCCCATGGAACATGGCTAATGCCAATCCTAACCCCGTGGGAAATGCCCAGAGCACCTCCTGGTCCCGTGGAATATGGCTAATGTCAATCCTGACCCCGTGAGAAACGCCCAGAGCAAATCCTGGTCCTGTAGAACACGGCTAATGTCAATCCTGACCCAGTGGGAAAACCCCAGAGCACCTCCTGGTCCCGTAGAACACGGCTAATGTCAATCCTGACCCCGTGGGAAACGTCCAGAGCAACTCCTGACTCCGTGAAATGCGGATAAAGTCAACCCCTTGACTTCATGGAATGCGGATAAAGTCAACCCCTGACTCCGTGAAATGCGAATAAAGTCAAACCCCTGACTCCGTGAAATGCGGATAAGTTCAACCCCTGACTCCGTGAAATGCGGATAAGGTCAACCCCTGACTCCGTGAAATGCGGATAAAGTCAATCCCCCCTGACTCCGTGAAATGCGGATAAAGTCAACCCCTGACCCCGTGAAATGCGGATAAGGCCAACCCCCTGACCCTGTGAAATGCGGATAAGGTCAACCCCTGACCCCGTGAAATGCGGATAAAGTCAACCCCTGACCCCGTGAAATGCGGATAAGGTCAACCCCTGATTCCGTGAAATGCGGATAAGGTCAACCCCTGATTCCGTGAAATGCGGATAAGATCAACCCCTGACTCCGTGAAATGCGAATAAAGTCAACCCTCGACTTCCCCGTCAAGGCAATTCTTTGATTCGGGAGCAAGTCAACTCATCAATCACTTATGGGTCCTCTCGACTTGTAAGGAAAAAAATTCTTTTATGAGATCCTTACGACTCTCAAGAGAAAACGCACTTAGGAATCCTCACGATTCCTAAGGAGAAAATACACCTACGCGATCCTCTCGACCTATAGGGAGAAAATTCTCTATAAGCTCATAAAGTTGAAAAGTCTCAGGTGGCAGATCCTAACCCTGTCTTCCAAGTCATCGTTGCCTCGCGGAGAGGTCAAGGTAGATTTTCTACGGGCCACACTCTCCGACAAGAATGGAAACAATCACTTACGAGTCCTCTCGACTCGTAAGCAAGAAAAACTCTCTTGTGAGATTCTTACAACTCTCAAGAGAAAATACACTTAGAAATCCTCACGATTCTTAAGGATAAATTACACTTACGAGATCTTCACGACTCGTAAGAAGAAATACCTTTATGAGACCCTCACGATTCATAATGTTGGAAAGCCTTAGGAGGCAGATCTGAACCGACTCCTAAGCCACCGCTGTCCTACAAGGAGATCAAAATAGATTATCCACAAAATACATTTACTAAAAGGGACACACCACCATGAAGCAAAATATGTCTTTTATTCATGAATCAAAATGAATACAAAGTACAATTTATGAAAGAATCAAAAAATACTCTCATTCAGGAGTATGTACAAAAGAAGAATAAAAGAAAAATATACAATTCTTTAAGCCGGCGGACGATTTAATAGATTTTCCAGTTCATCCTTTTTCCGCTAGGCCTCAGCTTCATGATTCATTACCGCTAAGAGACGGGCCTCCGCTTAAGACTGTTGGGCCTGGTACGAGACAAGCTGACTTTCAAGCTCCTTTTCGGTAACTTTATGAGCTTCGACCATTTCGTGAGTAAAAATGATGACTTTATCAATGGCTACCACCTCCCTGATAGCTTCTTGAAGCAGCGCCAAAGTTCATAGGACCGAGTGGTCTTGGCCGTAAGATTAGCTTGAAGTTCCCCCAGCGCAGTTGAAGCCTGCTTCCTCTCTGAAAATTTTCGGCTGAGCCTCTTCTCGCATAACAGCATATTTGCAGCGCACCGTTCGATCAGCCCCTGCAAGCTAGCCTTTGCAGCCACAACCTCTGAAGGAAGGCGCGTACATTCAACACTATGCAAGCAAGCCTCCACCCGACGACAAAACTCAACCCAGACTTGCACCAATGTTTCGCTGTGGTAAGCAGCAAGAAAGGGGAGAGAACTTTTGGCTTCGGCGATAAATTCTTTAGCCGTGATCAAACTACCAGCGTGAAGGTCTTCGATCAGAGCTGACAAAGAGTGAAGGCTTAGCTTTGCCATCCGTTCCGAGGCACGTAAAGCATAGTGGCCAGGTGGCATGGCGATGCGAGATTCCAGCGTGGTAAGAACTGGCAAAGCTGTTAAGATTTATAAACAATCAGCGAGACTTGCAAGCAAAGAGCAGATGGAACAACGTCGAAACTTTACTTACCCACAGTCATGCAAGAAGGGTCTAAAAGATCCTCAGGCCCGTCAAGAATCTCAACTTCATCATCGGCTTCCAGAACTGCGGAAGACATCAGTATCGTTTTGTGAAATAATAATAATTTCATGAGAAGAAGGAAAACAACGTTGACCTTGTCCGGAAGATAGGACGATGCGTTGAGGGGATATTTCCTGCGGAGCGGCCATTTCTAGCAGACGTTAAAAAGACTTCCTGGGGGACAGGTCCGCGATGGACGCCGCCAATCCTCGTAGCTCTGAAAAGACAGAAAGGTTCAGATAATGGAGAGATTATTAAAATAAAATATAGAAGGCTACCTTCGATGCTCCTCCCGCTCTGAACTGGAGGGATAGCAGCTTCGGCGGCCTCCTCCATGCCCCCAGGCACATCATCGGAAACATGGGCCGGTATAACAATTTCCAATTGAGGAGCAGTGGCCACCACTGCAGGCTCCAATGAAAGGACGGTGGCCTCGACTACCTGTCCCATAGTCTCTGAGCCGTCCCTAGAAAGATCCATTGAATCCACGGCCAATGAAGATGCCTCTTCCGGGAGAGCAAGCACCGGGAGAACGGGAACCACCAATGGGAGCTCCACGGCAGGAAGAACAGGTGTATCGACCCCCTCCACACTCACTGGTGTTTCATCGGGGATATTTACAGAGTCCATAGTCAAGGCGCGATTCGAACTCAGATCCTCTGCCATTGCCGAAGTCCCTGCAAAGTTTTCACGGAGATAAGAATATATATATATATATATAAGCAGTGCAAAATACTACAAAAAGATATATAAGTATACCAATGCGCCAAGGAGTTTCTAGTATGGCTTTTTCAAGCCGGCGTTCCTTCTCAAGAATTCGTGCTCGCCAGGGTTCTAATGTAGATTCATGACCGCCGGTCCATAACGACAATGCATCTTCAGAAGCGGCAGAGATAGGCTGTTTGAGGGCTATCTCGCCTCCCCGCTCCAAAGGACCTATAAATACCCGCCGTATTGATGGAGGATCTTCATAGAAGATGACGGCAGGATAAGGCCTCTTCGGGATCATCACATTTTCAGTCTCATACTGGGAGCGTCTCATACCCTCAGCCAATTGTGCTGCTTCCTCGGCAGATGAACCTAGAAAAAGAAGACCACTATCTGGCTCTTGCATAGCTATTGGTTCATCTTGAAAGATAGGCTCGGATTCCACTAAAAAGTCGAGCAGATTGGAGACCGTCTTCTTTCGCCTTTTTGACCTAGAACTAACACCAGAAGACGATCGCTTCTTTCCCCTCGGTGCTTTGCTGCGACGTTGACCCACTTCGCCTTCAGTATCCTCTCTCGGCAGTGCTACCAATGAGGACACCGCCATCGCTGACACCACAGCCGATGAAACTGCTACCGGCGCCTTATCAGAAGCCCTCGCTTGAGCTCTAGTGCGCGTCGGCAACCCAACAGTAAAAGGAGTCAGGCCCGCGTCCACCGCCTCAGGAATAAGTAAGGAGCCAGTCCCCCTCAAGGGAGGGCGAACCATTACCCACGGTCGCGGCGGGATTCCCGTGAAGGGTTTCCTACAGCACCACTACAAGGGTTTGGAGGCAACACACATGCCATATTTAAATTTTTGATGGTGCTAAAGAAACATTCTAAAGGATCATGCTAGAAAATTTATGGCAACTAAACCTTAACACAAACATAAGTAGAAAAAGCTAGGGTTTTGAGAGTACAACCTTTGTAGCTCCCTACGCTAGACTCCATGGCTACTTGAGAGTTGGAAAAAGGTCCGCTTGAGATCCTCTAGGTCCACGATGATCCACCCGGAGTCCTCTTTGTCTAAGCTTGAAGCTTCACAAGATCAAGAGAAAAAATGGAAGCTAACACTCTACACTAATGGGCAAGACTAGTGTAGAATGGTGTTATGGTTGGTTTTCTCACTTCAAAATCCTAACTTGGTCACTCTTTGGCTCACTTGAGAAATCTAGAGAGCAAGAGAGAAAGGAGGAAGAAGATGATGGCGTATGAAACTCAAGATAGTGATAAGCTTGTTGAATAAAATGAGAAAATGAAAATATATATATTTTCACTCTCTCATTCTCAACCATGGTTATAAAATATCTAGATATTTTGTTTGGAACAAAAATGACCATAGAAATTAAATCATGGTTAAACAAAAAGGTTAATGAAAGAATAAAATATTCAACCATGAAACAATTTCCATTTTCATTTTTTCTTTTCCAAAAATAATATTCATATATTTTATAAACGGTGTGAGTCTTATATTGCCACCATCCACTATATCAACAACCATGATAGAATGATGTATGCATATATGTGTGCATGCACATCCATATGTGCATGAATAAGAATGAATGCATACATGCATGCATATAACAAAAAAAACAAGAAAGGATTTCAAGTGAGAAACTAATGGTCAAATGATAAATCAACACTTGATTTAGCAAACCGGTCATATCACATACGACGTGACCAAAAGCAAACCGCCCGATTAATATACGGTATCTCATACATGCATTTTAACCGGGTCCACGCGCATATCTCATATACGCGCCACATCGTTTCGCCTGGACTAGGCAACTCCATTGTGGGACTCTAAGACTCTTCAATACGCCGGCAGTGGGTGATGATCATATCAAGCACCCCCAAGCCGCAAGCGGTCAGCTAAACGTAACGGCCACCCAGGTATTGAGCGATCAGAAGAAAACAAGCGAACCTATTACAACTCCCGTCGAGCCAACCGGCAACACTACCGTACAGTCCGGTCTCTTCATCAGATATGCTGCATATCAAGTCTAGGGATGGTAACGTCGACCCCAATAAATCAATAAATCATGCCGATGAATGGTCTATAACAGATCGAGAAACTACTGATAACACTTATCAGTAAATCTCAACAGCCCTGGCCAGGGACTTACTGATATAGCCAGTCAAGCACAGCACAACATCAACTCCCAATACCAGGAGAGACGAAACCCCTCCTATCGCTCATCGCCTTCGTGTGTCTCGGGACTGTACCCAACGGCCACCTGTTTGCACGACTTAGTAGAGCCGTGGTAGGGTGGTAATCAAAATACAGTGGGAGAACACACAAGACTCTATGACGATCTCGGGTCAACAGACTAACCTGCACCAATGTCACCTGAGAACTGCTATCCGACGATAGATATAATTCCATATAGGAGTTCTCAGTGAGTCCGTCCAGTGTACCCAGTCACCACTGAGCACCCGTATACGATCTCGATGTCAAACATCGATGAATGTGGGAACATCCATCACCCATCATATGGGTCCAGTATCATATACGCTAGTCTACTCTGGTATATCGATGCCCCATCTCGATATACCTACGACTAGGGACATTTCAGGATATGCTTATAAACTACAGATGTCCCACTAGTATGATCTCCATCATAATCACAGTAGTCAAGCCTATATCTTCAGGGCTTTATCAACATGTGTGAATGAATAAAAGCATGATCAAATCAACATGTCAGATAAAGAAGAACCAGATAGCATACTATCATGTCGAGCAAGAATGTACACTGAATATATATATATATACATGTATAAATACATCCACTATCATATAAGGGCCTCTAGGGCATACATATATCCAACAATCTCCTACTTGCACTAAGGCCAGTTATTGGCGTATCTCATACCCAACATCTCAAAAAGTCGCTTATGCTGCGGCTGAGGGAGGGCCTTGGTGAGTGGATCCGCGGCGTTATTCTTTGTGTCTACTCTCCTAATCTCGATCTCGCGGCGATCTATAATCTCCCGGATCAAATGAAAATGCCTCAGGATGTGTCTGGATCGCTGATGGGACTTGGGCTCCTTGGCTAACGCCATAGCCCCATTATTATCACAATACAATGGTATTGGATCAATAATGGTTGGAACTACTCCTAGCTCCGAGACGAACTTCCTCATCCAGACGGCTTCCTTGGGGGCATCATTCGCAGCAATGTACTCAGCCTCCATCGTAGAGTCTGCAACGGTATCCTGTTTGGAACTCTTCCAACTTACCGCCCCTCCATTGAGGGTAAATACAAACCCGGAGATAGATTTGTTGTCGTCCTTATGGCTCTGGATGCTCGAATCGGTAAAGGCCTCCATTTGGAGATCTCCATTACCATACACCAAGAACAATTATTTAGTCCTTCGTAAGTACTTAAGAATGTTCTTCACAGCTATCCAGTGATTCTCTCCTGGGTTGGATTGATACTTGCTTACAACACTGAGTGCATAAGCTACATCTGGACGTGTACATAACATCGCATACATTATAGATCCTACTGCCGAAGCATAAGGTATAATGCTCATGCAAGCTCTCTCTTCATCGGTCTTTGGGCAAGCGTCCTTAGAGAGAGTAACCCCATGGCAAGCGGGTAAGGCACCCCGCTTGGAGTCTTCCATACTAAACCTTTTTAGGATGGTGTTGATGTACCTGGTTTGGGACAATCCTAACAACCTCTTGGATCTATCCCTATAGATCCTAATGCCCAGAATGTATGTGGCATCACCCAGGTCCTTCATGGAGAACCTTAGTGATAAGAAAGATTTGACCGACTGTAGCATAGGAATATCATTTCCTATCAGAAGAATGTCATCCACGTACAATACGAGGAATGTGACAGCTTTCCCTACAGCCTTCTTATAAACACAAGGTTCATCTGGATTTTTGATGAAATCAAACTCTTTGATAACATCATCGAAACAGATGTTCCAACTCCGTGATGCCTGCTTTAACCCATATATGGATTTAAGCAATCTACATGCTTTCCCGCTACTCCCATTGTCAATGAAGCCCTCCGGCTGATCCATATAAACGCATTATTCTAAATCCCCATTTAGAAATGCCGTTTTAACGTCCATCTGCCAGATTTCATAGTCGTAGTGAGCAGCAATAGCAAGTAGGATCCGAATGGATTTAAGCATGGCTACGGGCGAAAAAGTCTCGTCATAGTCCAAACCTGGTCTTTGACGAAAACCCTTCGCCACAAGTCTTGCCTTATAGGTCTCTACCTGCCCATCTACACCAATCTTTCTTTTAAAGATCCATTTGCACCTCACAGGTTTTACCCCAGGGGGTACAACGTCCAAAGTCCATACTTTGTTGGTGTACATAGACTCCATTTCGGATCTCATGGCATCCAGCCACTTCATAGAGTCTCCACTCGTTATAGCTTGCTGAAAACTGGTAGGATCATCATCTTCTATGATGCAGTCTTCTCTGTCACCATCAATGAGGAAACCGTAGTACCTCTCCGGTGGGCGAGAAGTCCTACCAGACCTACGGAGTGGCCGAGGTTCCTCAGTTTCTATTGCAACAGCCGGTTCAACCAAGTCGTCATTTGTAGTTTGTGTCTCTAGAACCTCTTCTAGATCCACCACATTGCCATCATCTTGATCTGTGAAAAACTCTTTTTCTAAGAATGTGGCATACTGAGAAACAAACACCTTTTGTTCCTCCTTGTGGTAGAATAGATATCCATAAGAATTCCTTGGATATCCCACAAAGTTACACATGACCGACCGTGTCTCGAATTTGTCCGGATTCTGCTTTTTAACATAAGCCGGGCAACCCCAAATCTTAATTCTCTTAAGAGATGGTCTCTTCCCATGCCATATCTCATATGGCGTGGTAGACACGGTTTTGGTTGGAACCCTGTTCAGTAGAAATGCTGCAGTCTCCAATGCATACCCCCAAAATAAGACAGGTAACTCAGCATCACTCATCATGGAATGGACCATATCTAATAGGGTCCGATTCCGTCGTTCAGACACACCGTTGTGCTGTGGTGTGTAAGGAGGAGTGAGCTGAGAGAGAATCCCATTCTCTTTTAGGAAGTTTGCAAATTCTGTACTGAGGTACTCCCCACCTCGATCTGATTGAAGCATTTTGATACTCAAGCCGGTTTGTTTTTCTACTTCGAGTTTATATTCAGTGAATTTCTCGAAAGCTTCAGATTTGTGCTTTAACAAAAATACATGACCGAATCTTGAGAAATCGTCAGTGAAAGTAATGAAGTAAGAAAAACCGCCTCTAGCCTGTGTAGACATTGACCCACATACATCACTATGTATGAGTCCTAGGAGCTCGGTAGCTCTTTCTCCGTGTCCGGTAAACGGAGTTTTGGTCATTTTACCCTTGATACAAGACTGGCAAGTCGCATAAGATTTATATTCAAAAGAGTTTAAATATCCATCTTTGTGTAACTGGTTTAGTCTTGTTTCGTTAATATGACCAAGTCTACAGTGCCAAAGAAAAACTTCATTTATTTCTGAAAGTTTTCTTTTATTAGTGTGTTGTATGCTGAAAACTGTATGTTGATTTAGGACGTATATCCCGTTATCAAGCGTACCATACCCAACCAACATTTGATTCAGGTGAATGTTCATAATATTGTTCTGCAATACAAAATTATATCCTTCATTGTCTAACAAAGAAACGGATATTATATTACAAAGCATACTAGGTACAAAATAACATGGGTTCAAAACCAATATACACCCAGATGGCAACCCTAAATGATACTCTCCCACTCCGACTGTTTGTACATTGGAACCATTTCCAACGCGGAGAGTATGGTCACCTGTCTTCAAAACCTTGCTAATTCTCAACCCCTGCATGGAATTGCAAATGTGAGAACCTGAACCGGTATCTAATACCCAGGAAGCAGAATTTATTGAAAAACAGTTTTCTGTCACAAACACACCTGAAGCGGAAGCATCCCCATGCTTCTTCTTGAGATTTAAGTACTCCGTGCAGTTGCACTTCCAATGTCCTGTTTTGTGGCAGTGATAACATTCCCCTTTCCCCGATTCTCCAGCTTTGGACTTGTCCTTCCTCTTAACCTTTTTAACTCCACCCCTAGGCTTGGTAGGCTTCTTCTTCTTCTTTTCCTTGGCCTTGGCCTTTGGGCGAGAAAAAGAAGATTGCCCAACACTCAAAATGGGAGTTTTCACTGATTTCAGTGTGCTCTCTGCACTCCTTAACATATTAAGGAGTTCAGGTAGTTCCTTCTCCATGTTCTGCATGTTGAAGTTAACTATAAATTGAGCAAAGGTGGAGGGGAGGGACTGCAGAATAATATCCGTATATTGTCCATCGTCCATCGTCCATCCAAGGTCCTCAAGCTCTTCTATGAAAGCTATCATCTTCAGAACATGGTCTCCTACTGGTGTGCCAGGGGCCATTCGCATCTGAAACAATTTCTTTGATGCTTCGTATCGTAATACGCGGGATTGCTCTCCATACAACTCCTTTGTATGGAGGAATATGGCGTGAATGTCCATATTCTCGTGCTGCTTTTGATGTGTGTTATCCATCGATGCAAGCGCGAGGCATTTGGCCGTGGCACAGTCAGCGTCCCATGTCTTGCGGACTTCAATATTCGCAACTGAGGATTTTGGACCTGGGACGGGCGGGGCTGAAGCCGTGAGGACATATGATACTTTATCATAAGTCAAGGCAATGTTCAGATTCCTCAGCCAGTTTTTATAATTGGTCTCATTCAGTTTATTTTTATCTAGTAGAAGCTTGAGTCCAGTCATTGGTATCTGCCATTAAGAGAGAGAGAAGAATACACTCAGCGAAAGCTCTTGCAAAGATCAGATTGGTTATTATCTTGTCTAATCGATGTCTCCCACTGCTTTAATCAAGTTTTTCTTTCAAACCTTAAGAAGAAAACTAGCCAGGATTAATTACAGTCTACAACTTCGCTAACCGTTCAGCCAGGCCAGTGTCGGTACATGAGGGAGGTTCCCCGTGCTTTCGCACGGACCTAATTAAAGTAAACCTCGTCTTCCCAGAGGCGTAGCCCTGTTAACACCTTTCTAGACACCTAATGGGTTAGCTAATTGTAAACTGCAAAACTCTCCTGGGAGCAACTATTGCCCACAGTGGGATCGGGATCCAACCATCATATCGAAGGTATGCAATCTCATTGCAAATTTCAACTATTGAAATTCCCGATGTGGATTTTACCCCTAGTACCTATGACCTTAACTATGGTCAACAAATCATAAGTACTAGTCAAGTTCTACCCGTCATTTCTTGATTAATTAGACCCACTCACATGACCCTTAACTATGGTCAACAAAGTCGTATGAATGCCCTAATTAATCTGCATCATATGCAGTGTAGGAAGACATCACTTAGCTACCGTACACTACGCCTTAACTATAGTCAACAAACGTAGCACGAATACTAAGTACTCTACTTCCTAAAATGACGGAGGGTTGCGGATGATTTTTAAGAAAATCTTTAACGCTTTGAACTTGATATCGTCGTAGAATCAAATGGTTTTCAAAAGGAGTGGCTTGAGCTCCGCAGTTTTGAAATGTAGCTTTTTCATAAAGAGCCGAGTGGTTTTCAAATCCGATTCTACAATATCTTTTTAGGTTTATTTTCTTTGCATTAATCATATTAATGTAGCCCCATCATTTAAGTCCATAAGCCAACCACAGAAAATAAACGAAAATACAACGTACGCTTATGCCATCCGCATTCACCGCAATGTTCCGTTATGCACCGTTAGGTTACTTAACTAACGGCATACCGGGACGGGACTAGCGCGGGTGTAAAACATAAGCAACGTCTACTATATATCTCATATATAATATATCATTCGTCTCAGATATCACATCACAGAATACAGGCAGCAGAAACACAGATATAATGTGGGATATATTAGGACGTCCGTATTTAGTATTTAGCCAATAATAGAAAATACGGATTCCACAGTCGCGACGAATAGCCAAGCCCACACCCCTAGACCCCTACGAGAGTGGCAAGCGACCCTACCAATTATGGACTTTAGGAGACCCGGTCTCGACTCCTCGAGATGGCCTCCCACTGAACCCCAGAACCCGGTTACTTGTGCTCCCCTCCTTGGGTCTATCCTAATGCGGAAAAGTAAATAATATACAACACTGGTGGCATCAACCTCAACCCGGAAGTGCCCCAAATAAAGGAATATAACATTACATTTGAATTTTACATGAATGAAAAGAAAACTCTCATCTCACATAAAAAAAACCCGGCTATTCAATCGCGACAATCCTGCACATCATATCTCAGCAACACATAATATCATATATCATCAACGTAAGTAAGTATGCGTACCCCGATTATCGTTGATGTATAGAAACGAAACCGGCGATATGCGACATACTACACTTACGGTCACAGAAAAGAAAATGTAAAACTACAATATTTGGAATCCACAATCACTTTAGACATCGCAAATCCGAAATATCGCATACTTCGCATTTCATACCTAACTATGTGAATTCCACATATTGTATCACATTCCAAATAAATAGACAGTATTAAACTTTCCGATCGAATAATCAAATACCCAAGATTTCCTAAATAGCTCAACACTTGAGCGGAGTTCAAAAATCCTGGAACGTGTCACAGTAGCAGCGGTCCAGCCGTAGAAGGGTCAAGCCAACGCCTCACATATGGCACGCCGTACTGCCCCAAACCCTAAGGTTTAGAGGTAGTTCAGACGGTCACATAATCGAGTTAAGGTTTGTGTTCTTCTAGAGGGTCCACTACGTTACTTGCATGTATTTCCGAAAGATTTAAACTCGAGAAAAAATTCAACACTTGAAAATTTTTCGTGCCGGGAAAAAGTGAGTTAATGATATCCGTTCGAACTTTTTAATACTTTCTAAATTACCCGAATACAACACGAAATTAAATATTCCGATTGAATCAACGTATCCAAAATAATCCCCAGAACACTCAACACTTGAGTCAGATTAAAAATACCCAAAATGTGTACAAGCAGACACCAACATTACTGTATAAAAACGAGGCTATTTCTCTTCTGTACGGCCGCGGATCCGCGGCCCAAGCAAGGTCTGGCCGCGGTTCCGTGGCGATATGTACGACTTACTGCTTCATTTTTTATAGCATTGCTTAGATTTCCCTGCTGAATTTTTTAAGTATTTTTAATTCTGAAAAAACACAGTTTTTAAAAAATGTACAGAGAAGGGTTAAAATGGCGTATTTCGGGGTTCGATCGGAGTTTTAACTTCGCCTAAGCGTCGCCTAAGGTTCTAGCTTAGCTCTGATACCATGAAGGGTTTCCTACAGCACCACTACAAGGGTTTGGAGGTAACACACATGCCATATTTAAATTTTTGATGGTGCTAAAGAAACATTCTAAAGGATCATGCTAGAAAATTTAGGGCAACTAAAC
Source organism: Agapanthus africanus (assembly GCA_030015575.1). NCBI lineage: Eukaryota > Viridiplantae > Streptophyta > Magnoliopsida > Asparagales > Amaryllidaceae > Agapanthus > Agapanthus africanus. The sequence goes on from JASDDO010000026.1 coordinate 432,175,245, forward strand.
TTTAACACAAACATAAGTAGAAAAAGCTAGGGTTTTAAGAGTACAACATTTGTAGCTCCCTACGCTAGACTCCTTGGCTACTTGAGGGTTGGAAAAAGGTCCGCTTGAGATCCTCTAGGTCCACGATGATCCACCCGGAATCCTCTTTGTCCAAGCTTGAAGCTTCATATGATCAAGAGAAGAAATGGAAGCTAACACTCTACAATAATGGACAAGAATAGTGTAGAATGGTGTTGTGGTTGGTTTTCTCACTTTAAAATCCTAACTTGGTCACTCTTTGGCTCACTTGAGAAATCTAGAGAGAAAGGAGGAAGAAGATGATGGCTTATGAAACTCAAGATAATGATAAGCTTGTTGAATAAAATGAGAAAATGAAAATATATATATTTTCACTCTCTCATTCTCAACCATGGTTATAAAATATCTAGATATTTTGTTTGGAACAAAAATGACCATAGAAATTAAATCATGGTTAAACAAAAAGGTTAATGAAAGAATAAAATATTCAACCATAAAACAATTTCCATTTTCATTTTTTCTTTTCCAAAAATAATATTCATATATTTTATAAGGGGTGTGAGTCTTATATTGACACCATCCACTATATCAACAACCATGATAGAATGATGTATGCAAGTATGTGTGCATGCACATCCATATGTGCATGAATAAGAATGAATGCATACATGCATGCATACAACAAAAAAGACAAGAAAGGATTTCAAGTGAGAAACTAATGGTCAAATGATAAATCAACACTTGATTTAGCAACCCGGTCATATCACATACGACCTGACCAAAAGCAAACCGCCCGATTAATATACGGTATCTCATACACGCATTTTAACCGTGTCCACGCGCATATCTCATATGCGCACCACATCGTTTCGCCTGGACTAGGCAACTCCATTGTGGGACTCTAAGACTCGTCAATACGCCGGCAGTAGGTGATGATCATATCAAGCACCCCCAAGCCGCAAGCGGTCAGCTAAACGTAACGGCCACCCGGGTATTGAGCGATCAGAAGAAAACAAGCGAACCTGTTACAACTCCCGTCGAGCCAACCGGCAACACTACCGTACAGTCCTATCTCTCCGTCAGATATGCTGCATATCAAGTCTAGGGATGGTAACGTCGACCCCAATAACTCAATAAGTCGTGCCGATGAATGGTCTATAACAGATCGAGAAACTACTGATAACACTTATCAGTAAATCTCAACAGCCCTGGCCAGGGACTTGCTGATATAGCAGTCGACCACAGCACAGCATCAACTCCCAATACCGGGAGAGACGAAACCCCTCCTATCGCTCATTGCCTTCGTGTGTCTCGGGACTATACCCAACGGCCACCTGTTTGCATGACTCAATAGAGCCGTGGTAGGGTGGTAATCAAAATACAGTGGGAGAACACACAAGACTCTATGACGATCTCGGGTCAACAGACTAACCTGCACCAGTGTCACCTGAGAACTGCTATCCGACGATAGATATAATTCCATATAAGAGTTCTTGGTGAGTCCGTCCAGTGTACCCAGTCACCACTGAGCACCCGTATACGATCTCGATGTCAAACATTAATGAATGTGGGAACATCCATCACCCATCATATGGGTCTAGTATCATATACGTTAGTCTACTCTGGTATATCGATGCCCCGTCTCGATATACCTACGACTAGGGACATTTCAGGATATGCTTATAAACTACAGATGTCCCACTAGTATGATCTCCATCATAATTACAGTAGTCAAGCCTATATCCCTAGGGCTTTATCAACATGTGTGAATGAATAAAAGCATGATCAAATCAACATGTCAGATAAAGAAGAACCAGATAGCATACTATCATGTCGAGCAAGAATGTACACTGAATATATATATATATATATATATATATATATATATACATGTATAAATACATCCACTATCATATAATGGCTTCTAGGGCATACGTATATCCAACATCCCGTAGCCTGGAGCGGGGCGGGGGCCCTAAGCCCAAAAAGTATCCTCCTCTCCTCAGCAATGATTGGACTAACCCGGTGGCGATACCAACCAGTGAAAGCCTCCACGCACCTCGGAATGTGGGCAGCCTCGGGGATCATGAATTGAGAACCAGTGTTCAGCCTCATGAAATGGTGGGTGGCGTCACGAACATCTTCCAAAGAAGAGCTAGGCTCCACCATGAATGCTTCAAAGGGAACACCCTGGTCATAACCCAATTGCCGGGCAAAGCGGTGTGGATTGTACCGCATGAAAAGAGCCGCATTGTTTCGACGGAACACCAGATAACCGGGTCTGATCGAGTACAGGTGCATGGCTTCCTTGGGCTTCAAAGATGGTGCCCCCTCTTTCGATAAGTCAAACAACTGTTGAACAGGTTCCGAAGGAGCAGAGAGGATTCGATCAATAAATACCATTCCGCCTTCATTGGCATACGGATTAAGCAGCACACGAAGAGCCCCTAATTGAGTCGGGTCAGGAGCAGAAGTGTCCACCAACCTCATGAGCCGCGGAAAGGTATAAGCATCATAAAAGCTGGGTCTCTGGTGCGCAGCAAATGCCCCTAGCACGTGCATCTCAATCCATGACGTAAAATAATGAAGAGAGAAACTCACTACATCCATGCCTGGGGTTGAGGTATTGGCTGTAGTGCTTAGCCTATGGTACAGATGCGATAGCCCTGCAATGCCCACGGCTAGTCGCATCCCTTCGGCAACGCGATGAGCAGGGTAAATGACCGAGGCTCTCATGAATCGACGGTGCGTTGGAACGACAAACCAACTGAGCCAAACGCTGATAATGCCGACGAAGAAAGTTTCTTCATCCATGCCCGGAGCTGCAATCGACTCAAAAGGTATAGCAGACAAGATTGGGATATAAAACTGCGGCAGATCTTCTTCTCTGGCCGGTAGCTTATTTAAACCAAACCCGAAGGGGTCATTAATATTTGCGAACTTCGGAACCGCCTTTGATAGAACGTCTCCACGAAGGAAGCAGGCAATAAATCTTTTAAAAGTGACGCCCTGTTCCTCCGACTCTGTGAACAGCTTCTCAAAAATACCAAGGGTCTTGATTAGACTCGGGTACTTGTGGTGGACGGCATTTTCAGTCGACAAGCCGTCAAGCGTAGCGGGCACAGTCTCGAAGACATACTCGTCAGAGGGCAACAATTCTTCGTAAGGCGCTCCCCTGATCGGTAAACCTGAGATCTCGCGAAACTCTTTCAAAGAAATCGAAACTTCGCGGTCCCCTAAGAAGAAAATGTTGGTGGGAAGATTCCATTGATTAAGGAAAGCTTTAACCTACCACACTTGAGGAGACTGATAATGGAAGAGAGACACGTACACCGACTGGTAAAGCCCGACCTTCTGCAGTCGCGCATGATGGGCGGACAGGATGTAACAAGCCCAGAGAAGATAGCCCGTGGGATGGCGAGGGGTAAGCCCTATCTTGTAGACTTGTCTCCAGGGCTGGGCTTCACCTTAGCAGATACGACGCCCCAAGACCACTATGGCTAGCATAGGCTAGTTTAGTATCCCAACTGTCTATGGTTCAAGCCTGCCTGTAGGAGTCCAGTCTGCTACCTCTACAGCAAAAGCAGTCCGCGGACGGTCCATCGGCAGGAACGGGCGGAAAGGTTCTGTTGGCACCTCGCAAAGAAAGCTTCGATGACCGCGGATGATATAACCGTACCAGGTCCCCTATAAAAGTAAATTGGTGCAATCCGGGTCATGAGCCCTAATCATCACCATCACTTCTTCATCCGACGGTGATTGAGGAAAAGCCGCCTCCGAGCGAGTAAAGGGAAAGTATGGAAGAGAAGCCATTGTTCCTGAAATAAAGGAAGGGGAAACTGTTAGTGAAGCCCACACGTGAATATATATATATATAAGAAGACAGTGGAAGAAAACGACAAACAACTTATTTTATGGGACCATTGGTTATAAAACACATGGGCCCCACAAAATCAATATGGCGGCTCACTAATAATGAGGCTAAGCAATCATCATGAGAACAAAAGGAAGATTCTCAATAAATTCAAATGACTCTACACATTCCCCCAAGGAGAAATCCATTACAGAAACTCTGTGCAAATCGAGAAGGATCTCTGCAAGAATAACTCAGGGTGAAAAATCCCAAGAAGTCTTCTTTTAAGAACTAAGTTCTTTAGAGGAATTAAATTCCTTTTGAACAGAGGAATTAAATTCCCAGAAAACTTTTTCAGAGCTAAACTCTTTGAAATGGAATTAAATTCCAGAGGGAGGACAAGTATCATCATCAATCCCTTAAGATCAGAGAAACCCTAGCAAAAGGGGTTTATTATTTAAAGATTGGACATTTTTAAAGAACTTGGAAAGATAGGGTTTTGTTAAAGGGAAAAAACCCTTTGTATGGATTTAAAATCCAAAGAAAATTTCTACAAGAAGTTCCTCGGCTGTTCAAGATCCTTACCTAAAAAGGGAAATCTTTTGTTGACAGAGTTAAACTCTAAAAATTTTTGGAATAGAGAACTGAGCTCTGAGAAAGAAAATTAAATTCTTAAAAGAAAATGAATAAGGAAGAAGATAAAAGAGTGGAGGCGCTTCTGAAGAGACCCCTGCATTTATAGGATGTGATGGGAAATGGTTCATCTACCCCTTTCTCTAGGTAGATCCAACGGCCACAAAAGTTACAGCGTTGCACTCACGTGCAAACACGTGAGAACAACGCTGTGGGGGAATTTGTTCCCTCATAAAACACAAGGAAAAACCCCAATGGGGCATCACGTGCACACACGTGATCGGGGGTCACGTATCGACACGTGATGCCTTCCTGAGGGCTCTGAAATGATAAGAATTGAATCCTAATCAAATAGGGTCACATGCCCACACGTGATAGGCATTTAAGCCCACTGAAGTATAATAAAACAGCAAGGAAAAACCCCAATGGGGCATCACGTGCTCACACGTGACCAAGGGTCACGTGCTGACACGTGATAAGTTCCTGAGTTCTTTAAAAATAACAAAATTAAATTCTGGTTAAAAGCTTAATCCGTAGGTCACGTGCCACCACGTGACGGGGTCTTAAAAACTCTTTAAGTTAAAAGAAAGAAACCCTAAATGGGGCATCACGTGCCCACACGTGACAAAGGGTCACGTGCCAACACGTGATAGGTTCCTAAAGATCTCTGAATTAATAGAATTAAATTCTAATGAAATGGCCAATAAGTGGGGTCACGTACTAACACGTGATAGGCTCTTAAGCCTTCTGAACTAATAGAATTAAATTCTAATTAAAAGAAATCAAAAAACCCTAGTATTTCCCTAGATCTTTCCAAACAAAAGATTGCGCTCTGTAAAGTGGAGCACCGTTGGATTAAAAATCCAACGGTGATTAAAAAATCACCAATTTATAAGGAGATATTTCCCTGAAATTTGCCAGGAATAACAGAAAAAATATCTTTTGGATTAAAAATCTAATGGTGAATAAAATTCACTGAGTGATCTAAAAGATCATGTTAGTTACAAAATCAATTAAAATCTTTCAATGAAAGATTGGCTAAACAAACTGATTTTTTTCTTTCTCCTATAAATAGGAGCCAAGAAGAAAAGGGAAAAAAAAGAGGATACAACAACAACAGAGAGAAAAAAAAAAGAAGAGAATTTAATTCTCCTGAGAGAAAAAGAAGATTTCCTCAAAAGAGAAAGAAACCCTAGGTGAGAAAAAGAAAGAGATCATAAGCTCCAAAAAACAAAAAGAGAATTTAATTCTCAAACTAAGAGTTTAACTCTTCTGAATAAGAACTTAGTTCTTCCTCTGGTTGAATACCTGCAGAAGCAGGTCTCCCCATAAGTTGAGAATTTAATTCTCATCTGGGAGATTTTGTCATGCAGATCTAAAACCTAAGGGAGGATCTAAGTTAGAGAATTTTATTCTCCCAAAAAGCACATAGGAATTTAATTCCTCCAACAAAAATAGAGTTTAACCCTTAATACAAGAATTTAGTTCTTCTTCATGGTTGAAGATCTGCAGAAGCAGATTTCCCCATAAGTTGAGAATTTAATTCTCATCAGGGAGATTCTGCCATGCAGATCCAAAACTTAGAGGGGGAGTTGGGTTTAAAGAGTTTAATTCTTCCAAATACATAGGAATTTAATTCTTCTAAATAAATTAGGGTTCAACCCTACAAAAGAATTTAATTCTTAAACAAGGGACTTAAACTTTTCATGTGTGTAAAAGAGATCAATACCCAACCTGATCACGTGGCAATACGTGACCCTCCCTTCAATGGTCAGAAAAGAATGAATGAGATGGGGTCACGTGCTCCCACGTGACCCTTGGATAAATTCCTCAAAATAAAGAGAATAAAGCCAAGGCAGAACAGATTTCGGGTGCCCTCACGTGTCCCCACGTGACCCCCGACAAACAGCTCTTTAAAAAAGAGAAGATGGAAAGAACTGAAGGATTAAAATCCAATGCATGGGAGCCCTCACGTGTCCCCACGTGACCCCTAGCAAATCCTGTTAATATCCAGTGCATGGGTGCCATCACGTGTCCACGCATGATGGCCATGAAGACTAAAAGTGTTTAACACTTATTCTGAGAATAAAATAAGGGAAGCTTGACCCAATCCTAGGGTGCCTCACATGTCCTCACATGAGCGATTCATATTTTTTAGTGTTTAACACTATTTTAAGCACTGCATCCTTACTGTTTAACACTATTTTATGTACATCACGTGAGAACAAGTGATCGCCAGATATGTGCTAGTGTTTAACACTATTTTCAAATAGTCTTAGCCCAAATTGGCTAAGTCTCCCAGAGGAAAGACTCCCCTTTTGACTGAGCCTCAAACGCATTCTTGTCTTCCAAGATTGATCATCTCATATGGTATATGAGTGCTCAGCACTCAATAAAAGACAAAATATGGTCAGAACCTAGACCCATGCTTAGCATTGCTAAATAATGGGGGGCTGAACCCAGACAAATGTTCAACGGTCCAAATAAAGGTCCAACATTTTAAACCTAATTAGACTTAGCCCAAGTTGGCCATAAGTCCTCAATTCAGATTTAACTGAGCCCATGTGCTCATAATCTAATTAATTGTTCTTTAGTCCCAAATTGGACTACAGATTTCCCGATCAACTTTGGTTCAAGGGTACATCTCTTCACTCCTTTGATATTTTTCGTTGTAATCCTTCAACGTCTTCAGAGAGGTGACGAGTCCCGATAACCAATCATTCCATGGACTGTGGGGTCCTTAAATTCATGAACTATGATATTCTTAAACTTTATAGACTATGACGTCTTTAAACTACGGACAATAGGGTCCTTAAGCCCATGGACTATGATGTCCTTAACCTCGGACTGTGGGGTCCTTAAACCCATGGACTATGATGTCCTTAACCTTTACAGACTATGATATCTTTAAACTGGACCACCATGTCCTTAAACTGGTAATCGACCGCAATGTCCCTAAACTAAACAATAGAGCTCGAATGCTCTTTTGTTGGATCTAGATGATCCTGTTAAGTTGATCTTAGTCTGAAATTAGACTAACGTATACTTAACAAATGTTTAAGTTGATCTTAGTCTCAAATGAGACTAACGTATCCTTAAACCTATAGACTATGATGTCCTTAACCTTTGGACTAATCCACGCCCTACGGGCGACAACATAAATTAGTCTCCATATACAATCCACGGGCAACCAAAAACAAAACAAACACCCACGACACGAAGTGACCATCTGGAGAAGGAGAAAGTGGTTACCTCAATGCGGTAGCGTAATTAACTACAGGGGCTTGCGCTTGCAGGGAACAGCGTCCCCACAATCAAAAACCCCTCAACGATGAAGTCTGCTACATCGGCCGCATCCGTCTAAACCTCCGATATGGTGTCATAAATCAACTTGGCATCTTCGGAGAGGTGGACGGATAGCACCAAATAGCATCTGCCCCCAAATTCAGGCAAGACGAACCTACGCGGTTCCGTCTCTGTATTCGGAGGAGAACAATCTCAAATGATATCTCGATCATATATCAACTATCATATATATATATATATATATATATATATATATATATATATATATATATATATCATCATTCACATGGTATCATCGTCAAACAATATCATGATCTGGTTACTGATTTAAGTCTCATACATGCCAATGTCATCACACACTTTATCGTATAGTATATATTTTCTTATCGCACAACGATCCGCTATAATACCATAACTCGGTCATATATCAAATTTCTCACGGTATCATGCCCGATCATATCGACTCATCTCCAAGTATCATATAATATCCTAATATCATGTGTATATGTTGCGCGCGTGCATACACACACACACACACACACACACACACACACACACATATATATACACCAAGTCAAGTGTATGTGTGTGCGTGTGTGTGTATATGTCAACCTATACTCTAGGGTCTCGCGATTAAGAACTAGACTAAAAGCATTATCATCCAACTTACACAAATTCCGATCCGTGGTCTCCTAAAACCTTTCTTGCTCCGTATTTGTATCTCGCAATAACATATCTATATATTACTATAACAAGACCGCGTCATATCCTACGAAGTTACGGGGGTGCTATACATCATTCACTCGACTTCCCCCGTAGATATACATCTACTCACCTGGTCCTTGCCTGCCGAAGTTGATGTCGCCATCATCTTCTTCATCATCTGAAGTCCACGTGAGAGGTACCTATATGCAAACATATATAATATCGTAAACCGAAATCGTGGGCAAAACCAAAACAGCACACGAACGCGCATAGGTTCAAACTTATGACCCGCTCATGCAAAAGAACCAAATAACCCTCGACCTCAGCGTACAAACGCCAATTGATCGAGAAAAACCCAAACGCACCAATCGTGGTTTTACAACTCACTAAATATAATATGAAATAAATTGTAACTCATCAAAATCTCAAAATAAATCAAATCGATTTATTTCCGAAAATCTAGAAAGCACTGAATTACCGTTTTATTTCAAAACTTGATGTTTAAAAAAATCTAGTGGCCACAATATTCACTATATATCGTAACTAGGTCATATAAACCATTACTAAAATTTTATCACACTAATTTGTATTAATCCAAAAATTCTAATTTGCAAATTTATCCAATTTTAACAATTTTATAGTAATAATGCACAAATCAACAACTAGTCTAGGTTTGGCATGATCTAGGGTGTTAAACTACCAATTATAATGTTAATGATGTGATGAAAACCCTAATTAGATTTTAATCTCACATTTTTAAATTATTTCTAAAACCTAGTTTACAAATTATGCAATTTGGACAAATTAATTGTAACAATTTACAATTTAACAACTAAACTAGGTTTTGTATATTTTAAGATGTTAAACTATATATTGCATACTTAATGATGAATTAAAAACCCTAACTTGATTTAAAAACCTTTTCTTGAAATTTCAAGTTAGCAATTAGAACCCTAATTAAACAGCTTAATTCATTAAATTATAGTAATTAACCTACAATTAACATTAGGGTTAGGATTATACCTCAATAAACATGAGATCAAACAAGCACCCAAGCCTCCTGAAGATGCTAACTTTGCTCCAAGATCCATACTAGATAAGCCAAAGAATAATGGGTAGAAATTGGATTTGGAAATTGTGAGGTTTTTGTTTTGATTTTTGATGAATTTTTGAAGTGAGAATGAGCTTGGAAAAAATGGGGGCTGCCTCAAGGCTAGGCTAGGCCAAAAGAGGAGAGAGAGAGAGAGTGAGGTGTGAATGTGTGGAATTGTGTAGAAACATCATTAATAAATGCATCTTTTCACTTAAACCCTTAATTATTTAATTTTTTCCAATTTAACCTTTTCCTAGAAATCTCTAGAATTTTGAAGACAATTCAAGAAGAGAAGAGCATGCTACAAACTAGATTCTAATATGTCATGGCTCACTTTGTAAAATTAACCCATTTCTAATTTGTAATTACCACTAATTAAATGTATAATTAAAACTTATATTAATATTTAAATTTAATTAATTAAGGAAAAATATTTAAGTAAACTAATAACTTATAAGTGACCAAATAATATCAATTACTAGCAATTACATAGTTAAAATAGGCGTATTTAAGTCTATTTTGAAAAATAATTATAGTTGAGTTTTACGGAAAATACGGTTTATTTTACCGATTATCAGAAAATTCACCTAAAGGATTTTATTTATCTAATTATTTATTTATTTATTTATTTAAAACGTTACAATCTTCCCCCTTAAAGAAATTCGGTCCCCGAATTTAAATCAAAACTCCCCCAAATACTAAAATATTTCAGCAAAGCACTCAAATCGTCGGTGCTCAGAAATCATCAATACTTAAAACACATCTTAACGTAATGCATGCGCATGAAAAACAAGTACATAACTCAGAATCAAAACTCTATCAAGCATAACACAATCATCGGAGTTATGGTGAGAATATTAGAGGTCAAAGTCCAATACGGAAACCAACATGATATACTCAAAACTATAACATGTACATATAGTACACATCGTAGTAAAATCATCCAAACATCTAAATAGAGAAGCATGCAAAAACCCCTTTTTCAAATTGCCGTGCGATGCGCGTATCACGGCACAAGTAGCGGACGTTTATTTTAAGGAAAAATAGATATACATACATATCTTTTGTTTAACATACACGTCCCGCCATTTGAAAATAATTTAGAAGGGTTTCCTTGTAAAATGTTTCGTGTCATCTCAGACACATAAGAAAATATTGAGACTATAATTCCTTTTGGAAATCCCTTCGGTAACTATGGATGCATGCAAAAACGCATAGGTACTGTTCTCAAAACAGTCCTGCTCGGTTACTACACCAAAGTAAATATCATACAAATGTACTGCTCAAGATGAAATCAGCCTCAAATACAATATACAAAAACACCATATGCGTCCGGTGCGCATGAAAATCGAAATCAAATACAGATGCTATAACTATGCACAGAAACAAAACTGAGTGGAACGGGTGTGCACCAAAACATCTGTCAAGTGCAACGGGCGTGCACAACAATAATATCAGGTTCATCTAATCTGCACAAAACCCCGATTTACTGCATCTGGTGTGCACAAAATCGTATCAAGTGCGCCAAGTGTGCGCAAGAATCTCAATCAAGTGCACATGGTGCACGAAAAAATAAATCGAATATCCAAAATTGAAATCAACGGTATACGACATACACCGAATCAAAATCAAGTATACTGCGATAAATAAACTTACAACCACATGCATCAGTGTGCACAAAACCAAATAAAAGTACGAAAAGTGCATGAAAACTATACCAAAAGCATAAGTCCAAAATCATGTGCAACCCATGTACACGAAATCAAATCAGTATCTTAGAATGTATAAAATCAAAATCGAGTGCAAAGAATGAGTACATAGGAAGACCAATCATAAAACGAAATCCTCAAGATACCAAAATCCAAACAACGGAAATGTGAAATTCAATTCACCAAATCGCAAATCGTAACACTGACGTCGATGCGCTATTTTCTCGAATGTCGAAGGGTGTCGGCGCACCCAAAGCTAGCAGAGCAAGATATCTCCTTGCATCCTGGGTCCAAGTCTCCTCTTTCCTCTGGTGTCGACTGATTCGAACTCGTCTCTTTGTAACTATATGAACGGCGCTACAAACGGCTATACTCATATCTAGAGTCTCCCAAGTAATATATCCCATCACCTGATATCCGGACTACGTTAAACTTGTCGATCGATTCATCAAAGTCCCATAATTCCCCAAGAGCTCAACACTCGAGTACAGTTTAAAAATATCCAGTACATGCCACAGCACCTGCGGACCAGCCGTAGAAGGGCAAACCCAAGCCTCACTAATGGCACCGCGGAACTGCCGCAAACCCTAAGGTTCAAAGGCATTCTCATGGTCATTATATCGAGTTAGGGTTTCATTCTTCTAGAGGGTCCATAGAATTACCTGCATGTTCTTCCGAATACCTTAAACTTAGGGAAATGGGTTTCTGACAATCGTTCGAACCTTTTAACTTCGTCTAGACGACATGTGAATACCCTTCGTCCGCATGCTAAACAGTGTCTCGATCCTCAAGAATAGACAATACACTAACGGTCATCACATTCTAGCCGGTCTCTAGCAGTGGCCCGATCATCTGGTGCAGATATCAAACGCTCGCACTGACCGCAACTCTAGCCGCAGCACTCTCAGCCCGTGCAACCGTGGTAACAGAAACCACCATCCGACATCGACGAAGATAGATCATAGGAATGAATAGAAATACGATGCAAAGAAATGTACATCCTAAGGCTCCCTAAGCGGAGTAGCGTATCGTAAGTATGCCGTGGAACATACCCACGGTACGTCACTCTACTTTAGTCAACTACTCCATCAACCAAGGGTCATCCTACACTAGAAGGTAAAACCTAATGCTCTGATACCAACTTTGTCATGACCCGAAGGTACGGAACGTGACCGGCACTTAAATTACGAAACGTCTAAAGGCATAACGTAATCTAAGTAAGCCGAAGCCCAAAAATCTAAACCATTTAAAAGAAGAAGTGAAGGAAAACATGTTTAAAAGCAACATCAAATTCTCAAAAATTTCGGCAGAGTCTCCTTTGTAAAAACTGGACCCAAACGGGTACAAACAAGAATATATATATAAACAATAATAAAGGCATCCCTAAGCGGGAGCTAGCTCTTCGCCAATTGGCGGACACAACCACACAAGCAATAATATACAACGCCGGAGGGCGAGGAACAAAACTAACAAGAAAACCAAAATCCACCAGAAAACCATAATAATACAAGCGCCACTCTAAAGTTGAAAGAATAAATAACTTGACTTCTAAATCTATCAAATAATACAAATCTGGTTGATGGAGCTTACTAGATATAACTGAAATAAATAAAAGTACAACGGCGGTCACGATACAAGTGAACCAACCTACCAAGCAAATCACCCTGAATTAAATGATGTGCCAGCAAGCTGCCAAGGAAACCTGTACATCTAACCTGTAAGAAAAATTTTGGCACAATAGGGATGAGTTGCCAACTCGTGAGTAGAACACATCTACGAGTAGAAATCACATGCACGACGATCTCCTAGATCATAATAATATACACATATAACACTAGTTATCTAATAGTGACAGGGTAATAATCTATGCATAAGTGCAATACTCAGTGCATCGTGTCAGTGTCACTAAACAGTAATGTGTCACATATCTGATGTATGAATGCATCATGAATGAGAAAATCAACCACAAAATCTGCATAATCTGATATAAGAAAAACATCAATGAATCTTGTATAATAAAACTGAAACATTATCAGTGAAAACGACAGAAAGTCCGTGTCAAGTATCGACACAATATCTCAATATCTTAAGTCTCAATATCACAATATCTCAATGTCTCAATATCTCAATGTCTCAATATCTTGGGCTCCGTCAGTCTGGATCGGCCCATATCATCAAATCTCACGACAACGGTCGATATCCTCCGGATATCCACCGCGCCAGATATCACCGGTAGGTAGTCTTCCCCTACCAGGCTCATCGTCTACAACTCGAGCTTCTTGCCCCGGGGTACCTTACCGGGCTCACCATGTACCCGAAACGGCTCATCCTACTCCTCGAATCGGGTCTTGAAATCCAACAGCAATCATGAAAACTCATGGTGGACGACGCATACATCACGAGAAAACCGCAACTAGTATTTTAAATAAGTGAGGGAGAAAGAGAGAAGTTATTATAAATTCTTGCGGCTTTCCCTCAAAATCCAGAAATCTCATGAAAATCAGAAATCCAAGAATCAAGAGTAAGTAAACAGTGGATATCGGTATAAAGCTCCAGAATAGTACATGAATGAATATATGAATGCATGTAGTATCTATGTAACGAATGCAATCTCTAAGTTAACACATGAGAGCAATCACACAAATATTATGTGGTAACTAACCTTTAGCTGATTATATCAATGAGATAATATTTTCTAAAGTGTACATGATTTGGCAATTACCGATGATGATGTGTGTGAGCCGGGAAATATGTGTACGTGGAACATGCGCATCATCGGTAATGGTGCTGGTGTCCTAACAGATAGAATCATAACAGTGAAGAAAACATATGTATAAACATGCAGTGAAATGAGAATAACATGAATATAACAAAGAAAGAGTAATAACCGCAATACCGAAGAATATACATTTCTACAATACGAGTCATGCCGTTTTGGTGTTTGAAAAGCACAAATTGTGGTTTTTAGAAAAATAGGGGCTACGGTGTTTTTGAGAAAAAATACGACTTTTGAAAAATCCGTAGTATCCCTTAGGCTGTTTTTAAAATAATACGCATGATTCGCTAGTTTTGAAAATATGTATGACTCGAGCCTAAACTAACATCTACCTAACCAACTAAGGGACTAAACTAAAGAACTTGTCTAAAGGTAAGAAAAATCCACCTAAAGTCCGAGTCGATATCTCTAGGAGTCGGCGATCCAGCCTCAATATCGTCACGTACAAAGTACGACTTCCTCAAGTCAAGAGTGCAGATCAATCATCACATCTATATCTCGTACAGTAAAATATATCGTACGGCAACCCAAAATCAGGGTATGGGTCAACTATCATATATGTATCATCAACCATATGGTATCATCATCAAACAATATCATGATCTGGTTACTGATCTAAAGTCTCGTGCAATCCGATATCATTAACACATATTATCAAATATGAATTCACATTGCCCAAGTGATCCATTATAAATATCATAACATATCTCAAATCATATCTCGATCATATGTCAACTATCATATATATATATATATATATATCATCATTATCATCATTCACATGGTATCATCGTCAAACAATATCATGATCTGATTACTGATTTAAGTCTCATACATGCCAATGTCATCACACACTTTATCTTATAGTATATTTTTTCTTATCGCACAACGATCCGCTATAATACCATAACTTGGTCACATATCAAATTTCTCACGGCATCATGCCCGATCATATCGACTCATCTCCAAGTATCATATAACATCCTAATATCACGTGTATATGTTGTACACACACACACACACACACACACACACACACATATACACCAAGTCAAGTGTATGTGTGTGCGTGTGTATATCAACCTATACTCTAGGGTCTCGCAACTAAGAACTAGACTAAAAGCACTATCATCCAACTTACACAAATTCCGATCCGTGGTCTCCTAAAACCTTTCTTTCTCCGTATTCATATCTCGCAATAACATATCTATATATTACTATAACAAGGCCACGTCATATCCTACAAAGTTGCGGGGGTGCTATATGCATGCACCCGACTTCCCCCGTAGATATACATCTACTCACCTGGTCCTTACCTGCCAAAGTTGATGTCGCCATCATCTTCTTCATCGTCTGAAGTCCATGTGAGAGGTACCTATGCAAACATATATAATATTGTAAACCGAAATCGCGGGCAAAACCAAAACAGCACACGAAACGCGCATAGGTTCAAACCTATGACCCGCTCAAGCAAAAGAACCAAATAACCCTCGACCTCGGCGTACAAATGCCAATTGATTGAGAAAAACCCAAACGCACCAATCGTAGTTTTACAACTCACTAAATATAATATGAAATAAATTGTAACTCATCAAAATCTCAAAATAAATCAAATCGGTTTATTTCCGAAAACCTAGAAAGCACTGAATTACCGTTTTATTTCCAAACTTGATGTTTAAACAAATCTAGTGGCCACAATATTCGTAACTAGGTCATACAAACCATTACTAAAATTTTATCACACTAATTAATTTGTATTAATCCAAAAATTTTAGTTTGCAAATTTATCCAATTTTAACAATTTTATAGTAATAATGCACAAATCAACAACTAGTCTAGGTTTGGCATGATCTAGGGTGTTAAACTACCAATTGTAATGTTAATAATGTGATGAAAACCCTAATTAGATTTTAATCTCACATTTTTAAATTATTTCTAAAACCTAGTTTACAAATTATGCAATTTGGACAAATTAATTGTAACAATTTACAATTTAACAACTAAACTAGGTTTTGTATATTTTAAGATGTTAAACTATATATTGCATACTTAGTGATGAATTAAAAACCCTAACTTGATTTAAAAACCCTTTTTTGAAATTTCAAGTTAGCAATTAGAACCCTAATTAAACACCGAAATTCATTAAATTATAGTAATTAACCTACAATTAACACTAGGGTTAGGATTATACCTCAATAAACATGAGATCAAACTTGCACCCAAGCCTCCCAAATATATTTACTTTGCTCCAAGATCCATACTAGATAAGCCAAAAAATAATGGGTAGAGATTGGATTTGGAAATTGTGAGGTTTTTGTTTTGATTTTTGATGGATTTTGATGAATTTTTGAAGTGAGAATGAGCTTGGAAAAAATGGGGGCTGCCTCAAGGTTAGGCTCGGCCAAAAGAGGAGAGGGAGAGAGTGTGAGGTGTGAATGTGTGGAATTGTGTAGAATCATCATTAATAAATGCATTTTTTCACTTAAACCCTTAATTATTTAATTTTTTCCAATTTAACCTTTTCCTAGAAATCTCTAAAATTTTGAAGACAATTCAAGAAGAAGAGCATGCTACAAACTAGATTCTAATATGTCATGGCTCACTTTGTAAAATTAACCCATTTCTGATTTGTAATTACCACTAATTAAATGTATAATTAAAGCTTATATTAATATTTAAATTTAATTAATTAAGGAAAAATATTTAAGTAAACTAATAATTTATAAGTGACCAAATAATATCAATTACTAGCAATTACATAGTTAAAATAGGCGTATTTAAGTCTATTTTGAAAAATAATTATAGTTGAGTTTTACGGAAAATACGGTTTAATTTACCGATTATCAGAAAATTCACCTAAAGGATTTTATTTATCTAATTATTTATTTTTATTTTTTTAAAATGTTACAACTTCACTTTCAGTATCCCCCTTTAGCGACACTGTTAGTGATATATGCCCTAGAGGCAATTATTGTATCATACTGGATTGTATATTACTTAATGGGAACTTGGGATATACACCGATATAGTAACAGTCTTGCTCAAAATGGTAGTATGCTACCTGGTTTGTTTCTACCTCAATATGTGCATGTGTTTTCTTAGCATATCACTTATATATATTGGTATAGCCCTTAAGATCTTTGCTTGATTAATAGTGTTGTGATGGCAGTTACACTAATGGGAGATGGGTAGTCTATAAGCACATCCTATACAGGTCCCTAGTCGTACGATTATCAAGACAGGACATCGATACTCCACAGTAGACTAGTATATATGCTTCTCATCCCAGCAGGGGAGATGGTCTATCCCACAACCATCAGTACGTCGTACTGGAGATAGTATGCAGGTGCTCATTAGGTTATGAGTATATTGGACAGGACTCGTCGGGAACTGTTGGTGGGTATTATATCTATCGTCGGGTAGCAGTTCCTAGGTGACATGAGTGCAGCTTAGTCCATCGACTTGACACTGCTACTTCGCCTCGAGTGTGTTCCCTCTGTACTTTGATTACTACCCTACCACAACTCAAAGGAGTCGTGCAAATAGGTAGTAGTTGGATGCAGTCCCGAAGCACTTAGAGACAGTAGCAGTTAGATAGGATTCGTCTCTCTCGGTATTAGGGGTTGATATCGCGCTATGTTTGGAAGGCCATTACACAAAGTCCTTGGCCAAGGCAAGCGAGATTTACTGGTAGGTATTCCAGTAGTTTCTCAGGGTGTATTGGGCTACTCATCGACACGACTTATTGCACTATTAGGGGTCTGACGATTACCACCCCCCAGGCCCGATATGCGATACTCTTAGACGAACAGACCGGACTGTACAGTAGGAGTTTGGATGAGTTAGCTCATCGGCCTTCTTATCGACATCTACCTGGGGACTGTTACGTGCAGCTAGTACCGCTTGCGGCCTGTAGTTAAACCCACTGCCAGCATAGTGTCGAGTATTTAAAGTCCAACATATAGAGTTTCCCTGCACCGGGCAAAAGGTAGAGGCTGTATAGTTTTACGGCAGGGGTTCGATCATGTACGTGCACTTGTGCGCATATGATATTCGGGTGGATAGTACTAGTGGGTTTTGTTTAAGCCGGATCCTAGTATTATATTGATGGATCAGTTTCGTCTCTTTGTGTTCGTGTCTCTCGGAACACGGATGCGGGTATGTATATACGGATGAAAGAGGCATAGAAGGAGACACCTCATTAGGGTTTTGACTATTGACTTGATTAAAACAATTATGAGGTGGAGGAAAGTATTTGTTATATTTGTAAATGATAATTGTGGTATGGCTACTTATTTTGACTACTTGACTTGGTTTGACCACTTGACTAGATATTTCTTGTGAGATATTTTGTGGCACTAGATATTTTGGGTGAGATATTTTCTTTCCATGCTTGTGGTCAAATCAAGTAAGCCATCTCTTTTTCAATTATCATTATTAAAAACCATTTCTCTTTCCTCAAGCTAGCTCTCTTCTTCTTCCTCACATCAAAAACCCTTAAGGTCTCATGAGTTGAGTAAACTAGAGTTCCAAGAGACAAATAAATCTATCTTCATTCTCTACATCACCTAGTCCATCTAATTTAGCAATCTAGTTGCCTTAGTTACCTCGGATTTGAGGTTGGATCTCGGACTATAGACTCTCGGGTGGATCGTCTTTGACTCGAGGAAGCCGACGAGGAAGCTACGATCCGGATCGATCCTTGGAGCCTACAATGATGAGGAGGACAACAGAGAAGACCCGAAGGACTTGTATCATGAGGTATAAATTCTTTCCAAGTAGTTAAATCTCATGGTGTTTGCTAGCTAGGGTTTATGGACGATCGTTGGTTCTAGTCGGTGTTGCGAAGCCCGTAAAAATCATTTTTTGCAATTTCCTCCTCCCCGTGAACACTTAGGGTGTGCCACATCGACTTACAGTGGTATCATTGCCTCTCATAAACCTTAGATAGCTTGTAGCGATGTTAGAATTCCGCCGTTTTTGTCACGCAAAAACTGCCGAAAAAACAGTTTCCGAAAATTATGTTTTGAGCTGTTTGCACGCCGCGCGGGCTCACGGTTTGAACTGAGAAGCCATGAGGTGGAGCGTGCGCACACTGGGGACCCTCCGGGAGGCCGAATGGCTGGGCCCACTCCCCAAGACCACCGCAAGGTGGTCTTGGCAGTGGGGACCCGAAACTGCCCCACCTTGGGCAGTTTCGGGTCAGCCTCCTTGGGCACCTCGTGGTGGTCTCGGGGTGGGGTACCCCCTTTAAGCCCCCCGACTCGAAGTCAATTTCATGCTATAACTTCCCGCGAAGGTTCGGACGCATTTCGTTTTGATTCGGACTCCCGGATTGGCTCAAAATGATCAGTTTTGGAACTTTAGCTCACTGGATTTTCATGTCTTGGAAAATTGGTTAAGTTTGCTAATAGCACGCGGAATTCTAATGTCATGGTTACTTTAAAAGATTTATGTTGTATATATGTATTTTGAAACGTCTACTAATCGCTATACGTCGATTAGTTGGGGGGTTGCACATATCTGTGATGATGTTATGTTGGTTTGTGTATATGAACTTGTTGGATGTCGTGGATGAATAGCCGGGGATGTGAGATGAAGGTTTTAATTCTTTCATTCGATGTAAAATTTGTTAAGTAATGTAATATTATTTTGCGGGGCACATCTGGGTTGAGGTTTTAGCTACCGTTGTATTATTTCTTTTACTGTTTTTGCTCTTAGGATAGACCCAAGGTGCGGTGCACAAACTACCGGGTACTTTGAAGTGCCGAGTGGCCTACTCACTTTGTTGAGGGAGGTTGCTTCACTTCGGATATTTGGAGGGTAGTTTGCCGCACCCGTAGGGGTCTAGGGTGGGGTTTGGCTATTCATCTTGACCGTGAAATCTGTCTTTCGTTACAGGCTCAAACGAAACACGGAATTCCTAGTATATCCAATATGTTCATCTGTGATCTGGAATGCCTATCATTGCGTCTGACGAATGGATATTATTATTATTATTATTATTATTATTATTATTATTATTATTATTATTATATATTATATAATAGACGTTGCTTATGTTTTGCATCCGCGCTAGTCCAGCCCCCGCTCTGTCGTTAATTAAGTAACCTAACGGGTGATGACGGGGCCCCATGGCGAATGCTGATGGCATAAGCGTACGTTGTATTTTCGTTGTTTTCTGCAATGGTAGGTTAATTGATGGGACTGCATTAAATTAATGCAAAGCAAACAAATCAAAGCTGAATCATTGGAACAAATATTAAAACCACTCGGTTATTTTAAAACAGGAGACTTTTAAATGCGGAGCTTAAACCACTCCTTTTAAAAGCTATCAGGTTCCTTCGATTATATCAAGTTCACTACATTCACGGTTTCACCAAAACCAACCATAGCCCTCCGTCATTTCATATGAATATTCAATAGTATTCAAGCTATGTTTGTTGACCTTCGTCAAGGCATAGTGATTGGTGTTGGATATAGTGCCCTCAAAGTCAATTATTGGATCGCAGGCACATGATTGTAATGATTGAGAGAGGACCTATACCAGTAGGACAGTCTTACTCAAGATGATAGTATGCTGTCTGGTTTATCTTTGTCATCGTGTACATGCTTTAGGTGATATTACAGATCACTATTACACATTGATAGAGCCCTTAGGATTCTTGCTTAACTACCAGCAATATGATGGCGATCATATACATGACAGTTGGGTTGTCTATAAGCACATCCTTAAAGTGTCCCTAGTCGTGGGAGTTTTCGAGACAGGGCATCGATACTCCAGAGTAGACTAGTGTATACAGTCGAGACCCGGACGAGGGGCGGTGGCCGGTCTCACAAGTCATTGGTGTCAGTTGGTTCACCTAAGATGTATACAGGTGCTCATTGGGTTATGAGTACACCAGACAGGACTCACCGGGAACTTGCTAGTTGGTATTATACCTGACGTCAGATAACAGTTCCCTGGTGACATGTGTACAGGTTAGTTCATCGACCTGAGATCGTCATTTGTCTCGTGTGAGTTCCTACTGTTCTTTGATTGCTACCCTACAATGGCTCAAAGGAGTCATGCAAACAGGTTTTAGTTGGGTACAGTCCCGAGTCACATGGAGGCAGTGAGCGGATCGGCAGGGGTTTCGTCTCTCCCGGTATTGGGGGTGAGATCGTGCTGTGTCTAGGAGAGCCATTACACGAAGTCTTTAGCCAAGGCAGAAGATTTACTGGTAGGTATTCCAGTAGTATCTCAGGGTGTTCTGGGCTATACTCCGACACGACTTGTACCGCTTTTGGGGGTCTGACTTTTACCGACCACCTAGGCCCGACATGCGATGCTCATAGACGAACGGACCGGACTGTACGGATATTGTCACTGACAGGCTTAGTAGGGTGTCAGGATGAGTTCGCTCATCGACCTCCCTTTTGGTCAATACCTGGTAGCCCGTTATGTACAGCTAGTACGACTGACATGCTAGTGGTTAAATCCACAGCCAAAGTATTGACGAGTCTTTAGAGTCCCCCACAGACAGTTTCTCAAGTTTCGGGCGAAACGTTGTAGAAGCCATATGGTATTATGGCAGGGTTCGATCATATACGTGCAGTAGTGCACGAATCATGATCGGACGGATCATACTAGTGGGCTTTGGTTTAAGCTGGATCTTAGTATTAGATTTGTTGGATTGCTTTCGTCTTATTGCATTCGCATTCAGTCGGAATGCGGATGCAGGTATGTATATACAGATGAGGGGTATCCTTGTGATCCGTCACGAGTTTACTTTGGTAGATGCCATTCTCTTTTTATTATGGTAAACATTTAGATAAATGTTTACAAATGGAAATAATGAGCTCAAAGTCATGATGAGGAGCATTTAATGTGACATGGACATGGGTAGTGACTCATGGTCTTTTTATTTGTGCATATGTCACATTATTGCTTGATTTATATGTTGAAATAATAAGAGGAGAGAGAAAGGGCGGCCATATGGTTTGGGGTTAGCTCTTGTATTATCATTCTAGCTCACTCTCATTTTATCATTACAACACAAAAGAAAAAGAAAGCTCTTCTTTTTCCTCTTTCTTCTTGAGCTCACTATCTCCATTAATGGCATCCACTTAAACCTCCATCCATACACTCTCATGCGTTGAGAATCAATAGATGCTTGAGACAAAGTGATCACACACATTCTCTAGTTCACCTTGGACACGTCGGCTAGCAAACTTCGTGTCCGAGTTGCTTCGGATGAAGCGGGAGCCCGTAAAAGGACTCATTGATTTGGTGCCCTTCCGACGAGGAGACCGGAGATCGGAGATGCCGCGAGGAGTTTAGGATGGTGGACAAAGACCGAAAGACATGGATCGATCGGTATAGCCACTCTCATTTCTTAGTATTTAGCTAGTTTAGCGTTAATGGTTCGATCCGGGAGAAAGACTACGATAGCGCCGGTTTCCTAAAAAGTTTTTGTTCTGCGTTTGGCCTCGGATTGACGGCCGGGGCGCTATCGTAGACTTACATGGTATCAGAGCCACGCCATTAACCTTTACTAACTTGTTCTAACATGTTTAAAATATCGATCGATCAAAATTTCCGAAACCGCATTTCAAAGTTCAAAGTTTCTGTCGAAATTTTTTTGTCGTCGAAAAATTATTTTGAGTGCTTCAGAAAATCAGGCAGGCTTTTCTAAGACCTCTGTAGAAATTTGGTAGTGTGAGTCCACAGTAACGCCACGGAACCGCGGCAATACCCACGTTTTGGCCGTGGATCTGCCGCAGTTATGTGGCTTCAGTGCACCATTTTTCTTGTGCTGGTCTTTTGTTTGGAATTGCGGTTTCTGGAATATTTTGTTTAGGCCCAGATTTGTTACAGTACTGGATTTGTGCTTGGGGCCCACTTCAGGAAATTTTGTCGATCGAAATTTAAATAAGTTAGTTCACAGTACTTACATTACTATCTGTGACCGTGAATGTCATTCGAGCGATAAATCTTGTCTAATTGCTATAGCTCTTTTAGACGGATTTGCGAACGTGACATTCACGTTGATGTTCTGTGTTGTGCTGTGTTGTTGTGGATTTGTCGTGGTGGATAGCTTGGTGCAATGTTAGTACAGTTTAGTTTTATTTGTACATTTGATATTGCGGGTCGAGCGTCCGACATGTGGACTGCCGTCACTGCCTGTTTGTATATTATTCTTTGGGGGCACGACCGGGTTGAGGTCGATGTCACCGTTGTACAAAAATAGTATCTCATACTATAACAAGAATCTAACACTAAGTGAAAGTAAATACAACTTTTGTAGACCTCCTTGCTAGACTCCTTGGTTCAACTCGTGTTCGGACGGGTCCACTTGAGTCCTTCGTTGTCCACGATGATCCACCGCAGAGTACCTTGGCTTAATCTCCTTGCTTCACTAGAACAAGTAGAAGTGATGCAAAACAACCTAAACTAGTAGGCTAAATTAGTGTAGATTGATGATGTGGGTTTAGATCTCACTTAAAAATCTTTTCTTTTTATCTCCTTAACTCACTTTTATGAAGGTAGTAAGCTTTGGAGGAGGAAGAAGAAGGAGAAAGCTAAGTAAGCTCAAGATAATTATTATGCCAATAATAGAAACAATAATGAATATATGAGAGAGTCTACTCACTCATAACCATGGTTGTTAAATATCTAGATATTTTTTTAATTGGTTAAGGAATAAGTGTAGAGATTAAATCATGGTTAAGTGTAGAGATTAAACCATGGTTTAAATGTAGTAATCAAACCATAGTTCAAGTCAAAGTCAACAATGGAAGTGTGTAGAAACATAGTAACCATGATATAATCCTAATTAATTCTTTAATCAATAATCAAAATAAATAAATATCTAAACCATGTGATTCTTACATAGCCAAATCCAATGTATCATCACCATGACACATGTATGCATGCATGTGTGCATACACATCAACATATGTACATACATACATTCATGCATACAATAAATAAAGAAAAGGTTAAAAATGAAAAGACTAATGGTTATTAATATTAAATCAACAATTGATTTAATATACCGGTCATATCACATATGACCCGACCAAAAAACGCCAGATTATAATGCGGTATCATATACACGCATTTAATCAGGCATGCGCGCATATCACCATATGCACCCCACATCGTTTCGCCTGAGCTAGGTAACCCTTTTGTGGGACTCTAAAACTCGTTAATACGTCGGCAGTAGACGGTGATCATATCAAACACCCACAAGCCGCAAGCGGTCAGCTAAACGTAACGGCCACCCGGGTATTGAGTGAGCAGAAGAAAAACAAGCGAACCTGTCAAAACTCCTATCGAGCCAACCGACAACACTTACCATACAGTCCGGTATCTTCGTCAGATATGCTGCATATCAAGTCTAGGGATGGCATCGTCGACCCCAATAACTCAATAAGTCATGCCGATGTATGGCCTATAACAGTTCGAGAAACTACTGATAACACTTATCAGTAAATCCCATCAGCCCTGGCCGGGGACTTGCTGATATAGCCAATCGAGCACAGCGTAACATCAACCCCCAATACAGGGAGAGACGAAACCCCTCCTATCACTCATTTACTCCACATGTCTAGGGACTGTACCCAAAAGCCACCTATTTGCATGACTCAGTTGAGCCGTGGTAGGGTGGAAATCAAAGCACATTGGGAGAACGCATGAGACTCTATGACGATCTCGGGTCTACAGACTAACCTATACTAGTGTCACCTAAGAACTGCTATCCGACGATAGATATAATACCATATAGGAGTTCTCGGCAAGTCCGTCCAGTGTACCCAACCTCCACTGAGCACCCGTATACAATCTCGGTGTCAAACACCAAAGGATGTAGGATCATCCATCGCCCATCTCATGATCCAGTATCATATACGCTATTCTACTCTAAAATATCGATGCTCCATCTCGATACACCAACGAATAGGGACATTTCAGGATATGCATATAAACTACATATGTCCTACTAGTATGATCTGCATCGCAGTCACAGTAGTCAAGCAAATATTCTCAGGGCTTTATCAACATGTACAAATGAATAAAAGCATGATCAAGTGAACATGTCAGATAAAGAGTAACCAGATAGCATACTATCATGTCGAGCAAGAAATTCCTCTGAATATATATATATATATATATATCCACTATCAAATAATGGCATCTAGGGCATACATATATCCAATAGAAACTACGCATATAATGCAAATACTATAAGTATTACTAAACCATCGGACGCCTCGCGCCATTCAGACGATCCCCCCATAGATGTATACATCTACTCACCGGGACGCCCCGGCTAATCTGATCCAATCTTAACTTTATCTTTCCGCGCCACGTCCGACGCCTCTGCACCCGATCCTAGAATCGCGCAAAGCAATTAAGAGAACGGATATACGATTAGTCGCGGACACAAACAACACAAATCAATTCACGCGCACAACAAGACACACATACACTTGGTGCACAAAACGCGCATCGCGACAATGCCATGAATTTCAACTAAGGTTGCTACACATGACAACCACCAATCCTAGTACCCATTTGTACCAATAGCGCATTCACAACACATTAAATATCTTAGAGATTAAGTTGTAGGTCATCAAAATTTTAACTTAATTCAAATCGATTAATTTCCAAAAACCTAGTAAGCGGTCATTAACCGTGTTAATACAAATCTTGATATTTTAGCAAAACTAATGACCACATTATTCACTTAATATCTTAATTAGGTCACACAAAGCTTTACTAAAATTTTATCTCACCAAATTATATTAAATCTAAAAATCTAGTTTACAAAATAGCTTAATTAGAACAATTTAAATTTAAAAATTAGCAAATTTAGCAACTAGATTACATTTTGAATGCCACAAGATGATAACCCACACTTAGTTAACTTGATTTATTGATCAAAATCCTAACTTGGATTCAAACCCTAATCTTGAATTTTTAAAATTTGTAATTTAAACCATTTAAAATACCTAATTAAGTTTATTCAAAGTATTTAACCAACAATTAAACACTAGGGTTAGGATTTACCTCAACAAAACTTGAATCAAGCTTGCAACTTAGTCTCAAAATTGCTCCCATACTTTAAGATCCATAGCTAGATTGGACCAACGAAAATTGGGTAAGGTTTAAATTAGGAATTTAGTGATGTTTTTATGTGGATTTTGAAGCACTTTTGAAGAATTTTGAAGAGAATTTGAGGTGGAGAAATGAAGGGGCTGCAATGGGGAGGCTCGGCCACATCATGAAGGAAAAGAGAGAGAGAGAGAGAGAGAGAGAGCAAAGTGTGTAGGTGAGTATAGAAACTTCCCCATCATTTCACATATTAACCCCACTTTTTAATTTCCTTTTCTTTTATTTTTTAAATGAGAATGATATGAGAAGTTGTGAAGAGAGGGGGGGCTGTCAAGGGGACTCGGCCAAGCCTTGGAGAGAGGATAAAAGAGTGAGGTGTATGTGTGAAAGTGTGTAGAAATCTCATCAATAATTACATCTTTTAACTTATATCTTTAATTATATCAATTTCATTTTCTATTAAATTTTTTTTCTTTAGAATTCTCTAGAATGTATGGATACATTATGAGAACAAGTGAACATATTATAACTTGTTATATGCTTGACATGGTTCACTAATTAATGATTAACCCATTCCAATTTGTAATTATCACTAATTAAATGTATAATTAAAAGCTTATATTAATATTTGAAATAATTAATTAAGGGAAATATTTAAGTAAACTAATAATTTATAAGTAACTAAATAAATACCAATTACAAGTAATTACATAGTTAAAACAGGCGTATTTAAGTTTATGATGAAAAATAATTATAGTTAAGTTTTACGGAAAATACGGTTTATTTTACCGATTATCAGAAAATTCACCTAAAGAATTTTATTTATTTATTTTTTAAAACGTTACAATCTTCCCCCTTAAAGAAATTCGGTCCCCGAATTTAAAATCTAACTAAGTGTACTTCCGAAGAGATAGGAATGTTTCTCCCGCGTCTCGACCTCGGCTTCCTACATGACTTCTTCGTCACTCGGGCCATGCAAAAGAACCAATATGGTCGGTATAATCTCGGACCTCGGTTTCTTCACCTGCCGATCTGGAATGACTATCGGCTACTCGGCTAAAGAAATATTGCGCTCCTGCTAGATCGTCTGATGCTGTATCGCGTGAGCGGGGTACAGAAGATACTTGCGGAGCATCGATACCTGAAACACGGGGTGAACATCTAGAAGCTGGGTAGAAGAGTCAAACGATACGCAACTGCGCCAACACGCTCGAGAATCTCTAAAGGACCCACATATCTGGGATTTAGCTTCCCTTTCAGTCCGAATCTCAACATGCCCTCCATTAAAGAAACCCTCAAGAAAACATGACCACCTTAGGCGAATTCCAGTATGCGACGACGTCTATCCACATAAGATTTCTGCCTGCTCTAGGCCGCTCTCATCCTATCCCAATTTAACTGGATCCTTTCGGTCGTCCCTTGCATAATCTATGGTCCCAACACTGCTCTTACTAAACTCTATCCAACAAACGGGCGATCGACATCTCTTCCCATAAAATGCTTTTAAGGGTGCCATCTGAATCGTCTCCTGGAAGGTATTATTGCAGAAAAACCTTATCAAGGCAAATGATGACCCCAATGCCACGAAATCTAGAACGCAAGCTCGGAGCATGTCCTCAAGAATCTGAATAGTCCTCTCTAATTGACCGTCGGCTCGCGGATAGAAAACTGTACTGAAACTCAATTGGTGTCCAAAGCCTTCTGAAGTTTCTGCCATAGTCGGCTGGTGAACTGGGTGCCTCTGTCAGACATAAACAAGTCGGAACTCTATGTAATCGCGCCATCTTATCAACATACATCTGAGTATACTGAACAAATCCGAAAATAGTCTTGTCTGGAAGAACATGAGCTGCTTTCCGTCAATCGGTCTACGATCTCCCAAATAGAGTCATACTCTTGACTGGTCTCAGGTAGACCCATAATAAAAATCCATAGAAATCTACTCCCATTTCCACTCCAGAATGGACAAAGGTTGTAATTCTCTTACTGGTCTCTAATGCTTGGCTTGGACTTGCTGACAAGTCGGCATCCTGAAACAAAGTCTGTAACATCTCTCTTTATCCCTTCACACAAGTAGACTTCTCTCAAATCTCATTCCATCTTAGTGGAACCCGAATGAACATTATATACTGACTGATGAGCCTCCTCTAAGATCTCGCGTCTCAGTCCCTTGGAATCTGGTACACACATTCGAGTCCCAAATCGTAGTATTCCTTGATTATCAATCACGAACTCTGAATATCTGCCCTGTCGAACCTGCTCCATGATGTCTGACCAACGAACATCATCGGACTATGCCTCATGGATACGGTCAAATCACTGTGGACGTGCACGGACACAGGCAAGTCGTCCCTCGGTCGACGTAACTCGATCTACTACTCGGCTATCATAAGAAATCTACTAATCTGCCATCAACTGTCTCTAAACTGTGCTCCAACAAGAAAATCTACCTCCGGCCTCCGACCCAAAGTATCTGCCACAACATTCGCCTTACCCGGATGATAAAAATCTCACATTCATAATCTTTCACTGGCTCCATTCATCGGCGCTGTCTTAAATTTAGATCCCGCTGCTGAAAGATATACTTTAAGCTTCTTGTAATCCATAAATGCCTGGCACGACTCATCTCCAAATCTTGAGTGTAAAATCACTGCAGTCATCTCTAAATCATGCACGAAATAGTTCTACTCGTGCTTCTTCAACTACCGAGAAGTATCACAGTAACCAACAAAACCGCCTGATCCTGAAGGAAAATTAATATTGGCACCATAGTCAAACGAGTCTTCAACTACTGAAAGCTCTGCTTGCATATCTTAGTCCAACGAAAAGAAATGCTCTTCCAATTCAACGCGGTCAACGTTGCAGCTACATGCGAAAAATCTCGCACGAAAAATCAATAGTATCCGTCCAAACCCCAAAAATGTTGCGAACTTCCATCACTGATACATGTTTAGGCCAGGTCTGAACGGCCTCGATCTCATTCGGTTCCATACATATACTATCTCTCTTAACTACGTGACTCAAGGAGTCAACACTATCCAACTAGAAAATACACTTGGTTATATTAGCGAATAGATGATGCTTCCTCAAAGTCTGCAACGAAATATTCAATTACTGCCCAGGCTCCACTCGGCTCCAAAAGTATACTAAGCCGTCCTCAAAGAACACGATGATAAACTGATCACGAACGACCTGGATATTCGGTTCATCCAATCCATAAATACTGCTGGGGCATTGGGGAGCTCGAACGACATCACCAAAACTCATAACGTCCGTAACTTATGTAAAAAATAATCTTCGGAATATCATCCTTTCGAACCCACAATAGGTAGTATACTGACCGCAAGTCAATCTTCGAGAAATGTCCTGCACAATAACCCAATTCAACTAACGATAATCAATATATATAGACGCCAACGGTCGTCCTTCTGACAAACAGGACAGGAGCTCCCCAAGGTGACGCACAACAAGCCCTTTATCCAATAATTCTTGCAACTGGTCCTTCAGTTCTTTACGCTCTGCCGGGTCCATCCGAAATGGCGGTATAGAAAAAGGCTCCGTGCCGGGAATCAAATCAAAGCAAAACTCAACATCACGCTCTAGCGACAAACCAAATAACTTGTCAGGAAAACATTTAGAAACTCCTCCCCATCAGGACCTGGTCCAACGGGACCTCTACGGCTCTAACATCACAAACATATGCCAAGAATTTCTGACATCCCTTTTCTCAAAAGCTGACTAGCGCGAAGAGAAGAAATCAAACTGGAAAGGGTGGCGCTACAATCTCCCTGAACGACAAGAACTGGCGCACCCGGAAAACTAAATCCGACTGCCTTCTCACGGCAGTCCATGAATGCATAACATATGGCTAATCAATCCATGCCCAGAAGAAAGTCAAAGTCTACAATATCGAGAATAATCGAATCGACAAAAGAATCCTTATCTCTGATACGAACAAAACGAACACGAATGAAAAACATATCGAGCGACCAAAAGATTAGCCTGTCACAACGGCGTCTATCTAACTGCCTCTAAGCTGGCATACTGGTACAAATCCGCTTTGGTCCAGAAACAACCAAAGTTCAGAAATGCGCTCCTTTAGCAGTAAGGTTGCATCCATCGCGGCTGCATAAGTGCGAAAATGCTGGGTGCCGATGGAAAGAAATAACTGCATGTCCAATCTTCACACCAACCTCTTTATCCGTTTCTCTTCAGTGTCCACTAGGTAAGAAGCATATCGAAATAACTCAGCAACTGAATGTCGTACTCGGACACTGTCATCGGGACTACAGGCTCGATCATCTCGAACGCTCTCCGGAAGGAAACGAGCAAAATACAGCTGTGAACTCATCCCATATCTCGTCAGAACATCTCTGTGAATGACGAATCCTAGCCATCCTATCGAAGATTGTCTACGGATCCTCCGCTGGATCTATGCCAATAAAAACTAGAGGCTTCAGCCTCAAAAACTCCTGTAAGGAAATAGAAAAATCTCGGTAACAACAGAAACAGCTGCTTGAGCAGCAGGTGCAAACACAATCTCTGAAATAGGAAGGACATCATCGGCTCTCGGAGCTCGGCTAACCACTACTAACAATCCAACCATCTGTCGCACGTCCTGAATACTCGACTCTAGCCTAGCCATCCGTCCTGGAAAAGGCGAACCACTCTGTCCCTGAAGGGTAGGCGTACCGCCCTGATCGGTCATCATCTCAAACGAAACTACTCTAATCTCATTCCCGGCGGCAGCCCTCTGGCCCTCGTAGTCTCCAGCGGCATAGTGGCTAGAGCAAGAACAAGATCGATAGGAGCATAGCGATCGAATCAAAGGATTTCTGGAATCAAGAAGGAAAATACAAGAAAATGTACATATATCCTAAGGTCACTTAGACGGAGTACCGTATCGTAAGTATGCCGCGGAACATACACACTGTACGTCTCTCGGCTCAAGTCACCTACTCCATCTACCAAGGGTCATCCTACACTCAGAAAGGTAAAACCCTATGCTCTGATACTAACTTTGTCACGATCCGAAGGTACGGAATCTGACTGACACTTAAATTACGAAACGTCTCAAGGCGTAACGTAATCTAAGTAAGCTAAAACCCAGAAATCTAAACTATTGAAGAAATAGGGTGAAGGAAAACTTACTAAAGAAATCAATTTTTAAACAAATAAGTCGCATTAAACATTTTATTAAAACAACAAAATTTCCCGAAAATTTCGGCAGAGTCTCCTTTGTAAAAACTGTCTCCCAAACGGGTACAACACAAAAAAATACATATATCATGAATAAAGGCATCCCCAAGCAGGAGTGATCAGTCGAAAATACTGCATTTTTAACACGGCAATTTCCCGATCTTTTGCATCCATCTTGAGGTGTTCAGTATTCATATTGCACATATTAGCAAAACACATGTATAATACTGAATTACCTGTACTGTATATTAAAACCGGCATTTTTAGGGAAATTGACTGTTTATCATGGCTTCGCATCATTCTTGTATAGCGCAACTCTTGTCTCGAGAAATTGTGCAGGAAATTGCAGGAACAAAGCCAAAATTGGGAAAAGAGCTGATCAAAAATACACCAACTCCAAGATTTGAGATCTGGTAGTGATACAGAAATCCAAATAAAATTCAACATATCAGAAAAAGGCCCAAATGTCAGCCCAAACAAGTACCAGAGAGTTCAAGCCCCAAGGCTTCAACCAAGCCACGGATCCGCGGCCGGAGCCGGCTTGCGCCATGGATCCGCGGCGGCTTGATGGCGCCAGCGCTCCCAATTTTCCCACGTGCCTATTTGTAACGGTACAAGCTTCCAGAAGACTCCCGATTCTCCACGTGGCTTTATCTAGAAGGCTCGACCTAACAAACTATTTCTAGAAGGCTCTCTTTAACAAACTTTTGGAGGGAAATTTGAAATTTGAAATCCTAGATCTAGGGTTTTGAGGTCTATAAAAAGGAGCCTAGATATAGGGTTGAGGTGGTTCAAGAAATTCTCCATCATCTTCCACCCACAAGTTGAGTGACACGACTTGTATCTCAAAACCTTAACCCTAATTCCAATTCCAAAATCAAGATCAAGATCCCGAGTACCATTCAAGCGAGATGCCTTCAATCCTTTAGAAAGCGACGCCGGACTTCATCGGAGCAAGAGATCAAAGGAGATCCGCGACTCAAGGAGCCGAGCGAAGCCGAAATCGACGATCTAGTTCCTTCCTTTTTGTAAATTCAAGAGAGTTGTAACGAAATTTGTCGATAAATAAAGGTGAAATTTCTATATCTTGCTTATCTTTTAATTCAAGCATTATGATTCAATCTCAATTTATGATTGTGTTTGTTATTATGATGTTTGAGTAAAACTCCGCTCGTGTAGGAGTTGTGACGATCGATAGATGATGATGATTTAGACACTTTTACAATTCTTAAATCCTATAATATTTGTAAATTCTTGTGAATCAAATGATTGATGACCTAGTTTTGAGATGATGCTTTCTTGATTGTGTTCACTCGAAACTAGGGATCAACGATTGATCATTTGATTAACTTGAAGCTAGATTTTGAATGAGATTCATCGAAAGGACAAAGGATGAGATGAGAAATCTCTAGTTTCTTCGCAAGATCCTTAACCCTCGATAAATCGTCATCGATCTAGTATCAATTCGTTAATGGATAAGAATGAGTAATCATTATATCTCATCACATCTATAGATCCGATCTACTCCTACGAACCACACTTCGAATCTTGATTGTTGGTTTGGAAATCATCACACATCTCAATTCTTGATTTTAATGTTTTCTTAGATCTAGATTTTTCTAATTCTTGTTATTCAATTTACAAATCATGAATTGTTTCTTTTCTTTTCTTTAAATTTTTAACTCATCTAATTCGGAAATTGAACAGATCTCACTTTCCCTGTGGACGATCCGCACTTACTAACGCGCTACATCCGACACCGTTATTGATTGCGGTCAAAATATTTTTGGTTGTGATTTCTAAACAATTTTCTACATACACAACAAGAATTCATTCAATCAAATGGCGCCGTTGCCGGGGATCGTGTACTAATTTGTTCATTTTTTGAAATTTGAGTTGAAAGATTTATTCCATCATAATTTTGAGATCAAAATTCGTGCAAAACACTAAACGATTTGTTGTGGTTTGTTGCAAGGAAATATGGAGCTTTCTGTGCAATTGGAAAAATATTCGGAGCATTCCAGAGAGCTCCGGAGGTGAACAGGAACAGCTACTGAAAAATTTGTGCAGCGATCAACACACTGAACCGTGCATCTGCGGCAATAGGCGACTTAAACCGCGGTTCCGCGGCGTGATTACATCATCTCTGCACGAAAGTTTCTCGGTAAATTTCTTACTTTCTTATCTCCTTCCTCATCTGCTCCAATTAACAATTTTCTGCAGACTTCTTTGCAAAAATCACAGCGCCGCAAAAAGCAAAATAAATTGTGCGTGTTTTTGATTTTTGTGGTTGTTTGCATATTAATACGGACATTAAGGGGTACGGCCAAATTCAGATTAGGTGGGGAGTTCGTTACCCTTCCTAAGCCCCAAAAATCACAAACTTGCATCCGCATTACTCTCATTAACTAAAAAATATCTAGAGATGACTCTAAGGACCGTCGCGCTCATTTAGGACAGAAGAAGGCCGTGGGTAATTCATTCCTTATCCGCGTTTCTTTTGTGGTGTCTAAGGCAAGTGTGTCGAAGGCTAGTGGTTACTTAATTAGGCCCACTACTTACGTAGTAGTGGAGAACCTCCCACTTACCTGGCACTTACCTGGCCACAGGAGAACAAAGAGGCAGCGGAGGATTTATCCTGCGACTTGTCTTTTGGCAGTTAGGAGCGGTCTAGAGCTTTGACCTAGGTGACCACTAGATTTTAAGGTTGCTTATTGCATTTGTTGTGATCGCATCATATTTTCAAAAATTCGTATCATTTTTCAAAACAAACACCACAGTCATTCATTTCCCCTAATTATAAGCCACGCTGCCACTTGTACTAACCCTTTTTAGTGCAAGATAGGCTGGACACGGGATTCTAGTGCCCGTCTAGTCCGCGTATCCCCGATCGACTTCGAAGTCTGTATTTCTACATTTACCTCTTCTTTACCCACCACCACACCTACACCGATGGATCCGTCTCCATCGAACCTCTTTACCACTACTCTGCCGCCGTCCGTAGGTGCGCAGAATCCGCCCCGCATATCTCTCCAAGAGAGGTGTTATCCTTTGCGAGGTCCTCTTTCGACCTGCTTATCCATTCCACCAGCCAACGGGGATAATTTTGAGATTAAACCCCAATACATCAACCTTTTACCCAAATTCCACGGTCTCGAGACTGAAGACGCATACGTCTTTATTACCAAATTTGAAAATGTATGCGCAATGATGGGTATGTCACAACTTTCAGTGGATGCTATGCGTCTACGTCTTCTTCCATTTACCTTGTGCGATATAGCCGAAAAGTGGTTGTATAACACTACCGCACATTCCATTACGAATTGGGAAGAATTCGTTGCGGCATTCCTTAAGAAATTCTACCCTATGCAAAAGACGGCTCGAATCCGTAGCGAACTAAATCAATTCACCCAGCTTCCGACTGAGCCATTCTCGAAATGCTTTGAATGCTTCAAGGATCTTTTGGTTCAATGCCCACATCACGGCATCCCGAGATGGGATCTTTGCCGAATCATATATGAGGGAATTAACCCTACCACTAAACAAAACCTTGAAAACATGTGTCAAGGCACCTTTATGACCAAGGATGATGGGGAAGCGTGGAAATTTTTAGAAGAGTTCGCTGAAAAATCCTTACAGTGGGAGAGTGGAACCCAGCCATCGTCTAAGGGTAGCGTACACCAAATTGATGTGTCCATAGGTGTTCGAGCTGAGATGGCAGCAATGCAAAAGAAGCTCGAGGCTATGGAACACAAATTTTTAGCAGCCTCCCTAAATCCGATGTCGCTCCCCAAAACTGTATGTGGGTGATGTTCTGATCCTTCTCATTTGACGGAAGAATGTCCATTGAATTCTCCGTTTCAAGGTCACGAGCATACCAATGCCGCATTTCAAAGACCTAGAAACGATCCATATTCTTCCACGTATAATCAGGGTTGGTGGAATCACCCGAACTTTGCTTGGAACCAATCCCAATCTCAAAACACGGTTCCAAACCCGAATCAATTCCAAAGGGTCCCTCCACCACAACAGCAACCACTTTAACTCACTCAGCACCCCTACCAGTCACAAAATTATCAAAACCAGGTCAACCCTCCTGCACCGTCTAATCCTATGCAGTTGACATGTTCTGACGAGTCCTCTCAATTCACACAAACCATGAAGTCACTCTTGTCAAATTTCATGGAAGTGTCGGCTGAGGTTAGGTCTTCCGTCAGTGAGATAATGAAAAACTCAGCGTCCCAAGCTGAGAGTATCAGAACGATGGAAGCAGAAATTGCACGACTTAAAGCAGAAATGAGTGCGAGAGAAAAAGGGAAACTTCCGTCTCAACCCCTACCGAATCCTGGGCATTACAATGTAAATGTCGTCACAACGTTGAGATCAGGAAGAGTGCTGAATAACCATGTTGGGGAAGAAATTAATGATATTCAAAATCCTATCAATAACACCCCGGCTGAGACCTTTCCTCATACACACACTTCTACTTCTGATCCTTGTTTTTCTACCCCACCGCCTTCTCACGAGCCTATTCTCCGTTTCCCACTAGGCTCGACACCTCAGCACAGCTCTTCTAGTTCTCCACAGACGGTCCCCGCCCCTCTTTTGGGATCACGTCTACCCCCACTTCCTTCTCCTATGATGGACCCAGCGCTTATTGCTAAAGCTCCTTACCCGAATCGGTTAAGGGGTAACAAATCGAGTCCACATATGGAGAAAATTATGGAAATGTTCAAACAGGTTAACATCAACATCTCTCTCCTAGATGCTATTCAACAAGTCCCCGCTTATGCGAAAATTCTTAAAGACTTGTGCACTAGGAAGAGGAAGACTCAAGTGCCAAAGAAGGTCTTCATGTCTAATAACATTAGCACTGCTTTTATCCCACAGCTACCAAAGAAACGTAAAGACCCAGGATGTCCTACGATATCGATTTCTATTGGGGGTAAAAACATCAACCGTGCTCTTTCAGACCTTAGCGCAAGTGTTAACCTACTTCCATATTCTGTCTATGAGCAGCTAGGGATTGGAGAGTTGAAACCAGCTCACTGCACTCTCCAAATGGCAGACCGTTCAATCACCAAACCTAGAGGTGAACTAGAGGATGTGTTGATAAAGGTCGGGGAATTTGTATTCCCTGTAGACTTCATTGTTCTCGATACACAACCTGTAGCAAACCTCCGGAGCCAAATTCCGGTGATTTTCGGTCGACCATTCCTTACCACTTCCAATGCTGTCATTAACTGTAGAAATAGTTCAATGAACTTATCATTTGGAAATATGACCATTGAACTAAACATCTACAAAATTGGAAGTCAGCCATCAGAACCCTCTGCTCATATCCTTGATGTGTGCTCTGTCTACGAGATTGCTCCCGAAAGTTGCGGAGTTGAGGAACATTGCTTTGAAGATCTCAACAACACTACCACATCACTGTTTGATCTTGCACACTATCTTAGTGAGGACACCATTTCCACGCTTGAGTCCGACACTCCTGACTCATCACCATCCGAGTCTGTATCTTTTACAGGCTATAAGCTTCTTTGTGACTCCGAAAATCAGTCGATGATCCCACCTTTTATTTCTCCGCCAGCATTAGATCTCAAACTCTTACCTTCTCATCTTAAATATGCATATTTAGGTGAGAATGAGTCTTTACCGGTTATCATATCCGCTTCTCTAGCATCAGAGCAAGAGAATGCACTTTTGTCAGTATTGAGATCTAATAGGGAGGCGTTTGGTTGGACCATAGCGAACATCAAAGGGATTAGTCCCTTTATTATAGAACATCATATACACTTGATGGATGATGCCAGACCAATCCGAGAACCACAGAGACGGTTGAACCCCGTCATGAAGGAAGCGGTGATGAAAGAGATCGTCAAATGCCTTGATAATGGTATTATATACCCAATCTTCGATAGCCAATGGGTGAGTCCAATACATGTCGTCCCTAAGAAATCTGGCATCACTGTTATTACCATTGAGGAAAATGAGTTGATTCAGACACGCACCCAAACTGGATGGCATGTATGTATTGATTACAGAAAACTCAATTCCGCCACGAGGAAAGACCACTTTCCTCTACCTTTCATTGATCAGATGCTGGAACGCTTAGCTGGACGTGAGTATTATTGCTTTATGGACGGATACTCTGGCTATAATCAAGTCCCCATAGCCAAAAAGGATCAAGATAAAACCACTTTTACTTGTCCTTTTGGTACCTTTGCTTATAGACGCATGCCCTTTGGGTTATGCAATGCTCCCGCTACATTTCAGCGGTGTATGATGGGGATATTCTCTGACATGGTCGAGAATTTTTTGGAGATTTTCATGGACGATTTCTCGATTTTCGGAGACTCTTTTTCTGACTGCCTATCGAATCTTGACGCAGTTCTTACTCGTTGCAAAGAGAAGAACTTAACCTTGAATTGGGAAAGTGCCATTTCATGGTCCAAAAAGGAATTGTGCTTGGACATGTTATTTCACGAAAGGGCATTGAGGTTGACAGAGCTAAGATAGATGTCATTCAAAACCTTCCTCATCCCAAAAGCGTCAAGGATATCCGATCATTTCTTGGCCATGCGGGCTTTTATAGGAGATTCATTAAGGATTTTAGCAAAATTGCTAGACCTTTAACTCTTCTCTTGGCCAAGGATACGACCTTCCACTTTGACTCGGATTGTGAAGCAGCATTCGACTCACTCAAACACTCCCTCACTACAGCCCCCGTTCTATCGTCTCCAGATTAGGACTACCCCTTTGAGCTTATATGTGATGCATCAGATTTTGCAGTTGGTGCAGTCTTAGGACAGCACATTGAAAAGATGCCACGCGTGATCTATTATGCAAGTAAGACCCTAAATGATACTCAAATTAACTATACAACTACCGAAAAAGAACTTTTAGCGGTTGTATTTGCATTAGAAAAATTCATGCCTTACTTGATTGGCTCACAAATAGTTGTGTACACTGACCATTCCGCCTTGAAACATCTTTTGGCGAAGAAAGATGCAAAAGGTAGGCTAATACGTTGGATCCTTCTATTACAAGAATTCGATCTTGTTATCAATGATAAGAAAGGATGTGAGAACGTTGTAGCCGACCATCTTTCACGCATCTCTTCTTCACCTGTGACCATGCCGATCAATGATTCGTTTCCAGACGAACAACTCTTGAGCGTATCCAATGAACTTTGGTTCGGGGATATTGTGAATTATCTTGTCACGGGACTGATACCTAGCGATTGGTCAAAACAGGACAAACACCGTTTTCTATCCCAAGTAAAACACTTTTACTGGGATGATCCATATCTGTTTAAGTATTGTCCTAATCAGATCATTCGCCGGTGTGTCCCGAATGAGGAGTTCAAGAGTGTTCTATCTTTTAGTCATGATCAGGCCTGTGGGGGTCACTTCGGTCCTAAAAAGACGGCGGAAAAGGTTTTGCAATGCGGTTTTTATTGGCCTACCTTGTTCAAAGACGCATTTGATCATTGCAAAACCTGTACACAGTGTCAACACACGGGTAGGATTTCCTGGAGAAATGAGATGCCCCAGCAACCCATCTTAGTGGTTGAAATTTTCAATGTTTGGAGCATTGACTTTATGGGTCCATTTCCCAACTCCTTTGGTAATTTGTACATACTGCTTGTGGTTGATTGCGTCTCGAAATGGGTTGAAACCAATCCATGTCGCACTAATGACAAGAAGGTTGTCATTAAGTTCTTAAAAGAAAACATCTTTTCGCGATTTGGACACCCACGCACTATCATTAGCGATAACGGGACACATTTCTTCAACAGGTCTTTCGAGACTCTGATGCGGAAATACGCAATCAACCACAGACTTTCTACACCCTATCATCCCCAAACGAGCGGGCAGGCTGAGATTTCGAATGGACAGATCAAACAAATCCTGGAGAAGACTGTTGCGAAGAATAGAAAAGATTGGTCGACCAAACTGACGGATGCTCTTTGGGCATTCCGAACTGCAATTAAAACCGATCTAGGGATGTCTCCATATAGGTTAGTGTTTGGGAAGGCATGTCACTTGCCAGTCGAGATTGAGCATAAAGTATTGTGGGCTATTAAGGAAATCAACTTTGACTTAAACCAAGCCTGCAACTTTCGGAAGCTGCAATTAAATGAGCTAAGCGAACTCCGTGATGAAGCTTATGATAACGCTGTAATCGTAAAGAATAGGACCAAGGTTTTTCACGATAAAAACATTTTGAGGAAAACATTTACACCTGGTCAGCAAGTCCTTCTTTATGATTCACGACTACACCTTCACGCGGGTAAGCTTCGATCTCGGTGGAAGGGACCTTTTGTTGTGCGGTCTGTATACCCGCATGGGGCAGTAGAGGTAGAAAATGTTAAAAACGGCACATTTTTCAAAGTGAATGGACATAGACTAAAGCCGTATTTTTCCACTGACCCCACGGAGGAGCTCTTGTTCTTACCGGAGTCATTTTACCTTGATTAAAATTCCTCCGTCTCACTTCCATGTCTTGTATATTACTGCATCATCTTTTTGAATGGAGGTGAGTGAAAAGAATAAGTTTGGGGGAAGATCTTCACTTATATATTTTGCCCCCACTAATAAATTCTTCCCAGGCTTACAGGTTTTGTAGATATAGCGGTTGGCAACAGTGAGAACACTGTTGAAAACAAGTTTGGGGGAGGTTTGTGCTTATTTTCGCATTATTTGCATATCATTTGCATAAGCACAAAATATTTCTTTAAAAACCCATAAAAATTTTCAAAACCTATAAAAATTTAAAAAATTTCAAAACCCATAAAAATTTAAAAAATTTCAAAAAAAAATTATAAATATTTTTGTACATAAATAAGATAATAAAAAAATTAGATAGTGAAAAATTACATCCATGAGATTAGAAAAATTTAAGAAAACCAAGAAAATTAGAAGTTTTCTTATACGAACTAGTAATAAGTAGTTATGAGCCGTTGTCCCAGGGGTTAGTAAAATGAAGGAAGTCACTAATCTGAGGATAAAAATAAGTCTGAAAAATAGTTCCTATTCTGCAAGCCAAACATTTTGAACGTTGATACACTGCTATTCGTACTTACACACGTCTTGAAGCCCGGGATAGTAGAGGATACCTTGAAATGCTCTTGTCTAAAAGCCAAAGTATGAAGGAAATAAAAAAAATGAATAAAATATAAAATGGTAAAAAAAAATGAACACTGGTTTTGTTATCGCCAAGGCAGCAATAAAAAAATATAGCGAGGGTGCCTCTTCACCTAGTGCCCTAAGGCCAACTGGTCTGGGAGTCACTGCTAAGCCTTAGGTGGTGCAAGACGAGGAAAAACACCAAATAAGCAAGCACATGAGTAATCGGTTGGTTAGTATCTCAAGAAGTATTAACGGTCGCATGAAAGTGTGTGAGCAACTTCATCTAAATATTCATTAATTAAAAAGTACTGAGGCAGATGGACAAGAGTATGATAGCTTGAATTGAATTCTCCGGGTGTAGGGATGTTTATTACACACACATAGAGTGATATGATCGATGTTTGGAAGAAAGATAGGAATGAAGAATAAGACGATATTTTATTGAGGGGTTATGTGATTTCTAACATTTTTTCATGACTATTAAGATAGGGCTCATGACAACCGAAAAGCTAGCTTAGTTAGAAACCCTAATTTTCAAGGTTTTTCTTTTACAATTCTTTTATTTAAATATAATATTCACGATCTTCCTTTTATTATTGGATTTTGTGGGTGCAATCCGCTGAAAACCCTCAGGAGACAACACTCCTCCTACTAGGGACACCTAGAGGTTTAAAGGTTTGTTGCACGTACTCAATGCAATCGTGTTGCCTACGAAAGTATGCTAGTTAGTTTTTCTCTTTCTTTATTTTCTCCTTCTCTTTTTAATAAAACAATTAGCTCGAGACGATCGAAAATAAGTTTGGGGGAATTTGATCAGTCGAAAATACTGCATTTTTAACACGGCAATTTCCCGATCTTTTGCATCCATCTTGAGGTGTTCAGTATTCATATTGCACATATTAGCAAAACACCTGTATAATACTGAATTACCTGTACTGTATATTAAAACCGGCATTTTTAGGGAAATTGACTGTTTATCATGGCATCGCATCATTCTTGTATAGCGCAACTCTTGTCTCAAGAAATTGTGCAGGAAATTGCAGGAACAAAGCCAAAATTGGGAAAAGAGCTGATAAAAAATACACCAACTCCAAGATTTGAGATCTGGTAGTGATACAGAAATCCAAATAAAATTCAACATATCAGAAAAAAGGCCCAAATGTCAGCCCAAACAA
This sequence comes from Agapanthus africanus, assembly GCA_030015575.1. Taxonomy (NCBI): domain Eukaryota; kingdom Viridiplantae; phylum Streptophyta; class Magnoliopsida; order Asparagales; family Amaryllidaceae; genus Agapanthus; species Agapanthus africanus. The sequence continues at coordinate 432,216,949 of JASDDO010000026.1, forward strand.
GTACCAGAGAGTTCAAGCCCCAAGGCTTCAACCAAGCCGCGGATCCGCGGCCGGAGCCGGCTTGCGCCGCGGATCCGCGGTGGCTTGATGGCGCCAGCGCTCCCAATTTTCCTACGTGCCTATTTGTAACGGTACAAGCTTCTAGAAGACTCCCGATTCTCCACGTGGCTTCATCTAGAAGGCTCGGCCTAACAAACTATTTCTAGAAGGCTCTCTTTAACAAACTTTTGGAGGGAAATTTGTAATTTGAAATCCTAAATCTAGGGTTTTGAGGTTTATAAAAAGGAGCCTAGATCTAGGGTTGAGGTGGTTCAAGAAATTCTCCATCATCTTCCACCCACAAGTTGAGTAACACGACTTATGCCTCAAAACCCTAACCCTAATTCCAATTCCAAAATCAAGATCAAGATCCCGAGTACCATTCAAGCGAGATGCCTTCGATCCTTTAGAAAGCGACGCCGGACTTCATCGGAGCAAGAGATCAAAGGAGATCCGTGACTCAAGGAGCCGAGCGAAGCCAAAATCGACGATCTAGTTCCTTCCTTTTTGTAGATTCAAGAGAGTTGTAACGAAATTTGTCGATAAATAAAGGTGAAATTTCTATATCTTGCTAATCTTTTAATTCAAGCATTATGATTCGATCTCAATTTGTGATTGCGTTTGTTATTATGATGTTTGAGTAAAACTTCGCTCGTGTAGGAGTTATGACGATCGATAGATGATGATGATTTAGACACTTTTACAATTCTTAAATCCTATAATATTTGTAAATTCTTGTGAATTAAATGATTGATGACCTAGTTTCGAGATGATGCTTTCTTGATTGTGTTCACTCGAAACTAGGGATCAACGATTGATCATTTGATTAACTTGAAGCTAGATTTTGAATGAGATTTATCGAAAGGACAAAGGATGAGATGAGGAATCTCTAGTTTCTTCGCAAGATCCTTAACCCTCGATAAATCGTCATCGATCTAGTATCAATTCGTTAATGGATAAGAATAAGTAATCATTAGATCTCGTTACATCTATAGATCCGATCTACTCCTACGAGCCACACTTCGAATCTTGATTGTTGGTTTGGAAATCATCACACATCTCAATTCTTGATTTTAATGTTTTCTTAGATCTAGATTTTTCTAATTCTTGATATTCAATTTACAAATCATGAATTGTTTCTTTTCTTGACTTTAAATTTTCGACTCATCTAATTCGGAAATTGAACGGATTTCACTTTCCCTGTGGACGATCCGCACTTACTAACGCGCTACATCCGATACCGTTATTAATTGCGGTCAAAATATTTTTGGTTGTGATTTCTAAACAATTTTCTACATACACAACAAGAATTCATTCAATCAGGGAGCTAGCTCTTCGCCAAAGACGGAAACACAACCACATGCAATGAATATATCATAATAATGCAAAATAAGCATAAAAGCACCACGTCAGCTCAAGTGAGTATCGACACCAAACCACAATACAAGCCTCACAAATCTTACCGTCTAGTCCAATATACAAGGGTAGATGGAGTATACTAGATACAAATAAAATACACGGTGGGAGAAAAAGAAAATCCTCCAAGACCCACCTACGAGCAAGCTGCAAGCCGAAACAAACGAAGCGGAAAGGAGTACACCCGCCGGCACTGTGCTGACGGGTCAAACCTGCAAGATACTGTGGCACAACGGGGGTGAGTTGCTAACTCGTGAGTAGTAAGTAACATCTAATAAGGCTATTGTAAGCATGCATACAAATGCGTCACACCCTACATATACCGATATAATACAATGCACTAGCATGAATGCATAATAAATACCCGAAACCTGAACATATCTGGTATGAGAAAATCTTTATTTTTAACTTAGAAACACTCTTGTGAAATAATTGAAGTAATAGCAATGAAATCTACAGAAATCCGTGTCAAGTATTGACACAAAATACGTATATCTCAAACCCTCAATTTCTCAATGTCTTAACACCAATATCACGATATCTCAATATCTCTGTATCTTAAATCTCAATATCTCGGGCTCCGTCAGTCCGGATCGGCCCAAATCATCAAATCTCACGACTACGGTCGGTATCCTCTGGATATCCGCCGCGCCAGACATCACCGTAGGTAGTCTACCTCTGCCAGGCTCATCGTCTACAACTCGAGTTTCTTTCCCCGGGTACCGTACCGAGCCCACCGTGCACCCGAAATGGTTCATCCTACTACTCGAATCGGGTATCGAAAACCAACATCAATTATGAAAACTCATAGTGGACGATACATACATCACGAGAAAACCGCAACTTGCATTTTAAAATGATGATAATAAGTTTTTATAAAGTTCTTGCGGTTTTTCCCAAAATCCAGAAATCTCATAAATACTGAAATTCTCAAGAAGAATCACAATATATAAATATACCGGTGATGATGGAAATCTATGATACGCTAGTATATACCATACGAAATACGGCCAGAAGGTTTGCATGAATCATGATGCAATGAGGTATGTATACATGATTAACAATCCTACGTATCCATTTGATGAGATGAATATGCAGGTATAAATATACGGATCATATACTATGCAAATGCACAAATATCTATTCTAAGCAAGTTATATAGTGTTCGTGACATAGCAATTACCAATGGCGTATGTGTTCGCATAAATAGTGCACATACGGTAGGAACCAATGGTAATGGTACAAGTGTCCTATAAAATGATATCATATATATATATATATATATATATATATATATATATATATATATATATATATATATATATATATATACATATAACGATGCGATGGAATGAGATGGCTAACTAAGAAACTACGCATATAATGCAAATACTATAAGTAGTACTAAACTATCGGCCGCCTCGCACCATCCAGACGATCCCCCCCATAGATGTATACATCTACTCACCCGGACGCCTCGGCTAATCTGATCCAATCTTAACTTTATCTTTCCGCGCCACGTCCGACGCCTCTGCACCCGATCCTAGAATCGCACACAAGTAATTAAGAGAATGGATATACGATTAGCCGCGGACACAAATGACACAAATCAATCCATGCGCACAATAAGACACGCACACACTTGGTGCACAAAACGCGCATCGTGACAACGCCACGAATTTCAACTAAGGTTGCTACACATGACAACCACCAATTCTAGTACTCATTCGTACCAATAGAGCATTCACAACACATTAAATATCTTAGGGATTAAGTTGTAGGTCATCAAAATCTTAACTTAATTCAAATCGATTAATTTCCAAAAACCTAGTAAGCGGTCATTAACCGTGTTAATACAAATCTTGATATTTTAGCAAAACTAGTGGCCACATTATTCACTTAATATCTTAATTAGGTCACACAAAGCTTTACTAAAATTTTATCTCACTAAATTATATTAAATCTAAAAACCTAGTTTACAAAATAGCTTAATTAGAACAATTTAAATGTAAAAATTAGCAAATTTAGCAACTAGATTACATTTTGCATGCTTTAAAATGATAACCCACACTTAGTTAACTTGATTTATTGATCAAAATCCCAACTTGGATTCAAACCCTAATCTTGAATTTTTAAAACTTGTAATTTAAACCATTTAAAATACCTAATTAAGTTTATTCAAAGTATTTAACCAACAATTAAATACTAGGGTTAGGATTTATCTCAACAAAACTTGAATCAAGCTTGCAACTTAGTCTCAAAATTGCTCCCTTTCTCCAAGATCCATAGCTAGATCGGGCCAACGAAAATTGAGTAAGGTTTAAATTAGGAATTTAGTGGTGTTTTTATGTGGATTTTGAAGCACTTTTGAAGAATTTTGAAGAGAATTTGAGGTGGAGAAATGAAGGGGGCTGCAATGGGGAGGCTCGGCCATATCATGAAGGAAAAGAGAGAGAGAGAGAGTAAAGTGTGTAGGTAAGTGTAGAAACTTCCCTATCATTTCACATATTAACCCCTCCTTTTTAAATTCCTTTTCTTTTATTTTTTTAAATGAGAATGAGATGAGAAGTTGTGAAGAGAGAAGGGAGGGGGGTGCTGTCAAGGGGGCTCGCCAAGCCTTGGAGAGGGGGTAAAAGAGTGAGGTGTATGTGTGAAAGTGTGTAGAAATCTCATCAATAATTACATCTTTTAACTTATATCTTTAATTATATCAATTTCCTTTTCTATAAATTTTTTTCTTCTTTAGAATTCTCTAGAATATATGGATACATTATGAGAACAAGTGAACATATTATAACTTGTTATATACTTGTCATGGTTCACTAATTAATGATTAACCCATTCCAATTTGTAATTGTCACTAATTAAATGTATAATTAAAAGTTTATATTAATATTTGAAATAATTAATTAAGGAAAATATATAAATAAACTAATAATTTATAAGTGACTATATAAATACCAATTACAAGTAATTATATAGTTAAAATAGGCGTATTTAAGTTTATGATAAAAAATAATTATAGTTAAGTTTTACGGAAAATACGGTTTATTTTACCGATTATCAGAATATTCATCTAAAGGATTTTATTTATTTATTTATTTATTTTTTTAAACGTTACAATAGGTGACCACCGTAGGCCCCTCCGACGATCAAGTTAGTACTATGGAATAAGAGCAGAGTAGCGCCGTATTGGAATGAATTCGAGTTACCTGAGTCGTCTGAAAGAGAAGTTTAAATAGTGGTCGCGTGGAGTGAGCCGGCGCGAGATTCCCGCCGTCAGTTACGCCCTCTTATTATGCCCGTGTAGATGGCGGGTTCCGTTCATTAATGGGGGAACACGCCTGCGTGGGACGCGGAACGTGGGGCGGCGGGTATCTCGCTTTACCGAGATACGCGGAGTCGTTGCGGATGTGTTTGGGCTCCGCACTCCTGGTTGATTGGGAGAGTCGAGGAAGCTCGGCCTGTCAGAAGGGTCGGAGGCGAGCGGGGAGGCCGAGGAAGCTCGGCCTGTCAGAAGGCTCGGAGACGAACGGGGAGGCCGAGGAATATCTCCAATGTATCAGGCTTATTCCAACTCCGTAGCCTCGGGACACGTCAACAGCTACGTGTCGTGATCTCTGGAGAATTTCCATGAGCATCATCAATTCTTAACTTTAAAAGCTCTACTGACATTATAATTTTTGTTAATCACTTCGGAAATATCCCCAACTTTTACCATTCTTGTCTCATCACTTTTGTAATTAAGATTTCACCATGGGTAATTTGAGAATGAAAAATAGAACAAAAAATATAATGACTGTCAGGCAATACATTAATAGTGGTTTTCATCCGGTCAAACAAAAGCAAGGATTTCATGCAAAAAAAGGAAAAGAAAGGGGAAATTATCAAAAAAGCCATGACAAAGTTTTCCATAGTCAAACAACCCCTGGACCTCAAAGAACCCTGAAAAAGTTTTCCGCTATTAAAATCCTCGCAATATTTGTATAGTTTACTACAATATCTAGTTTTTTGCAATATTTATGCAGTTTCCTTTAATATGTACATAGTTAACCCACATTTCTATATAGTTTCCTACAATATATATGCGCTACATTCCATGCAACTATATAGATATTGTAGGCATGGAATTTTTTAACAGAAGGATACTTTTGACGAGATTCTTTAGGCGGGAAGTTTTTTGACAGCAGAAAACTTTGCCAGTTTTTTTAGTGTTCAATTTAACCTAATATCTCGAAGCTAAAAATGATGGGCCTATTCGAAATCGGGCTTTAGGGTTGGGCCATGTGTGGCCTTCACAGTCCAAACAAGTCTGTTCGAACATACCTACCGATGTGATACACGCCTGCGGTCCTTTTCTTAATTCAAACAATTAATTAATTATATTAAATAAAGACTAGTGGAAGCATCACGAGCCCTTAATTTAAACATCCACCTGCATTAAGCCCCCGCTCCCTCAAAAGCCACCAGGCCCCACACCAAAGCGAATTGGTGGAAAAATGGGTGCAATTTTCAATACAAACGAATAATAATTGAGCTTAGACAAAAAGCAGCAGCAGCGAGAGCAACGAGACGAAGAAGAAGAAAGCGCAATTTCTCAGAAACCCCCCTCAAATTTCCACAAATTATTATTAATTTTTTATTTTAGTTCCTCTTCGTCTCTCTCTCATCTCAAATTCTAGGGTTAGGGTTTGGGTTAGGGTTTCGCGACAATGCTCTGCGACTCGCCGAGGGGTTTTCTCTCCAAAACCCTGATTTTCCTCCTCTTAATCCTCGCCACATCAGCTCAAAACCCTAGCGTCGTGGATAGATCCGCGCTTTTGAGGTTCAAGGCGGCGTTGTCGGATCCTGCGGGGCTTCTCTCGCGCTGGTCCGATTCGGATTCGGACGCGTGCTCTTGGCCCGGCGTTACGTGCGACTCGCGATCGAGAGTCGTGGTCCTCAACGTCAGCGATGGCGGCGAGCTGAAGCTCGGCGGCGTTATCACGGCGGGGATCGGCGACTTGGCCGAGCTCCGAGTGATCTCGATACGGTTCCATGCGCTTTCCGGCGAGATCCCCGCCGAGATCTGGAGGCTTGAGAAGCTCGAGGTTTTGAATCTTGAAGGGAGTTTGGTTTCTGGTGGCCTTCCTGTTGGATTCGTGCAGAGCTTGAGGGTTTTGAATTTGGGGTGGAATCAGTTCACAGGTGAAATCCCTCACTCTCTTTCTGCTTGTGTGAATTTGGAAACCCTAGATCTTTCCGATAACAAGTTCAATGGCACGATTCCTGGGATTTTTGGTAGTTTCCCAAAATTGGGAACCCTAGATCTCTCTTCAAATCAGTTTACGGGCTCGATTCCGAGTGAAATTGGAGATAGCTGTGGAAGCTTAGAGTACCTTGATCTTTCTCGAAATTTCCTGTTTGGGGGTATTCCGCGTAGTTTGGGGAACTGCAGCAAGATTCAAACTTTGGTGCTGTTTTCCAATTTGTTGGACGATGTGATCCCATCTGAGCTTGGGAAGCTAGCAAAGCTTCGTGATTTGGATATTTCAAGAAACAGTTTGAGCGGAATTATACCTTCGGAGCTTGGAAATTGTCGAGAGCTGTCCTTTCTTGTTCTTTCCAATCCTTACAATCCAATTGCTCCTTTGAATGATCCAGACTCCAACGGTATCGATGATTGCAATTATTTTCAAGGTGGGATTCCTGAAAATATAACCAGTTTGCCGAAACTTAGGGTTTTATGGGCCCCAAGAGCGACATTGGAAGGCGAGATTCCAAGCAGCTGGGGGAGTTGCGAGAGCTTGGAGATGGTTAATTTGGGCGGCAATCTTTTCACAGGTGGGATTCCCACTGTGTTTGGACAATGTACTAATCTGAAATTTCTTAATTTGAGCTCAAACAAGTTGACAGGCTGGATCAGTGAGGAGCTTCCTGTGCCTTGTATGGGTCTTTTTGATGTTAGTGGGAATCAATTGTCTGGGGTTATTCCGAAATTCACACATGAATCATGCACTTCATCTCAGCTCCCTTCAGATGACCTACCTTTTGATTATTACTCGTTTTTCAGATATAGTACTCTCGTCGCAATCTCCTTGCCTTATTTCAAATCGGGTGGTGATTATGTGATTCATCATAATTTTGGTGGGAACAATTTCACTGGTAGTGTGTTGTCATTGCCCATTTCAGCTGAAAGGTTGGGTAACCAGACTTTGTATGAATTTCTTGCTGATGGGAATCAACTTATGGGTTCTGTAGCAGATGGTCTGTTTGAAAGATGCAAAAATCTGAAAGGACTGGCCGCCAACTTTAGCAACAACTTGATCTCTGGCCCGATTCCAGCAGGAATTGGTGACATGTGCAAATCCCTGTTGTATTTTGATGCTGCTGGCAATAGAATAACAGGAGCAATTCCTCAAAGTTTTGGAGAATTGGAAAGTCTTGTAGGGCTTGATTTGAGCAGGAACCGGCTTCAAGGCGAGATCCCTGTGAGCTTTAGGAATCTAAAAGGCCTGAATTATCTCGCATTAGCTAGAAACAATCTCAGCGGCCACATTCCTTCTGAGATGGAGCAGTTGTATTCTCTTAGAAGGTTGGACCTTTCTTCAAATTCTCTCTCAGGTGAGATCCCAGAGGGTCTTGTGAACCTTAAGAATCTCACGACACTTTTTCTTGACAACAACAAGCTCTCTGGAAAAATACCTTCTGGTTTTGCTAAGGTGGCATCTCTCTACATGTTCAATGTGTCATTCAATAATTTATCTGGGCAGTTGCCTTTGAATACCAGTTCCATTAGATGCGACAGCGTTCTTGGAAACCCTCTACTTCAATCATGCCATGTATATTCTCTCTCAAATCCACCATCTGATCAGCAAGGATATTTTGGAAACTCGCAAGCATTTGCTGATGCACCACCTGACAGCACAGCTAGCAGTAGCAGCAACAGTGGTTTCAGTTCTATTGAGATTGCGTCGATAGCTTCAGCATCAGCCATAGTCTCAGTCCTATTGGCGTTGATTGTCCTCTACATATACACAAGGAAGTGTGCTCCAAGGTATTCGGCTCGATCCTCTGGAAGAAAGGATGTATCAATTTTCACAGATATTGGTGTCCCAATCACCTACGAAATCGTTGTGCGAGCAACAGGGAGTTTTAATGCAAGCAACTGCATTGGAAGTGGAGGTTTTGGAGCCACTTACAAGGCTGAAATATCCCCAGGAGTTCTTGTAGCAATAAAGAGGCTCTCAGTAGGCAGGTTCCAAGGTGTTCAACAGTTTCATGCAGAAATTAAGACTCTAGGGAGATGGCGCCACCCGAATCTAGTTACTCTGATAGGTTATCATGTCAGCGAGTCTGAGATGTTTCTCATTTATAATTATTTGCCAGGAGGTAACTTAGAGAGGTTTATACAAGAACGATCGAAGCGAGCAGTGGATTGGAGGATGCTTCACAAAATTGCTTTAGATGTTGCGCGCGCACTAGCTTACCTACATGACCATTGTGTCCCTCGCATCCTCCATCGCGATGTTAAGCCGAGCAATATTTTGCTGGACAAAGATTTTAATGCGTATCTCTCAGACTTTGGCTTGGCCAGGCTTTTAGGAAATTCTGAGACTCATGCAACTACCGGCGTTGCTGGGACTTTTGGGTACGTAGCTCCTGAATATGCGATGACATGCCGTGTCTCTGATAAGGCTGATGTGTATAGCTATGGTGTAGTGCTTTTGGAGCTGATCTCAGATAAGAAGGCTCTTGATCCATCTTTCTCCCCGTATGGCAATGGCTTCAACATTGTAGCTTGGGCTTGCATGCTACTCCGTCAGGGAAAAGCTCGTGAGTTCTTCACTGAGGGGTTATGGGAAGTGGCGCCTCATGATGATTTGGTGGAGACCTTGCACTTGGCTGTCATGTGCACTGTTGATTCATTGTCTATCAGACCGACAATGAAGCAAGTTGTTCTACGGCTAAAGCAACTTCAGCCGCCAACAATATGCTAGCACAGTTTGTACATGCTTGACACACTCGAAATTCTCCAAATATGCTAGCACAGTTAGCACATGCTTGATTGACACACTTGAATTCTCCAAAGGTAAAAAGCTGAGTTGCAATATGAGTTATATTCTGGTCCCTTCTTTTACCCTCAGATTCTAATCTGATTTGTAGCTATTGTCTTGTATTATATTAACAATTTCCCATATTTATCCTTGGGGTGACCTACTGATGTATCTTCAAAGAAATTTCAAATGTATGTTGTCTGATCAGTTTTCAGAAATTACTAGACTTGTAGGTAGTTAATTTAGTCCTTTTTTTTTAGCTTTATGTACTTTAACTTCCTAAATAATTTTTGTGAGAATTGAAAGTTACTGCTTTTGTGTAATCCCTGTCGGCCAGCAAGACATTCATCATTTGACATATTATGTTACTAAATCTTTTTGTGCAAATATCAATTAGGAAACCTTAGCAGCCAAGCTATTCTCGTTAACACCTAATTTGGATGGACTGGGTGTCAGGATATAGATTTTCTTCTGCTGGTTTTCTCTTATATCATATCAGCAATACCTAGAAACCATGGATCGCCCAACGCTGGTCTGCTCTTATTGACTGGCATTATTCTTTGGAGGCATAAACATGCTTACACCTAAAAAATGAGAATTGCCTTCTATGGCTTACAAGTGGTACCAAAAGAAATAGCAATTGTATTCATACTTTCTGTTACAATTTATTGAGTGCAGGCAGGCATGCCCTATGTATGTTTGCAAACTCGGGAAATATGGATGTTAGATTGATATAATGGACCTACAATGTATACACTGAAGGAAGCAATTCGTAGACTGCATATGCCATGTACCTTTCCTGGGTATATCCTTGAATGATTTTTTTTTGGGGTGGTGAAATGAGAGATAATGGTATACGCAATGCAACTTCCCTTCGCTGACATTTATTCTAATTTTCCGCGATCTATGATGCTTCAAATTTCCTTGAGAATTCTTATGCACGGTTGCAGGTGTCAGTAGTGTATGCCATTCTACTTGTTCCACAGGGATATGGGTATCTGCTACGACTTCCATGTTGTATATGCAAGTAAGTGATTTTAAACAAGTATCAATTTCTCTCTCCCAATGTGTTTTGTTGTGAATCTATCTGCTGTTAGCTGTTGGCACTGATAGTAGATTGAAGACTATTATTATTGGTTTCACTAAGCTGTTTTAGGTTGAGATATATAATGCTTCTTTGCTGAAGTAACTTGTTTCGAGTCTTTGATAACATATTTATGGGCTATGTGGCATAATCCCTATCATGAAGCCAAACTCATGTTGGCCTCTTAATGGAAACTCTTGGCACATCGTGTCGGACCCTTCTCAATATATCCTCGTTTGTTTATTTCAGGCACTTGTTGCTGGTATATTTTGCACTTCCCAAACGAGAACGCCCTTGATCCGTCTTTCTTTCCATCTGGCAATTTCAATATTGTAGCTTGGGCTTGCATGCTTCTTCGCCAAGGCAAGGTTAGTGAGTTTTTCCCCCCGAAGTGTTATGGGATGTGGCGCTCATGATTATTTGGTGGAGACTTTGCACTTGGCTGTCATGCGCTGTCGATTCGTTATCTATCAGACCCACAATGAAGCAAGTAGTGCAACGACAAAATCAGCTTCAACCAACCAACAATATTCTAGCATAATTACTTCATGCGTGATTGGCACACTCTAAATTCACAAAAGGTAGAACAGCTTAGCTGTATTGTGGTCTATTCTGGTGTGTTCTATTCTGGTTCCTTCTTTTACCCCTCAGATTCTAATCTGATGCATATGCGGAATTATTGTATTGTATTGTATATTAACAATTTTCCATTTTTTATGCTTGGGGTGACTGAAATCCCACTAGTGCTTCTGGGTATTCCTCATCAGGCCGACATGACATGCAAATTATTCAGCAGATTATGCTGCTACGTTCTATTTGTGCCTTGTCTCTCATTTCTCTCTGCGCAGTATGAGTTTGGTAACATAAGCTATTCTCGTTAACTCTTGAAAGATTTAGTACCGTTTGGAAGCAGCACAAGGCAAAGATATGCCAAACACTGAATTTTCTCTGGGTACAAGAGATACGCCGAACGCTGAAAGCAGTACGAGGCGAAGATATGCCAAACACTGAATTTTCACTGGGTACAAGCATCCTTCCATACTGATGATCCGTATGGTTTTATCTTTTAGGGTATAAGCACCATCTAATTCACTAGTTGTTGCCCCATACTGTTCTGCTCTTATAACCGGTTGTCATCAGCCCTTGGAGGCATAAAATGCTCATAACTAAAAACTGAGTTTAGCTTCAGATGGCTGGCAAATGGTACCCCAAAAGATAGCAATTATATCATATTTTCTATGTCAGTTTATTGCGTGCATGCTGGGCAGACATGCACTATGTATGTTTGTAAAGTCAGGAATTTGGAATTTTTTTATTGATATAATAGATATATCATCTTTATGGAAGTTGATGTTTATCCACTGAAGAAAGGTTTCATAGTCCGCTGCATATACCATGTACTTTTCCTGGTTCCCTTTCATGGATGAAAGTTCTTTTAAGATAGTGTAACGAGTGACATTAGAGATGCAACTTCCTCTTCACTGAAAAATTATCATAAACGCGTTCTGTCTATGATGCTTCAAATTATTTTTAGAAATTCTTATGCACAGTTACAGGTGTTATAAGTGTGTCATTCCGAATTTCCGATGCTTCAACAGAATCTGTGTTTTCCATAAAGTGATGATCGAGTATCTGCTGAAACCATCTTGTTTATGCAAGGTAAGTGAATTTAAACATACCTCCTCCACCCCCCCGCACCCCCCCCAACCCCTATCTCTTTCTCTTTCCATAATGCATTTTATTGATAGTGGATATACTGTTAGCTATTGGCACTGGTTAACAGATTGAAGACTGTTGAGAATGTGGACAAACAAAGACCATTTTAATTTGTTCTGCTATGCTGTTAAAGGTTGGGATGAATGGTACATTTTTGCAGAAGTGACTTGTTTAGAGTCTTTGGGCCCATATTTATAAGCTATCTAGCACAAGCATTTATGTCATGAACTCGAACTCATGCTGGATGCCCACAGTTCATGGGAACTCTTTGCACTGCATCCTCATTTTATACTTCCAGACGCTTTCTTTGGTCCCACTTCTGACACTTCTCAAACCCCTCATACTAATTACATGCTTAAATACGCATTTACTTCCTTTTGTATATTAAGCTAATATTCAGTTGAATAATGTCTTGTATAAAAGTTTAAAGTTATATATGTCTTCATAAGAAGTGCAATACATTAATGTATTTTGATGCTGCACAAATTGTTACGTGCCTTCGATGCACCAATGAGTTTGTAGTGGGGTTGCTGGGGCAAGGCTACAAGTCTGGATCGTCGACCTGCAAATCAAAGAATGCCTGGAGATGTTCTCTGGGGTCTTCTGAGGCCTAAGTCAGTCAGTCAGTCGCCTTAAGATATGATATTAGTGTTTTTTAAGGATGGAAAATGAGTGCATACCTTCTCCTTCAAGTAGAAGGGTTTATATAGGATTTCTCATGCGGTTGTGATACGATTGGGGATTGGGAAGGATCCATTTGGTTATTTTGGATTTTGTGCTTGGACCCGAAAGAATATCTACTACCCGGCTCTGGGTCCTCATTAGGTTCATTGGCCCATTGTTCATTTTATGGGCTTGGACAAATTGTAGATACCGAATAATTTTATTAGGGGCCCATGGGAATATTTATGCCTATTAGTACCTTATGTTCCAAGCTTTTATGTATTACGCTCGAGACATCACGCTGCCGTGGTACCCAGACACACGTGGCTCGTCGATCGCAGTACGTGTGTCATCCATCGAAGTTCTGCCCCACCATCTATTGTGTGGGCGTCGCTCAATCCCTCTTTTTCATAAAAGGCTTGCAAGGGAAGCGTCGTTTCCATCAAAACGTTTATTCATCACTGTCGATTTCGTCGTCTTTAGCAAATTTTGAGCCGTTGGTGGTGTTATTCTTGTAAGTTCTCTCTCGCCCTTCTCCTTTAGTCTTTACGCTATGGCTTCTAGTTGAGAGGTTAGGAACTCGAGAGGGTGAGGAGAATCCAATCGTCTTAGTCCAAATCGGCTGACTTGGTGTGATGCGGGCCTCTTCCTCTGTCAATCATTATTAAGGTTAGCGAAAATAGGTCAATCATCGATCCTTTAGAAGGATATGTTGGTTTGTACTTTGAAGCGATGCCTCTTTCTCCGTCAATCACTATTAGGGTTAGCGAAAATAAGTCATTCATCGATCCTCAGTAAGGGTATGTTGGTTTGTACTTTGAATCGATCTTCGCTGGCCTTGCTTCCCTGATCCTTTAATTATTCAACATATTCTGCAAGATCTAGATCTCGTCCCTTTCCAAATCGCTGCTAACGGATGGCACTCGATTACTTCTTTTGTCCTTGTCGTTTCTATGATCAACGGAGCCTATCCTCTCGAGCTTCTTCATGCCTTCCTACGAATCAGTCGCACTCGGAACGAGGCTCGTCTTTGGGTTCAGCTTCAGGGAAAGGTTAAACTGGTTGGGAGGGCTCAAAAGGAAAATCAAGGGCTGGAAGAATAATTTTTCTTTGATTGTAATTGCTTCTGACGAGTTCTTGTCTTCCTGGAGACCCCATTTTCTATGACGGTAGATACTCTCTCCCGAACTTAAGCCCATAGCCGCACGCTTAGGACATTTTCAGGGAAATAAATTAGATGTGGGGGAGTTCCATAGCGAGGCCGATTCTGTTCTGTATAGGCTCGCATGCTATACTCTTCAGGTCGACCTATCTTGGGGGAGTGCTAACTTGTTGCAGAATCGAGAACGAGTGACGAGGGGTGAGAATGTTGAGCCCCTGATGTGGGAGATGTTAGTTATATGTATGCCCTAGAGGCCATTACTGTACATACGATATATATTGTAGTGGATACTTGGACATATATAGTGAGGACTTTCTTGCTCGACATGGTAGTGGATACTTGGACATATATAGTGAGGACTTTCTTGCTCGACATGATAGTATGTTATCTGGTTGCTCTTTATCTTAACATGTACTCTGATTGTATTTATGTTATATGTTGATAAAGCTCTTAAGATGAGTACTTGACTACCAGGACTGTGATGCAGATCATACTAGTAGGGACAGTGTAGTCGCTAAGTACATCCTTCAAATATTCCTAGTCGTAGGTGTATCGAGACAGAGCATCGATATACCAGACTAGACTAGCGTATGCTTCTCGACCCATGTAGATGGGCGATAGATGATCCCATCTCCATTGGTGTTTGACATCAGAGATAGTATACGGGTACTCAGTGGAGACTGGGTACACTGGACGGACTCGCCGAGGACTCTCAGATGGTATTATACCTCATGTCAGATGGCAGATCTCCGGTGATACTCGTACAAGTTAGTCTGTAGACCCGACAACGTCATAGAGTCTTGTGTGATTCCCACTGTGCTTTGATTTCCACCTTACCACGTTCAAGAGAACGTGCTAAACAGTGGCTTTTGGGTACAGTTCCGAATCACATGGAGGCAATGAACGATAGGAGGGGTTTCGTCTCTTCCGGTATTGGGAGTTGATGTTGCGCTGTGTTCGATTGTCTATAACTGGAAATCCCTGGTCAGGGTTACTAAGATTTACTGGTAAGTGTTATCAGTAGTTTCTCGAACTGTTATGGACCTCATATCGACACGACTTATCGGTTACTGGGGTCTGACGTTTACTACCCCTAGACTTGATATGTGACATATCAGACGAAGAGACCGGACTATACGGGAGTGTTACTGATTGGATTCACAGGAAAATGTATAGGCTTACTTGTTGATCTTCTGATCGCTCAATACCTGGATGGCTGTTATGTTTAGCTGTCCGCTTGCAGCTTGTGGGTGTTTGATATGATCATCACCTACTGCCGGCGTATTGACGATTCTTTAGAGTCCTACACAGAGGCTTCCTGACTCAGGCAAAACGGAGTAGGAGCACATATGTGATATGTGCGGGACCGAGAACAATACGTGTATGTGATACCGTATTAGATTCTCGCAATATATGATATCGGCCGGGTATATGTGATATAACCGGGTCATCGGATCAAGTGTTGATTCGATGAACTGATACTTGTTACATTAGTCGGTTATTTGTGAAATAGCCGGATTATCGGATCAAGTGTTGATTCGATAATTTAATGTATAATTATATATGTGATATATTACGTTACATTAACTAATATAAGCTCGCTTTATTGATTCATTTTCTCACTGGATAATACATTGATATATATGCGATATATGTTAATTGTATTATTTTATTTTGTTACAGTATATATTATATATGTGATATATAATATTGTAACATGTTAGGGTTACAAATGCAACATAGTTGAGTTTAAACCAAGTTAGGGTTTGGATTAGGGTTAGCTTTTGGGTTAGCTTTTGGATGAAGCTTTGCCTTTTGTCATCTAGCTTGATATTTTGTGTAGATATTCTTTAACCCAACCCTAACCCTTAACCTATGGTTTATTCTCTACAAGGGTTAAGCCTCTCATTCTTAACCCATGGTTGCAATTGTAAGCACAACAATAATTCATTATTCATCACAAAAAGATTCTTCTTCTTCTTGCTCTTGAAAAAGCTTTCTAGCTCTTGGGTTTGTGATGATTTTGACTGAGAAATTGAAAACAAAAGAGAGCTAAATTCCTACTTCATCATCCTCATCTATTCTAGCCACTTAGATTAGGATGTTTGCTTCACTAATACTTGATTAGTGAAGCAAGAGCTTGGGTTAATGTTTCTTCAATGTAGATCATCTTAGTTTTTAAAGATTGGAAGCAAGGTTGAATCTTTCTCTTTATGGAGCCTCTCTAGAGTCCGGGTACTTGATGATTGCAGCGAAGGGACCTCAACACGGAGTTTATGAAGCGAAGGAACGGACTACAAAGGTTGTAATCGCTAACTCTTAGATGTTAAAGTGTAAACATGCTAGTTTTGTTTGATTCTCTAGTTAAACATCCTAGGTTTAGGGTTATCTATAATGGCAAAATTTTAAATTGGCATGGATGATGCCTTCCAAAACCTTGCTGCCATTGTAGGTAACCCAACAGTGGTATTAGAGCCTAGCTAGAGAATTAGACGGATAAGTGTAGGATTACGAAACCGAAACAACTCCGAAACACCCGATATCAAAACCCAGTTTCTGTCGAATTTAAAATGAGCTCTAAAAATTTTCCAAACATGTGCAGAAGACTATATGAGATACTTTATGAACATGGCCCAAACCCTACCCCCCTACTCGGATTTTAGCCGATCACTTGGCCAATAAATCTGAGCAGGCCGGCCCCCCAGTGGGTTCTGGGCTCCAGGTTTGGGTCATGGTCAAGTCTTTGGGGTTTGGTACTTTTGGTGTTGTTTATTTTGGCTAAATTTACATGAGATGTTTATTTACTCAAAAGGTAATTCGGAGTGTTTCGTATTCGCAATTCTAGCTTGGTTTCTTGATTGTTTAGACAGTGTTAAAAAGTTCGAACGGATATCAATAACTCACTTTTTCCCCTGTCGGAAAATTTCCAAGTGTTGGATTTTTCCTTAGTTAAAGAAGATTCAAAGTCGTGCAAGTAACGTGGTGGACCCTCTAGAAGAACAAAACCTTAACTCGATTATGTGACCGTCTGAACCACTTCTGAACCCTAGGGTTTGTGGTAGTTCGGCGTTGCCACATGTGAGGTGTTGGTTTGACCCTTCTACGGCTGGACTATTGGTACTGTGGCATGTGATGGATGCTTTTAAACTAAATTCAAGAGTTGAGCAAATAGGGAAATTTTGGGTGTTTGTTGATTCGATCGGAATGTTTAACATTGTCTAACTTTTTCTTTAATGTGATACAATATTTGGATTCCACATGTAGTTATGAGATAACTAATTTGAATGTTATAAATCTAGCAGTTTAGTCTCATTTGATCGGTTTTCACGGGATTTTGATACGATCAAAAGTCCGTCGTAATCACGTAGCGTACGCGGATACTTGCCGGGTAAACTTAATAGATAGCCACGCCCCATAGCCCTGACCAAGTGACTGTAGGAGAACCCCGTCACCAAAAGCATCCGTTCGGGTGCTCGCGGCAGTGGTGTTCCGCCTTAGTGCATTTCGTCGACGGCATCGGGGGGTACGGCCGTCTACTAAAGTTTCCGACGAGCATTCAATCAGGAAATCGGGAATCTTGTTGAATTGCCCGACTTGATATTGAAAAGTGTTTTCGAAATCGAGACTAAAATGCGGGATTTATATTTGTTAGGCATGCGATGTCTAAGAAATTCATTTGGTTAGGCATGTGATGTCTAAGGAGGTTGCGGATTCCAACTATTGTAGTTTTACACTTTCTTTTTTGCGACCGTAAGTGTAATATGTGGTGTATCGCCAGTTTCGTTGCTATACATCAACGACAATTGGGATACGCATATTTACTTACGTTGATGACATGCGATATTATGTGTTGCTGTGATATGTTATATTGGATCGTCGTGTTTTGAATAGCCGGGGGTTTTATGTGAGGTGAGGGTTTTTATTTTCATTCATATAAAATTCATTGTATGTAATATTTTTTTATTGGGACACTTCCGGGTTGAGAATGCTGTCACCACTATATATTATTTACTTTTCCGCATTAGGATAGACCCAAGGCCG
The DNA here is from genome assembly GCA_030015575.1 of Agapanthus africanus. Taxonomy (NCBI): domain Eukaryota; kingdom Viridiplantae; phylum Streptophyta; class Magnoliopsida; order Asparagales; family Amaryllidaceae; genus Agapanthus; species Agapanthus africanus. The sequence continues at coordinate 432,235,106 of JASDDO010000026.1, forward strand.
GGAGCACAAGTGACCGGGTTCTAGGGTCCAGTAGGAGACCATCTTGAGGAGTCGAGACCGGGTCTCCTAACTCTAAAATTGGTAGGGTTGCTTGCCGCTCTCGTAGGGGTCTAGGATGTGGGATTGGCTATTTATCGCGACCGTGGAATCCGTGTTTATACAGGCTCGCAATAAAACACGGAAATTCTAGTATATCCAATATTTCATATATGTTTTTCTGCTGTAATGTTCTGTGATGAGATCATATTACTGCATGAGACGAATGTTTATATTATATATATGAGATATATATTGTATATTGTTGATTTCGTTTCAAACGTGATGCTTATGAAGCATAATAAAAATGGGACTTCATTAATGAGATTAATGAAATAAAAGAAACCTAAAGATGTTGTGGAGTCGAATTTTCAAAAAACAGGTAGCTCAAGTTGCTTTGCATAGCGGTGTTCCTTATAGAACATCCAGCACCTTATTCGATAAGGAAAGAGCCGAGATCCCTTCATCGGGAATTACCTCTTTAGCAATAACTGGCAGATGCTACAACTCTCGATTTTGTCTTTTGATTGTTTTTTTAGTTGTTGCTTTGCATAGTGGTATTTGAGAAATACCCTGCACCTTATTCGATAAGGAAAGAGCCGAGATCCCTTCACCGGGAGTGACTTCTTTAGCAAAACTAGTAAAGGCATCAAAAACACTTCATTTTAAATCATTTGATTCTACAACGATATCAAGTTTATTACGTAAAAGGTTTTCTTAAAAACCTGTCGTAGCCCTCCGTCATTTCAGATAAGTAATAGTTAGTACTCGTGCTGTGTTTGTTGATCTTGTTAAGGCGTAGTGTGATGTAGCTGATTAGTGTTTATCTGTATAAGCATATAATGCGATTGTATTAGGGTAGTCGTGTGACCTTGTTGACCTTGTCAAGGGTCATGCGGATGGGTTTGATTCAATCGGGAAATGACGGGTTGAACTTGACTTGCGATCTATGGTTTGTTGACCTTATAAAGGTCATAAATCGCTCGGGGCAAAATATTATTGGGAATTTCAAGTGTTGAAATTTGCAATGAGATTGCATAACTTCTATGAGATAGTTGGATCCCGATACCCATGTTAGGTTTACCTAGCACCTCATGAAGGGTTTGGAAGCATTACATGTCTCAAGATCAAATTTTTAAGGTGCTAAGTGAACATACAAAGAATCATCACTAGAAAATTAGGGTTTCTTAACATAAGCAACATCACAAGTAGATAAAGCTAGGGTTTTGAGAGTACAACCTTTGTAGCTCCCTACGCTAGACAACTTGGCTACTTGAGGGTTGGAAAAAGTCCGCTTGAGAACCTATAGGTCCACGATGATCCACCCGGAGTCCTCTTTGTCCACGCTTGAAACTTCACAAGATCAAGAGATGAAATGGAAGCTAAACACTCTTCACTAATGGGCAAGACTAGTGTAGAATGGTGTTATGGTTAGTTTTCTCACTTCAAAATCCTAACTTGGTAAGTTTTTTGCTCACTTGAGAAAACTAGAGAGCAAAAGAGAGGAAGAAGAAGATGATAGCTCTAGAAAACTCAAGAGAATGATAATTACATATGAAAAATAGAAAATATAAGTATATACATTTTCTACTCTTCATCTCAAATCATGGTTACATAATAAAGATATTATTGTACTTGAGTTAAAAGACAAATGGAATATTAACTCATGGTTAAAAAGTGGGTGAACAAAGGTTAGTTCAAAGAAGAGTGTAGAAGATAACCATGGATTAATCTTTTTCTTTTCTTTTGTTTTAAAACAAATACAAATATATATCCATATATAATCATAAAGTGTGAGTCTTATATTGCCACCATCTTCTATATATACAACCATGATAGAATGATGTATGCATGTATGTGTGCATGCACATTCATATGTGCATGAAAAAGAATGAATGCATACATGCATGCATACACCCAAAAAGACAAGAAAGGATTTCTAGTGAGAAACTAATGGTTAAATGATAAATCAACACTTGATTTAACAACCCGGTCATATCACATACGACCCGACCAAAAGCAAGCCGCCCGATTAATATACGGTATCTTATATGCGCATTTTAACCGGGTCCATGCGCATATCGCATATGCACACCACAACATTTCGCCTGGACTAGGTAATTCCTTTGTGGGACTCTAAGACTCGTCAATACGCCGGCAGTGGGTGATGATCATATCAAACACCCCCAAGCCACAAGCGGTCAGCTAAACGTAACGGCCACCCGGGTATTGAGCGATCAGAAGAAAACAAGCGAACCTGCTACAACTCCCGTTGAGCCAACCGGCAACACTACCATACAGTCCGGTCTCTTCGTCAGATATGCTGCATATCAAGTCTAGGGATGGTAACGTCGACCCCAATAACTCAATAAGTCGTGCCGATGAATGGTCCATAACAGATCGAGAAACTACTGATAACACTTATCAGTAAATCTCAACAGCCCTGGCCAGGGACTTACTGATATAGCCAATCGAGCATAGCACAACATCAACTCCCAATACCGGGAGAGACGAAACCCCTCCTATCGCTCATTGCCTTCGTGTGTCTCGGGACTGTACCCAATGGCCACCTGTTTGCACGACTCAGTAGAGCCGTGGTAGGGTGGTAATCAAAGTACAGTGGGAGAACACACAAGACTCTATGACGATCTCGGGTCTACAGACTAACCTGTACCAGTGTCACCTGAGAACTGCTATCCGACGATAGATATAATTCCATATAGGAGTTCTCGGTGAGTCCGTCCAATGTACCCAGTCATCACTGAGCACCCATATACGATCTCGATGTCAAACATCGATGAATGTGGGAACATTCATCGCCCATCATATGGGTCAAGTATCATATACGCTAGTCTACTCTGGTATATCGATGCCCCGTCTCGATACACCTACGACTAGGGACATTCCAGGATATGCTTATAAACTACAGATGTCCCACTAGTATGATCTCTATCATAATCACAGTAGTCAAGCCAATATCCCCAGGGCCTTATCAACATGTGAATGAATAAAAGCATGATCAAATCAACATGTCAGATAAAGAAGAACCAGATAGCATACTATCATGTCGAGCAAGAATGTACACTGAATATATATATATATATATATATATATATATCCACTATCATATAATGGCCTCTAGGGCATACATATATCCAACAATCTCCCACTTGCACTAATGCCAGTTATTGGCGTATCTCATACCCAACATCTCAAAAAGTCGCTCATGCTGCGGCTGAGGGAGGGCCTTGGTGAGTGGATCCGCGGTGTTATTCTTTGTGTCTACTTTTCTAATCTCGATCTCACGGCGATCTACAATCTCCCGGATCAAATGAAAGCGCCTCAGGATGTGTCTGGACCGCTGATGGGACCTGGGCTTTTTGGCTAACGCCATAGCCCCATTATTATCACAATACAATGGTATTGGATCAATAATGGTTGGAACTACTTCTAGCTCCGAGACGAACTTCCTCATCCAGACGGCTTCCTTGGTGGCATCATTTGCAGCAATGTACTCAGCCTCCATCGTAGAGTCTGCAACGGTATCCTGTTTGGAACACTTCCAACTTACCGTCCCTCCATTGAGGATAAATACAAACCCTGAGATAGATTTTCTGTCGTCCTAATCGCTCTGGAAGCTCGAATCGGTAAAAGCCTCCATTTGGAGATCTCCATTACCATACACCAAGAACAATTCTTTAGTCCTTCGCAAGTACTTAAGAATATTCTTCACAGCTATCCAGTGATTCTCCCCTAGGTTGGATTGATACCTGCTTACAACACTAAGTGCATAAGCTACATCTGGGCGTGTACATAACATCGCATACATTATAGATCCTACTGCCGAAGCATAGGGTATAATGCTCATGCGAGCTCTCTCTTCATCGGTCTTTGGGCAAGAGTCTTTGGAGAGAGTGACCCCATAGCAAGCGGGTAAGGCACCCCGCTTGGAGTCTTCCATACTAAACCTTTTTAGGATGGTGTTGATGTACCTGGTTTGGGACAATCCCAATAACCTCTTGGATCTATCCCTATAGATCCTTATGCCCAGAATGTATGTGACATCACCCAGGTCCTTCATGGAGAACCTTAGTGATAAGAAAGATTTGACCGACTGTAGCATAGGAATGTCATTTCCTATCAGAAGAATGTCATCCATGTACAATACGAGGAATGTGACAGCTCTCCCTACAGCCTTCTTATAAACACAAGGTTCATCTGGATTTTTGATGAAATCAAACTCTTTGATAACATCATCGAAACAGATGTTCCAACTCCGTGATGCCTGCTTTAACCCATATATGGATTTAAGCAATCTACATGCTTTCCCGCTGCTCCCACTGTCAATGAAGCCCTCTGGCTGATCCATATAAACCCATTCTTCTAAATCCCCATTTAGAAATGCCGTTTTAACGTCCATCTTCCAGATTTCATAGTCGTAGTGAGCAGCAATAGCAAGTAGGATCCGAATGGATTTAAGCATGGCTACGGGCGAAAAAATCTCGTCATAGTCCAAACCTGGTTTTTGATGAAAACCCTTCGCCACAAGTCTTGCTTTATAGGTCTCTACCTGCCTATCTACACCAATCTTTCTTTTAAAGATCCATTTGCACCCTACAGGTTTTACCCCAGGGGGTACAACGTCCAAAGTCCATACTTTGTTGGTGTACATAGACTCCATTTCGGATCTCATGGCATCCAGCCACTTCACAGAGTCTCCACTCGTGATAGCTTGCTGAAAACTGGTAGGATCATCATCCTCCATGATGCAATCTTCTCTGTCACCATCAATGAGGAAACCGTAGTACCTCTACGGTGGGCGAGAAGTCCTACCAGACCTACGGAGTGGCCGAGGTTCCTCAGTTTCTATTGCAACAGCCGGTTCAACCAAGTCGTCATTTGTAGTTTGTGTCTCTAGAACCTCTTCTAGATCCACTATATTGCCATCATCTTTATCTGTGAAAAACTCTTTTTCCAAGAATGTGGCATGCTGAGAAACAAACACCTTTTGTTCCTCCTTGTGGTAGAAAAGATATCCATAAGAGTTCTTTGGATATCCCACAAAATTACACACGACTGACCGTGTCTCGAGTTTGTCCGGATTCTGCTTTTTAACATAGGCCGGGCAACCCCAAATCTTAATTCTCTTAAGAGATAGTTTCTTCCCATGCCATATCTCATATGGCATGGTAGACACGGTTTTGGTTGGAACCCTGTTCAGTAGAAATGCTGCAGTCTCCAATGCATGCCCCCAAAATGAGACAGGTAACTCAGCATCACTCATCATGGAACGGACCATATCTAATAGGGTCCGGTTCCGTTGTTCTGACACACCGTTGTGCTGTGGTGTGTAAGGAGGAGTGAGCTGAGAGAATCCCATTCTCTTTTAGGAAGTTTGCAAATTCTGTACTGAGATACTCTCCACCTCGATCTGATCGAAGTACCTTGATACTCAAGCCAGTTTGTTTTTCTGCTTCTTGTTTATATTCAGTGAATTTATCGAAAGGTTCGGACTTGTGCTTTAATAAAAATACATGACCGAATCTTGAGAAATCGTCAGTGAAAGTAATGAAATAAGAAAAACTGCTTCTAGCCTGTGTAGACATTGGCCCACATACATCACTATGTATGAGTCCTAGGAGCTCGAAAGCTCTTTCTCCGTGTCCGGTAAACGGAGTTTTGGTCATTTTATCCTTGATACAAGACTGGCAAGTCGCATAAGATTTATATTCAAAAGAGTTTAAATATCCATCTTTGTGTAACTTGTTTAGTCTTGTTTTGTTAATATGACCAAGTCTACAGTGCCAAAGAAAAACTTCATTTATTTCTGAAAGTTTTATTGTTGGAGATAGTGCCCTCAGAGTCAATATTGGATCGCAGGTACGTGATTGCAATGACTGCGGAGGACCTATACCGGTAGGACAGTCTTACTCAAGATGATAGTATGCTATCTGGTTTGCCTTTATCAGTCGTGTATATGTTCAGGTGACTGATTACATGTTACACTTTGATAGAGCTCTTAGGATCTTGCTTTACTACCAACAGTATGATGTCGATCATATATGTGAGAGTTGGGTAGTTTATATGCATATCCTTAATTGTGGTCCTTAGTCGTGGGAGTTTCGAGACAGGGCATCGATACTCCGGAGTAGACTGGTGTATACAGTCGAGACCCCGACGAGGGGCGGTGGCCGGTCTCACAAGCCACTGGTGTCAGTTGGATCACCTAAGATGTATACAGGTGCTCATTGGGTTATGAGTACACCGGACAGGACTCGCCGGGAACCTGCTAGTTGATATTATACATATTGTCAGATAGCAGTTCCCTGGTGACATGTGTACATGTTAGTTCATCGACCTGAGGTCGTCATTTGTCTCGTGTGAGTTCCCACTGTGCTTTGATTTCTACCCTACCACGGCTCAAAGGAGTCATGCAAACAGGTAGTTTTTGGGTACAGTCCCGAGCCACATGGAGTCACGTGAGTGGATCGGCAGGGGATCCGTCTCTCCCGGTATTGGGGGTGAGATCGTGCTGTGTCTAGGAGAGCCATTACACAAAGCCCACGGCCATGGCAGGAGATTTACTGGTAGGTACTCCAGTAGTATCTCAGGGTGTTATTGGGCTACACTCCGACACGACTTATACTGCTATTGAGGGCCTGACGTTACTAGCCCCCTAGGCAGATATGCGATACTCATAGACGAACGGACCGGACTGTATATACATTGTCACTGTTAGACTCAGTAGGGTTTCCGAATGAGTTCGCTCATCGGCATCCCTTGAGGTCAGTCCATGGGCAGCCGTTACGCACAGCTAGTGCCGCTGACGGCTTGTGGTTAAACCTACTGCCAGGGTACCGACGAGTCATTAGAGTCCCCCACAGACAGTTTCCCAAGTTCGGGCGAAACGTTGTAGAGGCCGTATGGTTTTATGGCAGGGTTCGGAGAATGCACTTGCGTTTACGCACGTGTCGGTTTTCGGGCAGTTGATACTGGTCGGCTTTGGTTTAAGCCGGATCCGAGTTTGTCTCAGTTGCATTTGTATTCGGTCGTAATACAAATGCGGGTATATTTATACAGTTACGGGGTTGTCCTGAAATTCGTTTCAGGATCGCTTTTGGAAGTTGCCAGTTTCCAGTTTTCTATCAGCCGTCTTTTAACATTCGGTTAAAGACGGATTTATCTTTTCTTGGATGAGTGTGAAAGATTCTAGAAGCATCTAGAAGGTGGTGATTAGGCTTGTGACTCACTTGTTCATTTTTGGTGTATTTATTGTGTTCATACTTTGTGTTCACACTAGATATTTCTTTGTGTTCACACTAAGATATTTTTTCCTTCATGATAAGCTTGGTTTGTGGTCACCCCCCTCCTCCTACACTCACCCCCCCACTCCTATAAGTGTGGCCGGCCCCTCCCCTCTCTACACACTTGATAATTCATTTGGAAAAAGATTATGATAGTTTTGGGGTGTATGGAAATTTCATAGCTCATTTCATTCCATCACCCGATTCGAGTGGCAACTTCATTAACCGTTCGTTCATAGCCTTGGACGTAACGAGACAAAATATTCTACCCATTCTCTACATCATTCTTGGTCGTCTCTTTTAGCAAACTTGACGACTGAATTGCCTCGAGTCAGAGGCGGGAGCCCGTTTAAAGAATCGTTGACGTGGTGCCACCTGGACGAGCAGATCGGAGATCGACGAGATCGGAGCAGCCGCAACAGAGCGTGGGATGATGGTTAAAGAACGAAGGACTCGGATCGTTCGGTATAGCCTTTCTACCCTCTTTGCAGTTTGTTAGTTTAGCAATAATGGCAGATCCGGGTTAAAGTATACGATAGCGCCAGTTAAAAAGTTTTTGTTCCGCTTTTGACGTCTGTAGACGGCCGGGGCGCTACCGTAGACTTACAATGGTATCAGAGCCTCACCATTATGCTATTCTAACTTATGCTAACGCTTTTAAAATATCGATCGGACCGAATATCAAAAACTGCAAAATTTTCATTCACAGATCCTGTCGATTTTAAATCAAGTCAAAAAATTATTTTACATATCATAGAAATCTGTGCAGGGTTTTCTAAGAACACCGTACAAATTTGGGCACGTGATTCAACAAGACCGCCGCGGAATCGCGGTCAAACCTATGGTTTGACCGCGCATCCGCGGCCATTATGTGAGATCATGGCTCCAAATTTGCACAGTGTTTTCTTCTCTGGAAATTGGGGTTTTTGGTATATATCTTTTGGGCCCAGATTTGGTTACTGTACAACAGATGTTCGTGGGGCCCACTTCGTGATATTTAATCGATCGAAATTTAAACATGTTAGTTTACAGTACTTACATTATATCTCCGACCGTGAATGTCATTCGAGCGGTAAACCGCGTCTGATTGCTATAATTCTTTTAGACAGGTTTGTGAACGTGACATTCGCGTTGATGTTCTGTATTGTGCTGTGATGCTGCGGATTTGTCGTGGTGGATAGCAGTGTGCAATGGTAGTGCAGTTTGGATTTATTTATACATTTGATATTGCGGGACGAGCGTCCAACATGTGGACTGCCGTCACTGCCTGTTGTATAATATTCTTTTGGGGCACGACCAGCTTGCGGTCGATGTACCTGTTGTACTATTATTTATTTCTGTACTAGGTTTATCCCGCGATGGGGTGCACAGATAGCCGGGTTTTGGAGGGCAACGGGTCCGCATCTCATGGTTTTGAGAGGCAGAGGGGCCTCACTCTAGAATTGGCAGACTATTCGCCGCACTCGTAGGGGGTTCAGGTTGACCCAAGGAGGGGTGCTCAATTTACCGGATTCCGTGAAGTGCCGGGTGTTCCATTCACTATGCTGTGGCGACTGCCTCGCTTCAGGTTTTGGCGGGTAACTTGCCGCACCCGTAGGGGTCTAGGTTTCATTGCACAGGCTATCCACACGACCAGGGGAACGTCGGGTTTCAGCAGCGGCTCTGTGAAACCCGGGGATCCCAGATTATCTGTATTGTTCTGTGATAGTTATTACTTTTCTGTAATGTTACATATTATCACGCCTGGAGCGATTATTGTATATTGGTATATATACTATTAGATGTTGTATATGTTTTGCACCCGCGCTAGTCCAGTCCCCGCTCTGTCGTTAGTTAAGTAACCTAACGGATGATGACGGGACCCAGTGACGAATGCGGATGGCATATACGTATATTTTATTTTCGTTCTTTTCTGGTGTGATTGATTGATGGGACTGCGTTGATTTTGATCAATGTAAAGGAAAACAAACCTGTTTGGATATTGTTGGAACAGATTTAAAAAGTGTTATTACAAAGACGTTTCCTTTTGTTTTGCATAGCGGTATTCAGTGGAATATCCTGCACCTCATTCGACGGGGCAAGGGCCGATATCCCTTCACCGGGAAAGACCCCTTGGGCAGAAGTTTGTGTCAGGGTGATAACTTCACTATAGTCGATTACAAGTTGCTTTGCATCGCGGTATTCAGTGGAATATCCTGCACCTCATTCCACGAGGAAAGAGCCGAGATCCCTTCACCGGGAGTGACCTCTTTAGCAAAAGGTTTTCGCCACTATATTTTTATAAAAAGCTATCAGGTTCCTTCAACGAGATCAAGTTCATTACGTTAATGGTTTTTCACCAAAAACCAGCCGTAGCCCTCCGTCATTTCATATGGATGGTCAGTAGTATTCAAGCTATGTTGGTCTGGCCCTTAGCCAGGACATAGTGATTGGTAGCTGCTGGGGTATTCATTTGTTACATAGATAGATGCGTTGGTTTGGGATAGTCGTACAGCCTTATTGGCCCTTAGTCAAGGGTGAGTACGGGTGGGTTCAAATTAACAAGATATTGATGGGTAGAACTTGGCATGTGACTTATGATGGGTTGGCCCTTAGTCACGATCATAAGAGCATGGGGCAAAAATCATATCGGGAGTTTCTAAAGAAACTGAAACTTGCCAAGTATGCACATACCTTCTGGAGTGTGAGTAATGTGAGTGGATTCCGTCACGTTATCATGCGATGAGAGTTGGATCCCGATTCCCACTGATGAGTTGGTTTACTCTTCGGATGATCCCGATGAAAAATATCAACAGATAGAAATCGAATAAACAACAACTCCAAGGTCAACTATATCATGAAGGAAATACTATGATATCTAGGGTGATCGGGTCATTATATGTACCAGCAATGTAATCAATACCCATATGTATGCGGATATAATCCAACAATAAAATCAATATAGGTATGCATGTGGATCTCGTCAACAAAATAATCAATGTCTGTATGCAAGTAAGTATAAGGATATAAATCAGCGGTGTCCCTCGCGACACTTCAAAATCATGGAACCTGAGTGCCTAGCATCGACACTCGAAAACATCATGAAAACCGAGCCCAGCATCGGCACGCAAATCTTCCTATAGCGGGCTCCGTCAGTCCGGATCGGCCCACGGGCTCCGTCTGCGGAATCGGACCTCGGCCCCGGCAGTACGGGTCGGCCCGTATCCATCTCTCGTCTCTGGTCAGTATCCTCCGGATAACCGCCAGGTCCAACCAATCACCGGTAGGTAGTAGTTGTTAGTTATATATACGCCCTAGAGGCCATTACTGTACATTGGATGTATATAGTAGTGGATGCTGGGACATATATAGGGAGGACTTTCTTGCTCGACATGATAGTATGCTATCTGGTTACTCTTTACCTTAACGTGTACATTGATTGTCTCTCTGTTACATTTTGGTAAAGCCCTTAGGATGTGTACTTGACTACCTGGACTATGATGCGGATCATACTAGTGGGGACATGGTAGTCCATAAGTACATCCTTCAAGGTCCCTAGTCGTGGGTATATCGAGACGGGGCATCGATATACCAGAGTAGACTAGCGTATACCTTCTCGACCCATACAGATGGGCGATGGATGATCCCATATCCATTGGTGTTTGACATCAGAGATGATATACGGGTGCTCAGTGGAGACTGGGTATACTGGACGGACTCGCCGAGAACTCCCAGATGGTATTATACCTTACGTCAGATGGCAGTTCTCTGGTGATACTGGTACAGAGTAGTCTGTTGACCCGAGATCGTCATAGAGTCTTGTGTGGTTCCCACTGTGCTTTGATTTCCACCTTACCACATTTAAGAGGGCGTGCAAAACGGTGGTTTTTGGGTACAGTCCCGAATCATATGGAGGCAATGAGCGATAGGAGGGGATTCGTCTCTCCCGGTATAGGGAGTTGATGTTGCGCTGTGTTCGATTGGTTATAACCGGAAATCCCTGGCCAGGGTTGCTGAGATTTACTGGTAAGTGTTACCAGTAGTTTCTCGAACTGTTATAGACCTCATATCGACACGACTTATCGAGCTATTGGGGTCTGACGTTTACCACCCCTAGGCGAGATATGCGACATATCAGACGAACAGACCGGACTGTACGGTAAGTGTTACTGGTTGGATTCACAGGAGTGTGAGCGGGCTTGCTCGTCGATCTTCTGATCGCTCAATACCCGGATGGCCGTTACGTTTAGCAGACCGCTTGCGGCTTGTGGGTGCTTGATATGATCATCACCTGCTGCCGGCGTATTGATGAGTCTTTAGAGTCCTACACAGAGGTTTCCTGGCTCAAGCGAAACGAAATAGGAGCGCATATGAGATATGTGCGGGACCGAGAATAATGCGTGTATGTGATACCGTATTCTATTCTCGCGATTTGTATCATCGGCAGGTTATATGTGATATAGCCGGGTTACCGAATCAAGTGTTGATTCGATACATTGATACACTAGATACTAGTCGGTTATATGCGATATGACCGGATCATTAAATCAAGTATTGATTTAATGATTTAATGTATGATTGTATATTTGATATATTGCTTTGCATTAACTAGTATTGGTTCACTTTAAAAGGATTTTCTCACTTGATGTGCACATTGTATATGTGATATATTTTTGTGCACTTGTTTGTATCATGTTTGATGATACATGCATACTTTGTTAAGTGTATGATTAAACCATGGTTGTGTAATGGTTAGGGTTTTGATTTACTTATTCATTTATTTTGTTTATTTATTTTTGCAAAATAAATGAATGGAGGCTTTCTTTGTTTGCTAGTTGAAGCTTCTTGAAATTTTGACTAAGTGACCTTTTTTGTTTTCATGCTTTACCCTAACCATTCCACTTAACCCTAGTTCATTCTCTACACTTGACCATGGTTGCTATATGATAAGTATTCCTTTTATTTTCTATTTTAGATAATACTTATCATATTATCTTCTTCTTCTTCTCCTTCTTCAACATGAAGAAAGCTTGCCTCCATCAATGGCAACTTGAGAAAAAAAGTGAGAAATCCAATTCTAAAGTGAACTCACTTCCTATTTTTTCATCCTCTACCACTTGCCAAGTAGTATAGGGTGTTTTCTTCACAAGTTTCATGACTTGGTGAAGTTGGAGCTTGATCTTGTGTTGCCTCGACGTAGATCATCTTCGGCATCGAAGACGACGACCAAGCCCGCCCATTTCTCCGATGAAGCCGACGCTAGAGCCCGGGATTCGATTTGGACAGCAAGGAGACTTCATCATGGAGCTATGGAGGTGGAGGACCGGATCTACAAAGGTTGTATTTTCGTTCCCTTAGTTAAGTTGTTAACTAGTTGCATGTTTCGCCTAAACTCTAGTCAACGATCCGTATTAGGGTTTCTCGGTACTTGTAAAATTTGAATTTGGCATGGTTAATGCCTTGTGAGACCCCATTAGTGTGCCTAGGAACCCTACAGTGGTATCAGAGCCTAGCTAGAGCCTTAGGCGATGCGTAGACGATGTTAGAAACCCGATCGAACCCGAAACCCCAAGATTTCACCCTCTCTGGACATTTTTACAAAACTGGGTTTTTTCCAGATTAAAAATTCTTAAAAAATTCAGCAGGAAATTCTAAGAATTACGGTGCAAAATTGACCAAAAGATATGATTAAAGAGCGGCGGAACCGCGGCAGAAGCATGGCTTCTGCGGCGGTTCCGCGGCTAAAATATCTCTTCTTGAAACACTGTTTGCACAGTAATGTCTTCTTTTGTTTGCTGTATTTTATGGGAATTTTTAATATTTATTCAAGAGTTGAATTTTCTGGGTTGTATTGGGAGTTCGTAGATTCGATCGGATTGTCTAATCTTGTCTATGTGTTTTCCGGAAAATTATTGAATATGTTAAAAAGTTCGACCGGATATAAATACCCAATTTTTCCCCTGTCGCGAAATTTCCAAGAGTTGGATTTTTCCGTGGTTTAAAGACGTTCTAAGTAGTGCAAGTAACGCGATGGACCCTCTAGAAGACAACAAACCTTAACTCGATTATGTGACCGTCTTGAACTGCCCTTTGAACCTTAGGGTTTGGGGCAGTACGGCGTGCCACATGTGAGGCGTTGGCTTGACCCTTCTACGGCTGGACCGTTGGTACTGAGGCATGAACTGAATGTTTTTAAACCTATTTCATGTGTTGATCTGTATCGGGAAAACTTGGGTGTTCGACTGTTCGATCGGAAAGTTTAACATTTTCTGTTTATCTGGAATGTGATACAATATTTGGAATCCACATGCAGTTATGAGATAACTGATTTGAATGTTATAAACATAGCAGTTTAGTCTCACTTGATCGGTTGCCACGGAATTTTGATGTGATCAAAAGTCCGTCGCAATCACGTAGCGTACGCGGACACTCGCCGGGTAAACTTAATAGACAGCTACACCCCATAGCCCCGACCAAGTGACTGTAGGAGAACCTCGTCGCCGAAAGCATCCATTCGGGTGCTCGCGGCAGCGGTGTTCCGCCTTAGTGCACTTCGTCGACGGCATCGGGGGTGCGGCCATCTACTAAAGTTTGCGACGAGCATTCGATCAGGATGTCGGGAATCTTGTTGAATTGCCCGACTTGATATTGAAAAGTGTTTTCGATTTTGAGACTAAAATGCGGGGTTTATAATTGTTAGGCATGCGATGTCTAAGGAATTCATATGATTAGGCATGCGATGTCTATGGAGGTTGCGGATTCCAACTGTTGTAGTTTTACACTTTCTTTTCTGTGACCGTAAGTGTAATATGTGATATCGCCGGTTTCGTTGCTATATGTCAATGACAATTGGGATGCGCATATTTACTTACGTTGATGACATGTGATGTTATGTGTTGCTGGATATGTTATATTGGATCGTCGTGTTTGAATAGCCGGGGTTTTTTTATGTGAGATGAGTGTTTTTCATTTTCATTCATGTAAAAATCTGTATGTAATATTCTTTTATTGGGGAACTTCCAGGTTGCGGAAGATGTCACCCTCTGTATATTATTTACTTTTCCGCACTAGGATAGACCCAAGGAGGAGGGCACAAGTAACCGGGTTCTGGAGTCCAGTGGGAGACCAACTCGAGGAGTCGAGTCCGGGTCTCCTAACTCTAGAATTGGTAGGGTTGCTTGCCGCTCTCGTAGGGGTCTACGGGTGTGGGTTTGGCTATTCATCACGACTATGGAATCCGTGTTTTATACTGGCTCGTATTGAAAACACGGACGTCCTAGTATATCCAATATTTCATATGATATTTTCTGCTGCGATATCTGTGATGTGATCATGTGATGTTCTGTGATAGATACAGTATATAATATATATGATATATATTATATAGACGTTACTTATGTTGTACACCCGCGCTAGCCCTGGCCCGCTCTGCCGTTAGTTACCTAACCTAACGGTGCACGAGGGGACATCGAGGCGAATGCGGATGGATAAGTGTACATCGTATTTATCTGTGATGTTTAGGTACTTAAATGATGGGACTTCATTAATGAGATTAATGAAATAAAAGAAACCTAAAGATGTTGTAGAATCGAATTTCAAAAATAAAACAGGTAGCTACAGTTCTTGCTTTGCACAGCGGTATATATGATATATCCTGCACCTTATTCGATAAGGAAAGGACCGAGATCCCTTCACCGGGAGTGACTCCTTTAGCAATAACTGGCAGATGCTACACACTCGGTTTGTCTTTTGATTGCTTTTAAGAGTTTTTGCTTTGCACAGTGATATATATGATATATCCCGCACCTCATTCGACGAGGAAAGGGCCGACGATCCCTTCACCGGGAGTGACCCCTTTAGCAAAACTAGAAAAGCATAAAAAACACTCCATTTCAAAATCATTTGATTCTACAACGATATCAAGTTCATTACGCAATAGGTTTTCAGAAAAACCTGTCGTAGCCCTCCGTCATTTCAGATAAGTCCTACTTAGTATTCATGCTACGTTTGTTGACCTCCGTCAAGGCGTAGTGTGCGGTAGCTAACTAGTATTTATCTGCTTATGCATATGATGCAGATTGGATTAGGGTAGTCGTGCGGCCTTGTTGACCTCCGTCAAGGGTCGTGCGGATGGGTTTAATTCGATCAAGAAATGACGGGTTGAACTTGACTAGTAGCCTATGGTTTGTTGACCTCCGTCAAGGTCATAGGGTGCTAGGGGCAAAATTATCGGGAATTTCAAGTGTTGAAATTTGCAATGAGATTGCATACCTTCTATGAGATAGTTGGATCCCGATACCCGCTGCGAGTAAGAGTTACTCCTGGGAGAGTTTTACACATTACAATTAGCCGATCAAGTAGGTGTCTAGAAAGGTGTTAACGAGGTTACGCCTCTGGGAAAACGAGATTTACATTAATTAGGTTCGTGCGAAAGCACGAGGGACCTCCCTCAAAGTACCGACACTGGCCTGGCTGAAAGATTGGCGAACTTGTAGTGTGTAATTAATCCCGGCTAGTCTTTCCTTTTAGGGTTTGAAGGAAGATTTGATAAAAAAACAGTGGGAGCCATCCTGATTAGATAAAATAATAACCAATCTATTCTTGCAAGAGCGCACGCTGAGTGTTTTCTTCTCTCTCTCTCCGGGCAGCGACCATATCACGCCTTAATCAAGATAATAATACGGATGTATTGACCGAACCCGCTTGTTATACTGAGCTGGGGAACGTTGGTCCCGCTCCAACTTATAATTGTTATAAGACAGACCAGGAATTGGGGAATACCAAAATTCCCGTGCCGCCCAAACGAAGAGAGTGCATGATGATGCATCATTTTCAGGTGTGTTCATTACAAAGAACTGTTTCTCAGTATCCTCTGCATCCTGGGTATATGATACCGGATCAGGATCCCAGATATGTAATCTATTACATAGGGCTGCAAAAAGGTAGAAAAACTGAGACCGGGTGATAAGTTTCATGAGGCAGAAAACGGGGCAAGTGTTGCAGCTAAGTCTGTTGGTCACTGTCACCCTGTATTACCAATACATTGATTCTGAACGAATGTTATTAGATACCGAATCTGATATACAAAATCATATCAGTCTCTTTATTAGTAAAGAAATGATAAAATTTTGTATTGTTGGATAATGTTTTGAACATTTCCTATATCAAAAGTTGATCGGTTCAGGCACGTTATCTAAAAGCATTGATGTTCTAAATCAAACTACAGTTCTTAGTACACAGAACACACACAAGAGAAAGAGTTCAGAAATGAACGGATCCTTCTTGAGGTATTGTAGACTAGGTCATATCAATGCGACCCGACTAGCTAAGTTGCACATAGATGTATATTTAAAACTGTTTGAATTTACATCTTGTGAAACTTGCCAGTCATGTCACAGAGATAAGATGACCATAGCTCTGTTTACTGGAAACAGAGAAAGAGTTAGTAAACTTTTAGGACCGATATATGATGATGTATGTAAGGTCCCCTGTCTACATATGCCAGGACCGGTTCTTTATACTTCATTACATTCTTTGATAATCTCTTAAGATTCAGACATATGTTCCTGTTGAGACACACGTCCGAACCTTTTGAGATATTCACAGAATATAAGTTAGAAGTAGAGAACCAATACGGGTATAAGTATTATGTCCTTTGATGAGATCAAGGAGGAGAATACTTGAGTACGGAATTCCTGGACTATTCTAAAGGAAAATGAGATTCTCTCTCAGCATTACTACTCCGTATACACCATAGCACGATGGTATATCGGGGCGGAGCAGTTGCACCCTATTCGATATGGTGTGCTCTATGATGAGTACTACTGTGTTTCCTATTTCCTTTTGGTAGTTATGCACTTGAGAAGCTGCATACCAATTGAATTGGGTTCCAATCAAATCAGTTGCCTACCGCTTCATATGAGATATGGAAGAGCCCATATCTTAACTTGGTTAAGATTTGGGGTTGTCCGGGCTATGTCTAAAAGCATAATCCGGACAAGCTCGAGGCAAGGTCTGTTATGTACAACTGGAAAGGTTCCAGCTATACAAACAACAGCAGATGATTTGGTAGAACCAAAGGATTCAGTAGATTCCAACGAACCTCAGCTTCTCCGCCGATCTAGTAGGGTTCCTCACCCGCCTGAGAGATATTTCGATTTCTCTATGACAGTGGGAGCGAGGATTGCATCATGAGATGATGACCCAATTAGTTTCGAGCTGGCCATCAGGAGTGGGACTCTGTAAGAATGGCTGGATGCTTTGCGATCTAAGATGGAATCCATGTACACCAACAAAGTATGGACTTTGGTTGCTATATCTGGAGGGTTAAATCCTCATCAGAAGCAAGTATATTTTGAGAAGATTACTTGGTGTAGATGGAAAAGTTGAGACTTTCAAAGCTAGACTTGGTAAAAGGTTTGCATCATTGACCAGGTATGGATAATGATGAAACCTTTTCCAGTGGCTATGCTTAAGTCCATCCGGATCCTACTTGCCATGGCTACATACCATAACTACGATATCTGGCGGTTGGGTGTCATGACTGCTTTTCTAAATGAGATTTTAGAAGAGAGAGTCTATAAGTACACAGTCAGAGGGCTTCGTAAACAGTGGGAGCAGCGGAAATGCGTACAAGATGCTTTATAGGATAAAGCAGGCATCGCGGAGTTGGAACATCTGTTTTGATGTAGTAGTCAAACAGTTTGACATCATCAAAATGGTAGATGAACCTTGTATATACAAAAAGGTAGTAAGGAGCATGGTGATGATCCTCGTAGAGTACGTGGATGACATACTCTTGATAGGGAAGGAGTTTCCTATGCTACGCTCGGTCAATCTCCGCTTATCACAATGATTCTCCATAAAGGATCAAAGTGATACCTACTAAATCCTGGGTTTTGGATCTATGAGATAGATCTAATTGGATGTTAGGATTCTCACTAGTTGTAGTGAGATGGTATCAATCGATCCTGGAGAGAATCACTGGAAGGGTTCCAGAGTGATAAGGACGACTGAAAGTCAGTCACAGGCATTGTCTTTACCCTCAGTAAAGGGACGGTATGTTGGAAGAGTTCCAAACTAGATACCGTGGCTAACTAAACGATAAAGGCAGGATACATCGCTACTTAAGATGCTACCAAAGAGGATGTTTGGGTGTATATTGGTTCATGAGATGAACTACGTTCCAACCATTGTGAGACAATGGAGTTGTGGCTTATACCAAGGAACGCCGGTCCCATCAGTGATCTAGACATATTCTAAGGCAGTGTCACCTGATCATGGAGATGGTTGATCTCTAGGGTGATCGAGATTAGGAGAGTAGACTCAGAGGACAACACGGCGGATCCACTCACAAAGGCCTATTCCCAGAGAGAGACTTTTATGGGATGGTTGAGTATGAGATACTACAACCACTGCTATCAGATGGCCCTAGTACAAGTGGGAGATTGTTAGTTATATGTATGCCCTAGAGGCCATTACTGTACATTGGATGTATATAGTAGTGGATGCTGGGACATATATAGGGAGGACTTTCTTGCTCGACATGATAGTATGCTATCTGGTTACTCTTTACCTTAACGTGTACATTGATTGTCTCTCTGTTACATGTTGGTAAAGCCCTTAGGATGTGTACTTGACTACCTGGACTATGATGCGGATCATACTAGTGGGGACATGGTAGTCCATAAGTACATCCTTCAAGGTCCCTAGTCGTGGGTGTATCGAGACGGGGCATCGATATACCAGAGTAGACTAGCGTATACCTTCTCGACCCATACAGATGGGCGATGGATGATCCCATATCCATTGGTGTTTGACATCAGAGATGATATACGGGTGCTCAGTGGAGACTGGGTACACTGGACGGACTCGCCGAGAACTCCCAGATGGTATTATACCTTACGTCAGATGGCAGTTCTCTGGTGACACTGGTACAGAGTAGTCTGTTGACCCGAGATCGTCATAGAGTCTTGTATGGTTCCCACTGTGCTTTGATTTCCACCTTACCACGTCCAAGAGGGCGTGCAAAACGGTGGTTTTTGGGTACAGTCCCGAATCACATGGAGGCAATGAGCGATAGGAGGGGATTCGTTTCTCCCGGTATAGAGAGTTGATGTTGCGCTGTGTTCGATTGGCTATAACCGGAAATCCCTGGCCAGGGTTGTTGAGATTTACTGGTAAGTGTTACCAGTAGTTTCTCGAACTGTTATAGACCTCATATCGACACGACTTATCGAGCTATTGAGGTCTGACGTTTACCACCCCTAGGCGAGATATGCGACATATCAGACGAACAGACCGGACTGTACGGTAAGTGTTACTGGTTGAATTCACAGGAGTGTGAGCGGGCTTGCTCGTCGATCTTCTGATCGCTCAATACCCGGGTGGCCGTTACGTTTAGCAGACCGCTTGCGGCTTGTGGGTGCTTGATATGATCATCACCTGCTGCCGGCGTATTGACGAGTCTTTAGAGTCCTACACAGAGGTTTCCTGGCTCAAGCGAAACGAAATAGGAGCGCATATGAGATATGTGCGGGACCGAGAACAATGCGTGTATGTGATACCGTATTCTATTTTCGCGATTTGTATCATCGGCAGGTTATATGTGATATAGCCGGGTTACCGAATTAAGTGTTGATTCGATACATTGATACACTAGATACTAGTCGGTTATATGCGATATGACCGGATCATTAAATCTAGTGTTGATTTAATGATTTAATGCATAATTGTATATTTGATATATTGCTTTGCATTAACTAGTATTGGTTCACTTTAAAAGGATTTTCTCACTTGATGTGCACATTGTATATGTGATATATTTTTGTGCACTTGTTTGTATCATGTTTGATGATACATGCATACTTTGCTAAGTGTATGATTAAACCATGGTTGTGTAATGGTTAGGGTTTTGATTTACTTATTCATTTATTTTTTTTATTTATTTTTGCAAAATAAATGAATGGAGGCTTTCTTTGTTTGCTAGTTGAAACTTCTTGAAACTTTGACTAAGTGACCTTTTTTGTTTTCATGCTTAACCCTAACCATTCCACTTAACTCTAGTTCATTCTCTACACTTGACCATGGTTGCTATATGATAAGTATTCCTTTTATTTTCTATTTTAGATAATACTTATCATATTATCTTCTTCTTCTTCTCCTTCTTCAACATGAAGAAAGCTTGCCTCCATCAATGGCAACTTGAGAAAAAGAGTGAGAAATCCAATTCTAAAGTGAACCCACTTCCTATTTCTTCATCCTCTACCACTTGCCAAGTAGTATAGGGTGTTTTCTTCACAAGTTTCATGACTTGGTGAAGTTGGAGCTTGATCTTGTGTTGCCTCGACGTAGATCATCTTCGGCATCGAAGCCGACGACCAAGCCCGCCCATTTCTCCGATGAAGCCGACGCTAGAGCCCGGGATTCGATTTGGACAGCAAGGAGACTTCATCATGGAGCTATGGAGGTGGAGGACCGGATCTACAAAGGTTGTATTTCCGTTCCCTTAGTTAAGTTGTTAACTAGTTGCATGTTTCGCCTAAACTCTAGTCAACGATCCGTATTAGGGTTTCTCGGCACTTGTAAAATTTGAATTTGGCATGGTTAATGCCTTGTGAGACCCCATTAGTGTGCCTAGGAACCCTACAGTAGTCCCTCTGCCAGGCTCACCGTGTGTATACACAGCATCCCTTTCTTGCCCCAGGATACCATACAGGGTCCACCATGTACCCGCAATCGGCTTCATCCGCCTCCTTGAATTGGGTTTCACATGCCGCTCTCAGAACCGAGAAAACACATGGTGGACGCACTGAAATATCATATCAAGAGAAACAGGGTTTTTAAAACAACACATAATCTCTTTTGAAACGTCCACGGTTCTCAAATCCTGAAATCTCATGAAAACAGCATATCTCAATACGTAAAATAATAGAGCATGATGTATGCGACATATAAGAGAAATACGAGCATATCCGTGTATCATACAACATGGAACAGTGATATGACATAATAAGGGAAAATCACTCTTTTAAGATGATTCCAGTTTTTTAAATATATCCTGCGGTTCCCAATCTCCCAATAAAAACCAGTTCTCTATGTAGGTACAATATGTATATGCGCAAGTATGGATGTACCAATGTAGGTATGCACCAATATGGATGTACAATGTGTATGTGCGCAAATATGGATATATCGATGTATATGTGCACCAATATGGATATACAATGTGTATGTGCGCAAATATGGATATATCAATGTATATGTGCACCAATATGGATATACAATGTTTATGTGCGCAAGTATGGATATATCAATGTATAGGTGCGCTAATATGGATATACAATATGTATGTTATGCGAAGAGTCATATCATAATGCAGCAATCCTACTGTGTAGTGACATGGCAATTATCGATGATGGAGTGTGTGAGTCTACAATCTGTGTACGTGTAATATACGCATCATCGATAATGGTGCAGGTGTACTATCACATGTATAAGAAATGCAATGCAAATAACATGAATGCAGGATAAGGTAAATCATATGCAAATGTTGACGGGTATACGTATCTAACATGATCGAGTAGGTGAATCTATCGATCGTCATCCAGCCTAAACAACATCGCGTACGGTATAATCCATCGTTTGACAATTTCTAGTCAAGGGTAAGGATCAATCATCAAGTCAACTCATCACGCACGGAAAATCATCGTACGGCGGCATTAAACTATTAGGGATCCTATCAACCTATAAGACAACGAGGGTACGGCCTAATATCACGTACGGCCTATCACCCATGATTTACAACATTATATATATATATATATATATATATATATACACACCTATGTCCCAGGTCACATCCATAACGATCTCATATCAGGAGACCGACAAGGTATCAATCACCCCAATCACATCCATAACGATCTCATATCAGGGGACCGACAAGGTATCAATCATCTCAATCGACTCGCATCCGTATACCAACATATCATCAGATCATCATATTCGTATTATATTATTTTCATCGCATTTATATCTCACATCAAGTCGAGTTTACATAAACATTCTATCTCCATTAGAAGTATAAGCATCTAATCTAAGCTACACACCCGAACCATACAAGCAGATTTTTAAAGAAGCGAATCGTAGTTTTGAAAATAGGGGTTACGGTTTTTTTAAGGAAAAGATATCATTTGAAAATCCGTAACGTCCCTCAAGGTAACTGTTTAAAAGATGCATACGATTCTTCAGTTTAGTAATATGTATGATTCGGATGACACATCTACGTTGACTATCTAGTCCTATAGTACTCTAAACGGCAATATCGTCAAATATCATTCTCAAATACCGTCATCACATATTAGCCGTGTTATATCACTTCTAACTATCCTTAGTTTCTAATATGGTTTTACTAACTATCATTTAACCCTAACCTTAGTTTCCCAATCTAGGTTTTCTTAATCATAAGCTACAAATCGGTTTCCACCAAAACTTTGCGGGGTGCTATACGCCATCCACCCGACTTCCCCCGTGGATATAGATCTACTCACCGTGGTGTTCACTTGCCGAAGTCGTTGACGCCACGCTCCGTCGCCTCGGAATCCACGTGAAGGTACCTACAGTAACAACACATATCGCAACGCTATTAAAATCAAGTTCTAAAATCCAAAACGGCACGCGCCTTGCTCGTAAGTTAGAACCTATAGCATACGTGTACAAAATCAACCAAACAACCCTTGTTGTCGATATACAAACATGCGGCAACCAAAAACGAATCCAAATATCAAAACTCATCATTCAAAATACGGAAAACCATAGCCAAAATCACACTAAACTGCCCCCTGAATTTGACTCAGGTCAAGTAAAGCTAAGCAAACAAGTCTAGGCTTATGTATAATGTGTAATTGAGCTACTGAACCAACCCCAACACCACAGACAACCAAGTGGACGGCCCTATCCTTAGAAATTCTGGCGTACCCGGCCCCCAATGCTCAGTTAGGTCTCGTTTTGTCATGGTGGTCTCCTCTGGTCTAAAATTGGTCTCTGGTATAGTTTGCTACTCTCAAAATTTCCCTGGGTTTCTCCAGATTCACTGTAGGCACTCTAAAGGTCACAAAATCGATACGGATCAAATCCTAAGTTCGTGCATCGGGTTCACCTCTATGGCTCAGGTCATGAATCGTGTCACCATGGTCATGTAAACACTCCTAACTGTTCCCAGATTTCACCTATTTTCACTACAGAAAAATCTAGTAGGACCAAACACCCTTAAACACCTTCAGGTAACTGTTAGTTATATGTATGCCCTAGAGGCCATTACTGTACATTGGATTTATATTGTAGTGGATGCTGGGACATATGTAGGTAGGACTTTCTTGCTCGACATGACAGTACGCTATCTGGTTACTCTTTATCTAAACATGTATACTTTCTGTCTCTCTGTTACATATTGATAAAGCCCTTAGGATGTGTACTCGACTTCCAGGACTATGATGCAGATCATACTAGTGGGGCCTGGGTAGTCCATGAGTACATCCTTCAATGTTCCTAGTCGTGGGAATATCGAGACGGGGCATCGATATTCCAGAGTAGACTAGCGTATATCTTCTCGACCTATGTGATGGGCGATGGATGATCCCATATCCATTGGTGTTTGACATCAGATATGGTATGCGGGTGCTCAGTGGAGACTGGGTACACTGAACGGACTCGCCGAGAACTCCCAGATGGTATTATACCTCACGTCAGATGGCAGTTCTCTGGTGACTCTGGTACAGCTTAGTCTGTTGACCCGAGATCATCATAGAGTCTTGTGTGTCTCCCACCGTGCTTTGATTTCCACCCAACCACGGCTCTACTGAGTCGTGCAAACAGGTGGTTTTTGGGTACAGTCCCGATTCACATAGAGGCAATGAGCGATAGGAGGGGATTCGTCTCTCCCGGTATTGGGGGTTGATGTTGCGCTATGCTCGACTGGCCATAACAGGAAATCCCTGGCCAGGGTTGCAGTGATATACTGGTAAGAGTTATCAGTAGTTTCACGATTGTTATGGACCTCACGTTGGCATGACTTATCAAGCTACTGGGGTCTGACGTTTACCACCCCTAGGCGAGATATGCGACATATCAGACGAACAGACCGGACTGTACGATAAGTGTTACTGGTTGGATTCACAGGAGTGTGAGCGGGCTTGCTCGTCGATCTTCTGATCGCTAAATACTCGGGTGGCCGTTACGTTTAGCAGACCGCTTGCGGCTTGTGGTTGTTTGATATGATCATCACCTGCTGCCGGCGTATTGACGAGTCTTTAGAGTCCTATACAGAGGTTTCCTGGTTCAAGCGGAACGAAATAGGAGCGCATATGAGATATGTGCGGGACCGAGAATAATGCATGTATGTGATACCGTATTCTATTCTCGCGGTGAATGTATCGATTGGTTGTATGCGATATAACCTAGTTATCGAATCAAGGATTGATTCGATAAGCCGATACATTGGATATTAGTCGGTTATATGCGATATGACCGGATCGTTAAATCAAATGTTGATTTAATGATTTAATGCATAATTATATATTTGATATATTACTTTACATTAACTAGTATTTGTTCACTTAAAATGGTTTTCTCACTTGATGTGCACATTGTATATGTGATATATTTTTGTGCACTTGATTGTATCATGTTTGATGATACATACATGTTTGGGTATATGTTTAGTTTAAACCATGTTTAAGTGAATGGTTAGGGTTTTGTTTATTTACTTATTCATTTATTTATTTATTCATTAATTCATTTTTGGGCAAAATGAAATGGTGGCTTAGTTTGTTTTGTTGTTGAAGCTTCATGAAGCTTTGAATAAGTCTACCATTTTGTCTTTTGCCTTATCCTTAACCATTCACCTAACCCTAGTTTATTCTCTACACTAAACCATGGTTGAATATATGATAAGTATTATTTTATTTTCTTTTTGAAATATACTTATCATATTCTTTTCTTCTTCTTCTTCTTCTTCAAGATGATGAAAAGCTTGTTACCATCAATGGTGAAATAAAAAAAAAGAGTGAGAAATCCAATTCTAAAGTGAACCCACTTCCTATTTCTTCATTCTCTACCACTTGCCATGTAGTATAGGGTGTTTTCTTCACAACTTTCATGACTTGGTGAAGTTGGAGCTTGATCTTGAGTTGCCTTGACGTAGATCATCTTCGGCATCGAATTCGACGACCTAGCCCGATCATTTCTCCGACGAAGCCTTCGCCAGAGTCCGGATTTCGATAGGTACAGCGGAGGGACGTCATCACGGAGCCTAGGAAGTGGAGGACCGGATCTACAAAGGTTGTAGTCACTTTCCTTTAGCAATTAAGTTGTTTACTTGCTTGCATCGCCTTATCATCTAGTTAACGATCCGTATTAGGGTTTGTAGGCACATGAAAAAATTTGAATTGGGCATGTTTGATCTGTTGTGAGACTTTATTAGTGTGCCTAGGAACCCTACAGTGGTATCAGAGCCTAGCTAGAGCCTTAGGCGATGAGTAGACGAAGCTAGAAGTCCGTTCGAACTCGAAACCCTAACCGAATACTCCTCTCTGTACATTTTTTCAAAACTGGGTTTTTTCCAGATTAAAAATTCTTAAAAAATTCAGCAGGAAGTTCTAAGAATTACAGTGCAAAACGACAAAGTGATGCGTCCAAAGCGCAGCGGAACCGCGGCAGAAGCCTGGCTTCTGCGGCGGTTCCGCGGCCATATGATGACGTCAGCCTTCAATTTTTGCACAGTAATTTGTTTCTTGAGGTGCTGAGTTTTCTGGGAATTTTTAATTTTCACTCAAGAGTTGAGTTTTCTGGGGTGTTTTGTGGCTTCGATGATTCGATCGGAAATTTCAAACTTTGTCTATGTGCTTTTCCGGGTAATTTTAGAATATAATAAAAAGTTCGATCGGATATAAATAACCACTTTTTCCCCTGCCGGGAAATTTCCAATTGTTGGATTTTCCATAGTTTAATGACGTTCTAAGTAGTGCAAGTAACGCGATGGTCCCTCTAGAAGACAACAAACCTTAACTCGATTATGTGACCGTCTTGAACTGCCCTTTGAACCTTAGGGTTTGGGGCAGTACGGCGTGCCACATGTGAGGCGTTGGCTTGACCCTTCTATGGCTGGACCATTGGTACTGAGGCATGAAGTGAATGTCTTTGAACTTATTTCATGTGTTGAGCTGTTTCGGGAAAACTTGGGTGTTCGATTGTTCGATCGGAAAGTTTAACATTTTCTATCTTATCCGGAATGTGATACAATATTTGGAATCCACAAGTAGTTATGAGATAACTGAATGAATGTTATAAACATAGCAGTTTAGTCTCGCTTGATCTGTTGCCGCGGAATTTTGATGTGATCAAAAGTCCGTCGCAATCACGTAGCGTACGCGGATACTCGCCGGGTAAACTTAATAGACAGCCTCACCCCATAGCCCCGAACAAGTGACTGTAGGAGAACCCCGTCGCCGAAAGCATCCGTTCGGGTGCTCGCGGCAGCGGTGTTCCGCCTTGGTGCACTTCGTCGACGGCGTCGGGGGTGCGGCCGCCTACTAAAGTTTGCAACGAGCATTCGATCAGGATGTCGGGAATCTTGTTGAATTGCCCGACTTGATATTGAAAAGAGTTTTCGATAATGAGACTAAAATGCGGGGTTTATAATTGTTAGGCATGCGATGTCTAAGTATTTCATTTGATTAGGCATGCGATGTCTAAAGAGGTTGCGGATTCCAACTGTTGTAGTTTTACACTTTCTTTTCTGTGACCGTAAGTGTAATATGTGATATCGCCTGTTTCGTTGCTATATGTCAACCACAATTGGGATACGCATGTTTACTTACGTTGATGACATGTGATGTTATGTGTTGCTGGATATGTTATATTGGATCGTCGTGTTCGAATAGCCGGGTTTTTTTTATGTGAGATGAATGTTTTTCCTTTTCATTCATGTAAAAACTTGTATGTAATATTCTTTTATTGGGGCACTTCCAGGTTGCGGATGATTTCACCATTTGTATATTATTTACTTTTCTGCACCAGGATAGACCCAAGGAGGAGGGCACAAGTAACCGGGTTCTGGAGTCCAGTGGGAGACCAACTCGAGGAGTCGAGTCCGGGTCTCCTAACTCTAGAATTGGTAGGATTGCTTGCTGCTCTCGTAGGGGTCTAGGGGTGTAGGTTTGGCTATTCATCGCGACCGTAGAATCCGTGTTTTATACTGGCTCGTATTAAAAACACGGACGTCCTAGTATATCCAATATTTCATATGATATTTTCTGCTGCGTTATCTGCGATGTGATCATGTGATTTGTTCTGATAGATATGGTATATAGTATATGTGATATATTATATAGACGTTGCTTATGTTTTACACCCGCGCTAGCCCTGCCTCGCTCTGGCGTTAGTTACCTAACCTAACGGTGCAGACGGGACATCGAGGCGAATGCGATGGCATAAGCGTACGTTATATTTATATGTGATGTTTAGGTGGACTTAAATGATGGGATATTCATTAATGAGATTAATGAAAGAAAATAAACCTAATTGATGTTGTGGAATCGAATTTCAAAAATAAAATAGGTAGCTACAGTTCTTGCTTTGCATCGCGGTGTTCCTTATAGAACATCCTGCACCTTATTCGATGAGGAAAGGACCGAGATCTCTTCACCAGGAGTGACTCCTTTAGCAATAACTAGCAGATGCTACACACTCGGTTTGTCTTTTGATTGCTTCTATAGTTTCTGCTTTGCACAGTGATATATATGATATATCCCGCACCTCATTCGACGAGGAAAGGGCCGACGATCCCTTCACCGGGAGTGACCCCTTTAGCAAAACTAGAAAAGCCTCAAAAACATTCCATTTAAAAACCATTTGATTCCGCAACGAAATCAAGTTCAAAGCGTTAAAGGTTTTCATAAAAACCATTCGCAACCCTTCATCATTTTAGGAAGTAGAGTACTTAGTATTCGTGCTGTGTTTGTTGACCATAGTCAAGGCACAGTGTATGGTAGCTAAGTGATGTCTTCCTACACCGCATATGATACGATTAGTTAGGACAGTCGCGTGACTTTGTTGACCTTAGTTAAGGGTCATGTGGGTGGGTCTAATTAATCACGAAATGACGGGTAGAACTTGACTAGTTCTTATGATTTGTTGACCATAGTTAAGGTCATAAGTGCTAGGGATAAAAATCTTTATCGGGAGTTTCAAGTGTTGAAATTTGCAATGAGATTGCATACCTTCTATGTGATAGTTGGATCCCGATACCCACTGCGAGTAATTGTTACTCATGGGAGAGTTTTGCACTTTGCAATTAGCCGATCAAGTAGGTGTCTAGAAAGGTGTCAACGGGGTTACGCCTCTGGGAAAACGAGGTTTACTGTAATTAGATCCGTGCGAAAGCACGGGGAACCTCCCTCAAAGTACCGACACTGGCCTGGCTGAAAGATTGGCGAACTTGTAGAGTGTAATTAATCCCGGCTAGTCTTTCCTTTTAGGGTTTGAAGGAAGATTTGATAAAAACAGTGGGAGCCATCCTGATTAGATAAAATAAATAACCAATCTAATCTTGCAAGAGCGCACGCAGAGTGTTTTCTTCTCTCTCTCTCCAGGTAGCGACCATATAACGCCTTAATCAAGATAATAATATGGATGTATTGACCGAACCCGCTTGTTATACTGAGCTGGGGAACGTTGGTCCCGCTCCAACTTATAATTGTTATAAGATAGAGCAGGAAATAGGGGAATACCAGAATTCCTATGCCGCCCAAACGAAGAAAGTGCATATGATGCATCTCCTTCGGGTGTGTTCATTACAAAGAACTGTTTCTCAGTATCCTCTGCATCCTGGGTATTTGATACCGGATCAGGATCCCAGATATGTAATCTGTTACATAGGGCTACAGAAAGGTAGAAAACTGAGAACGGATGACAAGTTTCATGAGACAGAAAACGGGGCAAATGTTGCAGCCAAGTCTGTTGGTCACTGTCACCCTGTATTATAAATACATTGATTCTGAACAAATGCTATTAGATACCGAACCTGATGTACAAAATCATATCAATCTCTATATTAGTAAAGAAATGATAAAATTTTGTATTGATGGATAATGTTTTGAACGTTTCCTATATCAAAAGTTGATCGGTTCAGGCACGTTATCTAAAAGCATTGACGTTCTAAATTAAACTACAGTTCCTAGTATACAGAACACACACAAGAGGAAGGGTTCAGAAATGAACGAATCCTTCTTGAGGCATTGTAGACTAGGTCATATCAATGCGATCCGACTGGTTGAAGTTACATTTTAGATGCATATTTAAATCAGTTTGAATTTACATCTTGTGAAACTTGCCAGTCATGTCACAGAGATAAGATGACCATAGCTCTGTTTATTGGAAACAGAGAAAGAGTTAGTAAACTCTTGGGACTGATACATGATGATGTATGTAAGGTCCCCTGTCTACACATGCCAAGGTCGGTTCTTTGTACTTCACTACATTCTCTGATAATCTCTCAAGATTCAGTCATATGTTCCTGTTGAAATATAAGTCCGAACCTTTTGAGATATTCACAGAATATAAGTTAGAAGCAGAGAACCAAAATACGGGTATAAGTATTATGTCCTATGATAAGATCAGGGAAGAGAATACTTGTGCATGGCATTCCTGGACTATTCTAAAGGAGAATGAGATTCTCTCTCCGTATTACTCCTCTGAATACACCACAGCATAACGGTGTATCAGGGCGGAGCAATCGCACCGTATTAGATATGGTGTGCTCTATGATGAGTACTACTGAGTTACCTATTTCCTTTTGGGGTTGTGCACTTGAGAAGCTGCATACCTATTGAATTAGGTTCGAATCAGATCACTGCCTACCACACCATATAAGATATAGTATGGGAAGAGCCTATCTCTTAAGTTAGTTAAGATTTGGGGTTGTCCGGCCTATGTCATAAGCAAAATCCGGACAAGATCGAGGCAAGGTCAGTTCTGTAGAACTGGAAAAGGTTCCAGCTATACAAAACTGCAGCTGATTTGACAGGACCAAAGGATTCTATAGTCCCCGACGAACCTCAGCCTCTCCGCCGATCTGGCAGAGTTCCTCACCTGCCTGAGAGATACTTCGGTTTCTCGATGACAGTGGGAGCGAGGATTACATCATGAGATGATGGCCTAACTAGTTTCGAGCAGGCCATCAAGAGTAGGGACTCTGTAAGAATGGCTGGATGCTTAGCGATCTGAGATGGAATCCATGTACACCAGCAAAGTATGGACTTTGGCTGCTATATCTGAAAGGTTAAATCCCCATCAGGAGCAAGTATATCTTGAGAAGATTACTTGGTGTAGATAGAAAGGTTGAGACTTTCAAAGCTAGACTTGTTAAAGGTTTTCGTCATCGACCAGGCGTGGATAATGATGAAATCTTTTCCAGGAACTATGCTTAAGTCCATCCAGATCCTACTTGCCATTGCTACATACCATGACTACGATATCTGGTGGTTGGGTGCCATGACTACTTTTCTAAATAATGATTTAGAAGAGAACGTCTATAAGAACACAGCCAGAGGGCTTCGTAAACAGTGGGAGCAGCGGAAACGTGTGCAAGATGTTTTATGTGATGAAGCAGGCATCGCGGAGTTGGAACATCTATTTTGATGAGTTAGTCAAACAGTTTGACATCATCGAAATGGTAGATGAACCTTGTACATACAAAAAGGTAGTAGGGAGTATGGTAGTGATCCTCATAGAGTACGTGGATGACATACTCTTGATAGGGAAGGAGTTTCTTATGCTACGCACGGTCAATCTCCTCTTGTCATAAGGATTCTCCAAATAGGACAAAGGTGATACCTCCTCGGTCCTGGGGAGAATCACTGGAAAAGTTCCAGGGTGATAAGGACGACTGAATGTCAGTCACAGGCATTGTCTTTACCCTCGGTAAAGGGACGGTATGTTGGAAGAGTTCCAAGCTAGATACCGTGGCAAACTAGACGATAAAGGCTGGTAACATCTCTACTAAAGATACTACCAAAGAGGCAGTTTGGGTGTATATTGGTTCATAAGATGAACTAGGTTCCTACCATTGTATGACAATGGAAGTGTGGCTTTGGCCCAGGAACCCTGGTCCCATCAGTGATCCAGACATATTCTGAGGCAGCATCACCTGATCATCGAGATAGATGATCTCCAGGGTGATCGAGGTTAGGAAAGTAGACTCAGAGGACAACACGGAGGATCTACTCCCAAAGGCTTTTTCCCAGAGAGAGACTTGTATGGGATGGTTGAGTATGTGATACTGCAACCACTGCTATAGATGGCCCTAGTGCAAGTGGGAGATTGTTAGTTATATGTATGCTCTAGAGGCCATTACTGTACATTGGATGTATATTGTAGTGGATGCTGGGACATATGTAGGTAGGACTTTCTTGCTCGACATGATAGTACGCTATCTGGTTACTCTTTATCTTAACATGTATACTTTCTGTCTCTCTGTTACATGTTGATAAAGCCCTTAGGATGTGTACTCGACTTCAAGGACTATGATGCAGATCATACTAGTGGGGCCTGGGTAGTCCATGAGTACATCCTTCAATGTTCCTAGTCGTGGGAATATCGAGACGGGGCATCGATATTCCAGAGTAGACTAGCGTATATCTTCTCGACCCATGTGATGGGCGATGGATGATCCCATATCCATTGGTGTTTGACATCAGAGATGGTATGCGGGTGCTCAGTGGAGACTGGGTATACTGAACGGACTCGCCGAGAACTCCCAGATGGTATTATACCTCACGTCAGATGGCAGCTCTCTGGTGACACTGGTACAGCTTAGTCTGTTGACCCGAGATCGTCATAGAGTCTTGTGTGTCTCCCACTGTGCTTTGATTTCCACCCTACCATGGCTCTACTGAGTCATGCAAACAGGTGGTTTTTGGGTACAGTCCCGATTCACATGGAGGCAATGAGCGATAGAAAGGGATTCGTCTCTCCCGGTATTGGGGGTTGATGTTGCGCTATGCTCGACTGGCCATAACAGGAAATCCCTGGCCAGGGTTGCAGTGATATACTGGTAAGAGTTATCAGTAGTTTCACGATTGTTATAGACCTCACGTTGGCATGACTTATCAAGCTACTGGGGTGTGACGTTTACCACCCCTAGGCGAGATATACGACATATCAGACGAACAGACCGGACTGTACGATAAGTGTTACTGGTTGGATTCACAGGAGTGTGAGCGGGCTTGCTCGTCGATCTTCTGATCGCTCAATACCCGGGTGGCCGTTACGTTTAGCAGACCGCTTGCGGCTTGTGGGTGTTTGATATGATCATCACCAGCTGCCGGCGTATTGACGAGTCTTTAGAGTCCTACATAGAGGTTTCCTGGCTCAAGCGAAACGAAATAGGATCGCATATGAGATTTGTGCGGGACCGAGAATAATGCGTGTATATGATACAGTATTCTATTCTCGCGATGAATGTATCGATTGGTTGTATGCGATATAACCTAGTTATTGAATCAAGGATTGATTCGATAAGCCGATACATTGGATATTAGTCGGTTATATGCGATATGACCGGATCGTTAAATCAAGTGTTGATTTAATGATTTAATGCATAATTATATATTTGATATATTACTTTACATTAACTAGTATTTGTTCACTTAAAATGGATTTTCTCACTTGATGTGCACATTGTTTATGTGATATATTTTTGTGCACTTGATTGTATCATGTTTGATGATACATGCATGTTTGGGTGTATGTTTAGTTTAAACCATGTTTAAGTGAATGGTTAGGGTTTTGTTTATTTACTTATTCATTTATTTATTTATTCATTAATTCATTTTTGGGCAAAATGAAATGGTGGCTTAGTTTGTTTTGTTGTTGAAGCTTCATGAAGTTTTGAATAAGTCTACCATTTTGTCTTTTGCCTTAACCCTAACAATTCACCTAACCCTAGTTTATTCTCTACACTAAACCATGGTTGAATTTATGATAAGTATCATTTTATTTTCTTTTTGAAATATACTTATCATATTCTTTTCTTCTTCTTCTCCTTCTTCAAGATGAAGAAAAGCTTGCTACCATCAATGGTGAAATAAAAAAAAGAATGAGAAATCCAATTCTAAAGTGAACCCACTTCCTATTTCTTCATCCTCTACCACTTGCCATGTAATATAGGGTGTTTTCTTTACAAGTTTCATGACTTGGTGTAGTTGGAGCTTGATCTTGAGTTGCCTCGACGTAGATCATCTTCGGCATCGAAGTCGACGACCTAGCCCGATCATTTCTCTGACGAAGCCTTCACCAGAGTCCGGATTCCGATAGGTACAGTGGAGGGACGTCATCACGGAGCCTAGGAAGTGGAGGACCGGATCTATAAAGGTTGTAGTCACTTTCCTTTAGCAATAAAATTATTTACTTGCTTGCATCGCCTTATCATCTAGTTAACGATCCATATTAGGGTTTGTAGGCACATGAAAAAATTTGAATTGGGCATGTTTGATCTGTTATGAGACCTCATTAGTGTGCCTAGAAACCCTACAGTAAC
The DNA here is from genome assembly GCA_030015575.1 of Agapanthus africanus. Taxonomy (NCBI): domain Eukaryota; kingdom Viridiplantae; phylum Streptophyta; class Magnoliopsida; order Asparagales; family Amaryllidaceae; genus Agapanthus; species Agapanthus africanus. The sequence continues at coordinate 432,269,021 of JASDDO010000026.1, forward strand.
TACCCTACAAAATCCAAGCCCTAACTCTCCTACCCACCCGAGGTCGCCGGATTTGGCCCCATAGTCGCCGGCCATAACTAATGGGAAAGGGTTAGGGTCCTTGGTGAACACTCAGGGTCTCGAGTACAACACTACCATACAGTTTGTTTTTACAGTGAAAACTCAGGATCACAGCAGGTTATCGATATCGCAAAACGACACTTAAATTACGATATCGCACAAACTAAACTAAAAGGAAGAAGTTATACCTTATTTAGTCCCTTCTAGGCAGCACTAACTTCCTAATGTCGTCAAAATCCCACTTTGCTCGGTTCAAAGTATAGAGGAAGAGATGGGGATTAATTTTTGTGAAGGGAGTGTAGGGTTTTGGGGATTATTTGGAGATGGATCTAGGGTTTGAAGTGGAGGGATGTGGGGTTGAGGAAGATGAAGAGGGAGAAGAAAAATGATGGGGAAAAATTTAGGCAGCATCCCCCTCTCTTTCTCACTTATTCACACACACACACACACACACACACTCTCTCTCTCTCTCTCTCTCATCATACCCTTTTTCACTAATTTACTCTTTTACCATTTCTTTTTCTTTTCTCTTTCAAATTTCAAAACCAAATCACATAATACCCATAAAACAACACAAATACAACATGTAACCAAATGGAACATGATATGGTGCACTAGCCATGGAAAACTGTAGAAACACAGATTTGGGTTAATCGCGATTAGCAGTGAACTAATCGGGTTTTTATCAAAAGTGTATATAATAAATTTTAAAAGTACCAAATCCTTTAATTATATTATTAATTGAATAAATCATTTTAATTTCCATTTATTTCACAATTTTTGGTATATATTTATACCCTTTTTCGAAAACCCCAATTTCGTAAATCAGGCAGTTTTCGGGAAAAATATTATTTTAATATTAAATTCCAAAAATAATATTTTATATTTTCTGAAATGTTGCAGTCTTCCCCCCTTAAATAAATTCGGTTCTCGAATTTAAATTTAAATCCCCAAAATGTAAAACATTTCAATAATCAGCTCAAATCAACGGGGCTCCGAAATCACGGAAGATACAGAAACAACACAGCGCGTCAAGTGCGCGTGAAAACGAGTACAAAACTCAAAATCGAACTCCGTCAAGCGTCACGAAAATCATCGGATTCACACGCATATCCTCGGAGTTACAATAGAGAAACAGATCCCGAAATCCACTATTGAAATCCAATATACACTAGTCAAATAATATAATACGTGTATAGTACTCATCTTTGAAAAACTTTCAAGAACTAAATAAAACTCATGAAAAAATCTTTTTCTAAATCGCCGCGTGAATGCGTAACTCACGGCATGAGTGACGGACGCTCATTTTAAAATAATAATATATGTCCATGAATGTTTTCCTTAAATATACGTCCCGTCGTTTTCAAAATATCCCAAAAGGTTTTCCTTTATAAACGTTCGTGTCGATCACGGACATGTAGGAAATAGCGAGACTATAGGTCCTTTTTCAAAAACCTCTTGGTAAACTTTTAATGCATGCAAAGTACTTAGGTACTGTCCTCAGATCAGTCCTGTTCGGCTACTATATACTATATATAGTACCTATCATGAAAACAATGTGCTCAAAAGCAAAATCAGCCTCAAAAGGCGAATCCGACAATCATAAGCGTCTGGTGCGCACGGAAATCAAATACAAACACAGGTGCCACAATAAGCACAAAAGCCAAAACTAAGTGCAACGGGTGTGCACGAAAGCATCTGTCCAGTGCAATGGGTGTGCACGACAACAATATCGGGTGCATCTGATATGCATAAGAATCCCGATTTAGTGCATCTGGTGTGCACCAAAATCGCATCTCATATCATGCGCCCAACACGTGCGAAAATCCAAATCAGGTTTACCGTGGCATATAATCTCACAACCATGTGCATCAGCGTGCACAAAAGCAAATCAAAATACCAAAAGTGCATGAAAATTATGCCGAAAGCATAAATCAAATCATAGGCATGCCCTAGGCATGAAATCATACTAAATATCTCAAATGACATCAAAACAAAGTCAGGTGCAACTGTGGTGCACAAAATACGTATCAATACACTACAAGCACATATAAGCTATACCGAGTGCAAAAATCAAATCATCCGTATGAAATCCACGAAATCATAAACACATGCTACGAAGGTACAAAATCGATATCAAATGCAATAGATATGCACAAATCGCAAATCAACACAACGGTGTATAAAATACATATCAAGTGCGACAACTATGCGCAAAATGTAAATACCAAGTAGGTGCAACCATGGTGCACGAAAACAATATCATGAAACTCAATCATCAAAACTCAAATCCAAGCGATATAAGCGTGATACTCAGATCACAAACGCAAATCGCAATAAATGACATTGAGGTACACCTCCTACAATGTCGAAAAATAATTCGGTGTGCCTAAAACCGGTAGAACAAGAACATCTGCTTGCCTCCTGCTCACGGTCTGGCGTCCTCAGTCTCTAGGTTCTTATCCTCTCTACAGATTTACCAGTCTCACAATCTATCGGCTCATCGGCCCAGTCAGGTGTGCTAACGGGGACGATTCCATTCTGGCACTTCTCTGGTCATCTCTTGGTAAATCATCACGACCACTCGTAAGGAAGCACGTCACTGGAATCAGCTTCTGGCCCTATGAATACTCGTGACACATCTGATCCTGAGTGCAAATCTCATTGCAGCCGTGTCCCGGAAGGAATCCTGCTTAAGGTCTCTTCCGATCTAGCCTATGCTGAACTGTACAGAGGCTGGTACTCTTACATAATCTTTTCTCGTTTTTTGGACATCTTTGTGTTCCGTATACATTTCCTCAGGAACTGGCCGTATCCCAACGCCTCTGTATACATATCTGATCTCTAATCTCGATGGGGAGTAGCAACAGCTCGTCAGTATCGTGCATGAACCTCTGGCTCCACACACCTTTATCATCGTCCGCTTCGACGTCACGTCTTGCTATCTGCGTACTGCTACTGTTCTCGGCCACGGTCAATCTGATGTCTCTCACACGGACTTGAAATCCGTACTCTGTATCTTCATCACTCTATAGAAGATATCTGGCCGAACGCATCCTCGGGAACTCGGCCCAACCATTGGAGGAATACTCTATACTCGTCCGCTCTCGATCAACTCACAACGCATCTGGGTGAGGTCCTCTATCCGAAGCTGGTCAGCTTGTTGATCTCTTATCACATGATATCTGGACGACGTCAAACTTTTCGATCGAGTCATCAAGTCCCTAAAATTTCACGAAGGCTCAACACCTAAGCGCAGTCTAAAAATATCTGGTACATATCACAGCACCTCTGGACCAGCCGTAGAAGGGCAAACCCAAGCCTCACCGATGGCACCGCTAAACTGCCACAACCCTAAGGTTCAAAGCTGTTCCATGGTCATCATGTCGAGTTAAGGTTTCATTCTTCTAGAGGGTCCACAGAATTACCTCCATGTTCCTCCGAACACTTTAAACTTGGAAAAAATGGGTTTCTGACACTCGCTGGAACTTTTTAACTTCGCCTAGCCGACATGCGAATACCCTCCGTCCGCACGCTAAACAATGCCTCAATCCTCCAGGAAAGGCGATACATCAGTGATCATCTCTGGATCGGTCTGCTATAAATCTTAGTAAGACTCTCCACACTGGAAATCTTCAGCTCAACTGGGCCTACGTCGGCGCATCAATCTGATGAATCACCTTCGTCTCTCAACTCGGGGTAGGCTAGCTATTATCTGTCGCATTTCTTCCTGGAAGCTCCGGTGATCTCAGCTCGTAAGTTCTGGAAGCAACATCCTATCAATCTCGGCAACAGCTGGGTCATCTGTCTGCACGGTAGGCTACATCACAATCTCTGAGGTATACTGTACATCAACAGTCCTCTCGCAACTGGCAGCCTCTGTCAATGGCCCGATCATCCGGTGCAAAACCAAACACTCACCTCATCCAAGAGGTCACAACATAAATACTAACTCGAGACGTTCCCGTGTCACCAGAAACCACAATGGTCAGTTCTCGTACCAGATAACCTCTCCCTGACCGCAACACTAGCAGCAGCTCAATCTGCGCTCAAACATGGTGACAGGAACCTCAATCGAGTATCGAAGAAAATAGATCAAAGGCAAAAGGAAACGACGGATCCAAAATGGATAAATGATCATAAGAACCAAGGTTAAACCTAACGCTCTGATACCAACTTTGTCACGACCCGAAATGTTAGCTCGTGACCAGTGTTGGATATAGTGCCCTCTAAGTCAATTATTGGATCGCAGATACGTGATTGCAATGATTGAGGGAGGACCTATACCGATATGAAAGTCTTGCTCGAGATGATAGTATGCTATCTGGTTTGTCTTTATTATCGTTTACATGCTTTAGTTCTCTATTGCATGTTGATAGAGCCCATAGGATTCTTGCTTGACTGCCAGCAGTATGATGGCGATCATATATGTGGGAGCTGGGGTTTGTAAGCACATCCTTAAAATATCCCTAGTCGTAGGAGTTTCGAGACAGGGCATCGATACTCCATAGTAGACTAGTGTATACAGTCGAGACCCCGACGAGGGGCGATGGCCGGTCTCACAAGCCATTGGTGTTAGTTGGTTCACCTAAGATGTATACTGGTGCTCATTGCGTTAGGAGTACACCGGACAGGACTTGCCGGGAACATGCTAGTTGGTATTATATATATCGTCAAATAGAAGTTCCCTGGTGACATGTGTACAAGTTAGTTTGTCGACCTGAGATCATCATTTGTCTCATGTGAGTTCCCACTGTGCTTTGATTACTACCCTACCACGCTCAAAGGAGACGTGCAAACAGGTTTTAGTTGGGTACAGTCCCGAGCCACATGGAGGAAGTGAGCGGATCGTCGGGGATTCGTCTCTCCCGGTATTGGGGGTTGATGTCGCACAGTGCACGGGTGTCCATCACTAGAAATCCTTGGCCGAGATAGTGGAGAATTACTGATTTGGATCAGTAGTTTTTCAGGAGGTGATGGGCTTCATACCGACATGAATTATCGCGTTATTAGGGGTCTGACTTTATCCACCACCCTAGACTCGATATGCGATACTCTTAGATGAACGGACCGGACTGTACGGATATTGTCACTGTCTGGCTCAGTAGGGTTTCTGGATGAGTTCGCTCGTCTGCTTCCCTTCCAATCAATACATAGGCAAACGTTACGTACAGTTTGTACCTCTGACGTGCTAGTGGTTATACCCAGTGCCAGTGTGTTGATGACTCATTAGAGTCCCCCACAGACACATTCCCAAGTTCGGGCGAAACATTGTAGAGGCCGTATGGTTTTATGGCAGGGTTCGGAGAATGCACGTGCGTTTACGCACGTGTCATATTTCGGGCAGATAATACTGGTAGGCTTTGGTTTAAGCCGGATCCAAGTATTATACTGTGTAGATATAATATCTTTATCTCAGATGCATTTGTATTTGGTCGTAATACAAATGCCGGTATGTTTATACTGATACGGGGTTATCCTGAAATTCATTTCAGGATCGCTTTTGGAAGTTGCCAGTTTCCAGTTTTCTATCACCCGTGTTTAACATTCGGTTAAATGCGGATTTATCTTTCCGTCACTTGGGTGAGTCGTGTTTCTAGAAGGTTCTAGAATGGTGACCAGGTTCATGAAACATTCACTTGCATTAATTGAATGGATGACTAGATTAATGACTCATTTTTGCATTTAATGTTATGCAAGGTGTCATTAGTGATTCATCTTTCCTTTAATGAAGGGATAAGGATTCATGCTTGTGGTCACCCTCTCTGTTCCTCCTACACTCACCTCCCTCATCCTTTAAATTGGCCGGCCCCTCTCTCTTGAGTTTGGCCAAGTTTGTTTTGGGAAAAGATTATGATAGATTTGTGTATGGAAATTTCATATAGCTCAAATTCTTATCACCCGATTCCAAAAAAGGAAACTTCATTAACCGTTCATCCATAGCTTTGGACGTAACGAGACAAAGTGTTCTACTCATTCTCTACATCAATCTTGGTCATCTCTTTTAGCAAACTTGATGATCGAGTTGCCTCGGTTCAGAGGCGGGAGCCCGTTTAAAGATCCGTCGACGTGGTGCCACCTGGACGAGAAGACTGGAGATTCAGGAGATCGGAGCAGCCACAACAAAGCGTGGAATGATGGTTGAAGACCGAAGGACTCGGATCATTCGGTATAACATTTCTACCCTCTTTGTAGTTTGTTATTTTAGCTTTAATGGAAGATCTGGGTTATAGTACACGATAGCGCCAGTTGTAAAAGTTTTTGTTCCGCATTTGGCGTCTGTTAGACGGCCGGGGTGCTACCGTGGACTTACATTGGTATCAGAGCCTCACCATTAAGCTATACTAACTTGTGCTAACACGTTTAAAACATCGATCGAACCGAATTTCAAAAATCGCAATTTTCTGTACAAAAGTTTCTGTCGATTTTTAAAAGGGTCTAAAAGTTATTTTACATATCACAGAAAACAGAGCAGGCTTTTTTAAGCTTTCTGGGAAAATTTGGGCACGTGATCCCACAGTACCGCCGCGGATCCGCGGTCAAAGCTACGGTTTGACCGCGGAACCGCGACCAATATGTGGGAACAGTGGTCCAATTTTTTCCAGTGAGTTTGTCTTGGGAATTTATGGTTTTTTGGTATATTTCTTTTGGGCCCAGATTTTATTACTGTACACCAGATGTACGTGGGGCCCACTTCGGGAAGTTTTGTCGATCGAAATTTTAAAGTTGTTAGTATGCAGTATTTACATTATATCTCTGACCGTGAATATCATTCGAGCGGTAAATTGCGTCTAATTGCTATAGCTCTTTTAGACGGATTTGCGAACGTGACATTCGCGTTGATGTTCTGTGTTGTGCTGTGGTGTTGCGGATATGTCGTGGTGGATAGCAGTGTGCAATGGTAGTGCAATTTGGATTTATTTGTACATTTGATATTGCGGGGCGAGCGTCCAACATGTGGACTGCCGTCACTGCCTGTTTGTATAATATTCTTTTGGGGCACGACCGGGCTGAGGTCGATGTACCCGTTGTATATATTTTTATTTCTATACTAGGTTTACCCCGCGACGGAGTGCACGGATAGCCGGGTTCTGGAAGGCAACGGGTCCGTATCTCATGGCTTTGAATGGAAGAGGGGTCTTACTCTAGAATTGGCAGACTATTCGCCGCACTCGTAGGGGGTACAGGTTGACCCAAGGAAGGGTGCTCAAGTTACCAGATTCCGTGAAGTGCCGGGTGGTCCATTCACTTTGCTGTAGGGGGCTGCCTCTCTTCAGGTTTTGGCGGGAAACTTGCCGCACCCGTAGGGGTCTAGGTTTCATTGCACAGGCTATCCACACGACCAGGGGAACGTCGGGTTTTCAGTAGCAGCTCTGTGAAACCCGGGGATCCCAGATTATCTGTATTGTTATGTGATGCTTATTACTTTTCTGTAATGTTCCATATTATCACTCCTGGAGCGATTATTGTATATTGGTATATATACTATTAGATGTTGTATATGTTTTACACCCGCGCTAGTCTAGCCCCCGCTCTGTCGTTAGTTAAGTAACCTAACGGGTGATGACGTGACCCAGTAGCGAATGCGGATGGCATATACGTACATTATATTTTCGTTCTTTTCTGGTGTGATTATTTGATGGGACTGCATTGATTCTTATCAATGCAAGGATAAAACAAACCTATATTTGATGTTGTTGGAACAGTTTTAATAAGTGTTATTACAAAGTCGTTTCCTTTTGTCTTGCATAGTGATATTCAGTTAGAATATCCTGCACCTCATTCGACGAGGCAAGGGCCGAGATCCCTTCACCGGGAGTGACCCCTTAGGCAGAAGTTTACGTCAGGGTAATAACTTCACTATAGTCGATTACAAGTTGCTTTGCATCGTGGTATTCAGTTGAAATATCCTGCACCTCATTCCACGAGGAAAGAGCCGAGATCCCTTCACCGGGAGTGACCTCTTTAGCAAAAGGTTTTCGTCACTATATTTTTTATAAAAAGCTATCAGGTTCCTTCAACGAGATCAAGTTCATTACGTTAAAGGTTTTTCGCCAAAAACCAGCCGTAGCCCTCCGTCATTTCTTTTGGGTATTCAGTAGTATTCAAGATATGTATTTTGGCCAAAGTCAAGGCATAGTGTTTGGTAGCTGCTGGGTATTCATTTGTTGCATAGATAGATGAGTTGGTTTGGGACAGTCGTTCTGCCATTTTGGCCAAAGTCAAGGGCATGTGCGGGTGGGTTCAAATTGACCTGGATAGTGACGGGAAGAACTTGGCATGTGACTTATGACATTTTGACTAAAGTCATGGTCATAAGAGAATGAAGCAAAAATTACACCGGGAGTTTCAAACATACAGGAAATTTGCCAGGCATGCGCATACCTTCTGGAGTGTGATAACATGAGTGGATTCCTTCACGTTATCATGCAATGAGAGTTGGATCCCGATTCCCACTGATGAGTTGGTTTACTCTTCAGGTGATCCCGATTGATTCTTCTTTCAGGTTTGGAGGAGAATTTGACGGAACAGTGGGAGGTTTCCTGATTAGATAAAATGATAACCATTCTGATCTAGGTTAGAGTGCACGCAGAGTGTTTTTTTTTCTCTTTCTCTCTTTGGCAGCGACCATTGACCGACCCTAGACTATGACTCAATGACCATGTTGACCGAACCTTCTTAAAATACTGGCTTTTGGATTGTCTAAAGTTGCATAAGTCATTGCCGCTCCTTCTTTTACCCTTTGTATTTCTCAGAACAACCCGTATTACTACGGATATCCACTTCCATTGGATGGATCCATCGTATGTTTATATACGAACTCGGAGGGACTACTTCGAGGATGGATCCAGGTTCAGGAGAAATAGAATTGGTTTATTCAGTTGTTTTTTATTATCACCTTCTCCCAGGTTGCGAGGGCTCCTTAGTTTAGGAGAGTACACCTATTACGCTTATTGGATAGTCTTATTCCAAACCATAGGCTGGTGTCGAAAGGTAGGGAATGAAGAAAACCAATTAGCCTGAGTAGGGTGTACAGAAGGTAATAACTAAAGACAAAATAAAGGGATTAGAAAGAGGGAAAAGTAAATTACGACTGTTATCATTCACGACCAAACCGCGTACTTCATCGCCACTCCTATTTCAACTTTGCTATTTTCCCCAGTTCGGGAGAAATAGAATAAGGTATTATTCAGTTGACTTTTATCATCACCTTCTCTCAAGTTGCGAGTACTCCTAGGATTAGGAGAGTACACCTATTATACTTACTGGATAGTCTTTTTCCAAACCATAGGCTGGTGCCGAACGGTAGGGAAGGAAGAAAACCATTTAGCCTAACGATGGTGTACAGAAGGTAACGACTAAAGACAAATAAAGAGATTTGGAGAGAAGGTAAAGAAATATACGGTTAAAGTCATGAATTAGATTATAGAAGAGGCATTACTAAGAATACCAGGATACCCCTACGAAACATTTTCATGTTTCAGTGCATTGTTAAAGGAAAACTGATTTCCCGATTAGATACTTACTCCAAGGTATGTATTTACCAGGTAAGATTCTCACCTCTGTATGGTTTTACAGATGATGAGTGGGAGTAGCTTATTGGGAATAAGGTGATCATCCTCATTATATCGGAATTCGTTGTAATTGGTGATATTTGAGGAAGTCGTCTGAGTTTTTGCCGGACGGCATGTATTTGGTTTTGAGTATCCGTTATTGTGCACCAATTTCAAAATGATATATCTGTACTTTTATTTTTTATAAAGTGAGATATAACTTTTTGAAATTATGTCCGTGACATTTACCTATATCAGTTGATGATTGGGTAAGGAGCATTAAACAACGGAGTAGTTCTTAAACCATAAGTACAGTTTTCAACCTACGATGCGCAGGTTTTGAGTTATTCAACTCAGCAGACTTATACAGAGTATTGTATGTTGTCCAATGTCCGCCAGGACAAAGGGGTTGGTCCTCGTACTATGTTCTATTTACTTATGACTTCTCTAGATTTTAGACAAGTGTTTCGTAGAAATACAATGTCTAAGTTTTGAGAAGTTGTGGGTATAAGAATAAAGTAGAAAACCAGGTGTCACAAGTATCGGGATTCTTCAAAGAGATCGAAGATGTAGATTCTTGTGATTGGTATTCAGATGATATTAATGGTTTTGAGAAACTTGTTTCTCTTTCAGGTTACTCATAATTGGATGGATTCCTAAATTGAGTAATGCTGATTAGCCTCTCTCCATTAAGTTGATATGCACTAGAGACAGATGCATGATTTGAATCTGGTTACAATTAAATAAGTGCCAATGTTTCTATATTAGATATAGAATGGTTCATATCTTAACGATGTTAAGGTATGATGAGTTGTCCAGCTTATGCTTAAAACCAGACACTGGATAACTCAAGGCACGTTTCTGTAATGGCAGTTTGTGAGTTGACCCTGGTTTTGACGAGGGTTGATTTTCTACCATCTGGAAGATCAAATAGTGATATTGTTCTTGACTCGCCACAGTTTTAGTAAAATGGATTTTTTTTTCTAGAAAACAGTAGTGGGAGTATGGTAGAACTGGAAGTGATTCCAGAACCACAAACGATTATGGAAAATTTAATAGGACCTATATATTCAATCAGGTTTGACATTCCATTAGCCACTCCGCAGATATGGTGGGTAACCTCAAACACCCGAGAGGTACTCCGGTACCCTCAAGGACGGTGACAGGGAGGTTCTTGTTTACCCAGACTTGACACTACTGTTGTTCCGGACTATGAGACCCGGCAGGAGGATATGTATAGCGTCGTTCTAAACTAGTTTTAGAAGTACACGTATATATTATTCTGTCAGAGGGTTGTTGTGGTCAGTGGGTTTAGCGGAAGCATAGTGGACAAGTAGCTTATGTCTGTTTATAGACTAGAGCAGATATAGCGGAGATAGATCATCTTATTTTGATGTGACAGTCATGGCTTTGACATCATCAGAATAGGGGATGGATCTGTTAAGAAGGTAGTAAGGTGTGATGTCCTGGTATTTGGATGACATACACAAAGTAGGAAGTAAAATTCCTATAGTACGATCGGTTTTACTGTGGTCGTCATACAGTTGTTTCTCCAGAAAGGATATGGATATAATATCTGACATTCTGGTTACTAGATTTATGGTTTTAGATCTAGATTTGGGTAGTTTCCCAATATAGGTACTTTGACTGCATTCTAATAGTATTTTAGAATAGATGACTCTTGGCATGGTGGTGTACCTGCAGATGATGGAGTCACCCTTTCTAAAGGTGTCTTACAGACTAAAGGGGAGAGGGATGTGCATGATTGGCAGATCACTTGCTTAGGCAATTGAGTCAATCGTGAGATGTCAGGTACCACACCAGATGTTGTTTTTGCACTAGATGCGATAAGTTTATATTAATCCAATCCTGGAGAAACATTAGGAAGCAGTTTTAGAACATGAATGGATGTTCTATGGAATTGACGACGGCAGCCTCCTTCACGAGACGATTATCATTCCAGGCTTCAAAGGTGACATGGATGACAGAGTGATTATCAGAGTTATAGTTTTCCCTCTGACGAGGGACAGTATTATGGACAGGTGGTCCAAGAGGATACTGTGGGAGGCATGGTGCGCAATACTGATTAGGTTCAGTTATCAATAAAGTCTAAGAAGTTTGGATTTGGAGTTCACTTATGAACCAGGTCCTATCAGATATCCAGACATATTCTAAGACACCTATTACTCGATTCGGGAGATGGCTTTCTCCACGAACTTGAGATTAAGAGAGACATAGAAAGAAACATCAGGGCGGATCCACTCACTGAGGCTATGAGTATGCGACATCGCAATAATAGCCTTAAGTGCAAGTGGGAGATTGTTGGATATAGTGCCCTCTAAGTCAATTATTGGATCGCAGATACGTGATTGCAATGATTGAGGGAGGACCTATACCGATATGAAAGTCTTGCTCGAGATGATAGTATGCTATCTGGTTTGTCTTTATCATCGTCTACATGCTTTAGTTCTCTATTGCATGTTGATAGAGCCCATAGGATTCTTTCTTGACTGCCAGCAGTATGATGGCAATCATATACGTGGGAGCTGGGGGTCTGTAAGCACATCCTTAAAGTGTCCCTAGTCGTAGGAGTTTCGAGACAGGGCATCGATACTCCAGAGTAGACAAGTGTATACAGTCGAGACCCGGACGAGGGGCGATGGCCGGTCTCACAAGCCATTGGTGTCAGTTGGTTCACCTAAGATGTATACTGGTGCTCATAGCGTTATGAGTACACCGGACAGGACTCGCCGGGAGCATGCTAGTTGGTATTATATATATCGTCAGATAGCAGTTCCCTGGTGACATGTGTACAGGTTAGTTTGTCGACCTGAGATCGTCATTTGTCTCGTGTGAGTTCCCACTGTGCTTTGATTACTACCCTACCACGCTCAAAGGAGACGTGCAAACAGGTTTTAGTTGGGTACAGTCCCGAGCCACATGGAGGCAGTGAGCGAATCGTCGGGGATTCGTCTCTCCCGGTATTGGGGGTTGATGTCGCACAGTGCACGGGTGGCCATCACTAGAAATCCTCGGCCGAGGTAGTGGAGAATTACTGATTTGGATCAGTAGTTTCTCAGGAGGTGATGGGCTTCATACCGACACGAATTATCGCGTTATTAGGGGTCTGACTTTATCCACTCCCCTAGACTCGTTATGCGATACTCTTAGACGAACGGACCGGACTGTACGGATATTGTCACTGTCAAGCTCAGTAGGGTTTCTGGATGAGTTCGCTCGTCTTCTTCCTTTCCAATCAATACATAGGCAAACGTTACGTACAGCTTGTACCTTTGACGTGCTAGTGGTTATACCCAGTGCCAGTGTGTTGATGAGTCATTAGAGTCCCCCACAGACACTTTTCCAAGTTCCGGCGAAACGTTGTAGAGGCCGTATGGTTTTATGGCAGGGTTCGGAGAATGCACGTGCGTTTACGTACGTGTCATATTTCGGGCAGATAATACTGGTGGGCTTTAGTTTAAGCCGGATCCGAGTATTATACTGTGTAGATAAAATATCTTTGTCTCAGATGCATTTGTATTCGGTCGTAATACAAATGCGGGTATGTTTATACTGATACGGGGTTATCCTAAAATTCGTTTCAGGATCGCTTTTGGATGTTGCCAGTTTCCAGTTTCCTATGACCCGTGTTTAACATTCGGTTAAATGCGGACTTACCTTTCCGTCACTTGGGTGAGTCATGAGGTGAGTCGTGTTTCTAGAAGGTTCTAGAATGGTGACTAGGTTCATGAATCATTCACTTGCATTAATTGAATGGATGACTAGATTAATGACTCATTCTTGCATTTAATGTTATGCAAGGTGTCATTAGTGATTCATCTTTCCTTTAATGAAGTGATAAGGATTAATGCTTGTGGTCACCTCTCTCTTCCTCCTACACTCACCTCCCTCATCCTTTAAATTGGTCGGCCCCTCTCTCTTCAGTTTGGCCAAGTTTGTTTTGGGAAAAGATTATGATAGATTTGTGTATGGAAATTTCATATAGCTCAAATTCATATTACCCGATTCAAAAAAAGGCAACATCATTAACCGTTCGTCCATAACTTTGGACGTAACGAGACAAAGTGTTCTACTCATTCTCTGCATCAATCTTGGTCATCTCTTTTAGCAAACTTGATGATCGAGTTGCCTCGGTTCAGAGGAGGGAGCCCGTTTAAAGATCCGTCGACGTGGTGCCACCTGGACGAGAAGACTGGAGATCGGAGCAGCCGCAACAAAGCGTGGTATGATGGTTGAAGACCGAAGGACTCGGATCGTTCGGTATAACATTTCTACCTACTTTGTAGTTTGTTAGTTTAGCTTTAATGGCAGATCCGGGTTATAGTACACGATAGCGCCAGTTGTAAAAGTTTTTGTTCCGCCAAACATTTGGCGTCTGTTAGACGGCCGGGGCGCTACCGTGGACTTACAACCAGCACTTAAATCACGCAACGTCTAAAGGCGTAACGTAATTCAAGTAAGCTGAAACCCAGAAATCTAAACCTTTTTTTGAAGAAAAATAAAGGAGGTGAAGTTTTGAAATAAAGGTATAATGAAATCAAGTTTTCTTAATGCATAGAATAGGAACATGAAAAATGCAAGTGGATTATGCAAGTTTAAAAAAGAAAAACATGTTTCTTCATTTTGAAAATTTGGGCAGCACTTCCTTTGTAATTTTTTGATCCAAAACCACCAATACATAATGATAATAAAGGCATCCCCAAGCGGGAGCTAGCTTTTCGCCAAACGGCGGATCACAACCACGCAAGACAATATATATATATAAGTATATGACGCCCAACGGCGAAGTTCACCATAAAAGATAAAGGATAGAAAGACATAAACTACAAGTAACGGAAAACCCCTCGCTCTAAGTCTCGCAACCACAATCCCACTAAGTCTCTTTACTTATACAATTTACAAATTTCGATTGATGGAGTTAATTAGATACAATATGAAATATAGATACAAGAGTGGGTACGATACAAGTGTCCCACCTACCAATGCAAAACACCCGAATGCAACTGTGTACCAGAGAAGCCGCTACTGATCCAAGCGGTCAACCTGCAAGAACTGTGGCACAACGGGGGTGAGTTGCCAACTCGTGAGTAGAAAAATATCAACAGATAGAAATCGAATAAACAACGACTCCAAGGTCAACTATATCATGAAGGTAATACTATGATATCTAGGGTGACCGGGTCATCATATGTACCAGCAATGTAATCAATACCCATATGTATGCGGATATAATCCAACAATAAAATCAATGTAGGTATGCATGTGGATCTCGTCCAACCATATAATCAATGTCTGTATGCAAGTAAGTAAGAGGATATAAATCAGCGGTGTCCCTCGTGACACATCAAAATCATGGAACCTGAGTGCCTAGCATCGAAACTCGAAAACATCATGAAAACTGTGCCCAGCATCGGCACATAAATCCTCATGTATCGGGCTCCGTCAGTCCGGATCGGCCCACGGGCTCCGTCTGCGGAATCGGCCCTCGGCCCCGACAGTACGGGTCGGCCCGTATCCATCACTCGTTTCTGGTCAGTATCCTCCGGATAACCGCTAGGTCCAACCAATCACCGGTAAATAGTAGTCTCTCTGCCAGGCTCACCGTCTATATACACAGCATCCCTTTCTTGCCCCGGGGTACCATACCGGGTCCACCATATACCCGCAATCAGCCTCATCCGCCTCCTCGAATCGGGTTTCACATGTCGCTCTCAGAACCGAGAAAACACATGGTAGACGCACTGAAATATCATATCAAGAGAAACCGGGTTTTTAAAACAACACATAATCTCTTTAGAAACGTCCACGGTTCTCAAATCCAGAAATTTCATGAAAACAGCATATCTCAATGCGTAAAATAAAAGAGCATGATTTATGCGACATATAAGAGAAATACGAGCATATCCGTGTATCATGCAACAAGGAATAGTGATATTACATATGAGGGAAAACCGCTCTTTTAAGATGATTCCAGTTTTTTAAATATATCCCGCGGTTCCCAATCTCCCAATAAAAACCAGTTCTCTATGTAGGTACTGTAGGGTTCCTAGGCACACTCATGAGGTTCTACAACTGATCAACCATGCCCAATTCAAAAATTTAGGAACCGAGAAACCCTATGCTAGATCGTTAAATAGAGGTAAAACGAAAGTATAAGCAAGTTAACAACTTAACTACAAGTGAAAGGGACTACAACCTTTGTAGATCCGGTCCTCTACTCCTTTATCTCCATGATGACGTCCCTCCGCTGCGATCATCGGGATCTTGGACTCTAGCGTTGGTTTCATCGGAGAAATGAGCGGGCTAGGTCGTTGACTTCGGTGCCGAAGATGATCTACGTCGAGGCAACTCTAACTCAAGCTCCATCTTCACTAGGTCATGAAACTTGTGAAGAAAACACCCCATACAACATGGCAAGTGGTAGAGGATGAAGAAATAGGAAGTGGGTTCACTTTGGATTTGGATTTCTCACTCTAAATCTCATGGCACCATTAGAGGTAGCAAGCTTTCTTCTTCTTGAAGAAGAAGAAGAAGAAGAAAGAATAATGAATAAAGAATGAAACTTATCCTTTTAATTATGGTACCATGGTTAAGTTAAGCCCTCATGCTTAACTTGTGTAGAGAATTAACCAAAGGGTTGGGTTAACTAGCATCCTAAGGAAATGACAAAAGAAATTGACTTTCTCAAAGTTTATTCAAGCTTCATGAAGCTTGATAATTTTGACCAAAGTCTTATTTCTTTTGTTATTTATTAGGAAATTAGTAAACCCTAATTTAACCTCAATTTGGTTTAAGTCTCATACACTCAACTTGTATGTATCATCAAGCATGATACAAACATGTACACTTGCATATATCACATATAAACAATGTGCACATTCAAGTGAGAAAATCAATCTTAAATGAACCAATATTAGTTAATGTAAAGTAATATATCAAATATTTAATTATACATTAAATCATTAAATCAACACTTGATTTAATGATCCGGTCATACTGCATACAACCGACTAATATCAAGTGTATCAATATATCGAATCAACATTTGATTCGGTAACCGGGCTATATCTTATATAACCGTCCGATGATACAAATCGAGAGAATAGAATTCAGTATCACATACTGGTATTATTCTCGGTCCCGCACATATCTCATATGCACTCCTATTTCGTTTGGCTTGAGTCAGGAAACCTCTGTGTAGGACTCTAAAGACTCGTCAATACGTCGGCAGTAGGTGATGATCATATCAAACACCCACAAGACGCAAGCGGTCTGCTAAATGTAACGGCCACCCGGGTATTGAGCGATCAGAAGATCAACGAGCAAGCCCGCTCACACTCCTGTGAATCCAACCAGTAACATTTACCGCACAGTCCGGTCTGTTCGTCTGATATGTCGCATATCTCGCCTAGGGGTGGTAAACGTCAGACCCCAGTAGCTTGATAAGTCATGCCGATGTAAGGTCCATAACAAGCGTGAAACTACTGATAACTCTTACCAGTATATCACTGCAACCCTGGCCAGGGATTTCCAGTTATGGCCAGTCGAGCATAGCGCAACATCAACCCCCAATACCGGGAGAGACGAATCCCCTCCTATCGCTCATTGCCTCCATGTGAATCGGGACTGTACCCAAAAACCACCTGTTTTCACGACTCAGTAGAGCCGTGGTAGGGTGGAAATAAAAGCACAGTGGGAGACACACAAGACTCTATGACGATCTCGGGTCAACAGACTAAGCTGCACCAATGTTACCAGAGAACTGCCATCTGACGTGAGGTATAATACCATCTGGGAGTTCACGGCGAGTCCGTTCAGTGTACCCAGTCTTCACTGAGCACCCGCATACCATCTCTGATGTCAAACACCAATGGATATGGGATCATCCATCGCCCATCACATGGGTCGAGAAGATATACGCTAGTCTACTCTGGAATATCGATGCCCCGTCTCGATATTCCCACGACTAGGAACATTGAAGGATGTACTCATGGACTACCCAGGCCCCACTAGTATGATCTACATCATAGTCCTGGTAGTCAAGCACATATCCTAAGGGCTTTATCAACATGTAATAGAGAGACAGCAAGTATACATGTTAAGATAAAGAGCAACCAGATAGCGTACTATCATGTCGAGCAAGAAAGTCCTCCCTATATATGTCCCAGCATCCACTACAATATACATCCTATGTACAGTAATAGCCTCTAGGGCATATATATAACTAAAAATCTCCTACTTGCACTAGGGCCATCTGTAGTAGTGGTTGCAGTATCTCATACTCAACCATCCCATATAAGTCTCTCTCTGGGAAAAATCCTTTGTGAGTGGATCCGTCGTGTTGTCCTCTGAGTCTACTCTCCTAACCTTGATCACCCTGGAGATCAACTATCTCCATGATCAGGTGATGCTGGCTCAGAATATGTCTGGGTCACTGATGGGACCAGGGTTCCTGGGCCAATGCCGCACTTCTATTGTCATACAATGGTAGGAACCTAGTTCATCTCATGAACCAATATACACCCAAACTACCTCTTTGGTGGTATCTTTAATAACGATGTTACCAGCCTTTATCGTCTAGTTTGCCACGGTATCTAGCTTGGAACTCTTCCAACATACCGTCCCTCCACTGAGGGTAAATACAATGCCTGCGACTGACATTCAGTCGTCCTTATCACTCTGGAACTTTTCCAGTGATTCTCCCCAGGATCGATTGATACCATCCCACTAAACCTAGTGAGAACCCTAATATCCATTTAGATCTATCTTATAGATCCAAATCCCAGGATTTAGGAGGTATCACCTTTATCCTATTTGGAGAATCCTTGTGATAAGAGGAGATTGACCGTGTGTAGTATAGGAAACTCCTTCCATATCAAGAGTATGTCATCTATGTACTCTACGAGGATCACCACCATACTCCCTACTTCCCTTTTTGTATATACAAGGTTCATCTACCATTTTGATGAAGTCAAACTATTTGACTACTACATCAAAACAGATGTTCCAACTCCGCGATGCCTACTTTATACTGTAAAGCAACTTGCACACGTTTCCGTTGCTCCCACTGTTTACGAAGCCCTCTGGCTGTGTTCTTATAGACGATCTCTTCTAAATCATTATTTAGGAAAGTAGTCATGGCACCCAACCACCAGATATCGTAGTCATGGTATGAAGCAATGGCAAGTAGGATCCGGATGGGCTTAAGCATAGCCACTGGAAAAGGTTTCATCATTATCCATGCCTGGTCAATGACGAAAACCTTTAACAAGTCTAGGTTTGAAAGTCTCAACTTTTCCATCTACACCAAGTAATCTTCTCAAGATATACTTGCTCCTGATGGGGATTTAACCCTTCAGATATACCAAACAAAGTCCATACTTTATTGGTGTACATGGATTCCATCTCATATCGCTAAGCATCCAGCCATTCTTACAGAGTCCCTACTCTCGATGGCCTGCTCGAAACTAGTTGGGTCATCATCTCATGATGCAATCCTCGCTCCTACTGTCATCGAGAAACCGAAGTATCTCTCAGGCGGATGAGGAACCCTACCAGATCGACAGAGAGGCTGAGGTTTGTCGGAATCTATTGAATACTTTGGTTCTACCAAATCATCAGCTGCAGTTTGTATAGCTGGAACCATTCTAGTTCTACATAACAGACCTTGCCTCGAGCTTGTCCGGATTTTGCTTTTAAACATAGGCCGGACAACCCCAAATCTTAACCAACTTAAGATATGGGCTCTTCCCTTTCCATATCACATATGAAGTGGTAGGCAACTGATTTGATTCGAACCCTAATTCAATAGGTATGCAGCTTCTTAAGTGCACAACCCCCAAAAGGAAACAAGTAACTCAGCAGTACTCATCATAGAGCGCACTATATCATATAGGGTGTGATTGCTCCGCCCCGATACACCGTTGTGCTATGGTGTATATGTTGGAGATAATGCCCTCAGAGTCAATTATTGGATCACAGGCACGTGATTGCAATGATTGAGGAAGGACCTATCCCGGTAGGACAGTCTTACTCGAGATGATAGTATGCTATCTGGTTTACCTTTATCAGCGTGTACTGCTTCAGGTGACCTTACAGGTCGCTATTACACGCTGATAGAGCCTCTAGGATTCTTGCTTGACTGCCAGCAGTATGATGGCGATCATATACGTGAGAGCTGGTGGTCTATAAGCACATCCTTAAATGGTCCCTAGTCGTTGGAGTTTCGAGACAGGGCATCGATTCTCCAGAGTAGACTAGTGTATACAGTCGAGACCCCGACGAGGGGCGGTGGCCGGTCTCACAAGCCACTGGTGTCAGTTGGTTCACCTAAGATGTATACAGGTGCTCATTGGGTTATGAGTACACCGGACAGGACTCGCCGGGAACCTGCTAGTTGGGATTATACCAGACGTCAGATAGCAGTTCCCAGGTGACATGTGTACAGGTTAGTTCATCGACCTGAGATTGTCATTTGTCTCGTGTGAGTTCCCACTGTGCTTTGATTACTACCCTACCACGGCTCAAAGGAGTCGTGCAAACAGGTTTTAGTTGGGTACAGTCCCGAGCCACATGGAGGCAGTGAGCGGATCTGCAGGGGTTCGTCTCTCCCGGTATTGGGGGTGAGGTCGCGCTGTGTCTAGGAGAGTCATTACACAAAGCCCTCGGCCGAGGCAGGAGATTTACTGGTAGGTATTCCAGTAGTATCTCAGGGTGTTCTGGGCTTCACTCCGACACGACTTGTACCGCTTTTGGGGGTCTGACTTTTACCAACCCCCTAGGCCCGACATGCGATGCTCATAGACGAACGGACCGGACTGTACGGATATTGTCACTGACAGGCTCAGTAGGGTGTCAGGATGAGTTCGCTCATCGACGTCCCTTTTGGTCAATAGCTGGTGGCCCGTCACGTATTGGCTTATACCTCTGACGTGCTGGTGGTTAAATCCATAACCATAGTATTGACGAGTCTTTAGAGTCCACCACACTTTCAGTTACTCAAGCTTTCAGGCGAAACGCTGTAGAGGCCGTATGGAGATATGGCAGGGTCCGATCAGATACGTGCGGTATTGCACGGATCAGGATCGGACGGTTTGTACTAGTAGCCGTATGGATATATGGCAGGGTTCGATCAGATACGTGCGGTATTGCACGGATCAGGATCGAACGGATATTACTAGCCGGCTTTGGTTTAAGCCGGATCCTAGTTTAGTACAGTGTAGATCTTGTCTCATTGCATTTGTATCCGGTCGGAATACAGATGCGGGTGTGTATGCACAGTATCGGGGTTTTCCTGTAATTTATTACGGGACCAGTTTTCTGGAGTTTCCAGTTTGCATTCCGTTCCGGCCGGTTTTCCTTTGTTCTTTCCCGGCCGGACTTTTCCGATGGAGGGGGTTATTTGCAATTGTGCAAATAACATTTGTGGAGGGGGTTTCTTGCAAATGTATTCATTATGATATGTTAAGCATCTTTTCATCCATGATGGTGCTTTAATGAGATTTGAAAGGATATGGTTTGGATGTAAGTTTGTTATGATGATGTTTTGTTTGTGGTCACCCTCCACCTTTTACTACACTCACCTCCCTCTTGCATTATGTTCTCACTCCACCACCATTCCTCAAAAGATGAATGGCCGGCCACATTTGAGATGAGGATGAGAGAAATTTCCATTTTGGTGTGGCACATATTTCTTCATCTCATTCTTCTAGTTTTGGGAAAAATGAAAGCACCATTTTTCCTTAACCTTATTCCTCCATCACCAATGGCAACTTCACTACTCCAAAGAGACATAGACTCTACACTATTTTTACAGCTAATCTTGGGCATGTCGACTTGCCGGCTTCATGCCCGAGTTGCCTCGGTATTGAGGCGGGAGCCCGTAAAAGACGCAGGCGATGTGGTGCTCTTCCGGCAAGGAGGCGACGACCGGAGTTTCCGCGAGAGATCGGGATGACGACGAGAAGACCGGAGGACTCGGATCACTCGGTATACCTCTCACCCTTTCTCTTGATAGCTAGTATCGGTTAATGGTTACGATCCGGGTATATTGTCCGCGGTAGCGCCAGTTTAAAGTTAAGAAAAATTTTGATTCCGCATTTTGGCCTCAGATCGACGGCCGGGGCGCTGCCGTGGCGCAACAGTATACGGAGGAGTAATGCTGAGAGAGAATCCCATTCTCCTTTAGAATAGTCCAAGAATTCCATGCACAAGTATTCTCCTCCTTGATCCTATCATAGGACATAATACTTATACCCGTATTTTGGTTCTTTGCTTCTAACTTATATTCTGTGAATATCTCAAAAGTTTCGGACTTGTGTTTCAACAGAAACATATGGCTGAATCTTGAGAGACCATCAGAGAATGTAATGAAGTATAAAGAACCGATCCTGGCATGTGTACACAGGAGACCTTACATACATCATCATGTATCAGTCCCAAGAGTTTACTAACTCTTTCTCTGTTTCGAGTAAACAGAGCTATGGTCATCTTATCTTTGTGACATGACTGGCAAGTTTCACAAGATGTAAATTCAAACTGATTTAAATATGCATCTAAAATGTAACTTGAGCTAGTCAGGTCACATTGATATGACCTAGTCTACAATACCTCAAGAAGGAATCGTTCATTTCTGAACTCTTCTTCTTGTGTGTGTTCTGTATACTAGGAACTGTAGTTTTATTTAGAACGTCAATGCTTTTAGATAACGTGCCTGAACCGATCAACTTTTGAAATAGGAAATGTTCAAAACATTATCCAACAATACAAAATTATATCCTTCTTTAATAAATAAAGAGATTGATATGATTTTGTATATCAGGTACGGTATCTAATAGCATTTGTTCAGAATCAATGTACTGGTAATACAGGGTGACAGTGACCAACAGACTTGGCTGTAACACTTGCACCGTTTTCTGTCTCATGAAACTTATCACCAGTTCTCAGTTCTCTACCTATCTGTAGCCCATGTAACAGATTACATATGCGGGATCCTGATCCGGTATCTAATACCCAGGATGTAAAGGATACTGAGAAACAGTTCTTTGTAATGAACACACCCGAAGGAGATGCATCTCATGCACTTTCTTCGTTTAGGCGGCATGGGAATTATGGTATTCCCCTATTTCCTGCTCGGTCTTATAACAATTATAAGTTGGAGCGGGACCAACGTTCCCCAGCTCAGTATAACAAGCGAGTTCGGTCAATACATCCATATTATTATCTTGATTAAGGCGTGATATGATCGCTACCTAGAGAGAGAGAGAAGAAAACACTCTGCGTGCGCTCTTGCAAGATTAGATTGGTTATATATTTTATCTAATCAAGATGGCTCGCACTGTTTTTATCAAATCTTCCTTCAAACCCTAAAAGGAAAGACTGGCCGGGATTAATTACACTCTACAAGTTCGCCAATCTTTCAGCCAGGCCAGTGTCGGTACTTTGAGGGAGGTTCCCCGTGCTTTCGCACGGACCTAATAAAGTAAACCTCGTTTTCCCAGGGGCGTAACCCCGTTGACACCTTTCTAGACACCTACTTGATCGGCTAATTGTAAAGTGCAGAACTCTCCCAGGAGTAACAATTACTCGTAGTGGGTATCGGGATCCTACTATCTCATTGAAGGTATGCAATCTCATTGCAAATTTC
Source organism: Agapanthus africanus (assembly GCA_030015575.1). Classification (NCBI taxonomy): domain Eukaryota; kingdom Viridiplantae; phylum Streptophyta; class Magnoliopsida; order Asparagales; family Amaryllidaceae; genus Agapanthus; species Agapanthus africanus. Next base: position 432,292,301 of record JASDDO010000026.1, read on the forward strand.
AACACTTGAAACTCCTGATAAAGGTTTTTACCCCTAGCACTTATGACCTTAACTATGGTCAACAAATCATAAGAACTGTCAAGTTCTACCCGCCATTTCGTGATTAATTAGACCCACCCACATGACCCTTAACTAAGGTCAACAAAGTCACGCGACTGTCCTAACTAATCGCATCATATGCGGTGTCGGAAGACATCACTTAGCTACCGTACACCGTGCCTTGACTATGGTCAACAAACACAGCACGAATACTAAGTACTCTACTCCTAAAATGATGGAGGGTTGCGGATGGTTTTTAAGAAAACCTTTAACGCTTTGAACTTGATCTCGTTGCGGAATCAAATGGTTTTTAAATGGAATGTTTTTGAGGCTTTTCTAGTTTTACTAAAGGGGTCACTCCCGGTGAAGGGATCGTCGGCCCTTTTCTCGTCGAATGAGGTGCGGTATATATCATATATATCACCGTGCAAAGCAGAAACTATAGAAGCAATCAAAAGACAAACCGAGTGTGTAGCATCTGCCAGTTATTGCTAAAGGGGTCATTCCCGGTGAAGGGATCGTCGGCCCTTTCCTCATCGAATAAGGTGCAGGATGTTCTACAAGGAACACCGCGATGCAAAGCAAGAACTAGAGCTACCTAATTTTTGAAATTCGATTCCACAACATCTTTTAGGTTTATTTTCTTTCATTAATCTCATTAATGAATGTCCCATCATTTAAGTCCACCTAAACATCACAGATAAATATAACGTACGCTTATGCCATCCGCATTCGCCTCAATGTCCCGTCTGCACCGTTAGGTTAGGTAACTAACGCCAGAGCGAGGCAGGGATAGCGCGGGTGTAAAACATAAGCAACGTCTATATAATATATCATATATACTATATATCTATCTGAACAAATCACATGATCACATCACAGATAACGCAGCAGAAAATATCATATGAAATATTGGATATACTAGGACGTCCGTGTTTTATTTTGAGCCTAAATAAAACACGGATTCCACGGTCGTGATGAATAGCCAATTCCACACCCCTAGACCCCTACGAGAGCGGCAAGCAACCCTACCAATTCTAGAGTTAGGAGACCCGGACTCGACTCCTCGAGATGGTCTCCCACTGGACCCTAGAACCCGGTTACTTGTGCTCCCTTCCTTGGGTCTATCCTAATGCGGAAAAGTAAATAATATACATCAACGGTGACATCTTGCGCAACCTGGAAGTGCCCCAATAAAAGAGTATTACATACAAGTTTTTACATGAATGAAAATGAAAAATACTCATCTCACATAAAAAAAACCCGGCTATTCAAACACGACGATCCAATATAATATATCTAGCAACACATAACATCACATGTCATCAACGTAAGTAAATATGCCCATCCCAATTGTCGTTGACATATAGCAATGAAACCGGAGATATCACATATTACACTTACGGTCACAGAAAAGAAAGTGTAAAACTACAACAGTTGGAATCCGCAACCTCTTTAGACATCGCATGCCTAATCAAATGAATTCCTTAGACATCGCATGCCTAACAATTATAAACCCCGCATTTTAGTCTCAAAATCGAAACCTGTTTTCAATATCAAGTCGGGCAATTCAACAAGATTCCCGACATCCTGAACGAATGCTCGTCGCAAACTTTAGTAGACGGCTGCACCCCCGATACCATCGACGAAGTGCACTAAGGCGGAACACCGCTGCCGCGAGCACCCGAACAGATGCTTTTGGCGACGGGGTTCTCCTACAGTCACTTGGTCGGGGCTATGGGGCGTGGATTTCTATTAAGTTTACCGGCGAGTATCCGCGTACGCTACGCGATTGCGATGGACTTTTGATCACATCAAAATCCCGTGGCAACCGATCAAGTGAGACTAAACTGCTATGTTTATAACATCCAAATCAGTTATCTCATAACTACTTGTGGATTCCAAATATTGTATCACCTTCCAGATAAATAGAAAATGTTAAACTTTCCGATCGAACAATCAAACACCCAAGTTTTCCCGAAAAGTTCAATACATGAAATAAGTTTAAAAACATTCACTTCATGCCACAGTACCAACGGTCCAGCCGTAGAAGGGTCAAGCCAACGCCTCACATGTGGCACGCCGTACTGCCCCAAACCCTAAGGTTCAAAGGGCAGTTCAAGATGATCACATAATCGAGTTAAGGTTTGTTGTCTTCTAGAGGGTCCATCGCGTTACTTGCACTACTTAGAACGTTCTTAAACCACGGAAAAATCCAACACTTGGAAATTTCCCGGCAGGGGAAAAATTGGGTATTTATATCTGGTCGAACTTTTTAACATGTTCTAAATTTACCCGGAAAACCAAAAACAAAGTTAAACAATCCGATCGAAACATCGAGTCCCCAAAACAACCCAGAAAACTCAACTGTTGAATATAGATTAAAAATTCCCATAAAATACAGGCATTACAGACGGGGATTACTGTACAAAGAACGTGCCCTAATTTAACATTATGGCTGCGGAACCGCCGCTAAAGCCATGGTGGCGCCGCGGTTCCGCGGCTCATTTATTGACTTATGGTCACGTGCTTCACAGTAACTCTTAGAAAACCCTGCTGAATTTTTTGGATATTTTTAATTCACAAAAATCACGGTTTTGAAAAAATTTACAGAGAAGGGTGTAATTTAGGGTTTCGGGGTTCAATCGGGTTTCTAACTTCGTCTACCAATCGCCTAAAGCTCTAGCTAGTCTATGATATCACTGTAGGGTTCCTAGGCACACTCATGAGGTTCGACAACTGATCAACCATACCCAATTCAAAAATTTAGGTGCCGAGAAACCCTATGCTAGATCGTTAACTAGAGGTAAGGCAAAAGTATAAGCAAGTTAACAACTTAACTACAAGTGAAAGAGACTACAACCTTTGTAGATCTGGTCCTCCACTCCTTTAGCTCCATGATGACGTCCCTCCGCTGCGATCATCAGGATCTTAGACTCTAGCGTTGGTTTCATCGGAGAAATGAGCGGGCTAGGTCGTTGATTTCGGTGCCGAAGATGATCTACGTCGAGGCGACTCTAACTCAAGCTCCATCTTCACTAGGTCATGAAACTTGTGAAGAAAACACCCCATACAACATGGCAAGTGGTAGAGGATAAAGAAATAGAAAGTGGGTTCACTTTGGATTTGGATTTCTCACTCTAAATCTCATGGCACCATTAGAGGTAGCAAGCTTTCTTCTTCTTGAAGAAGAAGAAGAAGAAAGAATAATGATAAGAATAATGAAACTTATCATTTTAATTATGGTACCATGGTTAAGTTAAGCCCTCATGCTTAACTTGTGTAGAGAATTAACCAAAGAATTGGGTTAAGGGTTGGGTTAACTAGCATCCTAAGGAAATGACAAAAGAAATTGACTTTCTCAAAGTTTCTTCAAGCTTCATGAAGCTTGATAACTTTGACCAAAGTCTTATTTCTTTTGTTATTTATTAGGAAATTAGTAAACCCTAATTTAACCTCAATTTGGTTTAAGTCTCATACACACAACTTGTATGTATCATCATGCATGATACAAACATGTACACTTGCATATATCACATATAAACAATGTGCACATTCAAGTGAAAAAATCAATCTTAAATGAACCAATATTAGTTAATTTAAAGTAATATATCAAATATATAATTATACATTAAATCATTAAATCAACACTTGATTTAATGATCCGGTCATACTGCATACAACCGACTAATATCAAGTGTATCAATATATCAAATCAACATTTGATTCGGTAACCCGGCTATATCTTATATAACCGTCCGATGATACAAATCGCGAGAATAGAATTCAGTATCACATACTGGTATTATTCTCGGTCCCGCACATATCTCATATGCGCTCCTATTTCGTTTCGCTTGAGTCAGGAAACCTCTGTGTAGGACTCTAAAGACTCGTCAATACGCCGGTAGTAGGTGATGATCATATCAAACACCCACAAGCCGCAAGCGGTCTGCTAAACGTAACAGCCACCCGGGTATTGAGCGATCAGAAGATCAATGAGCAAGCCCGCTCACACTCCTGTGAATCCAACCAGTAACACTTACCGCACGGTCCGGTCTGTTCGTCTGATATGTCGCATATCTTGCCTAGTGGTGGTAAACGTCAGACCCCAGTAGCTTGATAAGTCATGCCGATGTAAGGTCCATAACAAGCGTGAAACTACTGATAACTCTTACCAGTATATCACTGCAATCCTGGCCAGGGATTTCCAGTTATGGCCAGTCGAGCATAGCACACCATCAACCCCCAATACCGGGAGAGACGAATCCCCTCCTATCGCTCATTGCCTCCATGTGAATCGGGACTGTACCCAAAAACCACCTGTTTGCACGCCTCAGTAGAGCCGTGGTAGGGTGCAAATCAAAGCACAGTGGGAGACACACAAGACTCTATGACGATCTCGGGTCAACAGACTAAGCTGCACCAGTGTCACCAGAGAACTGCCATCTGACGTGAGGTATAATACCATCTGGGAGTTCTCGGCGAGTCCGTTCAGTGTACCCAGTCTTCACTGAGCACCCGCATACCATCTCTGATGTCAAACACCAATGGATATGGGATCATCCATCGCCCATCACATGGGTCGAGAAGATATACGCTAGTCTACTCTGGAATATCGATGCCCCGTCTCGATATTCCCATGACTAGGAACATTGAAGGATGTACTCATGGACTACCCAGGCCCCACTGGTATGATCTACATCATAGTCCTGGAAGTCAAGCACATATCCTAAGGGATTTATCAACATGTAATAGAGTGACAACAAGTATACATGTTAAGATAAAGAGCAACCAGATAGCGTACTATCATGTCGAGTAAGAAAATCCTTCCTATATATGTCCCAGCATCCACTACAATATACATCCTATGTACAGTAATGGCCTCTAGGGCATACATATAACTAATAGGTACAATATGTATATGCGCAAGTATGGATGTACCAATGTAGGTGTGCACCAATATGGATATACAATATGCATGTGTGCAAATATGGATATATCGATGTATATGTGCACCAATATGGATATACAATGTGTATGTGCGCAAATATGGATATATCAATGTATATGTGCGCCAATATGGATATACAATGTGTATGTGCGCAAGTATAGATATATCAATGTATAGGTGCACCAATATGGATATACAATGTGTATGTTATACGAAGAGTCATATCATGATACAGCAATCCTACTGTGTAGTGCCGTGGCAATTATCGATGATGGAGTGTGTGAGCTTACAATCTGTTTACGTAACATACGCATCATCGATAATGGTGCAAATGTACTATCACAGATATAAGTAATGCAATGCGAATAACATGAATGCAGCATAAGGTAAATCATATGCAAATACTGACGGGTATATGTATCTAACATGATCGAGTCGGTGAATCTATCAATCGGCATCCAGCCTAAACAACATCGCGTACGGTATAATCCATAGTACGACAACCTCTAGTCAAGGGTAAGGATCAATCATCAAGTCAACTCATCACGCACGGAAAATTATCGTACGGCAGCATTAAACTATTAGGGATCCTATCAACCTATAAGACAACGAGGGTACGGCCTAATATCACGTACGGCCTATCACCCATGATTTGCAACATTCTATATATATATATATATCCCTATGTCCCAGGTCACATCCATAACGATCTCATATCAGGGGACCGACAAGGTATCAATCACCTCAATCGACTCGCATCCGTATACCAACATATCATCAGATCATCATATTCGTCTTATATTCTTTTCATCATATTTATATCTCACATCAAGTCGAGTTTACATAAACATTCTATCTCCATTAGAAGTATAAGCATCTAATCTAACCTACACACCCGAACCATACAAGCAGATTTTTAAAGAAGCGAATCATAGTTTTGAAAATAGGGGTTACGGTGTTTTTAAGGAAAAGATATCATTTGAAAATCCGTAACGACCCTCAAGGTAACTGTTTAAAAGATGCATACGATTCTTCAGTTTAGAAATATGTATGATTCAGATGACACATCTACGTCGACTATCTAGTCCTATAGTAACCTAAACGGCAATATTGTCAAATATCATCCTCAAATACCGTCATCACATATTAGCCGTGTTATATCGCTTCTAACTATTCTTAGTTTCTAATATGGTTTTACTGCCTATCATTTAACCCTAACCTTAGTTTCCCAATCTAGGTTTTTTTAATCATAAGCTACAAATCGGTTTCCACCAAAACTTTGCGGGGGTGCTATACGCCATCCACCCGACTTCCCCGTGGATATAGATCTACTCACCGTGGTTTTTGCTTGCCGAAGTCGTTAACGCCACGCTCCGTCGCCTCAAAATCCACGCGAAGGTACCTACAGTAACAACACATATCGCAACGCTATTAAAATCAAGTTCTAAAATCCAAAACGGCACGCACCTTGCTCGTAGGTTAGAACCTATAGTATACGCGTACAAAATCAACCAAACAACCCTTGTTGTCGATGTACAAACATGCGACAACCAAAACCGAATCCAAATGTCAAAACTCATCATTCAAAATACGGAAAACCATAGCCAAAATCACACTAAACTGCTCTCTGAATTTGACTCAGGTCAAGTAATGCTAAGCAAACAAGTCTAGGGTTATGTATAATGTGTAATTGAGCAACTGAACCAACCCCAACACCACAGACAACCAAGTGGCCGGCCCCATCCCTAGAAATTCCGGCGAGCCCAGCCCCCATGCTCAGTTGGGTCTCGTTTTGTCATGGTGGTCTCCTCTGGTCTAAAATTGGTATATGGTATTGTTTTCTACTCTCAAAATTTCCCTGGGTTGCTCCAGATTCACTGTAGGCACTCTAAAAGTCACAAAATCAATACGGAACAAATCCTAAGTTCGTGCATCGGGTTCACCTCTATGGCTCAGTCATGAATCGTGTCACCATGGTCATGTAAACACTCCTAACTGTTCCCAGATTTCACCTATTTTCACTACAGAAAAATCTAGTAGGACCAAACACCCTTAAACACCTTCAGGTAACTACCCTACAAAATCTAAGCCCTAACTCTCCTACCCACCCGAGGTCGCCGGATTTAGCCCCATAGTCTCCGGCCATAACCGATGGGAAAGGGCCTAAGCTTTCCGGAAAGTAAGGACTATTCCCACATTGTCCTAGGTGAACACTCAGGGTCTCGAGTACAACACTACCACACTGTTTGTTTTTACAGTGAAAACTCGGGATCACAGCAGGTTATCGATATCGCAAAACGACACTAAAATTACGATATCGCACAAACTAAACTAAAAGGAAGAAGTTATACCTCATTTAGTCCCCTCTAGGCAGCACTAACTTCCCAATGTCGTCAAAATCCCACTTTGCTCGGTTCAAAGTGTAGAGGAAGAGATGTGGATTAATTTTTGTGAAGGGAGTGTAGGGTTTTGGGGATTATTTGGAGATGGATCTAGGGTTTGAAGTGGAGGGATGTGGGGTTGAGGAAGATGTAGAGGGAGAAGAAAAATTATGGGGGAAAAGTTAGGCAGTAGCCCCCCCTCTTTTTCACTTATTCACATTGTCTCTCTCTCTCCAATCATACCGTTTTTCACTAATTTACCCTTTTGCCATTTCTTTTTCTTTTCTCTTTCAAATTTCAAAACCAAATCACATAATACCCATAAAACAACACAAATACAAAAACATGTAACCAAATGGAACATGATATGGAAAACTGTAGAAACACGGATTTAGCTTAATCGCGATTAGCAGTGCACTAATCGGGTTTTTATCGAAACTGCATATAATAAATTTTAAAAATGCCAAATCCTTTAATTATATTATTAAATAAATAAATCATTTTAATTTCCATTTATTTCACAATTATTGGTATATATTTATACCCTTTTTCGAAACCCCAATTTCGTAAATCGGGCAGTTTTCGGGAAAAATATTATTTTAATATTAAATTCCAAAAATAATATTTTATATTTTCTGAAATGTTACAAATGAGACAAAAATAATCCAACAATATAATACTAGGATCCGGCTTAAACCAAAACCCAATAGTATTATCCGTCCGAATCATGATACGTGCACAAGTGCACGCATATGATCGAACCCTTCCGTAAAACCATACGGCCTCTATATTGTTTCGCCCGAAGCTGGAAAACGCTCTGTGTGGGACACTAATGACTCGTCAATACGCTGGCAGTCGGTTTAACCACAAACACGTCAGCGGCACTAGCTGGCCGTAACGGCTACCCAGGTATTGAGCGAAAGGAAGGCCGACGAGCAAACTCATCCCGACCCCTACTGAGCCTGTCCTGTGACAATATCCGTACAGTACATTCTGTTCATCTAAGAGTATCACATATCGAGTCTGGGGGGGTGGATAAATTCAGACCCCTAATAACACGACTTTTAGTGTTGGTATGAAGCCCATCACAAACTGAGAAACTACTGATCCAAATCAGTAATTCTCGACTATCTTGATCAAGGATTTCTGGTGATGGTCACCCGTGCACAACGCAACATCTACCCCCAATATCGGGAGAGAAGAATCCCCGACGATCAGCTCACTGCCTCCATGTGGCTCGGGACTGTATCCAACTAAAACCTGTTTGCACGACTCCTTTGAACCGTAGTAGGGTAGTAATCAAAGCACAGTGGGAACTCACACGAGATAAATGACGATCTCAGGTCAACAGACTAATCTGTACACATGTCACCTGGGAACTGCTATCTAACAATAGGTATAATACCAACTAGCATGTTCCCGGCGAGTCCGTCCAGTGTACTCATAACCCAATGATCACCTGCATAATATCTTAGGTGAACAAACTGACACCAATGGTTTATGAGACCGGCCACTGCCCCTCGTCGGGGTCTCGATCAGTACACAAGAGTCCACTCTAGAGTATCGATGCCCAGTCTCGATACTCCCATGACTAGGGACATTTAAGGTTGTGCTTATAGACCACCTAGCTCCCACGTATATGATCGACATCATAATGCTGGAAGTCAAGTAGGAATCCTATGGGCTCTATCAACATATAATAGTGAACTGTAATGCCACCTAAAGCATATATATGATGATAAAGATAAACCAGATAGTATACTATCATTTTGAGTAAGACTGTTCTACCTGTATTGGTCCTCCCTCAATCATCTAATCGCGTGCTTGTGATTACAATAATTGACTTGATGGCACTATATCCAACAATTAGTTTATCTAATCAAGATGGCTCCCATTGTTTCCTCGAATTCTCCTTCAAACCTTAAAAAGGGAATTGGATGGGATCATTAACACCTTACAAGTTCGCTAACCGTTCAGCTAGGTGAGTGTTGGTACTCCGAGGGAGGTTCCCCGTGCTCTCGCACAGACCTAATTATAATAAATCTCATTTCCGCAGAGGCGTAGCCCCGTTAACACTTTTCTAGACACTTAATAGGTTAGCTAATTGTGAAGTGAAAAAATATCTCCCAAGAGTAATTCTACTCATCAGTGGGATCGGAATCCAATTATCATTGCGTGATAAACTAGATGGAAGCCACTCTAGTCACCACACTGCAGAAGGTATGCAGCACTACCAAGTTTCCTGTATATTTGAAACTCCCGATGTGGTTTTTTCCCCTAGGACCCTTGTGACCTTAACGGAATCAACAAATCAAAGAGTCCTAGTCAAGTTCAACCCGTCATTATCTTGATTGCATTAAACCCACCCGTATAACTCTTGACGGAGTCAACAAGGTTACACGACTGTCCTAAACAATCGCATCTAATGCTACAAACAAGCACCACTTAGCTACCGTACACTACGCCTTGATGGAGTCAACAAACATAGCATGAATACTAAATACTACTCGTAGGAAATGACGGAGGGCTACGGCTGGTTTTTGGCAAAAAACCGTTAACGTAATGAACTTGATATCGTTGAAGGAACCAAGTAGTTTTGAAAAGGTGTGGTTTAGGCTCCGCTTTTGAAAACTTGTGGTTTTAAAGAAAACCAAGTAATCTAAAGTATAAACTTTTGCTCAAGAGGTCACTCCCTGTGAAGGGATCTAGGCTCTTGTCTCCTCGAATGAGGTTCTGGATATTCATGACCGAAAACCACTATGCAAAGCGTAAGAATATGGCTATAGTTTTTCGAAATTTGTTCCAACAACATCTTTTAGGTTTCTTTTCTTGCAATAATAAAAATTAATGTGGTCCTATCAATTAACCTATCACACTAAAAAAGAACAAAAATACAATGTATGTATGTCACGACCCGAAGGTACGGAACGTGACTGGTACTTAAATTACGAAACGTCTAAAGGCGTAACGTAGTCTAAGTAAGCCAAAGCCCAGAAAACTAAACCGTTTAAAAATTAGAGTGAAGGAAAACTTGTTTTAAAGCAAGTAGTTTTAACAAATAAGTGGCATTAAACATTTAAAAGCAACATCATATTTTCCCGAAAATTTCGGCAGAGTCTCCTTTGTAAATACTGGCCCCTAAACGGGTACAACTCATGAAAATACATATAAATAATGAATAAAGGCATCCCCAAGCTGGAGCAAGCTCTTCGCCAATGGCAGAATCATAACCACATGTAATATGTATATCAAAAGTGCGAAATAAGCATCTGAAAGCAAGAAATGAGAAACACTACGTCGGCTCAAATGAGTATCGGCACCAAACACCACAAATATAAGTCTCACGAGTCTCACCGTTTAGTCAAATAAACAAGAGTAGATGGAGTATACTAGATACAAAATAATATACATGATGGAATAAAATATCCTCGCAACCCACCTATGAGCAAAGCTGCAATGAGGAAGTACGCCCGCAGCTACTGTACGGACGGGTCAGACCTACAAGATACTGTGGCACAACGGGGGTGAGTTTCCAACTCGTGAGTAGTAAATAACATCTAATAAGGCTATCGTAAGCATGCACGTATATGCGTCTCAACCTACGCGTATCGATATGATACGATGTACTAACATGAATGCATAATCAAACACGAAACTTGAACAAGTCTGGTATGAGAAAATCTTTGTTCTAATCTTAGAAAAACCTCTGTGCAATAAACTGAAGTATCATCAGTGAAATCAACAGAAAATCCATGTCAAGCATCGACACAATATATATATATATATATCAATTTCTCAATATCTCAATATCTCAGGCTCCGTCAGTCCGGATCGACCCATATCATCAAATCTCATGACTACGTCGGTATCCTCCGGATATCCGCCGCGTCAATAATAACCGGTCGGTAGTGCTCCCCTGCCGGGCTCAACGCCATCATCTGCGACCCTCTTGACCCGAGGTACCGTAACGGGTCCACCATGTACCCGCAGACGGTGCATCCCCCTCCTCGAATTGGGTAAACGATACTGCTCAAGAACCGAGAAAACTCATGGTGGATGACACATACATCATATCACGAGAAAACCGCAACTTGCATTTTTAAAATGATAACAGGTTTATAAAATTCTTGCGGTTTTCCCAAAAATCCAGAAATCTCATAAATACTGAAATCCTCAAGAAAAATCACAATATATAATATGCCGGTGATGATGGAAATCTACGATATAGTAGTATATTCCATGCGAAGTACGGCCAGAAGCTATGCATGAATCATGATGCAATGAGGTATATATATATATATATAGGAATTAACAATCTTACGTATCCATTTTAATGAAATGAATATACAAGAACAAGTCTACGGATCATATATGATGCAAATGCGCAATTACCGATTCTAAGCAAGTTCTGTAGTGTTCGTGACATAGCAATTAACAAAGGCGTGTGTGTTGGTATGAATAGTGCAAGTGCGGCATGAACCAAAGGTAATGGTACAAGTGTCCTATGAGATAATATCATATATATTTATGATGATGCAATGCAATGAGATGAATGACTAGGAGACTACGCATATAAGTACAAGCACTACTAGTAATCCTGACTATCGGGCGTCTTGCGAAATCCAAATGATTCCCCCGTAGATGTGTACATCTACTCACCGGGACGCCTCAGCTAATCTGATCCGATCTCAGCCTTGCCTTTTCCACGCCGCATCCGACGCCTCTGCACCCGATCCTAGAAACGTGCACAAGTAAATAAGAGAATAGATATAAATAGTCGCGGACAAAAACTATACAAGTCAACTACGCGCACTAACAGAACATGCATGCACTTGATGCACAAAACGCGCTCGCGACAACGCTACAAACCACAACTAGGGTCGCTATACGTGGCAACTACCAAGCCTAGAACCCAATCGCACCAATCGCGCATTCACAACACACTAAATACATTAAGAAATAGGTTGTATATCATCAAAACCTCAACTTAAATAAAAATCGATTTATTTCAAAAATCTAGTAAGTATCAATTTATCAATTTAGTTCAAATCTTGATGTTTTAATAAAACTAGTGGCAACAATAATAACTTAATAACCTAATTAAGCCACACAAAGCTTAACTAAATTTTAATTTCATCTAATTACACACTAATTAAAAACTTAGTTTGCAAAATTATATAATTAAGGCAATTTAAAAATAACAATTAGCAACTTAACAACTATATTAGATTTTTCATGTCTTAAAAACTTAAACTACACATTGCAACCATGGAAAATTGATAAAACCCTAACATGAACCCCAAAACCTTCTCTTGAAATAGAGTCATACTCTCGACTATGATCACTCAAATAGAGTCATACTCTCGACTGGTCCTAGGTAGACCCACGATAAAATCCATAGAGATCTGCTTCCATTTCAACTCCGAAATGGGCAAAGGTTGTAATTCTCCTGCTGGCCTCTGATGCTCAGCCTTGACTTGCTGACAAGTCAGCATCCCGAAACAAAATCTGTGACATCTTTATTCATCCCTTCATACTACTAGACTTCTCTCAAATCATAATTCATCTTGGTGGAAACCGGATGAACACAATATACTGACTGATGCGCCTCCTCTAAGATCTCGCGTCTCAACCCCTCTGAATCTGGCACACATAGTCGAGTCCCAAATCGTAGTACTCCCTGATCATCAATCACGAACTTTGAATCTCTGCCCTGTCGAACCTGCTCCAAGATCTCTGACAAACAAACGTCATCGGACTATGCCTCACGGATATGATCAAATAACTGTGGATGTGCACGGACACGGACAGGTTGTCCACCGATCGATGTAAACTCAAACTGTACTCGGCTGTCACAAGCAATCTGCTAACCTTCCGTCGACTGTCTCTGAATTGAATAAGAAAAGCTAACTCTGGGCCTTTGACTCAAAGCATCTGCCACAACATTCGCTTTGCCCGGACCATAAAGAATCTCGCAGTCATAGTCTTTCACTAGCTCCATCCATCTGTGCTGTCTCAAATTTAGATCTCGCTGCTAAAAGGTATACTTTAAGCTTCTTGTGGTCCGTAAATATCTTTCATGACTCGTCGTATAAGTAGTGTCTCCAAATCTTAAGTGTAAAAACCACCGCAGCCATTTCTAAGTCATGCGTGGAATAGTTCTGCTCGTGCTTCTTCAACTGCCGAAAAGCATCGTAATAACCAACAAAACCGCCTGATCCTGAAAGCAAAATAACATTTGCGCCATAGTCAAATGAGTCTTCAACTGCAGAAAGCTTATCTCGCATGCCTCGGTCCAAAGAAAAGAAATGCCCTTCTGGGTCAACCCGGTCAACGTTGCAGCTATATGAGAAAAAATCCTGTAAGAAATATCAATAGTATCTGTTCAAAACTAAAATATTGCGAACCTCCGTCACTAATACAGGTCTGGGCCAGTGCTGAACGGCCTCGAACTTTTTCGGTTCCATACGTACCATCTATCGTTACTACGTGACCTAAGAAATCAACATCATCCAACAAGAAAACACACTTAGATAATTTAGCGAATAGTTGGCGCTTCCTCAAAGTCTGCAACGAAATCCTCAATTACTGCCCAGGCCCCACTCGGCTCCAAAAGTATACTAAGATGTCCTCAATGAAAACGATGATAGACTGATCAAGAAACGGCCTGAAAATATGGTTCATCCAATCCATGAACACTGTCGGGGTATTGGTGAGTCCGAACGAAATCACCAAAAACTCATAATGCTCGTAACGTGTGAAAAACAGTCTTCGGAATATCATCCTCTCGAACCCGCAACTAATGGTAACCTTATCGCAAGTCAAACTTCGAGAAATGTCCCACACCCTGGAGCTAATCGAACAAATCTTCAGTACGAGGTAAAGGATGTCTGTTCCGCACAGTCACTCGATTCAACTGACGATAATTGACGCATAATCGCATACTGCCATCCTTCTTCTTGACGAACAGAACATAAGCTCCCCAAGGCGATGCACTCGGATGAACAAGCCCTTTATCCAACAAATCTTGCAACCGATCCTTCAGTTCATTACGCTCCGTCGGGAATCAAGTCAAAGCAAAAATCAATATCGCGCTCTGGCCAAAAACCAAGCAACTTGTTAGGAAAGACATATGGAAACTCTCTCATAATTGGGACCTGGTCCAACGGGACCACTGCGGCTCTAACATCATAAACAAACGCCGAGAATTCCTGACATCCTTTTCTCAAAAGCTGACTAGCGCGAAGAAAAGAAACCAAACTGTGAAAGGCGACGCTACGGTCTCTCCGAAAACAAGAACTGGCTTACCCGGAAACTAAACCTGACAGCCTTCTCATGACAGTTCACAGACGCAGAACACATGGCTAACCAATCCATGCCCAGAAGAACTTCAAAGTCTAACATATCAAGAAGAATCAATTTGACAGAAGAATCCCTATCTCCGATATGAACAAAACAAACAAGAATGAGAAACATATCGAGCTACAAAAGACTAGCCCAAGGAAGAAATCACAACAAGCGGCTGATTTAGCAAGGACTACTATGGGCTAGACTTCGATACAAAATATGGGGATACCATTTCAAACCACACCAGAAAGAAATACGCATCGAAAGAAAACACCGAAAGAATACTTGTCACAACTGCACTTATCTAATCGCCCATGAGCTGGCATACCGGTACGAATCCGCTTCGATCCAAAAACGACTGAAGTCTCAGAAATGCAATCCTCTAGCAGTAAGGCCGCATCCATCGCGGCTGCATAAGTATCAAAATTCTGGGCACCAATAAAAAAAAGTAACTGCATGTCCAATCTCCACACGAACCTCTCTATCCGTTTCTCTTTAGTGTCCACCAGGTAAGGAGCATATCGGACCGCTGAGTAAACTAAATGTTATACTCGGACACTGTGATCCCTGGAGTCTTGCGCAAAAACTCAAAACTACGAGCTCGGACATCTTGAACGCTCTCCGGAAGGAAACGACCAAGAAATACAGTAGTGAACTCTTCCCAAGTCATAAAAAGTAGGTCTGCAGCTCGGCCTCTGTTCATACCAGAATATTGCATTTTAATACCGCTCATTCATTATCTGTTTTGTTATATATCGTTACTATTAATCAGTGTCTGCTCAGTAATTACAGATTACAGGTATCCATGATAAAATACTGAAAATACACTTAAAATCACGGATATATCATTTGTGAGCCGACACTGCAACCGGAACTGGAAACCGACCGATATCCAAAGAGATTTTGCAAATAAAATGTGTGCACAATATTTTGGTCTAATACAATGCAAGTGCACACATACTCTTTCGCACATGGACCATGATGGGGCTGCCATGAATCATGGCACAAGTGGGCATAAGAAGTGATGGGTAGTTAATGCATAAAGATATGATGTGATATGTTGCATCAAGTTTCCCTCCAAATCCAAGAGTGCAGACCAGGTTAAATTAAAGAAATCTAGCAGCACCAATGTGATATATGGGAGCACACAAGACCACACTTGCAATACGAGACCATTCCCTTGGAAAGTGGTCGGCCACATCATCATCTTGGCCGAGCTGGCCGGCCCAATATGCCCCAATGAGCTCCAGTTTTCTATGGGCCCTTCCCGGCTGCCACCTCATCCTATTTTTATTGTTTGTTTTCTTTTCTTTTGTGCCTATATAAGGCAGATGAGTGAGCAAGGGAAAAAAGAATTTCTTTGTCTTGGATTGTCTTGCATTGTATCATTCTTTTTCCAAGTTTTGTTTCTTTGTTCTATTGTAAATAGCTTAGTCCTCTTGAGTTCTTAACCTTCTCTTGATCTTGCAATCTCTTCATTGAGCTTGCATGTTTAAGGGTTGGTTATTGATCTCAAGGGTTGTATCATTCTTGAAGTTTAATAAAGCTTTCTTTTGCCTTCATTTACCTTGAGTTTTTAGCCCTCTCTTGATCTTGCAACCACTTAATTGAGTTTGCAAGTTTAAGTTTGGGTTATTAAACCCATGGTTTGTAACTTGTTCCAAGGTTCTTGGTATTGCTTTCTTGCACTTTTCTTCCTATACTTTCCTTACTTGCACTTTAATTACATGCTCTTTATTTACTTGCAAATTTATTATCATGTAATTTACTTTCTTGTGTTGTTGTTCTTTTCTTTTCTCTTTTATTTGCTCTTTTTGGTTTGTTGTTGTAATGTTTGTGAATATGTGTTGTTAGGAAAAGAATACGATATTGTAAGTTAAAGTTTCGTTTCTCATATCCTTTTCCCGTATTTTCATTTGAAACTCTGCCCAAACCTTATGCAAGCGCTCCGTTAGACACCCTACCCTACCATGGTATCGGTGTTTCCTAACCGCGACCGGTTGCACTCGGATTGGCGGAAGGCGAAAGCAAGAGACAAGAACGGACGGACAAGGGTCAATAAGCCGTATTTCACTAATACCGTGCTTAAGCACCCTAATCCACGTTGTTGCCGATTGCTCTAGCTTCAATGGTTAAGTTCGGCTCAAAGGACTGGAAAACGGATTTTTTTAACTTACACTAACCTATCTATTCCTAACAAACTTTACTTGTGCATATAAACACATAGGATAGATACGAACATTCTTCCAAGCCCATTAACTCATGAAAACAAGAACGTAATACGCTCCGTCTCCTTGTGGATCGACCCGTACTCATCGCGGCTAGCTGCAAAGCGACACCGTCCTGATTGCGGTTAACTTTAGAACTTCAAATACACGACATGTCAAAAGCATTCTAATCAAATGGCGCCGTTGCCGGGGACACGGTAACATTTTTATTCTTGTTGTTTCGGGTTAATCTTGTTAATATCTATTTAACACTTTTCTAAGAAACAAACTAAAAATTTCAAAAATTTCAAAACCAAAACAAAAACTAACATTGCTAACATTTTTGCTCTCTAGATTTCTTACCTGCTAGCACTCTGGATCTCAACTAAAAAGATAAACAGTGCCAGTGAGTCACTAATAGAACATTGAGCCACCAGAAGAAAATTGAAGCCCATTTGCCCCAAGAAAACCGGCGACACACCCACGAAATCCGGCGTCGCCGGCCAGAGCTCCCCCTTTGGCTCTAATATTTTTCTCTGTGCTCCACTGTTCTTTTTTTTGCCCCATTTTTATTGCTTGTTTTTTTATAATTTTTAGTGTGCGGGTATTTAGGCATCCGTATCGCTTTTTAGCACTAAAAATCCATTTTCCGACATTTTCAGATTTTACGGATTTGCGAACTGTGATTGTCCGGAGCAAAGTGTACATTCAAACTTAAGGTGATTGCGAAGTACAGTGCCAAAGATCCAGATAGTTTGACCCGCGCAAGCGAACTTTCCAAGCTATTCGGATTTAACTTCAATGGGGGTTTCTAAACCCGAAAATTTATCGGTACGTATTTTACTAACACCTTCTTCTCAAATTCGATGCATCCTCTTTGCAGGATTCTTTACAAGTTCGCTTTCAAACACCAAAAATTGACTAACCGTAATTATTGCAGTGCCGAGCTTAAACGTAAAAACTATTGTTTGATATTTTGAATAATTTTTTTTATTGAATTGCGCATTGCACCGATTAATACGGATTTAAGGGCAAGCGAACCCCACAACATACGGTAAATGATTTTATCACCTTTTCCGTGGCCCACAAATCACGAAATCGAGCATAACGTTTACCCACACAAATTTTAAAAGAAACTAGACTTTAAGCCTTAAGGACTTCGCGCTCACTAGGAGAAGTTAACTATGTTTATAACACCGCTTAACGGTATATAGTTTACGGGGTGTCTAGGAAAGTGTTCACGGCGAAACCGCCAAAAGCGAAAGGGTTATCTAATTAAGGACCTTCGCGAAAGTGTCGGAAAACCTCCCCTTATTCTGCGCTTACCTGGCCGCGTGATCAGTATATCATGAGCCCGTTTCTCAACACAATTTTACTTCGACAATCAAGTTCTAGAGCAGGTCTAGTTGACCTAGATGAACCCTAAACCGATTAGGTGTGTGGTACTGTGTCGTGATTGTTTTTGTCTAGATTCTTTTTATGTGTATATTTCATTCTTTTGTTGATAACTAACTAGAAAATATACAAAAAAAACACATTCTTTTTCCCTCCTTTTCTCTTCTTCTTCTTCTCTTCATATCATGGGTACCCCATCCAGAAAAACTCTTGCCGAACATTGGTACCTACAACCAAACATTACTTCTCATGGTTCTTGCTTTGGTCAAACTTCGAACGATCCCTCCATGCCTAAACTTTCTTTGAAAGATCGGATAGACGCGTCTATGACAAACAACTGGACTTTGCAACCTATTTTGTATCAACCGTTTCAACCTACCCAACCTTATTACGTTGATACCTCTTTTGAGAGTTCTGTTGTGACTCAAAGACTTATGTCTAGTGCTGAACTCATAGAACAATCCCATAGCCGATTTTTCACTCCTTTCAGCACTGCAAATTCTTTTGATCAACAATTTCGTTCCCCTTCTTATCCAAATGTTGATCCTACACCTGTCCAACCATTCGATTCCTACCAGTCTTACCCAACTTTTACACCTTCCCTAGACATTGCTTCTGAACATCCATTTGGGAGTTTCCAGTATCCAACCAACTTTAAATATTTTACTGAAACCCTTCACAGCATATATCTAGTCTGGAACAGTCCTTAGAAGACTTTCGAGTAGCATCATACCAACAGATGATGGATTTGAATGCGTCCATGGCCGCCCTAATACAACCTAGTGACCCAGTAGCTAGTTTCCAACTAGCTCCACATTTTCCAATGTATGATGAGGCGGTAGGACATGTTGAGAATTTGAGTGGAGAGAGTGAGTTGTACACCCTTCCAAATCAAATCTACCCATTGCAAATTGAATCCTACAACTCCGGTTTTGAATGTCTATCTTGTGTCCCAAAGGATTTACCGATTGAAGATAGAACGTTTAATGAGTTGTGCGACTTTGTAGTATTTGATTTACCCGATTGTGAAGGGACCATGTCAAGTGAAACCAACCCCAACCCTTTTGACCTCTACACCTCCACTCTAGAACCTGAATTGATTGAAATCCATGCTTTTGATGAGATGTCTGAGAATATTGATTTTCACTTGATTGAGGATATCGACGCTGGGGATATTTTGGATGATGAACCCGTAAATTTGGATGTGTTTTTCTCTCCAATTCATCATTCCGAGTCATTAACTGTTTTTTCCGAACTTCATATGCGTCTTGATTTTGATGAGAATTGCATGGATAAGCTTAATTTTGAGGAGAATATTGAGAATTTTTTTTAGGATGAACCAGTTCTACTTGATGGGTCAGATTTTCTAATTCATCCCGTCCCTTTCATTGACTGTGTACACCCTCCTGAACGTTTAACCGATCCCATTCCTCGATCACTCCCCCTATCCTTTCCATCGTTCTGACCTTGCAAGACACCGTATTACCTTCTTTTCTTATGTCTGGTTTACCAAGTTCGGCGTACCCATGTTTTCTCACGAATCTTGAGGGATTTGACCCCATCTCTCGACGGGTTAATAGATTAGCCCAATCACTTTTTACATATCGGTCATTATAAATTGTGCTAATTTATTCACTCCATTTTCACCCTCAAGTTCGTACACCATTTCTTTTTCCCTTTCGCCATTCCTCTTCTCATATACCGGGACCGTATACCACTTCTATCCCCATACAGTCTCACGTATTCTCCATTTCTTTCCTCACCGTATTCTTTCACCAACCTGCACATTATAGCGATAAAATTTTGAATGGTTGGTACTAACTTTTGGCCTGTGTAAGGCCCTGTATAGATTGATACTGTTCTCTTCCCCCCTAATCCTGAACTTCACCGCTTAAACAGTGGAAACATTGTTTCACTTAAGTTTAGGGGGGTCCTTTTTTGTGTATATATTTTTTGTTTTGATTTTTTCTTTGTATATATTTCTTGTAGGAAGCACCGACAATTTTGACCCTCTTGTTGTAGCCTGACAGTGAAGGCACTGTCAAGATAAGTTTAGGGTGTGCTCGGTAAGCTTTCTACAATCGCATTCATTTGTATATTCTGCATTTGCATCCTTATTAAAACCCACAAAAATCAAAAAAATTTACAAAAATATAAAAACTTTGTCGTCAAGTTAGCTAAAAGGGTAACTGAGATTTTCATTACGAAAGTTTAGTTGATACGTTAGAAATAACTAAATCCTAGGCTTAGGAATTGAAAACCCTAAAAATAACCCTCATTCTATTTAAACTTGGTATGTATACGTCCTTACAAGTTTTTTTTATGGAAATAGGTAATCTTGAGTTCAGTTCTTGAGTTAAGTCAAGATGAAGGGAAAGTATTGAAGTTTTACTGAAGGATAAGTCTGAAAAATAGTTTCTATTCTTAAGTCTAAATTTAGAAAGTATATATCCTACAAACTGCACATACACGCACCTTGAAACTTGGGATAGTAGAGGATACCTAGAAATACTCTTGCCTGAAAACTTAGTATGAAAGAAAAAAACGGTATTTAAAGCTAAACACCAAAAGAACATTATTGAAAAATATATCCGGTCTTAAAAAATAAAATAAAGAAAAGAAAAATAAATAAATAAAATCAAGACCTGGCAACTGCTATTTATGCTTTAAAGCTCACACATTCAGTAATCGGCCTTTAGTGCCTCAAGAAGCATTAATAGTCACATGAAAGGTGTGTGAGCAACACCGTCCATCTTTAACGAAAAGAAGTAGCACTAGGTATTAAAGCAAGGGTACTATAGCTTGAATTGAATTCTTAAGTATAGGGGTGAATAATTTACACACACATAGGGGTATACAATCGATGTTTGGAGGAAAGATAGAAATAAAGAATAAGACTTATATTTTCTGTAAAACTGATAAAAATTCCTGATTGGAGACCGCACTTTAGAAGGAAAACTCAAGAAATACCGAGATCTTTCTAAACTGTAAAACGTATAGGATCTGGGGTTGAATAAATTGAGGCGTGAAACATAAGTGTTGAATATTTCTAACTTAGGATAATAGAGTTTCTAACCTAGATACTAAACTGTAGGAGTAGGATCGACGTTGACTTATGAAACTAGCTTGACGGGATTTTATGGGTAGTATCCGCTAAAAATCCTCAGGAGATAACACTCCTCCTACTAGGGACACCTAGAGGTTTAACGGCTTGTTGCACGAGCTCAGTGTAATCGCGTTCCCTGCGAAAGTGAGGCTAGGATTTTTTTTGCTCGGGACGAGCAAAACATAATTTTGGGGGTATTTGTTCATACCAGAATATTTCATTTTAATACCGCTCATATATTATCTGTTTTGTTATATATCGGTACTATTAACCAGTGTCTGCTCAGTAATTACAGATTACAGGTATCCGTGATAAAATACTGGAAATGCACTTAAAATCACGGATATATCATTTGTGAGCCGACACTGCAACCGGAACTAGAAACCGACCGATATCCAAAAAGATTTTGCAAATAAATGCACAATATTTTGGTCCAACACAATGCAAGTGCAGACATGCTCTTTGGCACATGGACCGTGATGAGGGCTGCCATGAATCATGGCACAAGTGGGCATGAGAAGTGATGGGTAGTTAATGCATAAAGATATGATATGATATATTGCATCAAGTTTCCCTGCAAATCCAAGAGTGCAGACCAAGTTAAATTAGAGAAATCTAGCAGCACCAATGTGATATATGGGAGCACACAAGACCACACTTCCAATACGAGACCATTCCCTTGGAATGTGGCCGGCCACATCATCATCTTGGCCGAGCTGGAAAAAGAAATTCTTTGTCTTGGATTGTCTTGCATTGTTTCATTCTTTTTCCAAGTTTTGTTTCTTTGTTCTCTTGTAAATAGCTTAGTTCCCTTGAGTTCTTAACCTTCTCTTGATCTTGCAACCTCTTTATTGAGCTTGCAAGTTTAAGGGCTGGTTATTGATATCAAGGGTTGTATCATTCTTGAAGTTTAATAAAGCTTTCTTTTGCCTTTATTTACCTTGAGTTTTTAGCCCTCTCTTGATCTTGCAACCTCTTAATTGAGCTTGCAAGTTTAAGTCTGGGTTATTAAACTCATGGTTTGTAACTTGTTCCAAGGTTCTTAGTATTGCTTTCTTGCACTTTTCTTTCTATGCTTTCCTTACTTGCACTTTAATTACATGCTCTTTATTTACTTGCAAATTTATTATCATGCAATTTACTTTCTTGTGTTGTTGTTCTTTTCTTTTCTTTTCTCTTTTATTTGCTCTTTTTTGTTTGTCGTTGTAATGTTTGTGAATATGTGTTGTTAGGAAAAGAATATGATATTGTAAGTTAAGGTTTCGTTTCCCATATCTTTTTCCCATATTTTCCATCTGAAACTCTGCCCAAACCTTACGCAAGCGCACCGTTAGGCACCCTATCCTACCAAGGTATCGGTGTTTCCTAACCGCGATCGGTTGCGTTCGGATTGGCAGGAGGCGAAAGCAAGAGACAAGAACGGACGGACAAGGTTCAATAAGCCGGATTTCACTAATACCGTGCTTAAGCACCCTAATCCATGTTGTTGCCGATTGCTCTAGCTTCAATGGTTAAATTCGGCTCAAAGGACTTGAATACGAATTTCTTTAACTTACACTAACCTATCTATTCCTAACAAAATTTACTTGTGCATATAAATACATAGGATAGATACGAACATTTCGCCTCACACATTAACTCGTGAAAACAAGAACGTAAAACACTCTGTCTCCCTGTGGATCGACCTATACTCATCGCGGCTAGCTGCAAAGCGATACCGTCCTGATTGCGGTTAACTTTAGAACTTCAAATACACGACACGCCAAAAGTGTTCTAATCAGCCTCTCTCAATTGACTCACACCACGTCTGAGCAAGACCTCTCTAGACAAAAACTCGCAAGCTCAATCCATATCTCGTCAGAACATTTCTTCGAACGACACTTCCTAGCCATCATGTCAAGGATTGTCTACGGATCCTTCACTACATCTGTGCCTATTAAAACTAGAGGCTTCAGCCTCAAAAACTCATGCAAGGGTACGGAAATAATCTCGGTAACAACAGGAACAGCTGTCAGAGCAGTAGGTACAATCACAGTCCCCGCAGTGGGAGGGACATCATCGGCCCTCAGAGCTCGGCTACCTTCAACTAACAATCCAACCATCTGTCACAAGTCCTAAATACTCGACTCCAGCCTAGCTATCCACCCTGGAGAAGGCAGATCACTCTATCCCTGAGGGGTAGGCGTACCGCCCTGATCGGTCCTCATCTCAAACGAGCCTACTCTAATCTCATCCCTGGCGGCATCCCTCTGGCCCTCGATATCTCCGGCGGCATAGTGGCTGGAATAAGAAACATGATCAATAGAAATATTGCGATCGAATCAAAGGGTTTCCGGAATCAAGGAAGGAAATACAAGCAAATATATATCCTAAGGTCACTTAGGCGGAGTATCGTATCGTAAGTATGCCACGGAACATACACACTCTACGTTACTCTTCTTAAGTCACCTACTCCATCTACTAAGGGCCATCCTATACTCAGAAAGGTAAAACATATCGCTCTGATACTAACTTTGTCATGACCCAAAGGTACGGAACGTGAATGGCACTTAAATTACGAAACGTCTAAAGGCTTAACGTAGTTTAAGTAAGCCAAAGCCCAGAAAAATAAACCGTTTAACAATTAAGTGAAGGAAAACTTATTTTAAAGCAAGTGGTTTTAACAAATAAGTGGCATTAACCATTTAAAAGCAACATCATATTTTCCCGAAAATTTCGGCAGAGTCTCCTTTGTAAATACTAGCCCCAAGCGGGTACAACACATGAAAATACATATAAATAATGAATAAAGGCATCCCCAAGTGGGAACTAGCTCTTCGCCAATGGCGGAATCATAACCACATGCAATATGTATATCAAAAGTGCGAACTAAGCATCTGAAAGCAAGAAATGAGAAACACCACGTTGGCTCAAATGAGCATCGACACCAAACACCACAAATATAAGTCTCATGAGTCTCACCTTCTAGTCAAATAAATAAGGGTAGATGGAGTATACTAGATACAAAATAATATACATGATGGAATAAAATATCCTCGCAACCCACCTATGAGCAAAGCTGCAATGAGGAAGTACGCCCGCCGCTACTGTACTGACGGGTCAGACCTGTAAGATACAATGGCACAAAAGGGGGTGAGTTGCCAACTCGTGAGTAGTAAATAATATCTAATAAGGCTATTGTAAGCATGCACGCAAATGCGTCTCAACCTACGCGTATCGATATGATACGATATACTAACATGAATGCAACATGAATGCATAATAAAACACGAAACCTGAACAAGTCTGGTGTGAGAAAATCTTTGTTCTTATCTTAGAAAAACCTCTATACAATAAACTGAAGTATCATCAGTGAAATCAACAGAAAATCAGTGTCAAGAATTGACACAATATATATATACATATATATATATATACATATATATATATATATATATATATATATCCCAATATCTCAATGTCTCAATATCTCAATATCTCAATGTCTCAATATATCACTATCTCAATATCTCAATATCTTGGGCTCCGTCAGTACGGATCGAACCATATCATTAAATCTCACGACTACGTCGATATCTTCCGGATATCCGCCACGTCAATAATAACCGGTCAGTAGTGCTCCCATGCCGGGCTTAACGCCATCATCTACGATCCTCTTGCCCTGAGGTATCGTACCAGGTCCACCATGCACCCGCAAACGGTGCATCCCCCTCCTCGAATCGGGTAAATGATACTGCTCAAGAACCGAGAAAACTCATGGTGGACGACACATACATCATATCACGAGAAAACCGCAACTTGAATTTTTAAAATGATAAAAGGTTTATAAATTTCTTGCGGTTTTCCCAAAAATCCCGAAATCTTATAAAGACTGAAATCCTCAAGAAGAATCACAATATATAAACATGCCGGTGATGATGGAAATCTATGATACGGTAGTATATACCATGCGAAGTACGGCCAGAAGCTATGCATGAATCATGATGCAATGATGTAAGTATATATAGGACTTAACAATCTTACGTATCCATTTTAATGAAATGAATATACAAGTATAAGTTTATGGATTATATATGATGCAAATGCAAAATTACCGATTCTAAGCAAGTTCTATTGTGTTCGTGATATAGCAATTACCAAAGGCGTGTGTGTTGGCATGAATAGTGCACGTGCGGCATGAACCAATGGTAATGGTATAAGTGTCCTATGAGATAATATCATATATATTTATGATGATGTAATGCAATGGGATGAACGACTAGGAGACTACGCATATAAGTACAAGCACTACTAGTAATCCTAACTATCGGGCGCCTTGCGTCATCCAGATGATTCCCCCGTAGATGTGTACATCCACTCGCCGGGACGCTCGGCTAATCTGATCCGATCTCAGACTTGCCTTTTCCGCGTTATATCCGACGTCTCTGCACCCGATCCTAGAAACATACACAAGTAAATAAGAGAATAGATATAAATAGTCGCGGACACAAACTATACAATTTAACTACGCGCACTAACAAGACGCGCACGCAGTTGGTGCACAAAACGCGCTCGCGACAACGCCACAAACCACAGCCAGGGTTGCTATAGGTGGCAACTACCAAGCCTAGAACCGAATCACACCAATCGTGAATTCACAACACGCTAAATACATTAGGAAATAGGTTGTATATCATCAAAAGCTCAACTTAAATAAAAATCGATTTATTCTAAAAACCTAGTAAGCATCAATTTACCATTTTAGTTCAAATCTTGATATTTTAACATAACTAGTGGCCACAATAATCACTTAATAACCTAATTAAGCCACACAAATCTTAACTAAATTTTAATTTCATCTAATTACACACTAATTAAAAACTTAGTTTGCAAAATTATATAATTAAGGCAATTTAAAAATAACAATTAGCAACTTAACAACTAGATTAGATTTTTCATGTCTTAAAAACATAAACTACACATTGCAACCATGAACAAGTGATAAAACCTTAACTTGAACCCCAAAACCTTCTCTTGAAACTTCAAACTTGCAATTAAAACCAATTTAAAACCTAAATAAGCAAGATTAAAGCAATTAACCAACAATTAAACTATAGGGTTAAGATTATAGCTCAACAAGTTTGAGATCAAACATGAAACTTAGCCTCCCAAACTGCTTCCTTGCTACTAGATCTAAACTAGTTTGGGCCAAAGAATAATGGGTAAAGGTTAAATGAAGATTTAACTAGGAATTGGAGTTAATTTTTATTGATTTTTGAGATGAGAAAATGAGGGTTTTAGCAAGGAAAAAGAGGTAATAAGAAGGGGGGTTGCTGCCAATTTTGGCAGAAAATGAGAGAGAGGGGGAGAGAGTAAGGGTGTGGGTAAGCTTATCCCCACAAACATCACACACCATGCTCATTTAACCTTTCACATTAATTAATTCTTTTACTTTTTTTTTTGCAAAGAATTTGTGTTGAAGAGAGAGGAGGGGGGCTGCTGATTGTGCTCGGCCAGCACAAGGAGGGAATGAGTGAGGTGGGGGAAAATGCCAAAATTCATGACATGTTACCCATACCTCAATTAATAAGGCACCATACTTCTTTCTTTATTATTTTCTTTTTATTTTCTTTTCTATTTAAACTCTTTCTTTAAATTTCTAGAACCCTCTTGACATTTCCATTTCATTTCAAAAACAACATGTTACATTTTGGTTTAATGTGTCATGGTTTACTAAAGTATAATTAATCCATTCCAATTTGTAATTATCACTAATTAAATGTATAAGTAAAAGCTTGAAATAATATTTAAAATTAATTAAATAAGGAAAATATTTGAGTAAACTAGCAATTTATAAGTGACTAATTAAATACCAATACTAGCAATTACATAGCTAAAATAGGTATATTTAACTCTATGTGGAAAAATAATTAGATCTGGGTTTTTACAGAAAACACGTATTATCAATAATTAATACACACTTAACCTAATCGAATTTTCAGAACGTTACAACGTATTGTCATCCGCATTCGCCACGGGGCCCCGTCATACACCGTTAGGTTACTTAACTAATGGTAGAGCGGGGGCTGGACTAGCGCGGGTGCAAAACATATACAACATCTACTAGTATATAAATATATATATATATATATATATATATATATATATATATATATATATAACATTCGTCCTACGCATGATATAAGCAACATCACAGAACATCAACAAGTAACACAGAAATGTGGATAATCTTGGAGTCTCGGATTTCATTTGAGCCGAAAATGAGACTCGACGTTCTCGGTCGTGTGGATAGCCCGTGTAATGAAAACATGGACCCCTACAAGCGTGGCAAGTTATCCGCCAATCCCAGAAGTGAGGCAACCCCAATCAACAAAGTGAATAGGCCACCCAGCACTTCACGGGATCTAGTAACTTGAGTGTCCATCCGTGGGTCATCCTATACCCCCTACGAGTGCAGTGAATAGGCCGCCAATTCTAGAGTGAGTCCCCTTCCGTCTCAACGCCATGAGATACGGGCCCGTTGCCCTTTAGAACTCGGCTATTCGAGCACTCCATCGCGGGGTAATTCTAGTACCGAAAAGAAAAAATATATGTACAATGGTGACATTGACCTCAACCCGGTCGTGCCCCAATCAAATAATATACAATCGCGCAGAGACGGCTGTCCACATGTCGGACGCTCACCTCGCAATATGAATAGACAAATAAATCTGAACTGTACTACAACCATTGCACCATAGGCTATCCCCCACGACAATCCAACCACAATATCAGCACATTACAGAACATCAACGTGAATATCATGTTCGCAAACCCGTCTAATAGAACATATAGCAATTAGTCGGGTTATACCGCTCAAAGATATTCACGGTCGCAGATACTAACATATGTACTGATAATCACGTATTTAAAATTTCGACCGACTAAAACTTTTCCGTATTAGCCCCAAGTGCTAATCAGTACTCAAAAAAATATGGGCCAGAATCATAAATCTCAAAAATCACATTTCCATACAGTAGAGTGCCAGAAGAATTTTGGTGCACAGAAGCCCCACTTCGACCGTGGAACCGCCGCAAACAACATGTTTTGCGGCGGTTCCGCGGCTGTACAATAGGCTTATGTGCCCAAATTTCTTCTGGCCTTCTAAAATAGCATGCACGTATTTTTAAGGTACTCTAAATAATTTTTTGAACAAGTTTTAAAAACGACAGCAAGCTATGTGAAATGAGATTGTGATCTGAAAAATTTTGTCGATCGATATTATAAACACGTCTAAACTAGCTAGTAAGGGTTTATGTGCTGGCTCTGATACCATGTTGGGAGTTCCTAGCATCCTGACCATCTACCGTGGCCGTTGCGGAACATTAAATATTTAGGGTTTGAAACTGGCGCTAGAAATACCCCGTCCTAGAATTTACCATAAACCGAAACTATCTAACATAAGGAGATCTTTAACTACTTTGATAGAAGTTTCTCACCAAAAGTGTAACGCCTTAGATTTAGATTAGTGTTAGTTTAGACGATAATGCGGGTTTTTGGTAAAAAGTTTACCAATTTGGGTTCCTCACATTTTATAACATTTAATTAATAATTTATTATTATTTGATATGGCTTGCACGCACGTGTGCACGTTAATGTGAGGGTTTGTTTGTGCTAATCTAGTTTAGTAACCATGGAAACTTAACCTAATCTAATCCCGTGTTTAAACCTTGACCTAAACCCTAGATATTTGTTTGTGGAGAGATATTTGTGTTTGTTTTGTTTTGGGGAGAGGTGGAATGGTGAGCTTAATGCTTGCATTAATGAGGAGTTAATGCAAGGGTGCACTCACCTCATTCTTTATTATCCTCACCTCTCTCTTTCCTTATCCTCTCATTCTCTCACACTTCATCTCCTTCTCATTATTTTTCATCCCCTCATTTCCTCAACTGAACACTTATCACTTCACCACTAAATCTTCACTAATTCATCACTAAACTTCATCAAATCTCACAAAAATCACATCTATATCCTTGTTTTGCCTCTTGGATGCCATGGAGCTTGGAAAGCTAGGATCTTTGAGCTTGTGGGAGTAGGTAATGATCTCTTTCTGTTAAGTAGGTGTTTATTGTGTTGCGTAGCTTGTTAGTTTCAGTTTAGAACGCGTAAAGTTTCGTTTCGGGTAAATATCGTATTTTTAGTGTAGATTTGGGTCTCAGATGATCTGCTATCAAACCAGGTATTTGTTGGAAAATTTCCCATCACAGTGACCTAGTATGGTGACCTAGAAAATACCCTCAAAATACGAGCCCATTCCCTCATGAACAGGCCGCAAATTTAATCGTTCTGGCCGCAATTTGTGGCCAGAGTGGGGTGGTTGGTGGTGAGTTTTGGTGTGGGGGTCTCTGGGGTTGTGTGTGGTCTTGTGGTATATGTAACTTTTACAAATTGTTTGGATAGAAAAATCTGGGACCACTTTGCATATTTCTTGTGTTTCGTTTTCACGCGTTACGTTATCCGATACGGTTCGTGTCGTTGTGTAGAGGTTGCTCTCGAGTTGGTTTTGTTGTGTCGCTATACTCGTTAGCCACTAAACGAACACTTGAGAGTTTGTTTGGAGTTGTCGCATCGGTCAATCATAGTTTGTACGTGTTATTGGTCGTTTGCTGATATACATACTTGTTATATTGTTTTATGTTTTAGGTTCGCAGGCGAGGACGTCGGACGCTGCGAAGAAGGGGAAGTAGGTGGTTGGCTTTACCTGGCGAGGAGCGTTGGTGAGTAGATTTAACATCTACAGGGGAATCGCCGCATGGCGTTATGCGTCTGGGCTAGATTAAATAACATGACTATGAGTTAGAAGTATACGGATATTGATTTTGCATGTATACCTTTGTTGCATATCTCACTTACCTATTGTGTAGGGACTTAGTACTAATGAGACACGACACCATTATTAACGGTTCATGTTTCACGAGCACTAATTGTATGCTACACACACACCGTCGATAATTGCCAAGACACGCACAACACCTATACATATGTGATATTGTATTTTAGGGATATTGAGACATGATCCTTATTTTCCTTCGTGCATATGACATATAGCATACCTGTATACCTACATGCTTACACATATGCCTTGACATGCTTACATACTAGTTACCCATATACCTATATGGTATTGTACCATTAGTGATAGGTTTATACACTTATAAGACATAGCTACATATACATCTTGCATATATACTTATACTTATACCTGGAGGGTATTACATTATTACTGATAGGTAGATATATATACCTTGCTATACCTACATGTTTGCACATATATCTGGCTATAACTACATGTTCACCTTCATTTGATGATTATATGGACTTGGAGAAATTAGGAACCGCATGATATATATATTAACTTGTTGCAGTTAAATAGCGGCTTTTCCTTTATATGCTCACATTTTAGTTTTATATTGCATATATTATATTCATGGATTTTCGAATTGAGATATAGATTTTTCATAATGTTTTCTGGATTTGAGAACCGTGGTAGTTTCATGAAATTATGCATTATTTGAAAAATCCGGTTTCTCTTGATATGATATTTCAGCATCCACCATGAGATTTCTCGGTTCTGATATATACCCCATGCGAGGAGGCGTCGTGGGCCGTTTGCGAGTATATGGTGGGGCCCGGTGGTACCCGGGGGAAAGAAAGGTATGTCGATGGACCATGCCGATGAGCCGGACAGGGGAATCATACCTACCGGTGACAGTATTTAGACTCGGCGGATATCGTGGGGATACCAACCGGAGTTATGTACGTATGGATACGTCGAAATGCGAGGGTGAGCACTTGGGTTTTCGAGAAAGCGTATGATACGTACCTATCAGGGGCCAGTCGTGCTTATAGCACCTGATAGATCAGTATTTATGTGTCGATGCTTGACACTTGTTTCCATGATATTTTTACTCCTAAGTATATATAACAGTGGAATGGGACGCTGTTATATATGCATATATATATATATATATATATATATATATATATATTAGTGGAATAGGATGCTAATATATATGTATACATACCTAAATTATATACATCATCATAATGATTCATGCAAATATACTTATTCATTTCATGAGACTTGCTCGATATTGGATACAGGATATATGAGATTTACTTGATATTGGATACAGGATATATGAGATTTACTTGATATTGGACACTCAGGATATATGAGATTTATTGATATTAGACACTCAGGATATATGGGACTTACAGGATATGAGAGCCAATTGGGGGGCTGATTTGAGGAAATTTGGGATTTTGATTGTCTTGATGGACTTTGGTCCTGTCACGAGGTCAGAATTCCGTGAGGATGACATGTTTTATCCCATACTCCGCATTTATTTTATATGCATTACTTCATGTATTAGTAGTACCCGATAGATTACCTTTCATGACGGTGCATATGCATATTTCCATATTATTGCTTCATGTATTAGTAGTACCTGATAGAGTACCTTTCATGACTGTTGCATACATATTGCCATTTATTGCTATCTGCTTGCATAGGTTAGATTCGCGTTGTACGTGCATACTTGTGATTACCTGCATATGTTATTTACTATTCACGAGTTGGCAACTCACCCCCGTTGTGCTACAGTGGTTTGCAGGTTGTTCCTCAGAATAGTCGAGGCAGGGCTTTTCATCTATCATATCATCTTTTGCAGCGGATACCGCTACGGCTGACTGTGTACAGTTTTTCTATAGGTGGATTTTGTGGTTATCCGATATTGCTCATTGTATTTTCGTTGTACCATGTACTCTCCATCTACCATTTTCATGTATGACTTAGAGAGTTGATGTGAGGACGATATTGTATTTTTTTTTGATGACTTGGAGGTCTTTTATGCACTTTCTTTATTTCGTCTTTTATTTCTTCGCTACGGCGTCGTATATCTGTGGTGGTGGTTGTTTTCCGCCTTTGGACGTGTATTTGCTCCCGTTTGGGGATGCTTTACTTATATATTTATGTTGTACCCTTTTGGGGGCTTGTTTTACAAAGGAGGTGCTGCCCAAATTTTTAAAAGAAACAAAGTTGGACTTTAAAGAATTTGGTTTGAGATTTCAAAAGTTTTAAAAATATTATTATCACTTACTACTTTTTGATGGTTTGGATTGCTGGGTTTTCGGTTTACTTAAATTGCGTTATGCCTGTAGACGTTGCGTAGTTTAAGGGCCGTCACGTGCCAATTTCGGGTTATGGCAAATTTGGTATCAGAGCGCTAGGTTTTACCTTTCGGAGTGTAGGATGACCTTGGTATGATGGTGTAGGTAGCTGAAGCAGAGTAACGTAGTGTGTGTATGTCCGCGGCATACTCACGACACGATACTCCGCCTAAAGTGACCTAAGTACCAATTACTTGAAATTTCTTCCTTGATGATACATATCCTTGTGATTCGATTTCCGTGTTCTTATCGAATCCTTTTTCCATTTATAGCCTTTTCCGCCGATGACTATAAGGACTCGGAGAGGTGCAGTGAGAGCTGAGGTCAGAGTTAACTCGTTTGGGGCGAGGACTGACCAGGATGGTACGCTCGTTGCACAGGAGCAGATGGATCCGCCTTCGATAGATCGTATCTCTAGGCTTGAGGAAGAGATGCAGGACTTGCGCCAGACGATGAGGTCGTTGGTTGAGGCCAGTCGAGCGCCGCGACAGGAGGTTGCCATCCTTGTTACCCAGTTATTCCTTGCGATCAGCACACAGCATTTCGTCACTTACACAGCACCAATGGACGCAACCCTTTTGGACGAGGAGCGTCTTTCTGATACTTTGGGAGTTCGAGGACCGAGGAGGGCTCGTACAGGTGAATCGGCCCAGAGACAGAGGTTCAGTCGCCGTGATAGGTTTCGTGCATGTCGCGGGAGTAGCAGACGCTTGGGACGAGGACAGTCGCTCAGCTCTCATCCATGGAAAGGTCAGCAGCCATCATATGGATGTTTTCGATGCGGGAGCCTTCAACACTTTGTCAGACATTGTTCCTTGGCGCCGCGTCAGCCTCATGTTCAGAGAGGTCGTAGTCGCGGAGGGTTCGCTCAGAGGGGACAGGTTGGCAGAGGAGGAGTTCAGCCAGTTGCGGGTAGGGGTAGACCCGAGAGTTTGCTTCTACTCATTGGGACACGCGGGCGTCCAATGCAGAGTTTTTAGGTATTCTTAATTTTTATGTTCTTTTGAGGCACTTGTTTGTTTCACACTTTGTGACATGGTTGGGCCGAGAGTCGTGTTAGCAAGATCAGCCGTTTGTTGTGTTAACTTCTGTCAGCGATTCTTTTGTTACGCGACACGTATTTCGGTCGTGTGCCAATCGGATAGGAGATAGAGATTCGTCCATCGTTTTGATCCTTCTAGAGATGTTGGATTTGACGTTCTCCTGGGCACGGACTGGTTAGCTACGTGCTATGCGTTTGTGGACTGCCGCGAGGAAACAGTCAAGTTTTGTTTTCCCAGCGAGTCAGTTCTTGTTGTGCAGGGAGACAGTGGTGCCGCCTCTCACAGCTTGAATTCATCCTTTTTCGCTAGTCGGCTTTTGAAGAGAGAATGTCGAGGATTCTTGGTTTTCATTCATGATACCAGAGCCATAGTAGGTAAGTCAAAATCAAGGTCAACCCCAAGCCAGGTAGGCCTAACCCCAGGTCAAGTGGGCCAATGCCCGGAGCTAGCCCGAATATGAAGCGGCCGGCCTCCCCCCATGCCAAAATTTTGTTGTATTTCTTTTACTTTATTTTGTGAATAAATGTAAGAAAAATGGGCATAAAGCCAAATTCTTGTAAAGACCATGACTTATGTGCAAAAATAAATGGCACATGAGCCGTGGGATAGGAAAAATGCCATTTTGTGAAGCCCAAGGGGCTATGTGTAAAGTGTATAGCCTATAAAGGCAAGGATAATGAAAATATCCCAACAACTTTTTCTCTCTCCAAAAGAACCAAGATCTGAGGTCTTTCTCCTTCCTCAAGGTTCTAAAACCTTCTTCTTTCTTTGAATTAAATCAAGAGTTTTATTCTTCCTTTAAAAAAAAAACAAAATAGTTTTTTACCACAAAACCCACAAAGGGGAACTCAGATCTTCCATCATATCTCAGAAAGGAGATTTTTAAAATCTTATACTTCTTGATCTTCAAGATCCGGCCAACAAGGGAAGAAGAAGGATGCCCATCTCCAGAAACCCCACTTTGTGGAAGAACTAGGGCTCAAGGGGGGAAGCCCTTCATCAGCTTCAAAACATCCCGGGAGTTAAACTCCTCACACACACACACACACACACAAACACACACACACACACAAATAATAAGTGCTCCTTTCTGGGAGTACAACTCCCATTGCAGGGACCAAGTCCCTTTTGCTGCCCGAACGTCCATGCGCTGACACGTAGGGTGCTAGCGCTCAAAGCGCTAGCGCCCTTGCGCTCAAAGCGCTAGCGCCCAACGAGCTAGCGCCTGAGCATCCACATGCTGACATGTGGGGCGCTAGCGCCCGAGCGCCCACGTGCTGACACGTTGGGCGCCAGCGCTCAAAGCGCTCTCACTCTTGCGCTCAGAGCGCTAGCGTCCAAAGCGCTAGCGCCCGAGCGCCCACGTGCAGACACGGGGGCGCTAGCGCTCAAAGCGCTAGAGCTCTTGCGCTCAGAGCGCTAGCGCCCGAGCGCCCACGTGCGTGACACGTGGGGCGCTAACGCTCAAAGTGCTAGCGCCCGAGCGCCCACGTGCGTGACACGTGGGGCGCTAACGCTCAAAGTGCTAGCGCTCTTACGCCCAAGGTGCTAGCGCCCAAAACGCTAGCGCCCGAGCTCTTTCTTCCACGCATCCTTTGGATGCCCTTTCCATTTTTTTTGTATATATACGTATGTATACATACACACAAACACATACTCCACGACACTGTCCCTGTTAGAAAAAAAATTTCTAACGGGGAGCTGCCCCGCACCCTGCAATGGGGCTGCTAGCCCCCTTGACTCCCAGCCCGCTATCCGGGTAGTGGGACCCCCGTAAAAACTCTGCGGGGCCCCCGAGATATCCCAAACCCGTTCAAAACACAACACTGCACATTGAGTTTGCATGACCAGTTTAACCCGTCAATCGGAGGTTCTCTCGCTCCAAATGCGAGGGGTAATTAACGGCAGCTTAGTCCGCGGCTGCCGGAGATTCGGATCCCCACAATCAATAAACCTTAGCCTAACCTGGGCAGGGGGAATCTGTAATGCGCCTGACAAGTGCGTGTGTATTCCCATCTCAATGGGGTAATGAAAAACACCCTACAGATTCTGGCACGCCCGGTGGGACCATTCTCTCCTCCCATATTTCGGGTTAAACGTTCATGCGAACTCAATCCATATACATATCGATTGACTATAATAAAATGATGTTTTTTTCCCATGCAGCAATCAACTTTCGACGTCCCAAGACGAATTCAGCTTCCAACGCGACCCCGATCCGGTACGTGGTCAAGGTCAATGCTCGTGTGGTTCTCCCGGCAAGCCTCAGTCGACAGTGGGAGGAACTGCTCCGCCAGTTTGGCTCCGTCATCATCTACCCTGTCGGAAGCGCTCATCTAGCAGAAATCCCGGCAAAACAGGTGGCCAAGATGGTTTCAAGGGGCAAGAAGACGAATGTTGTGATCGCTAAGGCACCACAACCGAAGCTTAAGACGGTGTCTGAACGACTCTCTGTCACTCCAGCTGGGGGCAAGAATTCCGGTACAAAGGGCAACATCAAACGTTGCGGACGAGCTAAGGCGATGACTACAACAAATGCACAATTAGGCGTATCTCCAAAGCGTCCATCGCCCGGTCTACGGCGCCTTCCCAAAGAGCCGAAGTCTGCAGGTGCTTAGAACAGAAAAGTTAAGGCAGAAGCGGCTCAGGTATCGAGCCAACAAGAGGCGCAGGGCTTCGGCCAAGTAGAATCTTGTGAAGTTCCAAGGGCAGGGTTACTCTATGACGACGGCTGAGTCGGCCATAAAAATCAGCAATTCCTTCAAATCTCTGAAGTGGGTTCAGAAAAATTCCATGGCCGCCAGAATCAAGAAGACAGCGGTCCGAACATCGCTACAAAGAGACGTGTCCCGGCCCCAACAAAAAAAGTATGACACTGTCCCTTCAAGAGTCTATCAGGCGCTCTGTGCCGCACGAAAGCAGCGGGGCAAACCCAGAAAAGAAGCGCCGGCGCCATTCAAGAACCTGGTGAGGCCAGCCGCCTTCAATCGACTGCCCACTACCGAAACAGGGGGGTCAAGACAGCGATCTGTGAAATCAGCCGCCGATGATAAAACGACGGCTGGATATATTATCCATATGGTCTATATGGTGGGTGGGCGCCTCAGCAACAACCTTCACAGCAAAAGTAAGGATGGGGCCGCCACATCCCAAGCCCAATCTGGCTTGAATGTGGTTGCCGCTTCCCAAGAACAGCTACCTCCACTGGATGATGAAAACCCTAAAGATGAGGACGATAGGCAGATGGACCCTTCGGTCCAGGCAGAGTCAAGCTCGGACAGCGAGGAAGAGCCGACTTTCTGCCCCAGGACCGCGGAGCAAGAGCTGCTTCAAGAGCTTTGAAAAAAGCTCAAGAGCAAAGATAAAGAGATGGCCAAGCTCTATTCGAAAATCGAGGACCTAATGAACGTTGTGATGTAGCTTACGGCTCAAATTGCTCGAGCGCCTCCCAATCAAGCACAAGTCGCTACTCATCAGCCGGGTGATGACAATCCGAACCAGCCAATGCCTGTTCTTTTGGGTCACAGACTGGTCGAGCCACACGAAAGCCGGCCACATTCCGCTTCTGGGGACGCCTTGGCCCAAGATAACACTATCCAGCTAACACAAGATCGGATAATGGATTTGGTCACCAGCAAAGTTAAAACATTGGTGGCCGAAGCTGAAGCTCAGAAAGAAATTGGCAATAGTGGGCGGCCATATCCCGCACAGTACAATCTGATCGAGTTCCCGAGCGGCTACGTCATTCCTAAGTTCGGAAGATTT
Organism: Agapanthus africanus; assembly: GCA_030015575.1. NCBI lineage: Eukaryota > Viridiplantae > Streptophyta > Magnoliopsida > Asparagales > Amaryllidaceae > Agapanthus > Agapanthus africanus. The sequence goes on from JASDDO010000026.1 coordinate 432,329,746, forward strand.
AACGGAACGGGGAATGCAAATCAGCACGTAGCCCACTTCAAAGCATCGTGCGGAAATACAGTGGGCAATGACGCGCCCCTTCTTAGTCAGTTTGTCAACATCCTAACCGGTGTCGCCTTCGACTGGTACGCGAGTATACCAGACGGGTCCATCATTACCTTTGCCCAAGTGGAGTCTCTGTTTCGGCAAAGCTTCATGAGTGTCAGTGATAAAATCTCCATTGCCGACCTTGTGAGTACCAAGCCGAGGATGAATGAAAGCAACACCGACTTTATCGCCCGATGGCGTAATCTCACGGTCAAGTGCGAATCGCCGCTGGAGTAGGACCAGTCCGTCAGCCTTCCCGTTAGGAACCTAAGCAATTGGATGGTCCCATTCTTGTGTACAGTGGGCCTCAAGACGTTTCAAAAGCTAACTAAGAAAGTCCAAATGCTGGAACGGTCGAAGCAAGAGTCTACCCCGGACCCTCAGAGAGACAAGACTTGGAAAAGTAAGCGGGATGACAACCGTAGAAGCGGGAATCCCAGCAGTACCAATGTCTTCAATGCGTCCGACAATGAAGAGAAGCGAAGGGCGGGCGAATCCAAAACCAACCGGTCTCGAAAGCCAGTGCTGGGAGGAGAAGGTCCTTCCCTAGAGGAGAAAAAGAACAAGGTTTAATCTTTCAGGAGGTACAAGGTTCGAAAGATATTTAAAGATGCCTTGAACAACGGTTTACAATTGCCGGAGTCGAAAAGACCTCTAGAAGCAAAAATGACCGACAATCCCCTCTATTGCCCGTACCACCGAGTAGTGAGCCATGCGATCGAGGATTGTTATATCTTCAAAGACTGGATCGATAAGCAGTACAAGGCTAGAGAGATCGAGCTGTCCAAAAGTGTGTTGGTGAATAATCAAGTTGCAACCACCAACTTTATACAAACAAAAGCTGAAGCCTTCTGGGAGCAGACAGCCGAACCCGCTACCCTGAGAAATGAAACAGACTCACTACAGCCATCGTGGAGTACGCACATATCTAATAAAATGAAGAAGATGATAAAGCTACTTCAAAAAGAGCCCAGGACAGAATGGGAAGGGTAGAAGAAGCCTACCGTGCCAACTGCCAATGCGGCTCCATCGGGCTCAAAATCCAAAAAGCTCAAGAAGAAGAGAAGTGCAGCTCGACGCGGAAAAGAGTTTGCAGGGAGATCGACCATTCAAAAATATATTGATTCCCTCGAAGACTATGAACAGAAGGAAAGAACTCTAATTCAATTGAAGGAGTTCCTCCCTGTACGAACGGCTGAAATTCTGGAGGAGTTGGAAGAAGACTCCAATGAAAAGATCCCAGTAGTGACCTGCTACGCCATCCATCTTGGCAGCGACTCTGAGGAGGAGCTCTGTTTTCCCGAAGAGGACGAGGAGCTCACCACAAAGGCCAACCAAATCCAGCTCAGAAGCGGCAGGGCTCTACCGCCAAATCAGGGCAATGCCCCGAAAGGGAAGGAAAAACAAGTCGCTAATGAAGAAGATGGAAGAGAACTTTCTCATGAAGATTCGAGTCCTTCCATAGTAGACTATAATGTCTTGGCTCACCTCCGAAAGCTTCCGTCTCTCCTTAGCATCTACGATGCCTTGGTTCTATCTCAAGAGCTTAGAGATGTTCTCATTCATGCTCTACAAAACCCTGAGCGGAATCAGGCTCGCTTTGCGGAAATTAATATGAAAGAAGCTCAGTACACTTTGCAAGCCGCCGCAGTCACGTTTAAGGATGAAGACTTGCTACTGGAAACGACTGAGCATAATCGGCCGCTTTACGTGACCGGGTATAGCGACGGAGATCGGATTAATCGCATATTGATTGATCCGGGGTCTTCAGTGAACATCATGAACTTGCGGACTCTGAAGAGTTTGTCAATGGACGTCCGACACCTGTCAAAGGAAAGGATTGTTATTTAAGGCTTCAATCAAAACTGCCAGCAAGTTCTGGGGTCTATAGCTTTGCCAATCAAATTCGGGGATCTGCAAACTGAAGCAAAGATATACGTGATCGACGCTGACGCGTCTTATAAGATTCTATTGGGACGGCCGTGGCTCCACGATTACGGCATCGTTCCATCAACTCTCCATCAATGCATGAAGTATACTAAAAATGGTTAAGAAAGACGCATTGACGGAGACATCCAGCCGTTCGATATGCATGAAGTCCGATATGAAGATTCTCGGTACTTTATGAACCACAAAATGCTAAGACACAACTGACTGAGGATAGAACAGCCCCGAAACTCAAAAGCAAGTCTGAGCCGGCTGTCACTTTCAAAAGCAAAAACTCCCAAGTGCGCCCGCGTTTTGGTAGCGACACTGATGAGTCCGACGTTGGAAGTCCGTCCTTCCGTAAAACTCGCCCTCGTTTCGGTAGCGATACGGACGAATCTGTTACTGAAGCCCCATCTAGCAGCAAAGTCCGCCCTCATCTTGGCAGCGACACTGAAGAGTCGGAGGAAGAGGACCTGCCGCGCAACAACTGTGCAGATTGGACCCCTATGCAACAAACAAAACTACGAGAGACCTTCGAAATTGCATAAAGGCCCCTAACTGTCACAAGGGTGGCGGAACAGATATGCAAAGAGCTCGATGCATTGACAGTCCCCACCGTGGACCAGCTGAAAACTTTCTACGTTCCCGGAAGGAAAAATGGACAGAAGGGCATCCTGTTTTATGGGTCAAATCCTGTTGTGCACCCGGACGATTTTTCTGTCGCGTTCCTTCCATATGAGAGAGGCATAAGAGCTGTCCTCAATCCCATATACTATGCGCCCGAGATGCGAGAATATTTCAAAAAGTGCGGATGCCGGTTATATCAAACGGAGTCCGAAGAAAAGTTTTATGAAGGGCTATGGCATCCGCCCTAGGTCCGAGCACTTATCGATGGAAGAATTCCAGATAGATGGGGCATAAGCTTCATTCAACCGGATTCTAAGGCATGCTACATGATCCATATTGGGGAAGCCAGCGAAGATTCAAATGATGATGACGAGCTAGCTGAGCCAGAAGAACTAGACGAGATTGACATAGGAACGCCCGATAATCCAAAGCCAACCTACATCAGCTCACTCTTATCAGAGAAAATGAAAGCGTAGATAATCGCCCTGCTGCATGAGTTCGTCGATTGCTTCGCATGGACGTATAAAGAAATGCCTGGACATTCCCCTGATGTGGCCGTGCATAAACTGGCTATATCTCCTGATGCTAAGCCAGTCAAACAAGCTCCTCGAAGAATGAGAAGGGAACTAGAAGAAAAGGTCATCGAGGAAACCAAGAAGCTCATCGATGCCGGCTTCATCAGGGAAGAGAAATATGCGGAATGGATCGCATGCATAGTCCCAGTGAAGAAGAAAAATGGGCAGATCCAAGTTTGTGTCGATTTCAGGGACCTCAACAAGGCATGTCCTAAAGACGACTTCCCGCTACCGGTCATGGAAATGATGGTCGATGACACCTCAAATTACGAGCTGTTCACCTTTATGGATGGCTCGTCTGGGTATAATCAGATCAAGATGTCGCCTGAGGATGAGAAGCACACAGCATTTCGAACTCCGATCGGAATATACTGCTACAAAGTGATGCCGTTCGGGCTGAAGAACGCAGGCGCTACATATCAAAAGGAAATGACCTAACTCATAAAGTCGCCGAATGTTACGTTGATGATCTGGTCGTCAAGACTAAAGCCAAGGCCGATCACATCCAAGATCTTAGGACCGTTCTCACCAGACTGAGGGAGTACGATCTGAAAATGAATCCTCTGAAGTGCACTTTTGGCGTGTCATCGGGAAAATTCCTGGGCTTCATAGTCCGACATCGAGGGATTGAAGTTGATCCGTCCAAGATAAAGGCCATCAAGGAGATGCCCCCTCCGAAGAGTCTGACGCAGCTAAGATCTTTTCAAGGCAAGCTTGCTTCTATACGGAGGTTTATCTCAAATTTATCTGGGAGATGTAGGCCCTTCTCAAAGCTTATGAAGAAAGGAGCTCGTTTTGTCTGGGATGCCGAATGTCAAGAAGCGTTCGAAAGCATCAAACAGTACTTGTTGCACCCTCCAGTGCTGGCTGCTCCCATTCCAAATAAGCCGCTGATTCTCTACACTGCCGCGCTGGATGAGTCCCTCGGTGCGCTCCCTTCTCAGAACAACGAGGAGGGAAAAGAGAATGCCCTCTACTACCTCAGTCGAACTTTAGTCGAGGCGGAACACAACTATTCCCCGATCGAAAAGCAATGCCTAGCTCAGATGTTCGCTGTGAAGAAGCTGAGGCACTATCTGCTCGCTCATCGGGTTATGCTAATCTCTAGGGTCGACCCGCTCAAACACTTAATGACCAAAGCAAGCCTGGCCGGTAGAATGTCAAGATGGGCTGTCATGTTACTTGAGTTTGACATAGTTTATACTCCTCAGAAAGCAGTGAAAGGGCAAGCTCTTGCAGACTTCCTCGCCGCTCATCCTATACCAGAAGGGTCGCCGCTAAATTGTGAGTTCCCCGACGAACAAGTGTTGCACCTCGAGGAAGATGAGCCATGTTGGGAGCTCTACTTCGCTGGAGCCTCATCAATAAGGACCTCCAGTAAATCAATCTTCCCAGAGATAAAAGCAGGGATAGGGTTGGTGTTCATCATGCCATTAATGGGAACCCTACGGCGTTCTTTTGCTCTCACTGAGCCTTGAACAAACAATGAAGCTGAGTATAAAGCTCTGATAGCTGGTCTGGAGCTCGCCATAGAAATGGAAATCCTTCGGATACGGGTTTACGGTGACTCTCAGCTTATCGTCAACCAAGTAAGCGACGACTATAAGATATACAAACCTGAGTTAGCTTGATATAGAAGCCGAGTGGTGGAACTCATGAAACGGTTCACTCACATTGAACTGATGAGAGTCCCTAGAGCGTTGAATAGAAAGGCTGACGTACTCGCTCGCTTAGCCAAGGAGCTGGCTGATCCTAATATGGAAGAAATTCTGATCACGGTAAGAGCCGGCAAATTCTACCCCCAGTCTCTCTACGAGAAGAGGAAAGCGTGGAACAGAAGAGCAGTCCTGTCGAAGAAGCTTCGATCATCCAAGATGAGCCCGATTGGAGAGAACCCTTCATAGAGTACCTCCGATATGACAAGCTGCTCGAAGGAAAATCTGCAAGGATTCAGCTGAAGAAGAGAGCTCTTCGATACGTGTTTGTGAATGACACGCTATACCGCAGGTCATATGACCAACTCTGGCTCAGGTGCCTGTCATCGGCCGAAGCCCAAAAAGTTATGAAAGAAGTTCACTCAGGCGTCTGCGGGGCTCACCAGTCCGGCCCAAGATGCGACTTCAAATTAAACGGCTTGGGTATTACTGGCCCACCATGATACGGGATTGTGGAGAGCATGCAAAGAAATGTTATATCTGCCAAATTCATGGTGATTTCATTCACAAGCACCCCAATCCGTTGCATATGCGGTGGCGTCGTGGCCCTTCGAAGTCTGGGGAACCGACATAGTTGGTCCAATTGATCCTCCATCATCCAAAGGCCACCGGTTCATACTGGCTACAACAGACTACTTCTCTTGATGGGCTGAAGCTGTCCTGCTAAAAGAAGTCAAGACAGAAGATATTCTGACATTCTTCCAGCATAATATTCTATACCGTTTCGGTACACTGTTCCCCTCCGAACGGCAGCCGAGACACGGACTGTCTCGCCTGAAATTCGGGGCAGATGCTAATTGGTGCTATCCGTTCACCTCTCCGAAGATGCCAAGTTGATTTATGGCACTGTATATCGAAGGTTTAAACGGATGCGTCTGATGTACCAGACTTTGTCAGATTCCCCCTCGCTTGAGGGGTTTTTGATTGTGGGGACGCTCTTCCCTGCAGGCGTAAGCCCCTGCAGTTAATTACTCTACCGCATCACGGTAACCACTTTCTCCTTCTCTAGATGGTCACTTCGCGTCGTGTGTGTTTATTTTATGTTTCGTTGCCTGTGGATTGTATACGGAGACTGAGTTATGTCGTCGTCCGTAGGGCGTAGACTAGTCCAAATCCGTATTATCTTAGATTTGGGTTTAGGGGTTTGGGTTTAAGGATACGTTAGCCTCATTTGAGACTAAGATCGACTTAAACGTTTGTTAAGGATACGTTAGTCTAGTTTTTAGACTAAGATCAACTTAACGGGATCGTTTAGATCCATCAAGAGAGCAATAAAAGGGGGGCTCTGTTGTTTAGTTTAGTGACATTACGGTCGGTAGGTAGTTTAAGGACATTGCGGTCCATGGGTAGTTTAAGGACATTGCGGTCCATGGGTAGTTTAAGGACATTGCGGTCCAATGTTAGTTTTAAGACATTGCGGTCAAGGTTAAGGACGTCATAGTCCATAGGTTTAAGGACCCCACAGTCCGTTGTTAGTTTTAAAACATCTCGGTCAAGGTTAAGGACCTCATAGTCCATGAGTTTAAGGACCGCACAGTCCGTTGTTAGTTTTAAGATATCTCGGTCAAGGTTAAGGACCTCATAGTCCATGAGTTTAAGGACCCCACAGTCCGTGTCAATGTGTAGTCATCGGGACCCGTCACCTCTTTGAAGACGTTGAGGAATTATAACGCCAAGTATCAAAGGAGTGAAGAGATGTACCCTTGAACCGGGGTGGATTAAATAGTCTTTGGCCCAATTTGGGATCAAGACCAATTAATTATGTTATGAGCCCATTAGCCCAGTTAAGTCTGAGTTGAGGACTTATGACCATCTTGGGCTAAGTCCAATCATGTTTGGAATATTGGCTTCCTGTTGGTCCATTGAAGGAGAGGCTTTGCCTCTGGCCATTTAGCCAATTGGGCTAATGTTAATTCAGCAGTGTTGAACACTGGGATCAAGTTAGTGTTTTAACACTAAAAGAGAGTTGGTGTTAAACACCAGCAACAGGGGGTTCAAATTAGTGTTAAACACTAGAGCAAATCAGTGTCAAACACTAGCAGCAGAGGTTTCAAATTAGTGTTAAACACTGGTGACAGATATTTTAATTTAGTGTTGAACACTAAGGGAGTTAGTCTTAAGCTCTGTTAACAGGGGTTTAATTTATTATTAAACACTTAGAAATTCAGTGTTAAACACTGCAAATAAAGTTCTTTGATTAGTGTTGAACACTAAGGCCAAACAGTGTTTTAACACTGGATTCAGAGGTTCCAATTTAGTGTTAAACACTGAGGCAAGAGGGGTCACGTGGTAGTACATGAGGGCGCCCTCCCTTCATTTGTTCTGCTGAGAATATTGCATCTTTTAGAGCATCACGTGCCATCACGTGACGGGCATTTAAATGCTTGTATGTTAAAACTTCTGCCAAAGGTCACGTGGGTCATGTGAGGAACTGCCTCAAAGGCCCTTCTCTGTGGATCTTTTCGGAGGTCACGTGGTGGCACGTGACCCTGCCTCTTTGTATGTTTTTTAGAAGATCTGTTAATCCCTTTTTTAAGAATTAAATTCTTCGTAGGGTTGAACCCTAACGATAAATTTAAGAGGAATTAAATTCCTATTATTCTGGGATAGAGTTGAACTCTGAATTTTCTGTAGGAATTAAATCCCTCATATATGTGAAGAACTGAATTTTATCATAGGGTTAAACCCGAATAAAAGCTTTAAAGGAATTAAATTCCCACTCTCTTTTAGAGAGGCATGAGATTCTGTCATAGGGTGAAACCCTAATTTCTTCTTTCATAAAGGAATTAAATTCCTGTTATTTTAACAGAACTAAGTTCTTAACTAGGGTTGAACCCTGATTCTGTTCATTCTGAAGGAATTAAATTCCCATAACATAGGGTTAAACCCTAATTTTATTTTAAAGGAATTAAATTCCTATAGTTCTGTGAGAATTAAATTCTCAAGCTTCCATTCCCTCTTTATGCTTTGGATCTGCATGGCAGGATCTCGACCCAATGAGAATTAAATTCTCAATTCAAGGGGAGATGTGCACTTTACAGATCTTCCACCAAAGAGAGAACTATGTTCTTCTGTTTAATATCAGAGTTAAACTCTGTTGAGAATTAAATTCTCTTTTAAGACCTTCCCTTTCTTACCTAAGCTTTTCTTTTGCAGAAGATCCAAATTCCTCCAAAGTATCAAGGCTCTACTTTTCTCTTTTTTTTATGTATCGATCCCTCTGCCTCTATATATCCCCCTATGTGTCTCTTGGCTCCTATTTATAGGAGAAGCAGCAGAATCAATTAGTTTTTTGATGAATCTTTCATTGAGAGATTTGATTTGTATTCATCATTCATTTGGACCTTTGGTTTATTAGGTGAATTTTATTCACCATTGGATTTTAAATCCAGAGATTTTCCTTTGTTATTTCGGTTAGATTTTAAGGGGAAATCTTTCCAAATTCAAGATTTTTCCATAGATAGGTGATATTTAATCACTTTTAAATTTTTAATTCACTCGGTTCCGAATAATCATTTTCCTTTGGAAAGATTTGAGTGATCTCTTCAGAATTTGATTCTGTTAAATAAATAGGCTTTGAAAGCCGGTCACGTGTGGCCACGTGACCCCTGGTCACGTGTGGGCACGTGACCCCCTTGGAACAAGCCCTCTTCTTCTTTTTGCGCTCTGCCTTCTGGCCGCTGCTTAGCCGTCACATGCCAGCATGTGACCCCTGGTCACGTATGAGCACGTGACTCTCGTCTGGAGCCTTTTTCTTGGTTTAATCAGAGAATGAGTCCGCCGCTTTTTAAATGTCACGTGCCAACACGTGACCCCTGGTCACGTGTGAGCACGTGACCTCTTCTGAAGCCTTTTCCTTGATTTGATCAGGGAACTGATGTGCCTTTGCCGCAGCTTTTAAATGTCACGTGCCAACACGTGACTGCTGGTCACGTGTTAGCACGTGATGCCTCTTCTGTAGGCTTTCCTGATTTTAAATCAGGAAACAAATGCCCCCACAGCGTTGTTCTCACATGTCTGCACGTGAGTGCAACGCTGTCACCTCATGTGACCGTTGGATTCCTCTAGGGATTTGGGGAGATGAAGCGTTTCCATCACCTCCTATAAATATTGGGGTCATTTCAGAGACGCCTCTACTTTGCTTATCTTCTTCCTTGCATACTTGTCTTTCTGAGAATTTAATTCTCCTCTCCATAGCTTAGTTCTCTGCCTCGAACAATTTTCAGAGTTTAACTCTGCCCGAAAAGAATTCTTTTCTTTAGGTAATGCTCTCGCATGAACGATGAACTCTCTTGTCTCTATGGATTTTAAATCCAAAACAAGGGTTTTTACCCTTTAAACATGAACTCATGAAACTAATTAATCTTCAGCAGTAAATCTCTTTTAGGGTTCATCTGATCCTCCAAGGAGATGATGATGACAGTTCAAATCCATGGAGTTTAACTCCGTTCACAGAAAAAAGTTTCTGGGGATTTAATTCCCCTTTCCAAGAGGAATTCAATTCCTGTGAAGAACTAAGTTCTTCCCCATAGAGGCTTCTTGGGGTTTCCTTCGCCCCAGGTTGTCCTTCTGTAATCAATGCAGTAGAAGCTTTGTAACAATTCTCATGACCTTTATTTCAGGTGTTATGGATGCACATATGTATGGCCTTGACGAAATCATTTCCTACGTGAACATTCGCGCACTGGGCCGCAGTCAGAACCAGGAGTTCACCAATGCTCAGTGTTCTGAGATTATGAGCCGTTTTGGCGAGTACAACCATCGGCTACTCTCCCATCGCTCTCCTCTTTTGAGACTCATCGTGCTGGCAATTTGGGAGGCGCTTCCTCTCTTCTGCGCCGGTGTACCGCTCAGGGCATTGGACGCTGCCGAGGACAAGATACATTCGGTGTATCTGATGAGTCTAATCTCGAAGAGAAGGCGCGACAACCTCATTGATCTCTTGCACCAGGCATTTCAGCAGTCGGCCGTACTTGCCGCCTATCGGAGGGTGGAGGACATTCGTGAGGACCCCGACGCTTGTGATCGTGAGAGAAAACATACTCGGGAGGTTCGAAATGCTTGGAGAATCTTGGACAAAGTTAAGCTTGAGTTTCTCAATCCGTACCCCGCGTCTGAAGTCTTACCATTGTAAACTGTTCTCTTTATTTTGTATGACCTTCTTGAAGTACGACTGATAAGTTCTATTATGTCTTTGTATGTTTGCATGCCTTTCTGTGGGATTTTATCATTTCACTATTGTTGTTGCTGATGCTTTTAATATGCATGGTGCTATTCCATTTCTAGTGCACGTCAAGTCTGGGGCTCACGTGTTCTGCACGTGGGATCCTTTGATAGGACTGTTCAAAATTTTTCCATGCCACATTTTTAGTGCACAATATCAGATGCAGAAAAGGAGCCTTGGAAATAGTTCCATCCCCCTGATTTTCGATGTCTTTCCTTTTTTGGGCCTTGGAAATAGCTTCATCATGCATGATTTTCCGCGCTCAACACTTAATGCACTTCTTTATATTTGAGGCTATAGCCTTCTTTTCCCTTCACAGAAATTTATATTTTTTCTTTCTTATTTTGGTGTAATTTGTCTTGAGAAACAAACGAGCGCCATGGCCTGCAATCGCCCTCATGCTTGTCGACAGCCATGGGAAGTTCCTATCGAGGAGATGATCCCCCGCTTTGCTGCTCGGTTGGTGGATCCACTCCTTACCGACGACGAATGTGACTCGGCAATGTATGAACTCTCGATCCGTAGGGGGTCCCCCCTCCCGATGGGGTCCCTCTGGCTCCGGATGATTCTCGCGGCCGTGCTTGCCGACATCCCTCCTCACCCGGCGGAGATGACCCTGGCGATGCTTGACGCGGCTGAAGAAAAGCTCGAGGGCTTTCACGAAGCGTGCCTGATTACTCAGGCTTTGAAGGATTGCTCAATTCATCTGCTGAGCCAGATAAAGGCTCGGCGAGCTATTATGTCTGCTTTTGCGGACAAACATGGCGCCAATCGATGGGGAGCGACTCCTCGCGAGAACCGTCGCTTTAATGTGCTGGAGAAAGCAGAGAGAGAGATGGAGAATTTTGTCCTCTGCTTTGTTAACCCTTGTGCCATTGATCCCGTGTTTGGTGACCTTTTCCTGTTAGCGTAGCATTTTTAAATTAGTCCTTCTTTTTGTATGCTTTATGTTGAACTTCCATGTAGGCTCGGTACTCGTATGTATGTTTTCGCTTGCATGAATAAACTTTGTGTTCTTTTTACGAAAACTCCCTCTAATTATCAACATTGTCATCATGTCGCATGCACATTAAAGCCTAGAATTTTATTTCTTTTTCGGATGTTCATATGATTGCGAACACATGCTCGATAGGATAAACATCGGAAATTTTCTCGTTGCTTTTCATACCAGGTGATGTGAGCACGTTTTAGATCGATTATTGCTGTCGACCGGAAGCCCATTTATGTGATCTTGAGCGTGTATGTCCCGTTTCCAAGGTTGTGGTCATGAAAGTGAGCTTACCTAGCCTGATAGGGCGACACATGGCGAACATATGGTTATGCGAGAAAAAGGGCTCGGCCGTAAATTCTCGGAGAGAGAGCTGGCTTCTAAAGCGCTGAGCGAGCTTCAGGCGAGTCTTACTGCCAAGGCCAACAAAGCGTATGAGCTCTGGCGGGTGCTTCAAGAGTCTATCAGGGAGGTGGTGACTCTTGATAAAGCTGCTACGTTCACTCGTGAAAGGTTCGAGGCTCATAAGGCCACCGAGAAAGAGCTTGAGGACCGGCTCGCTTCGTATCAGGCCCAGCAGGCTCAGGCGGAGGCCCGTCTTTTGGCGATCTTAAATCATGAGGCCGTGGCCCAACAAAAGCAGGATGAGCTGACCAAGCTGCTAAATCGCCTGCCGGCTTGAAGCATTTGTATCTTTCCCTGCCTTCCTGTATATACTCATAGATGGGAGTATTTTCTTTTGTTTTTTCATGAATTGTACTTTGTATCCATTTTGGTTTATGAATAAAAGATACATTTTTGTTCTCAATGATGCGTCTCCTTTTTGTTGAATGTGCTTTGCGGACAATTTATCTTGATCTCCTTGCAGGGCAGCGATAGCTTAGGATTCAGGGTTAAGATCTGCTTTCTAAAACTTTTGCACTTTATGAGCCACGAGGGTCTCATAAAGAGTTTTTTTTCTCCCCATGGGTCGAGAGGACCTCATAGGTGTAAGTTCTTCTTAAGAATCGTGAGGATTCTTAAGCGGGTTGTCCCTTGAGAGTCGTAAGGATCTCACAAGAGAGTTTTTCTTCCTTACAGATCGTGAGGACCTGCGAGTGCTGGATGTGGTCACCCTTATTCGTGTTTCATGGAGTCAGGGGTTTCTCGAGGTATCGTTGTTTAAAGACATCGCGGTCAAGGTTAAGGACCTCATAGTCCGTGGATTTAAGGACTCCACAGTCCGATGTTAGTTTTAAGACATTACGGTCAAGGTTAAGGACCTCATAGTCCGCGGATTTAAGGACTCCACAGTCCGATGTTAGTTTTAAGACATCATGGTCAAGGTTAAGGACCTCATAGTCCATGGATTTAGGGACTCCACAGTCCGATGTTAGTTTTAAGACATCACAGTCAAGATTAAGGACCTCATAGTCCGTGGATTTAGGGACTCCACAGTCCGATGTTAGTTTTAAGACATCACGGTCAAGGTTAAGGACCTCATAGTCCGTGGATTTAAGGACTCCACAGTCCGATGTTTGGTTGCAGGGACCCGTCACCTCTTTGAAGACGTTGAGGAATTACAACGCCAGATATCAAAGGAGTGAAGAGATGTACCCTTAAACCAAGGCAGAATCCGCAGGGAATCGGGGTGGTTGATTGTTAGTTTTATGACATTACGGTCGAGGTTAAGGACATCATAGTCCATGGATTTTAGGGACTCCACAGTCCGGTGTTTGCTCTGGATGCTTCACACAGGTTCACTGCCGTGCTTGGCGAAGACTAGGCTCCACTCTGGATGCTTCACACGGGTTCACTGCCATGCTCCGCGAGGACCAGGATCCGCTCTGGACGTTTTCCACGGGGTCAAAGAGTGACGTTATCCGCGTTCCACGTAACCAGGAATTTTGCACTAGATGCTTCACACGGGTTCACTGTCGTGCTCGGCGAGGACTAGGCTCCACTCTGGATGCTTCACACGGGTTCACTGCCATGCTCTGCGAAGACCAGGATCCGCTCTGGACGTTTTCCACGGGGTCAAAGAGTGACGTTATCCGCGTTCCACGTAACCAGGAATTTTGCACTAGATGCTTCACACGGGTTCACTGCCGTGCTCGGCGAGGACTAGGCTCCGCTCTGGATGCTTCACACGGGTTCACTGCCATGCTCTGCGAGGACCAGGATCCGCTCTGGACATTTTCCACGGGGTCAAAGAGTGACGTTATCCGCGTTCCACGTAACCAGGAATTTTGCACTAGATGCTTCACACGGGTTCACTGCCGTGCTCGGCAAGGACTAGGCTCCGCTCTGGATGCTTCACACGGGTTCACTGCCGTGCTCCGCGAGGACCAGGATCCGCTCTGGACGTTTTCCACGGGGTCAAAGAGTGACGTTATCCGCGTTCCACGTAACCAGGAATTTTGTTGATTGTATCCGCATTTCACGGGATGGAGGTTTGACTGTTGGCGATATGTATACCACCGAGCCATGGAACTGGGAGTTGCCGCTATTCCGCTTAGCTTAGAGTTGTGTCCGTTGTTACGAGACGAGTGCTGAGATAATCTCTAAGTCATTCGCGGCCCGTCGAGATTTTGCTTCTTCTTATGATGAAACTTGGAGGAGAAGTATGATTCCTTTTTGTTTACGCCCTTGGATTGTATACAGGGTGTGATGGAACATCACCTGTAGGGCATAAATTGAAACTTTTTTTTATATTTTATTTCTCTTTCCGCGATGCTCTATCATTTCAGCTTTTATATCGCGGAGGTCGCGATTGCCCTATCATTTCGGCTATTTTTCGCGGTGCCCAATCATTTCGGCTATTTATTTCATTTTCACTCGCTGTTTTTTTTTTATTATTGCGAGTTGCCCCATCATTTCGGATATTTTGCGTGCATACATTTTTACCTGCTGCTTTTTATTGCAGGTTGCCCCATCATTTCGGCTATCTCGTATGCACGTGCGACCTACTAGCTTTTCGCCATAAACGAAAAATTAGACACAAATTTCGGCATCAGCACCGCTACAACTGGGATATGGCCAGGAGCGAATCATCATCTACCTCTGTCGATGTTGAACAAAGATGGCTTAGCAAACAGGGTTAGGGTCCCGTCGACTAAGGCTTTTGACTTCATGAGCCGTAAGGGTCTCACGAAGGTATTTCTCCCTACAAGTCGTGAGGATCTCGTAGGTGTATTTTCTCCCTAGGAATCGTGAGGATTCCTAAGTGTATGTTCCTCTGCAAGTCGTAAGGATCCTACAAGAGGGCTTTCTCCTTATAGCTCGAGAGGACCTACAAGGGTTGTGTTCACTATATGGACATATCCCTAGTCACGGATGGGACTTTGTTAGGGAAATATTTATTCGTGCCCGTGGATTGTATACAAGGGTCAATATGAGCCCCTTGTAGGGCTGTGTCGAAGGATATGGGGGATTTTGCTTAAGCACAGGTTTAGGTCTCTGTGACTTAAGACTTTTAAATCTTATGAGCCGTGAGGGTCCCGTAAGAGAATTCTCCTTACGAGTCGTGGGGATCTCGCAAGTGTATTTTCTCCTTAGGAATCGTGGGGATCCCTAAGTGTGTTGCTCCCTTGTGAGTCGTAAGGATCTCACGCGGGTGGTTTCTCCTTGCAAGGTCGTGAGGATCCCGCAAGTGTCCTTTAACGAGGTTGCGCCCTTTCAGGTTTTCACAAACACTCGCCGGTAGCCCTGCTGTTTTTACTCACGGAGCCCTTTCGGGTTTTCATCCGTGCCCTTCTTGCTTATGGACATACCGTTTTTTTTTTATTCTTTTCTTATTATTTTTTTTAAGAGGTCGCGCCCTTTCGGGTTTTCACGAACACTCGCCGGTAGCCTTGCTGTTTTTACTCACGGAGCCCTTTCGGGTTTTCATCCGTGCCCATTTTGCTAATGGACATACCGTTTTTATATTTTTTTCATCTTTTTTTTTCTTTTTTTTTGTCAGCCTAAGGATGCTGCGGTAGTAGTTTAGGGACGTTTCGGTCCGTCGTTAGTTTAAGGACGTTTCGGTCCGTCGTTAGTTTAAGGACGTTTCGGTCCGTCGTGGAGAGGGCCGGCTACTACTTATAGAGCTTGAGCTTAGGAAGATAGCGAGCGGACATAGTCGTCGTCACCTATCATTGACCTAGGCTGTGACTCCTTAAGCGTAGTATTTCTTTAGGAAGCGGCCGTTTATTGGCCTGAAAGGCCTTTCACCGTGCATATCCCTGAGTAGATAGGCTCCACCCTGGTAGACTTTGTCTATGATGTACGGGCCTTCATAGTTTGGCTCGAATTTTCCCCGCTTGGCGTGATTGGGGATCATAGGCCTTTTGATCACTAGCACGAGTTCGCCTTGGCGGAATGTCCTCGGTCTGGTCAATCTTTCATACGAGCGCATCATTTTCGCTTTGTAAGCCTCCAGATTTTGTTGCGCTATGAGCCGGGTTTCATCGAGGGCGTCAAGCTCCTCAAGCCGGAGGTGAGCATTTTCTTCGTCTGTCAACTCGTGGTGGACTGCCACTCGTAGAGAAGGTAGCTCTATCTCGAGGGGGAGTACTGCTTCCGTACCGAATACCAATGCGTATGGCGTCGTGTTCGTGGCCATCTTGAACGTAGTCCGATATGCCCAGAGAGCTTCTTGCAGTCTCTCGTGCCAGTCCTTCTTATTTCGGGACACCGTCTTCTTCATGATCTTTGTCAAGGTCTTGTTGAAGGCCTCAGCTAGACCGTTAGCTCGTGGATTATAAACTGAGGAGTATCTCCAGTCTATATTATGCTGTTGCGCGAAGCGGCTGATCTTATGGCTTCTGTAGGCCGGCTCGTTATCGGAGATAATCCGCCGCGGAGTTCCAAACCGATAAATGACGTGCGTCTTGAAAAAGTGGAGGATATTCTCCGTCTTCACTTCCCTCAGTGGTACTGCTTCTGCCCATTTAGAGAAGTAATCAGTTGTCGCCAGGATGAAACGATGTCTCCGGGACGATGCTGGTTCGATGGGGCCGACTATGTCAGTCCCCCACATTTCGAATGGCTAGCTAGCCACCGTCGGATGTAGTGGATTCGGATGCTGGTGGATGAAATCCCCGTGGATTTGGCATGAGTGGCATTGCTTCGCATATTCGAGGCAGTCCTGGATCATCGTGGGCCAGTAGTAATCCATCCGTTTAATTTTTAACTTCATCTTCGGGCCTGCTTGATGAGAACCACAGATTCCGTCATGAACTTCCTGAACGACTCTTTCTGCTTCGTCAGGTCCTGAACATCTCAGCCACAGAGAATCAAATGACCTCTTATATAGAGTATCATTGACGAAAGCGAAAAATAGAGCTCGTTTCATGAGCTGATGTCTTGAGGACGCTTCTTCGGGCATTCGGTGGGACTTAAAGTAGTCTGTGAAGACTTCCCTCCAGTCCTCAGCCTTCTCACGGTCTTTTATCTGCAGGGTCGTCTGCTCAGTCGCTCCCTTCTCTTCGGATGATTCCGGAGATATTTCTGCTGGGGCAAGCACCCGACGGCTTTGTACCATGATTTTAACGTCATCGAGGTTCTCGTCAACAATTCTTTGGCGAGCTTAGCTAATGCATCCGCTTTGCTATTTTCCGCGCGTGGTATGCTTTCCAAAGTATAGGAGGGAATTTGGGTCAACAGTTGTTGCACCTTTTCGCCGTACTTCACCAACTCTGGTTTGCACGTTTGGTAGTCACCATTTACTTGACTAACGACCAGTTGAGAATCCCCGTATATAAGGAGGTCTTCAATTCCCATGCCAGTGGCGATCTCGAGGCCCGCTATCAAAGCTTCGTATTCGGCTTCGTTATTCATCCTCGGCTCTGTTAAGGAGAAGGCGAAGCGCATAATCCCTCCTTGTGGAGTTACGAAGATGGGGCCTACTCCCGATTTGATTATGGGGGTACATTGTTTGCGCTTCTTCATGGAAGATGCCCCATCAAAATAGAGTTCCCATCGGGTATCATTGCCGCCGATCGCATCAAATGCATGCTCGTCCGGCAAATCGCAGTTCAGAGGAGAACCGGCAGGTACTGGATGCTCAGCAAGGAAGTCGGCAATGGCCGGGCCTTTCACTGCCTTGAGAGGTCGATACGTTATCGAGAACTCCATCAAGAGTAGAGCCCATTTAGCGAGTCGACCCGTTAATATAGCTTTTGACATCAAATATTTAAGAGGGTCCACCTTCGAAATGAGACGGACTTCATGTGCCAATGCATAGTGCCAGAGTTTTGTTATCGCAAAGATTAACGCCAGGAAATGTTTTTCGATAGGGGAGTAATTGCTTTCTGCCCCCAGAAGAACTCGACTTAAGTAGTAGAGTGCCCTTTCTTTTCCCTGGTCATTCTCTTGCGCCCATAATGCGCCCAATGAACCTTCTAGGGTAGTTGTATAAAGAATGAGAGGCTTTCTCTTTACCGGTGCAGCCAACACTGGAGGGTTCTGCAGGTACTGCTTGATTTCGTCCAGTGCGCCTTGGCATTTGTGATCCCAAATGAATGGAGTTCCCTTCTTCATCAGGTGGCTATAAGGACGGCACTTGCCTGAAAAATTGGCGATAAACCGCTGGATGTATGCGAGCTTCCCTTGGAGAGACCGCAACTGTTTGAGGGTTCTCGGCGGAGGCATTTCCATGATCGCCTTGATCTTAGATGGATCTATTTCGATACCTCGGTGTCGGATGATGAATCCCAGGAATTTACTCGAGGAGACTCAGAACGCGCATTTGAGGGGATTCATCTTCAAATTATATTGCTGAAGGCGTTGAAATACAGTCTTCAGATGCTTTAAATGCTCTTCGTATGACATGCTCTTCACCACGAGGTCATCAATATAGCACTCGACGATGTCATGTATGAGATCATCGAAGATCTTTGTCATGGCCCTTTGATAGGTAGCACCAGCGTTCTTTAGACCAAAGGGCAAAACCTTGTAGCAGAATATTCCCAAAGGGGTCTGGAAAGCCGTATGTTTCTGCCCTTCAGGATGCATTTTTATTTGATTATACCCTGATGAGCCGTCCATGAAGGAGAAAATCTCATGCGTGGACGTATTATCTATCATTAGCTCGGTTACCGGTACTGGGAAATCGTCCTTCGGGCAGGCTTTATTGAGATCCCTGAAATCCACGCATATGCGCACCGTCCCATTTTTCTTCATTAAAGGAACGATGTTGGCAATCCAGTCAGGATATTGGACTTCTTGGATAAATCCAGAATCGATCAGCTTCTTGACTTCGACGTTAATGCTCATCTCAAGCTCGAGCCGCATTCTTCTTGGCGCCTGCTTGACTGGCTTGATATCCGGGGATATTGCTAATTTATGCACAGCAATCTCCGGATCTAATCCCGGCATCTCGGAATAGTTCCACGCGAAGCAATCTTTATGCTGTAGAAGCACGTCCTTTAATGCAGCCACCCTTTCTTCAGATAGCCGCTCACTGACGAATGTCGGTCGCGGGTCGTCTGCCGATCCCAACTCAATCTTCTTGAGGTTATCTGCAGTAGTATGTATGCCATCTTCCAGTTCTTTTGGAGCCGGTGAGAATTCTGAGATTACCTCATTGTCCTTGTTTTCGAAGCACCAAGGGAGCTCATCTATGTCCTCGGGCTCTTCTTTTAATATTGTAATCGTGTAACAGGTGCGAATCCGCTTCCAAGATTAATGTGGATCTGGTTCTGCTTTTGCGGCTTTAGGCTCGTGCTTTTGTGGCAGCATTACCCTCCAGCTGCTGGATAAAGCAAATCTGCCTTGTTGGTACTGGTCTTCGACCCAGTTCTTGAAGGTGAAGCAGTCTTCGATAGGGTGTCCTATGGCTCGGTGATAAGAGCAATAGCCCGGATAAGAAACCTCGTTAACTTGCTCAGGGTGCTTAGACTCCGGAAGTGCGATCATTTGATGCTTTATAGCGAGCTCGAGTAGCTTCTTCGTCTTGTCTCGAGGGAAGGAATATGCTCGACTCATCTTCTTCATGAGGGACAAATTCGGACCGCGCGATGCCCGATCACACGACTCTCTAATCCTACGTCGTTGTTGTCGGCTTTTCTTTCCGCTTCTTGATTTATTTCTGCCTCTGCGTCGGGCCTTTTGTACAACGGGTTGACAGGGAGGAGCATCTTTGTCTTTTGCAGCCTGTTGAAACAGACGTTGCGTCATAGCCTTCTCGTAGATGGCCATCTCGCGGTTGTGGTCTTCCCGAGCCTTTTGACCTGCTTTCCTGATAAGCCTGTCCACTTGTTCTTCAAATGACGGACTCGGCACTTCGATTGCGGGATCTAGTTTTGATGAAGGGTTGACATTGCCGGACAGGGCGTTTTCCTCCTCATCGAAGTTATATATGGCATAGCTGCCGTGGGCTCGCTCCCGTTTCTCGGATCTCACATATCCAAGCCCAAGCATTTCCATTCTCCCGTTGGGCAATTTGCGCTGAGTCCCAGGGACATTCCAAATTTTGTTGTAGAACCGAGCTTGTCGAACAGTCTGTTTTAAGGGTACCCCTTGGCGCTTCAATAGTCTCTTTAGTCCGTTTGTGTAATATCTGGGTAAACGGATGGGTTGGAGCCTGTCGAGTGTAGAATCCGCGCCATGCCAGATCTCTTTCTCTACTCTCGTTTCCGAGGATCGATAGAATAGGATCACCTTCTCACCCTTTCGCCTGGGAGGGACGTAAAACGTCTGCAAGTCCTGCACATTGTAAGCTTGAAGTGTGTCGAGATCCTTGTAGTGTTCCTGCGGCACCATGGTGATTTGCAAACTCTGATCATCACTAGGGGATGCCTGTATTGACGGCCGACTGGAGAACACAACATTAACCTCATCTTCTGAGTCGCTTCCGAAGATCAATATAGGGGCGGACGGCCCCAGGTTGTTGCGTCGGGACGGACCAGCGTAAACTATCTCTTCTTCTTCTTTGGTATCGCTCCTGAAAACACTGATGGCGGCGGCGGCTTTGTTCTCCGACTTGCGACACTTTTATGTGTCCTCGAAGTCTGGCAAAAAGTACTTTGCATCTTCGTACTTGCGGACTTCGTTCACGGAAAATGGGTTCAGCTCACCTGTTACGGTATACTCGAAACCGTCCTTAAAGTACTTCATACACTGATGCTGTGTAGAAGGGATGATGTTGTACTCGTGTAACCAAGGACGACCGAGCAAGGCGTTGTAGTAGGTCTTGGCGTCAATGACGTGAAACTTGATGTCCGTGACGAGCAGTCCGAAGCGTAATGTCTGTTAGTTATATGTATGCCCTAGAGGCTATTACTGTACATTGGATGTATATTGTAGTGGATGCTGGGACATATATAGGTAGGACTTTCTTGCTCGACATGATAGTACGCTATCTGGTTGCTTTTTATCTTAACATGTATACTTTCTGTCTCTCTGATTACATGTTGATAAAGCCCTTAGGATGTGTACCCGACTTCCAGGACTATGATGCAGATCATACTAGTGGGGCCTGGGTAGTCAATGAGTACATCCTTCATTGTTCCTAGTCGTGGGAATATCGAGACGGGGCATCGATATTCCAGAGTAGACTAGCGTATATCTTCTCGACCCATGTGATGGGCGATGGATGATCCCATATCCAATGGTGTTTGACATCAGAGATGGTATACGGGTGCTCAGTGGAGACTGGGTATACTGAACGGACTCGCCGAGAACTCCCAGATGGTATTATACCTCACGTCAGATGGCAGTTCTCTGGTGACACTGGTACAGCTTAGTCTGTTGACCCGAGATCGTCATAGAGTCTTGTGTGTCTCCCACTGTGCTTTGATTTCCACCCTACCACGGCTCTACTGAGTCATGCAAACAGGTGGTTTTTGGGTACAGTCCTGATTCACATGGAGGCAATGAGCGATAGGAGGGGATTCGTCTCTCCCGGTATTGGGGGTTGATGTTGCGCTATGCTCGACTGGCCATAACAGGAAATCCCTGGCCAGGGTTGCAGTGACCTACTGGTAAGTGTTATCAGTAGTTTCACACATGTCATGGACTTCACGTCGGCATGACTTATCAAGCTATTGGGGTCTGACGTTTACCACCCCTAGGCGAGATATGCGACATATCAGACGAACAGACCGGAATGTACGGTAAGTGTTACTGGTTGGATTCACAGGAGTGTGAGCGGGCTTGCTCGTCGATCTTCTGATCTCTCAATACCCGGGTGGCCGTTACGTTTAGCAGACCGCTTGCGGCTTGTGGGTGTTTGATATGATCATCATCTGCTGCCGGCGTATTGACGAGTCTTTAGAGTCCTACACAGAGGTTTCCTAGCTCAAGTGAAACGAAATAGGAGCGCATATGAGATATGTGAGGGACCGAGAATAATTCGTGTATGTGATACCGTATTCCATTCTCGCGATGAATGTAATGATTGGTTATATGCGATATAACCTAATTATCGAATCAAGGATTGATTCGATAAGCCGATACATAGGATACTAGTCGGTTATATGCGATATGACCGGATCGTTAAATCAAGTGTTGATTTAATGATTTAATGTATAATTTTATATTTGATATATCACTTTGCATTAACTAGTATTGGTTCACTTTAAATGGATTTTCTCACTTGAAACGCACAAGTTGTATATGTGATATACTTTTGTGCACAAGATTGTATCATGTTTGATGATACATGCAAGCTAGGGTTTGTGTAAAGATTTGACCATAGTTATATGAATGGTTAGGGTTTCATTTTTATTTGCTTATTTCTTTATTCATTTATTGTTTATTGAAAGAAATAAAATGGTGGCTAAGTTTGGTTTATCTTTGAAGCTTCATGAAGCTTTGAATGGTTGACTATTTTGTTTCTTTCCTTAACCCTAACCATTCACTTTAACCTTAGTTTATTCTCTACATCTAACCATAGTTGACATTATGATAAGTATGATTTATTTTCTATTTTCTAATTAACTTATCATATCTTCTTCTTCTTCTTCTTCATCTTCTTCTTCCATGAAAAGAAGCTTGCTACATCAATGGTGATTGATGAAAAAGTGTGAGAAATCCAAATCTAAAGTCTACCCACTTCCTATTTCTTCATCCTCTACCTCTTTCCAAGTAGTATAGGGTGTTCCCTTCACAAGTTTTCTTGACTTGGTGAAGTTGGAGCTTGATCTAGCGATGCCTCGACGTAGATCATCTTCGGCATCGTCGTCGATGACCTAGCCCGCTTTTTCTCCGATGAAGCCGATGCTAGAGCCCAAGATTCGATTTGTACAGCGAGGAGACTTCATCGCGGAGCCATGGAGGTGGAGGACCGGATCTACAAAGGTTGTAGCCACTTTCCTTTAGCATTTAATTCGTTTACATGCTTGCATCGCCTCATTATCTAGTTAATGATCCGTATTAGGGTTTGTAGGCACTTGTAAAACTTCAATTGGCCATGTTTGATGCCTTGTGAGACTCCATTAGAGTGCCTAGGAACCCTACAGTGGTATCAGAGCCTAGCTAGAGCCTTAGGCGATGCGTAGACGGAGTTAGAAGCCCGATCGACCCGAAACCCCGATTTTAACATGCTCTCTGGACATTTTTGAAATTCGTGGATTTTTGTGAATTAAAAATATGCAGAAAACTAAGTAGAATATTCTAAGAATTACTGTGTAAAACGGGACCCATGAATCGATAATGGTGCGGCGGAACCGCGGCATTGGCATGCAAAATGCGGCGGTTCCGCGGCAACTTGATCTCTTCTGACACTTTTTGCTGCACAGTAATTCTTATATATTATTTCTGGTTTTTCTGGGAATTTTTAATAATTATTCAAGAGTTGAATTTTCTGGGTTGTATTGGGGACTCGGTGTACCGATCGGATTGTCTAATTCTGTCTGTGTGCTTTTCCGGGTATTTTTTAGAATATGTTAAAAAGTTCGACCGGATATAAATACCCACTTTTTCCCCTGTCGGGAAATTTCCAAGTGTTGGATCTTTCTGTGGTTTAACGACGTTCTAAGTAGTGCAAGTAACGCGATGGTCCCTCTAGAAGACAACAAACCTTAACTCGATTATGTGACCGTCTTGAACTGCCCTTTGAATCTTCGGGTTTGGGGCAGTACGGCGTGCCATATGTGAGGCGTTGGCTTGACCCTTCTACGGCTGGACCGTTGGTACTGAGGCACGAACTGAACGTTTTTAGACTTATTTCATGTGTTGGACTGTATCGGGAAAACTTGGGTGTTCGATTGTTCGATCGGAAAGTTTAACATTTTCTATTTATCCGGAATGTGATACAATACTTGGAATTCGCAAATAGTTATGAGATGACTGGATGAATGTTATAAACATAGCAGTTTAGTCTCACTTGATCGGTTGCCACGGAATTTTGATGTGATCAAAAGTCCGTCGCAATCACGTAGTGTACGCGGATACTCGCCGGGTAAACTTGATAGACAGCCTCACTCCATAGCCCCGACCAAGTGACTGTAGGAGAACCTCGTCGCCGAAAGCATCCGTTCGGGTGCTCGCGGCAGCGGTGTTCCGCCTTGGTGCACTTTGTCGACGGCGTCGGGGGTGCGGCCGCCTACTAAAGTTTGCGACGAGCATTCGATCAGAATGTCGGGAATCCTGTTGAATTGCCCGACTTGATATTGAAAAGTGTTTTCGATTTTGAGACTAAAATGCAGGGTTTATAATTGTTAGGCATGCGATGTCTAAGTAATTCATTTGGTCAGGCATGCGATGTCTGAGGAGGTTGCGGATTCCAACTGTTGTAGTTTTACACTTTCTTTTCTGTGACCGTAAGTGTAATATGTGATATCGCCGGTTTCGTTGCTATATGTCAACGACAATTGGGATGCGCATATTTACTTACGTTGATGACATGTGATGTTATGTGTTGCTGGATATGTTATATTGGATCGTCGTGTTTGAATAGCCGGGGGGTTTTTATGTGAGATGAGTGTTTTTTCTTTTCATTCATTTAAAAACTTGTATGTAATATTCTTTTATTGGGGCACTTCCAGGTTGCGGAAGATGTCACCCATTGTATATTATTTACTTTTCCGCATTAGGATAGACCCAAGGAGGGGAGCACAAGTAACCGGGTTCTAGGGACCAGTGGGAGACCATCTCGAGGAGTCGAGTCCGGGTCTTCTAACCCTAGAATTGGTAGGGTTGCTTGCCGCTCTCGTAGGGGTCTACGGGTGTGGGATTGGCTATTCATCACGACCGTGGAATCCGTGTTTTATACTGGCTCGTATTGAAAACACGGATGTCCTAGTATATCCAATATTTCATATGTTTCTTCTGCTGTGATTTATCTGTGATATGATCATATGATGTTCTGTGACAGATATTATAGTATATATGATATATTATTTAGACGTTACTTATGTTTTACACCCGCGCTAGCCCTGCCCCGCTCTGCCGTTAGTTACCTAACCTAACGGTGCATGAGGGGGACATCGAGGCGAATGCGGATGGCATAAGTGTATGTCATATTTATCTGTGATGTTTAGGTAATTTAAATGATGGGATATTCATTAATGAGATTAATGAAAGAAAATAAACCTAATTGATGTTGTGGAATCGAATTTTAAAATAAAAACAGGTAGCTACAGTTCTTGCTTTGCATCGCGGTGTTCATTGTAGAACATCCTGCACCTTATTCGATGAGGAAAGGACCGAGATCCCTTCACCGGGAGTGACTCCTTTAGCAATAACTGGCAGATGCTACAACCCTCGGTTTGTCTTTTGATCGCTTCTATAGTTTCTGCTTTGCACAGTGATATATATGATATATCCCGCACCTCATTCGACGAGGAAAGGGCCGACGATCCCTTCACCGGGAGTGACCCCTTTAGCAAAACTAGAAAAGCCTAAAAAACATTCCATTTAAAAACCATTTGATTCCGCAACGAGATCAAGTTCAAAGCGTTAAACGTTTTCATAAAAACCATTCGCAACCCTCCGTCATTTTAGGAAGTAGAGTACTTAGTATTTGTGTTGTGTTTGTTGACCATAGTCAAGGCATAGTGTACGGTAGCTAAGTGATGTCTTCCTATACCGCATATGATGCGATTAGTTAGGACAGTCGCGTGACTTTGTTGACCTTTGTGGGTGGGTCTAATTAATCACGAAATGACGGGTAGAACTTGACTAGTACTTATGATTTGTTGACCTTAGTTAAGGTCATAAGTACTAGGGGTAAAAACCATTATCGGGAGTTTCAAGTGTTGAAACTTGCAATGAGATTGCATACCTTCTATATGATAGTTGGATCCCGATACCCACTGCGAGTAATTGTTACTCCTGGGAGAGTTTTGCACTTTACAATTAGCCGATCAAGTAGGTGTCTAGAAAGGTGTCAACGGGGTTACGCCTCTGGGAAAATGAGGTTTACTGTAATTAGGTCCGTGCGAAAGCACGGGGAACCTCCCTCAAAGTACCGACACTGGCCTGGCTGAAAGATTGGCGAACTTGTAGAGTGTAATTAATCCCGGCTAGTCTTTCCTTTTAAGGTTTGAAGGAAGATTTGATAAAAACAGTGGGAGCCATCCTGATTAGATAAAATATATAACCAATCTGATCTTGCAAGAGCGCACACAGAGTGTTTTCTTCTCTCTCTCTCCTGGTAGCGACCATATCATGCCTTAATCAAGATAATAAAATGAATGTATTGACCGAACCCGCTTGTTATACTGAGCTGGGGAACGTCGGTCCCGCTCCAACTTATAATTGTTATAAGACAGAGCAGGAAATTGGGGAATACCAGAATTCCTATGCCGCCCAAACGAAGAAAGTGCATATGATGCATCTCCTTCGGGTGTGTTCATTACAAAGAACTGTTTCTCAGTATCCTCTGCATCCTGGGTATATGATACCGGATCAGGATCCCAGATATGTAATCTGTTACATAGGGCTACAAAAAGGTAGAAAAACTGAGAACGGGTGATAACTTTCATGAGGCAGAAAATGGGGCAAGTGTTGCAGCCAAGTCTGTTGGTCACTGTCACCCTGTATTACCAATACATTGATTCTGAACAAATACTATTAGATACCGAACCTGATATACAAAATCATATCAGTCTCTTTATTAGTAAAGAAATGATATAATTTTGTATTGTTGGATAATGTTTTGAACATTTCCTATATCAAAAGTTGATCGGTTCAGGCACGTTATCTAAAAGCATTGACGTTCTAAATCAAACTACAGTTCCTTGTATACTGAACACACACAAGAGGAAGAGTTCAGAAATGAACAAATTCTTCTTGAGGTATTGTAGACTAGGTCATATCAATGCGACCCGACTAGCTGAAGTTACATTTAGATGCATATTTAAATCAGTTTGAATTTACATCTTGTGAAACTTGCCAGTCATGTCACAAAGATATAATGGCACCAGCTTTGTTTACTGGAAGCAGAGAAAGAGTTAATGAACTCTTGGGACTGATACATGATGATGTATATAAAGTCTCCTGTCTACACATGCCAGGACTGGTTCTTTATACTTCATTATATTCTCTGATAATCTCTCAAGATTCAGTCATATGTTCCTGTTGAAACATAAGTCTGAAGCTTTTGAGGTATTTATAGAATATAAGTTAGAAGTAGAGAACCAAAATACGGGTATAAGTATTATGTCCTATGATAAGATCAGGGAGGAGAATACTTGTGCATGGCATTCCTGGACTATTCTAAAAGAAAATGAGATTCTCTCCCAGCATTACTCCTCCGTATAAACCATAGCACGATGGTATATTGGGGCGGAGCAATCACACCCTATATGATAAGGTGTGCTCTATGATGAGTACTACTGAGTTACCTATTTCCTTTTTGGGAGTTATGCGCTTGAGAAGCTGCATACCTATTGAATAGGGTTCCAATCAAATCAGTTGCCTACCGCTTCATATGTGATATGGAAAGGGAAGAGCCCATGTCTTAAGCTAGTTAAGATTTGGGGTTGACCGGCCTATGTCTAAAAGCAAAATCCGGACAAGCTCGAGACAAGGTCTGTAATGTAGAACTGGAAAGGTTCCAGCTACAGCAGACAATTTGGTAGAACCAAAGGATTCAGTAGATTCCAACGAACCTCAGCCTCTCCACCGATCTAGTAGGGTTCCTCACCCACCTGAGAGATACTTCGGTTTCTCGATGACAGTGGGAGCGAGGATTGCATCATAAGATGATGACCCAACTAGTTTCGAGTTGGCCATCGGGGGTAGAACTCTGTAAGAATGGCTGGATGCTTAGTGATCTGAGATGGAATCCTTATACACCAACAAAGTATGGACTTTGGTTGCTATATCTGAAGGGTTAAATCCCCATCAGGAGCAAGTATATCTTGAGAAGATTACATGGTGTAGATGGAAAAGTTGAGACTTTCAAAGCTAGACTTGTTAAAGGTTTTCGTCATCGACCAGGCATGGAAAATGATGAAACCTTTTTCCAGGGAATATGCTTAAGTCCATCCAGATCCTACTTGCCACGGCTACATACCATAACTACGATATCTGGTGGTTGGGTGCCATGACTACTTTTCTAAATAATGTTTTAGAAGAGTGCGTCTATAAGTACACAGCCAGAGGGCCTCGTAGACAGTGGGAGCAACGGAAACGTGTGCAAGATGCTTTATAGGATAAAGCAGGCATCGCGGAGTTGGAACATCTGTTTTGATGGATTAGTCAAAGAAGTTGACATCATCAAAATGGTAGATGAACCTTGTATAAACAAAAAGGTAGTAGGGAGTATGGTGACGATCCTCGTAGAGTACGTGGATGACATACTCTTGTTAGGGAAGGAGTTTCCTATGCTACGCTCGATCAATCTCCGCTTATCACAATGATTTTCCATATAGGATCAAAGTGATACCTACTAAATCCTAAGCTTTGGATCTATGAGATAGATCTAATTGGATGTTAGGATATTCACTAGTTGTAGTGAGATGGTATCAATCGATCCTGGGGAGAATCACTGGAAGGGTTCCAGAGTGATAAAGACGACTGAATGTCAGTCACAGGCATTGTCTTTACCCTCAGTAAAGGGACGGTATGTTGGAAGAGTTCCAAGCTAGATACCGTGGCAAACTAGACGATAAAGGCTGGTAACATCGCTATTAAAGATACTACCAAAGAGGCAGTTTGGGTGTATATTGGTTCATAAGATGAACTAGGTTCCTGCCATTGTATGACAATGGAAGTGTGGCTTCGGCCCTGGAACCCTGGTCCCATCAGTGACCCAGACATATTCTGAGGCAGCATCACCTGATCATGGAGATAGTTGATCTCCAGGGTGATCGAGGTTAGGAGAGTAGACTCAGAGGAGAACACGACGGATCCACTCACGAAGGCCTTTTCCCAAAGAGAGACTTTTAGGGGATGGTTGAGTATTAGATACTACAACTACTGTTACAGATGGCCCTAGTGCAAGTGGGAGATTGTTAGTTATATGTATGCCCTAGAGGCCATTACTGTACATTGGATGTATATTGTAGTGGATGCTGGGACATATATAGGTAGGACTTTCTTGCTCGACATGATAGTACGCTATCTGGTTGCTCTTTATCTTAACATGTATACTTTCTGTCTCTCTGATTACATGTTGATAAAGCCCTTAGGATGTATAACCGACTTCCAGGACTATGATGCAGATCATACTAGTGGGGCCTGGGTAGTCAATGAGTACATCCTTCATTGTTCCTAGTCGTGGGAATATCGAGATGGGGCATCGATATTCCAGAGTAGACTAGCGTATATCTTCTCGACCCATGTGATGGGCGATGGATGATCCCATATCCATTGGTGTTTGACATCAGAGATGGTATACGGATGCTCAGTGGAGACTGGGTACACTGAACGGACTCGCCGAGAACTCCCAGATGGTATTATACCTCACGTCAGATGGCAGTTCTCTGGTGACACTGGTACAGCTTAGTCTGTTGACCCGAGATCGTCATAGAGTCTTGTGTGTCTCCCACTGTGCTTTGATTTCCACCCTACCACGGCTCTACTGAGTCATGCAAACAGGTGGTTTTTGGGTACAGTCCCGATTCACATGGAGGCAATGAGCGATAGGAGGGGATTCGTCTCTCCCGGTATTGGGGGTTGATGTTGCGCTATGCTCGACTGGCCATAACAGGAAATCCCTGGCCAGGGTTGCAGTGACCTACTGGTAAGTGTTATCAGTAGTTTTACACATGTCATGGACTTCACGTCGGCATGACTTATCAAGCTATTGGGGTCTGACGTTTACCACCCCTAGGCGAGATATGCGACATATCAGACGAACAGACCGGACTGTACGGTAAGTGTTACTGGTTGGATTCACAGGAGTGTGAGAGGGCTTGCTCGTCGATCTTCTGATCACTCAATACCCGGGTGGCCGTTACGTTTAGCAGACCGCTTGCGGCTTGTGGGTGTTTGATATGATCATCATCTGCTGCCGGCGTATTGACAAGTCTTTAGAGTCCTACACAGAGGTTTCCTAGCTCAAGCGAAACGAAATAGGAGCGCATATGAGATATGTGCGGGACCGAGAATAATTCATGTATGTGATACCGTATTCCATTCTCGCGATGAATGTATCGATTGGTTATATGCGATATAACCTAATTATCGAATCAAGGATTGATTCGATAAGCCGATACATAGGATACTAGTCGGTTATATGCGATATGACCGGATCGTTAAATCAAGTGTTGATTTAATGATTTAATGTATAATTTTATATTTGATATATCACTTTGCATTAACTAGTATTGGTTCACTTTAAATGGATTTTCTCACTTGAAACGCACAAGTTGTATATGTGATATACTTTTGTGCACAAGATTGTATCATGTTTGATGATACATGCAAGCTAGGGTTTGTGTAAAGATTTGACCATAGTTATATGAATGGTTAGGGTTTCATTTTTATTTGTTTATTTCTTTATTCATTTATTCTTTATTGAAAGAAATAAAATGGTGGCTAAGTTTGGTTTATCTTTAAAGCTTCATGAAGCTTTGAATGGTTGACTATTTTGTTTCTTTCCTTAACCCTAACCATTCACTTTAACCTTAGTTTATTCTCTACATCTAACCATAGTTGACATTATGATAAGTATGATTTATTTTCTATTTTCTAATTAACTTATCATATCTTCTTCTTCTTCTTCATCTTCTTCTTCCATGAAAAGAAGCTTGCTACATCAATGGTGATTGATGAAAAAGTGTGAGAAATCCAAATCTAAAGTCTACCCACTTCCTATTTCTTCATCCTCTACCTCTTGCCAAGTAGTATAGGGTGTTCCCTTCACATGTTTTCTTGACTTGGTGAAGTTGGAGCTTGATCTAGCGATGCCTCGACGTAGATCATCTTCGGCATCGTCGTCGATGACCTAGCCCGCTTTTTCTCCGATGATGCCGACGCTAGAGCCCAAGATTCGATTTGTACAGCGAGGAGACTTCATCGCGGAGCCATGGAGGTGGAGGACCGGATCTACAAAGGTTGTAGCCACTTTCCTTTAGCATTTAATTCGTTTACATGCTTGCATCGCCTCATTATCTAGTTAACGATCCGTATTAGGGTTTGTAGGCACTTGTAAAACTTCAATTGGCCATGTTTGATGCCTTGTGAGACTCCATTAGAGTGCCTAGGAACCCTACAATGTCAATATTATGGATCCAAGAGTCCGTGACGATTGGGAGTCGAAACCAGAGATGGTAATTTTGTCACGAGTGAGGTGCTGCACGCTCATGCAAATTTCCTTTAATACCCGGACGTTAAGGAGATTGACGGAGGATCCATTATCTACCAGGATCTTGCCTATCTTGATATCATGGCAGTATCCAGAGACATATAGGGGACGATTGTGGTCGCATGTCCCGAGGAGAAGGTCTTCGTCACCGAAAGTGATGTCGGCCGTATGCACTTCTTCCAGTTCATCCTTCATCCTTTCCGCGGCGAGGAAGGCTTGGAATTGCTCGTGTTCTTGTAACGCCTTGATTAATGAATCTCGCGCTTCTTTTGATAATAGGAGGGCATCGAGAATGCTGAGTTGAGAATGTAGCTTCCTTAGGTGCGCTAGGATGTTGTAGTCCACCTTACCCTTCCTTGGAGGGTCCTTGGTATTCAGCTCTTTCATGACTTGGTCATCTAAAGTGATATCGTCAGTGACCTTTTCTTTTCCCTTATCTTTTCTATTTGCGGGCCCGAGATTCTTTTCCGGGAGCGTACGATTGCGCAGCTGAATGTTTTCGCAGGCCTCTGGTTCTTCCTCTTTCCCTAAAACGGATTCTTTAAAGAGAGGGCCCAGAGCCATTTCTTCATCAGAGTCGCTCCCAAAGGTGAGAACTTGTGACCCTCCGGCGTTAACCATGTAACAGTTGCCAGTAGTTCTGTCATGCCCGTCGGCAGTACTTCTTCGTTCCCGACGAATCCTGCGTTTCATGCGCTTAAAATGTTGCCGATGAGCAACATATCCCTGCCACCATATCTTAAAGGCGTCGCACTCCTCCGTAGGGTGTGAAATTTTCCGATGATATGCACAATAATTAGGGTGCCTCTTCGCCCCATTGAGCGTGTTTTCTTCCGAGGGTGGTAGCTTCATTCCTATTGACATGGCTTTGGCAAATCTTTTCCTCGTCTTGAATATCTTTTTGTCTGCCTCGGATGCCTTTCGATCTAGCGGGAGTACTTCAACTCTTTCGTTTAGTCGCCTGCGCTTGGCTCCTTCCGATGCAGCCATCTCACGCTCCTGATCGGCTTTACTCTTCAAACGAATCTCGTCTAGAAAGGCGTCGATCATTTCATCTGTTGGCCATACAAGTTCTGGCTCAGGTCGTGCCCCCAGTTTCTCAGTGCCAGGAGTTCTTTCATCTTCCGAGTGGGAAATCACATGACAACTCGCCACATATCCCTCGGATTCATCCGATGAGCTCTCTCCATCATCTTCCTCCTGAAAGACGTGGTTGAGGAACTCTTGCAGCGTGATGGGAGTCCATGCCTTTTGATTGTATTCCTCCAGCGCGTCAATCTGTTTCTGTAAATCCGTGCGCTCGTCTCTAGGCTTCACGGGCTTTTTGGATTTCTTCTTCTTTTTCTTCGAAGATTTTGACGGTTGGGTGTGAGTATTTGGGCCATCACCACGAGTCTTCGTAGTTGGGTGCGGCTTCAACATCCTTTCGATAATTTAAGGTTCAAGAGGGTCCTTCCATTCGATCACCGGGCACGCATGAAGGTCCCTCAGCATTCTTTTGGTTTTAGTTGACAGCATGACCTCCCATGGAGCTTCTTCAATAAAGGAACAGGTTGCCCCCGGTGTATCTGATTTCTTAGGAGTATGCGGCTGTGGCGGGTTCACCTTCCACTTTTCGGATAGTGCAAACATCCCCTGGAGGTATTGATCTTCAATCCATCCTTTGAAGACGAAGCAATCCTCAATCGGATGATTTACCGTTTGATAGTAAGGGCAATAGTTAGGGTTATTCACCTCAGTGGGTTGTGGCGGTCGCCTTGGATTTGGCAGGTTTATAAGTCTGTTGCGTACTGCCAGCTCGAATAACCGTTTCGTATTGTCCCGTGGGAATGAGTAGGGATGCTTCATTTTCTCATTATAATACCGGCGTCTTTCTTCCAGTTGATCCGTTAGCTTTGGGGCATTGGGTTGCTGCTGGGCATTCGCGACGAAGGTTGCCTTTCCTTTACCCTTGTCATTCCGAGGTTCTGGCTTCGGGGGAGACGGCCTATGACCCATTTGGTCCATCTGGGCCAACTTGTCGATTAAAGCCTGGAATGTGGTTGGCTTAAAGAACATCATAAACTGGGAGATAGTTGTGTGAGGGTCTAGGGTTCCCACGAACATGCCCACCGCGGGCGCTTCCTCAATGCGTTGCTCGCACTTCGACCACAAATTTCGCCAGCGTATAGCATACTGGACCCACGTTTCGCTTGGTTTTACCCTGACATTAATCAACGCCGTTATTGGAGTGCGTTCGCTGGCGCTCGCGAACCGCTGAGTGAATAGCAACTCCATTTCAGCGAACGTCTTGATAGAATCGTTCGGGAGTTCCAAATACCATTCGAACGCTATTTCTGATAAGCTGTCCACGAACTGGCGAAGCATGTAAGTCTACGCTAGCGTCCCGGCCGTCTACAGACGCCAAATGCGGAACAAAAACTTTTTAACTGGCGCTATCGTATACTTTAACCCGGATCTACCATTATTGCTAAACTAACATACTGTAAAGAGTGTAGAAAGGTTATACCGAATGATCCGAGTTCTTCGTTCTTTAACCATCATTCCACGCTCCGTTGCGGCTGCTCCGATCTCGTCGATCTCTGATCTGCTCGTCCAGGTGGCACCACATCACTGATTCTTTAAACGGGCTCCCGCCTCTGACTCGAGGCAACTCGGTCGTCAAGTTTGCCAGAAGAGACGACCAAGATTGATGTAGAGAATGAGTAGATGACTTTGTCTCGTTCCGTCCAAAGCTATGGACGGACGGTTAATGAAGTTGCCGTGGGAATCGGGTGTTGGAATGAAATGAGCTGTGAAATTCCATACACCCCAAATACTATCATAATCTTTTCACAAATGAAAAACCATCAAGTGAGAGAGAGAGGAGGGGGCCGGCCTCTTATAGCAAAGAGGGAGGTGACCGTAGGAGAGGGGGGGTAACCATAAGCAAATATCATAATGTGAACACAAAAGAACATCTTAAGGAAAACAAGAAATGGTTAAAATCAAAGCATGAGTCACAAGACACCTCACCAAATCTAGAACCTTCTAGAACCTTCTAGAAGCATGACTCACTCTCATCCAAGAAAAGATAAATCCGTCTTTAACCGAATGTTAAAAGACGGCTGATAGAAAACTGGAAACTGGCAACTTCCAAAAGTGATCCCGAAACGACTTTCAGGATAAACCCGTAACTGTATAAATATACCCGCATTTGTATTACGACCGAATACAAATGCAACAGAGACAAAGATATTATACCTACTCAATATAATACTCGGATCCGGCTTAAACCAAAGCCGACCAGTATTATCTGCCCGAAAAATAACACGTGCGTAAACGCACGTGCATTTTCCGAACCCTGCCATAAAACCATACGGCCTCTACAACGTTTCGCCCGAACTTGGGAAACTGTCTGTGGGGGACTCTAATGACTCGTCAGTACCCTGGCAGTGGGTTTAACCACAAACCGTCAGCGGCACTAGCTATGCGTAACGGCTGCCCATGGACTGACCTCAAGGGAGGCTGATGAGCGTACTCAAGGGAGGCCGATGAGCGAACTCATCCAGAAACCCTACTGAGCCTAACAGCGACAATGTATATACAGTCCGGTCCGTTCGTCAATGAGTATCGCATATCCGCCTAGGGGGCTAGTAACGTCAGACCCCCAGAAGCAGTATAAGTCGTGTCGGAGTGTAGCCCAATAACACCCTGAGATACTACTGGAGTACCTACCAGTAAATCTCCTGCCATGGCCATGGACTATGTGTAATGGCTCTCCTAGACACAGCACGATCTCGCCCCCAATACCGGGAGAGACGAATCCCCTGCCGATCCGCTCACGTGCCTCCATATGGCTCGGGACTGTACCCAAAAGCTACCTGTTTGCACGACTCCTTTGAGCCGTGGTAGGGTAGAAATCAAAGCACAGTGGGAACTCACACGAGACAAATGACGACCTCAGGTCGATGAACTAACCTGTACACATGTCACCAGGGAACTGCTATCTGACGATAGGTATAGTACTAACTAGCAGATTCCCGGCGAGTCCTGTCCGGTGTACTCATAACCCAATGAGCACCTGTATACATCTTAGGTGATCCAACTGACACCAGTGGCTTGTAAGACCGGCCACCGCCCCTCGTCGGGGTCTCGACTGTATACACTAGTCTACTCCGAAGTATCGATGCCCTGTCTCGAAACTCCCACGACTAGGGACCACAATTAAGGATATGCATATAAACTACCCAACTCTCACGTATATGATCGCCATCATACTGTTGGTAGTAAAGCAAGATCCTAAGGGCTCTATCAAAGTGTAACATGCAATCAGTCACCTGAATATGTACACGACTGATAAAGGCAAACCAGATAACATACTATCATTTCGAGTAAGACTGTCCTACCGGGATAGGTCCTCCACAATCATTGCAATCACGTACCTGCGATCCAATAATTGACT
Organism: Agapanthus africanus; assembly: GCA_030015575.1. Classification (NCBI taxonomy): domain Eukaryota; kingdom Viridiplantae; phylum Streptophyta; class Magnoliopsida; order Asparagales; family Amaryllidaceae; genus Agapanthus; species Agapanthus africanus. Next base: position 432,365,001 of record JASDDO010000026.1, read on the forward strand.
ATGAGGGAACTATCTCCAACAATCTCCCACTTGCACTCAAGGCTAATATTGCGATGTCGACTACTCACAGCCCGTGTGAAACCGAACATCCAACTCCTCTACTAATCAGTTCACAAAGCCCGTTTGTAAAACTATTGTGTTCGAGAAATAGCCTCAGTGAGTGGATCCGCCTAGATGTTTCTTTCTATATCTCTCTAAATCTCAAGTTCGCGGAGAATGCCATCTCCCGAATCGAGTAATACCTGTCTTAGAATATGTCTGGAAATCTGATGGGACCTAGTTCATAAATGAACTCCAAATCCAAACTTCTTAGACTGTATCGATCACTGAACCTAATCAGTATCCAGCACCATGCCACCCACAGTATCCTCTTGGACCACCTGTCCATAATACTGTCCCTCTTCGTCAGAGGGAAAACTATAACTCTGACAATCACTCTGTCATCCTTGTCACCTTTGAAGCCTGGAATGATGATCGTCTCCCGAAGGAGGCTGCCGTCATCTAATCCGTAGAACAAGTACATATGTTCTAAAACTGCTTCCTTATGTTTCTCCAGGATTGGATTAATATAAACTTATTGCATCTAGTACAAAAACAACATCTGGTGTGGTACTTGACATCTCATGATTGACTCAATTGCCTAAGCAAGTGATCTGCCAATCATCCACTCCCTCTCCCCTTTAGTCTATACGACACCTTTAGAGAGGGTGACTCCATCACCTGCAGGTACACCACCATGCTAGGAGTCAACTATTCTAAAAACCATTAGAATACTGTCAAAGTACCCACATTGGGAAACTACCTAAATCCAGATCTAAAACCATAGATCCAGAAACCAGAATGTCAAATATTATATCCATATCCTGTCTGGAGAAACACCTGTGTGACGACCACAGTACAACCGATCGTAGTATAGGAATTTTACTTCCTACTCTGTGTATGTCATCCAGATACCATGACATCACACCCTACTACCTTCTTAACAGATCCATCCCCTATCCTGATTGAAGTCAAACCCATGACTGTCACATCAAAAATAGATGATCTATCTCCGCTATAACTGCTCAAGTCTATAAATAGACATAAGCTACTAGCCCACTATGCTTCCGATGCTCCCACTGACTATGACAACCCTCCTAGCGGGTCTCATAACCTGGAACAACAGTAGTGTCAAGTCTGGGTAGATAAGAACCTCCCTGTCACCGTCCTTGAGCCTACCGAAGTACCTCTCGGGTGTCTGAGGTTATCCACCATATCTGCGGAGTGGCTATTGGAATGTCAAACCTGATTGAATATATAGGTCGTATTAAATTTTCTGTAATTGTTTGCGGTTCTGGAATCACTTCCAGTTCTACCATACTCCCACTACTGTTTTCTGAAAAAAAATCCATTTTACTAAAACTGTGGCGAGTCAAGAACAATATCACTATTGATCTTCCAAATGGTAGAATATCAACCCTCGTCGTAGCCAGGGTCAACCCACAAACAGCCATTACAGAAACGTGCCCTGAGTTATCCAGAGTCTGGTTTTAAGCATAAGCTGGACAACTCCCCATACCTTAATATCTTTTAAGGTACGATCCATTCTATATCCAATATAGAAACTTTGGCACTTTATTTAATTGGAACCAGATTCAATCATGCAGCTGTCTCTAATGCATATCAATTTAATGGAAAGAGGCTAATAAGCATTACTCAACTTAGGAATCCATCCAATTATGAGTAACCTGAATGAGAAACACGTTTCTTAAAACCATCACTATCATCTGAATACCAATCACAAGAATCTACATCTTCGATCTCTTTGAAGAATCCCGATACTTGTGACACCTGGTTCTCGACTTTATTCTTATACCCACAACTTCTCAAAACTTAGACCTTGTATTTCTACGAAACACTCGTCTAAATACTAGAGAAGTTATAAGTAAACAGAATAAAGTACGAGGACCTACCCCTTTGTCCTGATGGACACTGGATAACATACAATACTCTGTATAAGTCCGCTGAGTTATACAACTCAAAAACTTATGCGTCGTAGGTTGAAAACTGTACCCTGGCGATTTCCTCAAATATCACCAATTACAACGAATTCCGATATAATGAGGATAATCACCTAATTCCCAATAACTTACTCCCACTCATCATCTGTAAAACCATAAAGATATGAGAATGAAACTTGGTAAATACATACCCTTGGAGTAAGTGTCTAATCGGGAAAACAGTTTTTCTTTAACAATGCACTGAAACATGAAAATGTTTCGTAGGGGTATCCTGGTATTCATAGTAATGCCTCTTTCTTAATCCAATTCATGACTTCAACCGTATATTTTATTTCCATCTCTCCAAATCCCTTTATTTGTCTTTAGTCGTTACCTTCTGTACACCATCGTTAGGCTAAATGGTTTTCTTCCTTCCCTACCGTTCGGCACCAGCCTATGGTTTGGAAGAAGACTATCCAGTAAGCATAATAGGTGTACCCTCCTAAACCAAGGAGTACTCGTATCTTGAGAGAAGGTGACGATAAAAGACAACTGAATAATACCTTATTCCTTTAAAGGTGAAATAGGAGTGGCGATGAAGTACGCGGTTTTGGTCGTGAATGATATCAGTCGCAATTTACTTTGCCCTCTTTCTAATCCCTTTATTTTGTCTCTAGTTACAGCCTTCTCTGCACACCCTACTTAGGCTAATTGGTTTTCTTCATTCCCTACCTTTCGGCACCTGCCTATGGTTTGGAATAAGACTATCCAATAAGCGTAATAGGTGTACTCTCCTAAACCAAGGAGCCCTCGCAACCTGAGAGAAGGTGATAATAAAAGACAACTGAATAAACCAATTCTATTTCTCCTGAACCTGGATCCATCCTCGAAGAAGTCCCTTCGAGTTCGTATATAACCATACGATGGATCTATCCAATGGAAGTGGATGTCCGTAGTAATACGGGTGTTCTGAGAAATTCAAAGGGTAGAAGAAAGAGTGGCAATGACTTATGCAACATAGACAATCCAAAAGCCAGTATTTTAAGAAGGTTCGGTCAACTTGGTCACTGAGTCATAGTCTAGGGTCGGTCAAAGGTCGCTGCCAAAGAGAGAGAGAAAAGAAACACTCTGCGTGCACTCTAACCTAGATCAGAATGGTCATCACTTTATCTAATCCGGAAACCTCCCACTGTCCTGTCAAATTCTCCTCCAAACCTGAAAGAAGAATCAATCGGGATCACCCGAAGAGTAAACCAACTCATCAGTGGGAATCGGGATCCAACTCTCATCGCATGATAACGTGATGGAATGCATCCACGTTACTCATACTCCAGAAGGTATGCGCATACTTGGCAAGTTTCAGTTTCTTTAGAAACTCCCGATATGATTTTTGCCCCATGCTCTTATGATCGTGACTAAGGGCCAGCCCACCATAAGTCACATGTCAAGTTCTTCCCATCATTATCTTGTTAATTTGAACCCACCCGTACTCGCCCTTGACTAAGGGCCAACAAGGCTGTACGACTGTCCCAAACCAACGCATCTATCTATGCAACATGTGAATACCCCAGCAGCTACCAAACACTATGTCCTGGCTAAGGGCCAGACCAACATAGCTTGAATACTACTGACCATTCATATGAAATGACGGAGGGCTACGACTGGTTTTTGGCGAAAAACCTTTAGCGTAATGAACTTGATATCGCTGAAGGAACCTGATAGCTTTTTAAAATATAGTGGCGAAAACCTTTTGCTAAAGAGGTCACTCCCGGTAAAGGGATCTCGGCTCTTTCCTCGTGGAATGAGGTGCAGGATATTCCACTGAATACCGCTATGCAAAGCAACTTGTAATCGACTATAGTGAAGTTATTACCCTGACGCAAACTTCTGCCCAAGGGGTCAGTCCCGGTGAAGGGATATCGGCCCTTGCCCCGTCGAATGAGGTGCAGGATATTCCAACCGAATATCTCTATGCAAAACAAAAGGAAACGTCTTTGCAATAACACTTTTTAAATTGTTCCAACAACTAAAACAGGTTTGTTTAACTTTTTGCATTGATCAGAATCAACGCAGTCCCATCAATTAATCACACCAGAAAAGAACGAAAATAAAATGTACGTATATGCCATCCGCATTCGTCACTGGGTCCCGTCATCACCCGTTAGGTTACTTAACTAACGACAGAGCGGGGACTGGACTAGCGCGGGTGTAAAACATATACAACATCTAATAGTATATAAACCAATATACAATAATCGCTCCAGGCGTGATAATATGCAACATTACAGAAAAGTAATAAGCATCACAGAACAATACAGATAATCTGGGATCCCCGGGTTTCACAGAGCCGCTGCTGAAACCCGACGTTCCCCTGTCGTGTGGATAGCCTGTGCAATGAAACATAGACCCCTACGGGTGCGGCAAGTTACCCGCCAAAACCTGAAGCGAGGTAGTCCTCCACAGCATAGTGAATGGAACACCCGGCACTTTACGGAATCCGGTAAAATGAGCACCCCTCCTTGGGTCAACCTGTACCCCCTACGAGTGCGGCGAATAGTCTGCCAATTCTAGAGTGGGACCCCTCTGCCTCTCAAAGCCATGAGATGCGGACCCGTTGCCCTCCATAACCCGGCTATCCGTGCACTCCGTCGCGGGGCAAAACCTAGTACAGTAATGAAAAATAGTACAACAGGTACATCGACCGCAACCTGGTCGTGCCCCAAAAGAATATTATACAACAGGCAGTGACGGCAGTCCACAAGTTGGACGCTCGCCCCGCAATATCAAATGTACAAATAAACTCAAACAGTACTATCATTGCACACTGCTATCCACCACGACAAATCCGCAACATCACAGCACAACACAGAACATCAACGCGAATGTCACGTTCGCAAACCCGTCTAAAAGAACTATAGCAATCGGACGCGGTTTACCGATCAAATGACATTCCCGGTCGGAAATATAATGTAAGCACTGTAAACTAACATGTTTAAATTTCGATCGACTAAATATCATAAAGTGGGCCCCACGACTTACTGGTGAACAGTAACAAAACCTGGGCCCAAAATATATATACCAAAAACCTCAATTCCCACAGAAGAACCCACTGTACAAATTTGGGAGCATGAGCTCACCAAGTGGCCGCGGATGCGCGGCCAAACCATGGGTTTGGCCGCGTTTCCGCGGCGGTTTGGTGGAGTCATGTGCCCAAATTTTGTCGTGGTTCTTAGAAAAGCCTGCACAGTTTTCTGAGACATGTAGAAAAATTTTAGGAGATCATTTAAAAACAACAGAAACTGTGAAGTTTGAAATTGCAGTTTTTAGTTTTCCGGTTCGATCGATATTTTAAACGCGTTAGCACAAGTTAGTATAGCAAAATGGTTAGGCTCTGATACCACTGTAAGTCTACGCTAGCGCCCCGGCCGTCTACAGACGCCAAATGCGGAACAAAAACTTTTTAACTGGCGCTATCGTATACTTTAACCCGGATCTGCCATTATTGCTAAACTAACATACTGTAAAGAGTGTAGAAAGGTTCTACCGAACGATCCGAGTCCTTCGTTCTTTAACCATCATTCCACGCTCCGTTGCGGCTGCTCCGATCTCGTCGATCTCTGATCTGCTCGTCCAGGTGGCACCACATCACTGATTCTTTAAACGGGCTCTCGCCTCTGACTCGAGGCAACTCGGTCGTCAAGTTTGCCAGAAGAGACGACCAAGATTGATGTAGAGAATGAGTAGATGACTTTGTCTTGTTCCGTCCAAATCTATGGACGGACGGTTAATGAAGTTGCCGTGGGAATCGGGTGTTGGAATGAAATGAGCTGTGAAATTCCATACACCCCAAATACTATCATAATCTTTTCACAAATGAAAAACCATCAAGTGAGAGAGAGAGGAGGGGGCCGGCCTCTTATAGCAAAGAGGGAGGTGACCGTAGGAGAGGGGGGGTAACCATAAGCAAATATCATAATGTGAACACAAAAGAATATCTTAAGGAAAACAAGAAATGGTTAAAATCAAAGCATGAGTCACAAGACACCTCACCAAATCTAGAACCTTCTAGAACCTTCTAGAAGCATGACTCACTCTCATCCAAGAAAAGATAAATCCGTCTTTAACCGAATGTTAAAAGACGGCTGATAGAAAACTGGAAACTGGCAACTTCCAAAAGTGATCCCGAAACGACTTTCAGGATAACCCCGTAACTGTATAAATATACCCGCATTTGTATTACGACCGAATACAAATGCAACAGAGACAAAGATATTATACCTACTCAATATAATACTCGGATCCGGCTTAAACCAAAGCCGACCAGTATTATCTGCCCGAAAAATAACACGTGCGTAAACGCACGTGCATTTTCCGAACCCTGCCATAAAACCATACGGCCTCTACAACGTTTCGCCCGAACTTGGGAAACTGTCTGTGGGGGACTCTAATGACTCGTCAGTACCCTGGCAGTGGGTTTAACCACAAACCGTCAGCGGCACTAGCTATGCGTAACGGCTGCCCATGGACTGATCTCAAGGGAGGCTGATGAGCGTACTCAAGGGAGGCCGATGAGCGAACTAATCCAGAAACCCTACTGAGCCTAACAGCGACAATGTATATACAGTCCGGTCCGTTCGTCAATGAGTATCGCATATCCGCCTAGGGGCCTAGTCACGTCAGACCCCCAGAAGCAGTATAAGTCGTGTCGGAGTGTAGCCCAATAACACCCTGAGATACTACTGGAGTACCTACCAGTAAATCTCCTGCCATGGCCATGGACTATGTGTAATGGCACTCCTAGACACAGCACGATCTCGCCCCCAATACCGGGAGAGACGAATCCCCTGCCGATCCGCTCACGTGCCTCCATATGGCTCAGGACTGTACCCAAAAGCTACCTGTTTGCACGACTCCTTTGAGCCGTGGTAGGGTAGAAATCAAAGCACAGTGGGAACTCACACGAGACAAATGACGACCTCAGGTCGATGAACTAACCTGTACACATGTCACCAGGGAACTGCTATCTGACGATAGGTATAGTACTAACTAGCAGATTCCCGGCGAGTCCTGTCCGGTGTACTCATAACCCAATGAGCACCTGTATACATCTTAGGTGATCCAACTGACACCAGTGGCTTGTGAGACCGGCCACCGCCCCTCGTCGGGGTCTCGACTGTATACACTAGTCTACTCCGGAGTATCGATGCCCTGTCTCGAAACTCCCACGACTAGGGACCACAATTAAGGATATGCATATAAACTACCCAACTCTCACGTATATGATCGCCATCATACTGTTGGTAGTAAAGCAAGATCCTAAGGGCTCTATCAAAGTGTAACATGCAATCAGTCACCTGAACATGTACACGACTGATAAAGGCAAACCAGATAGCATACTATCATTTTGAGTAAGACTGTCCTACCGGGATAGGTCCTCCGCAATCATTGCAATCACGTACCTGCGATCCAATAATTGACTATGAGGGCACTATCTCCAACAATCTCCCACTTGCACTCAAGGCTAATATTGCGATGTCGACTACTCACAGCCCGTGTGAAACCGAACATCCAACTCCTCTACTAATCAGTTCACAAAGCCCGTTTGTAAAACTATTGTGTTCGAGAAATAGCCTCAGTGAGTGGATCCGCCTAGATGTTTCTTTCTATATCTCTCTAAATCTCAAGTTCGCAGAGAATGCCATCTCCCGAATCGAGTAATACCTGTCTTAGAATATGTCTGGAAATCTGATGGGACCTAGTTCATAAATGAACTCCAAATCCAAACTTCTTAGACTGTATCGATCACTGAACCTAATCAGTATCCAGCACCATGCCACCCACAGTATCCTCTTGGACCACCTGTCCATAATACTGTCCCTCTTCGTCAGAGGGAAAACTATAACTCTGACAATCACTCTGTCATCCTTGTCACCTTTGAAGCCTGGAATGATGATCGTCTCCCGAAGGAGGCTGCCGTCATCTAATCCGTAGAACAAGTACTTATGTTCTAAAACTGCTTCCTTATGTTTCTCCAGGATTGGATTAATATAAACTTATTGCATCTAGTGCAAAAACAACATCTGGTGTGGTACTTGACATCTCATGATTGACTCAATTGCCTAAGCAAGTGATCTGCCAATCATGCACTCCCTCTCCCCTTTAGTCTATACGACACCTTTAGAGAGGGTGACTCCATCACCTGCAGGTACACCACCATGCTAGGAGTCAACTATTCTAAAAACCATTAGAATACTGTCAAAGTACCCACATTGGGAAACTACCCAAATCCAGATCTAAAACCATAGATCCAGAAACCAGAATGTCAAATATTATATCCATATCCTGTCTGGAGAAACACCTGTGTGACGACCACAGTACAACCGATCGTAGTATAGGAATTTTACTTCCTACTCTGTGTATGTCATCCAGATACCATGACATCACACCCTACTACCTTCTTAACAGATCCATCCCCTATCCTGATTGAAGTCAAACCCATGACTGTCAAATCAAAAATAAATGATCTATCTCCGCTATAACTGCTCAAGTCTATAAATAGACATAAGCTACTCGCCCACTATGCTTCCGATGCTCCCACTGACTATGACAACCCTCCTAGCGGGTCTCATAACCTGGAACAACAGTAGTGTCAAGTCTGGGTAGATAAGAACCTCCCTGTCACCGTCCTTGAGCCTACCGAAGTACCTCTCGGGTGTCTGAGGTTATCCACCATATCTGCGGAGTGGCTATTGGAATGTCAAACCTGATTGAATATATAGGTCGTATTAAATTTTCTGTAATCGTTTGCGGTTCTGGAATCACTTCCAGTTCTACCATACTCCCACTACTGTTTTCTGAAAAAAAATCCATTTTACTAAAACTGTGGCGAGTCAAGAACAATATCACTATTGATCTTCCAAATGGTAGAATATCAACCCTCGTCGTAGCCAGGGTCAACCCACAAACAGCCATTACAGAAACGTGCCCTGAGTTATCCAGAGTCTGGTTTTAAGCATAAGCTGGACAACTCCCCATACCTTAATATCTTTTAAGGTACGATCCATTCTATATCCAATATAGAAACTTTGGCACTTTATTTAATTGGAACCAGATTCAATCATGCAGCTGTCTCTAATGCATATCAACTTAATGGAAAGAGGCTAATCAGCATTACTCAACTTAGGAATCCATCCTATTATGAGTAACCTGAATGAGAAACACGTTTCTCAAAACCATCACTATCATCTGAATACCAATCATAAGAATCTACATCTTCGATCTCTTTGAAGAATCCCGATACTTGTGACACCTGGTTCTCTACTTTATTCTTATACCCACAACTTCTCAAAACTTAGACCTTGTATTTCTACGAAACACTCGTCTAAATACTAGAGAAGTTATAAGTAAACAGAACAAAGTACGAGGACCTACCCCTTTGTCTTGATGGACACTGGACAACATACAATACTCTGTATAAGTCCGCTGAGTTATACAACTCAAAAACTTGTGCGTCGTAGGTTGAAAACTGTACCCTGGCGATTTCCTCAAATATCACCAATTACAACGAATTCCGATATAATGAGGATAATCACCTAATTCCCAATAACTTACTCCCACTCATCATCTGTAAAACCATACAGATATGAGAATGAAACCTGGTAAATACATACCCTTGGAGTAAGTGTCTAATCGGGAAAACAGTTTTTCTTTAACAATGCACTGAAACATGAAAATGTTTCGTAGGGGTATCCTGGTATTCATAGTAATGCCTCTTTCTTAATCCAATTCATGACTTCAACCGTATATTTTATTGCCATCTCTCCAAATCCCTTTATTTGTCTTTAGTCGTTACCTTCTGTACACCATCGTTAGGCTAAATGGTTTTCTTCCTTCCCTACCGTTCGGCACCAGCCTATGGTTTGGAAGAAGACTATCCAGTAAGCATAATAGGTGTACCCTCCTAAACCAAGGAGTACTCGTATCTTGAGAGAATGTGACGATAAAAGACAACTGAATAATACCTTATTCCTTTAAAGGTGAAATAGGAGTGGCGATGAAGTACGCGGTTTTGGTCGTGAATGATATCAGTCGCAATTTACTTTGCCCTCTTTCTAATCCCTTTATTTTGTCTTTAGTTACAGCCTTCTCTGCACACCCTACTTAGGCTAATTGGTTTTCTTCATTCCCTACCTTTCGGCACCTGCCTATGGTTTGGAATAAGACTATCCAATAAGCGTAATAGGTGTACTCTCCTAAACCAAGGAGCCCTCGCAACCTGAGAGAAGGTGATAATAAAAGACAACTGAATAAACCAATTCTATTTCTCCTGAACCTGGATCCATCCTTGAAGAAGTCCCTTCGAGTTCGTATATAACCATACGATGGATCTATCCAATGGAAGTGGATGTCCGTAGTAATACGGGTGTTCTGAGAAATTCAAAGGGTAGAAGAAAGAGTGGCAATGACTTATGCAACATAGACAATCCAAAAGCCAGTATTTTAAGAAGGTTCGGTCAACTTGGTCACTGAGTCATAGTCTAGGGTCGGTCAAAGGTCGCTGCCAAAGAGAGAGAGAAAAGAAACACTCTGCATGCACTCTAACCTAGATCAGAATGGTCATCACTTTATCTAATCCGGAAACCTCCCACTGTCCTGTCAAATTCTCCTCCAAACCTGAAAGAAGAATCAATCGGGATCACCCGAAGAGTAAACCAACTCATCAGTGGGAATCGGGATCCAACTCTCATCGCATGATAACGTGATGGAATGCATCCACGTTACTCATACTCCAGAAGGTATGCGCATACTTGGCAAGTTTCAGTTTCTTTAGAAACTCCCGATATGATTTTTGCCCCATGCTCTTATGATCGTGACTAAGGGCCAGCCCACCATAAGTCACATGTCAAGTTCTTCCCATCATTATCTTGTTAATTTGAACCCACCCGTACTCGCCCTTGACTAAGGGCCAACAAGGCTGTACGACTATCCCAAACCAACGCATCTATCTATGCAACATGTGAATACCCCAGCACCTACCAAACACTATGTCCTGGCTAAGGGCCAGACCAACATAGCTTGAATACTACTGACCATTCATATGAAATGACGGAGGGCTACGACTGGTTTTTGGCGAAAAACCTTTAGCGTAATGAACTTGATATCGCTGAAGGAACCTGATAGCTTTTTAAAATATAGTGGCGAAAACCTTTTGCTAAAGAGGTCACTCCCGGTAAAGGGATCTCGGCTCTTTCCTCGTGGAATGAGGTGCAGGATATTCCACTGAATACCGCTATGCAAAGCAACTTGTAATCGACTATAGTGAAGTTATTACCCTGACGCAAACTTCTGCCCAAGGGGTCAGTCCCGGTAAAGGGATATCGGCCCTTGCCCCGTCGAATGAGGTGCAGGATATTCCAACCGAATATCTCTATGCAAAACAAAAGGAAACGTCTTTGCAATAACACTTTTTAAATTGTTCCAACAACTAAAATAGGTTTGTTTAACTTTTTGCATTGATCAGAATCAACGCAGTCCCATCAATCAATCACACCAGAAAAGAACGAAAATAAAATGTACGTATATGCCATCTGCATTCGTCACTGGGTCCCGTCATCACCCGTTAGGTTACTTAACTAACGACAGAGCGGGGACTGGACTAGCGCGGGTGTAAAACATATACAACATCTAATAGTATATAAACCAATATACAATAATCGCTCCAGGCGTGATAATATGCAACATTACAGAAAAGTAATAAGCATCACAGAACAATACAGATAATCTGGGATCCCCGGGTTTCACAGAGCCGCTGCTGAAACCCGACGTTCCCCTGTCGTGTGGATAGCCTGTGCAATGAAACCTAGACCCCTACGGGTGCGGCAAGTTACCCGCCAAAACCTGAAGCGAGGTAGTCCTCCACAGCATAGTGAATGGAACACCCGGCACTTCACGGAATCCGGTAAAATGAGCACCCCTCCTTGGGTCAACCTGTACCCCCTACGAGTGCGGCGAATAGTCTGTCAATTCTAAAGTGGGACCCCTCTGCCTCTCAAAGCCATGAGATGCGGACCCGTTGCCCTCCAGAACCCGGCTATCCGTGCACTCCGTCGCGGGGCAAAACCTAGTACAGTAATGAAAAATAGTACAACAGGTACATCGACCGCAACCTGGTCGTGCCCCAAAAGAATATTATACAACAGGCAGTGACGGCAGTCCACAAGTTGGACGCTCGCCCCGCAATATCAAATGTACAAATAAACTCAAACAGTACTATCATTGCACACTGCTATCCACCACGACAAATCCGCAACATCACAGCACAACACAGAACATCAACGCGAATGTCACGTTCGCAAACCCGTCTAAAAGAACTATAGCAATCGGACGCGGTTTACCGATCAAATGACATTCCCGGTCGGAGATATAATGTAAGCACTGTAAACTAACATGTTTAAATTTCGATCGACTAAATATCATAAAGTAGGCCCCACGACTTACTGGTGAACAGTAACAAAACCTGGGCCCAAAATATATATACCAAAAACCTCAATTCCCACAGAAGAACCCACTGTACAAATTTGGGAGCATGAGCTCACCAAGTGGCCGCGGATGCGCGGCCAAACCATGGGTTTGGCCGCGTTTCCGCGGCGGTTTGGTGGAGTCATGTGCCCAAATTTTGTCGTGGTTCTTAGAAAAGCCTGCACAGTTTTCTGAGACAAGTAGAAAAATTTTAGGAGATCATTTAAAAATAACAGAAACTGTGAAGTTTGAAATTGCAGTTTTTAGTTTTCCGGTTCGATCGATATTTTAAACGCGTTAGCACAAGTTAGTATAGCAAAATGGTTAGGCTCTGATACCACTGTAAGTCTACGCTAGCGCCCCGGCCGTATACAGACGCCAAATGCGGAACAAAAACTTTTTAACTGGCGCTATCGTATACTTTAACCCGGATCTGCCATTATTGCTAAACTAACATACTGTAAAGAGTGTAGAAAGGTTCTACCGAACGATCCGAGTCCTTCGTTCTTTAACCATCATTCCACGCTCCGTTGCGGCTGCTCCAATCTCGTCGATCTCTGATCTGCTCGTCCAGGTGGCACCACATCACTGATTCTTTAAACGGGCTCCCGCCTCTGACTCGAGGCAACTCGGTCGTCAAGTTTGCCAGAAGAGACGACCAAGATTGATGTAGAGAATGAGTAGATGACTTTGTCTCATTCCGTCCAAAGCTATGGACGGACGGTTAATGAAGTTGCCGTGGGAATCGGGTGTTGGAATGAAATGAGCTGTGAAATTCCATACACCCCAAATACTATCATAATCTTTTCACAAATGAAAAACCATCAAGTGAGAGAGAGAGGAGGGGGCCGGCCTCTTATAGCAAAGAGGGAGGTGACCGTAGGAGAGGGGGGGTAACCATAAGCAAATATCATAATGTGAACACAAAAGAATATCTTAAGGAAAACAAGAAATGGTTAAAATCAAAGCATGAGTCACAAGACACCTCACCAAATCTAGAACCTTCTAGAACCTTCTAGAAGCATGACTCACTCTCATCCAAGAAAAGATAAATCCGTCTTTAACCGAATGTTAAAAGACGGCTGATAGAAAACTGGAAACTGGCAACTTCCAAAAGTGATCCCGAAACGACTTTCAGGATAACCCCGTAACTGTATAAATATACCCGCATTTGTATTACGACCGAATACAAATGCAACAGAGACAAAGATATTATACCTACTCAATATAATACTCGGATCCGGCTTAAACCAAAGCCGACCAGTATTATCTGCCCGAAAAATAACACGTGCGTAAACGCACGTGCATTTTCCGAACCCTGCCATAAAACCATACGGCCTCTACAACGTTTCGCCCGAACTTGGGAAACTGTCTGTGGGGGACTCTAATGACTCGTCAGTACCTGGCAGTGGGTTTAACCACAAACCGTCAGCGGCACTAGCTATGCGTAACGGCTGCCCATGAACTGACCTCAAGGGAGGCTGATGAGCGTACTCAAGGGAGGCCGATGAGCGAACTCATCCAGAAACCCTACTGAGCCTAACAGCGACAATGTATATACAGTCCGGTCCGTTCGTCAATGAGTATCGCATATCCGCCTAGGGGGCTAGTAACGTCAGACCCCCAGAAGCAGTATAAGTCGTGTCGGAGTGTAGCCCAATAACACCCTGAGATACTACTGGAGTACCTACCAGTAAATCTCCTGCCATGGCCATGGACTATGTGTAATGGCTCTCCTAGACACAGCACGATCTCGCCCACAATACCGGGAGAGACGAATCCCCTGCCGATCCGCTCACGTGCCTCCATATGGCTCGGGACTGTACCCAAAAGCTACCTGTTTGCACGACTCCTTTGAGCCGTGGTAGGGTAGAAATCAAAGCACAGTGGGAACTCACACGAGACAAATGACGACCTCAGGTCGATGATCTAACCTGTACACATGTCACCAGGGAACTGCTATCTGACGATAGGTATAGTACTAACTAGCAGATTCCCGGCGAGTCCTGTCCGGTGTACTCATAACCCAATGAGCACCTGTATACATCTTAGGTGATCCAACTGACACCAGTGGCTTGTGAGACCGGCCACCGCCCCTTGTCGGGGTCTCGACTGTATACACTAGTCTACTCCGGAGTATCGATGCCCTGTCTCGAAACTCCCACGACTTGGGACCACAATTAAGGATATGCATATAAACTACCCAACTCTCACGTATATGATCGCCATCATACTGTTGGTAGTAAAGCAAGATCCTAAGGGCTCTATCAAAGTGTAACATGCAATCAGTCACCTGAACATGTACACGACTGATAAAGGCAAACCAGATAGCATACTATCATTTCGAGTAAGACTGTCCTACCGGGATAGGTCCTCCGCAATCATTGCAATCACGTACCTGCGATCCAATAATTGACTATGAGGGCACTATCTCAAACAAAGCAACAGTTTATCATCACCGCCGGTGTTACCGCAAAGGGCCCTGAACTGGGCGACATGTTGGTGGGGATTGCCGGTCCTCTTATACATGTGGAATTTTGGTATTGTATAACCCGGCGGATATTTGATTTGGTCGTACCAGCTTGGATACGGCCGCCCCATTTTTACGACTTGACCAGCTGCCTCAGTCGCATTATGAACCCGGATTTGATGGGCTATATAGTCTTCCAAGTCAGCCTTAGAGATTGTCTCCTCCTTGGCCGTTGAAAGAGCCGGTGGTGGATTCGACGTTTCTCCCCTGTCGTCTTCAGGGACGATCGGGGGATCCTCAGCGGGTGGGTCTTGTTGGATCATCATTCCCACCATATCCTGGAATAAGTGGGCTATCTGCTTTATATTGGCCGCTTGTTCCGCAGCCTCTTTATCTTTCTTTTCCAACATCCTCCGGAGGAACTCGGCGTCGGTTTCCTGTTCTTGTTGCTGATCCGAGGACGCCTCAGGGCTTTCTTTCGGCCCAGTAAGCGCGGCCATTGCAACCATCATTTCCTGGAGCTTTTGCTGTTTCTCCTGAGCTTTGGTTACTGACCGTGTAAGCGGTCTATGGCCTGGAGACGCACGGCTGTCTTCTTTCCCCGACGCCATGTATACAGTGTGGACCATCCTGCCCCCAGCCTTAGGGTGTCTGGGTTCAGCGCTTTTAGCTCTCGTTGCAGGCCCGGGGATCTTCTCCGGCCTCCTCTTTTTATGAGCAGTGGAGGTTGAGGGGGCCGTTGAGGTGGGCACCCAGACAACTTTTCGTGGTTTAGCGTGGTGACTGGCTTCCTGTTGGATTTTCAGCTTCTTGTGCTGGCGGGAGAAGTTTGGATCGATCATCGAGTCTCGGGCCTGCCGCCAGACTTTATAGATTCGGGAGGACAGCCGTTGAGGAGATTGGGGCTGTTCTGTTTTTACTTCTATAGCTCTTTTCAGCGGATGGGGAGACGTCTTTAGCGCCGCCGTAGGAGAATTCCTACACACCTTATTTAGCATCTCAAAGCAGTTCCCAGTCGGAACAGCAGCATTAACTTCCGCCAACGGGCTGGTGGAGTTAGCCCAGAGGGAGAGTTGCCCCCAGCCTTCCTCATTCGGCGCAAGTAACGACGTCGAGCGCATCGTGCTGATGGAACCGGCTTGGTGAGGGCGATAACCTCGTCTTGCCCCCTGTGTAGGTGGGGGTCGCTGCTGGTGTCAGCCTGTCAAAGACCGATGTTCTTTGGGTAGCAGGAGCGGGAGCTAGAGCCGTCAATCTTGTAAAGACCGACTTTTTGGCAGGGGAAGCTGCCTTGACGACTTCAGGAGCAGGACTGGTTACTTTCTTAGGAGCAGCCTTCTCTGGGATTGTAGGCCCCATTGCGGGTCCACAGGAGTTCTGGCCCAATCTAGAGAAGACCGAGGCGCTGGTGTTGGGCGACCCGTTGAGAGGGGCCGCGGTAGGCGTAAGCCGATCAAAGACCGACTTCTTGGGAGCTTCCGTTGTTAGCACCGGAGCGGTGAAGCTTGTCGGCGGGAGCATGGTCCCAAAAAACAATCCTGTGGTGGCTCGCGCGACTTGTTCTATGGGCATTGTGAATAGCGAAGCAGCTTGGGGTCCATAGGCTATACCTCCTGGCGAGGCAGAGCGTTGGTTGCAATTGCAGTCCGAGCAATTGGAGCATTTCGCACAAATAGAAGCCATCGATTCTTTGCTTTCTGCAATAAGCAAGACGCCAAGTCTTAGTACCTTGAAACCCAAGGGCAACCATTAGCGAACCGCGATTGGTTCACGAATCACGACACACGAAGTGTGGAGTGGAAAGAGGAAAAGGTCCCACCGAGCGTGCCCGAATCTGTTCCCCTCCGAACGGCGGCCGAGACACGGACTGTCTCACCTGAAATTCGGGGAAGATACTAATTGGTGCTATCCGTCCACTTCTCCGAAGATGTCAAGTTGATTTATGGCACCGTATATCGAAGGTTTAAACGGATCCGTCCGATGTAGCAGACTTCGTCAGATTCCCCCTCGCTTGAGGGGTTTTTGATTGTGGGGACGCTCTTCCCTGCCGGCGCAAGCCCCTGCAGTTAATTACGCTACCGCATCGCGGTAACCACTTTCTCCTTCTCCAGATGGTCACTTCGCGTCGTGTGTGTTTATTTTATGTTTCGTTGCCCCTGGATTATATACGGAGACTGAGTTATGTCGTCGCCCGTAGGGCGTGGACTAGTCCAAATCCGTATTATCTTAGATTTGGGTTTGGGGGTTTGGGTTTAAGGATACGTTAGCCTCATTTGAGACTAAGATCGACTTAATCGTTTGTTAAGGATACGTTAGTCTAGTTTTTAGACTAAGATCAACTTAACGGGATCGTTTAGATCCAACAAGAGAGCAATAAAAGGGGGGCTCTGTTGTTTAGTTTAGTGACATTACGGACGGTAGGTAGTTTAAGGACATTGCGGTCCATGGGTAGTTTAAGGACATTGCGGTCCAATGTTAGTTTTAAGACATTGTGGTCAAGGTTAAGGACGTCATAGTCCATGGGTTTAAGGACCCCATAGTCCATTGTTAGTTTTAAGACATCTCGGTCAAGGTTAAGGACCTCATAGTCCATGAGTTTAAGGACCCCACAGTCCGTTGTTAGTTTTAAGACATCTCGGTCAAGGTTAAGGACCTCATAATCCATGAGTTTAAGGACCCCACGGTCCGTGTCAATGTATGGTCATCGGGACCCGTCACCTCTTTGAAGACGTTGAGGAATTACAACGCCAAGTATCAAAGGAGTGAAGAGATGTACCCTTGAACCGGGGTGGATTAAATAGTCTTTGGCCTAATTTGGGATCAAGACCAATTAATTATGTTATGAGCCCATTAGCCCAGTTAAGTCTGAGTTGAGGACTTATGACCATCTTGGGCTAAGTCCAATCATATTTGGAATATTGGCTTCCTGTTGGTCCATTGAAGGAGAGGCTTTGCCTTTGGCCATTTAGCCAATTGGGCTAACGTTAATTCAGCAGTGTTGAACACTGGGATCAAGTTAGTGTTTTAACACTAAAAGAGAGTTAGTGATAAACACCAGCAACAGGGGGTTCAAATTAGTGTTAAACACTAGAGCAAATCAGTGTCAAACACTAGCAGCAGAGGTTTCAAATTAGTGTTAAACACTAAGAATAATCAGTGTTAAACACAGGTGACAGAGATTTTAATTTAGTGTTGAACACTAAGGGAGTTAGTCTTAAGCTCTGTTAACAGGGGTTTAATTTAGTATTAAACACTAAGAAATTCAGTGTTAAACACTGCAAATAAAGTTCTTTGATTAGTGTTGAACACTAAGGCCAAACAGTGTTTTAACACTGGAATCAGAGGTTCCAATTTAGTGTTAAACACTTAGGCAAGAGGGGTCACGTGGTAGTACGTGAGGGCGCCCTCCCTTCATTTGTTCTGCTGAGAATATTGCATCTTTTAGAGCATCACGTGCCATCACGTGACGGGCATTTAAATGCTTGTATGTTAAAGCTTCTGCCAAAGGTCACGTGGGTCACGTGAGGCACTGCCTCAAAGGCCCTTCTCTGTGGATCTTTTCGGGGGTCACGCGGTGGCACGTGACCCTGCCTCTTTGTATGTTTTTTAGAAGATCTATTAATCTCTTTTTTAAGAATTAAATTCTTCGTAGGGTTGAACCCTAACGATAAATTTAAGAGGAATTAAATTCCTATTATTCTGGGATAGAGTTGAACTCTGAATTTTCTGTAGGAATTAAATCCCTCATATATGTGAAGAACTGAATTCTATCATAGGGTTAAACCCTAATAAAAGCTTTAAAGGAATTAAATTCCCACTCTCTTTTAGAGAGGCATGAGATTCTGTCATAGGGTGAAACCCTAATTTCTTCTTTCTTAAAGGAATTAAATTCCTGTTATTTTAACAGAACTAAGTTCTTAACTAGGGTTGAACCCTGATTCTGTTCATTCTGAAGGAATTAAATTCCCATAACATAGGGTCAAACACTAATTTTATTTTAAAGGAATTAAATTCCTATAGTTCTGTGAGAATTAAATTCTCAAGCATCCATTCCCTCTTTATGCTTTGGATCTGCATGACAGGATCTCGACCCAATGAGAATTAAATTCTCAATTTAAGGGGAGATGTGCACTTTACAGATCCTCTACCAAAGAGAGAACTATGTTCTTCTGTTTAATATCAGAGTTAAACTCTGTTGAGAATTAAATTCTCTTTTAAGACCTTCCCTTTCTTACCTAAGCTTTTCTTTTGCAGAAGATCCAAATTCCTCCAAAGTATCAAGGCTCTACTTTTCTCTTTTTTTATGCATCGATCCCTCTGCCTCTATATATCCCCCTGTGTGTCTCTTGGCTCCTATTTATAGGAGAAGCAGCAGAATCAATTAGTTTTTTGATGAATCTTTCATTGAGAGATTTGATTTGTATTCATCATTCATTTGGACCTTTGGATTATTAGGTGAATTTTATTCACCATTGGATTTTAAATCCAGAGATTTTCCTTTGTTATTTCGGTTAGATTTTAAGGGGAAATCTTTCCAAATTCAAGATTTTTCCATAGATAGGTGATATTTAATCACCTTTAAATTTTTAATTCAATCGGTTCCGAATAATCATTTTCCTTTGGAAAGATTTGAGTGATCTCTTCAGAATTTGATTCTGTTAAATAAATAGGCTTTGAAAGCCGGTCACGTGTGGCCACGTGACCCCTGGTCACGTGTGGGCACATGACCCCTGGTCACGTGTGGGCACGTGACCCCCTTGGAACAAGCCATCTTCTTCTTTTTGCGCTCTGCCTTCTGGCCGCTGCTTAGCCGTCATGTGCCAGCACGTGACCCCTGGTCACGTGTGAACACGTGACTCTCGTCTGGAGCCTTTTTCTTGGTTTAATCAGAGAATGAGTCCGCTGCTTTTTAAATGTCACGTGCCAACACGTGACCCCTGGTCACGTGTGTGCACATGACCTCTTCTGAAGCCTTTTCCTTGATTTGATCAGGGAACTGATGTGCCTTTGCCGCTGCTTTTAAATGTCACGTGCCAACACGTGACTGCTGGTCACGTGTTAGCATGTGATGCCTCTTCTGTAGGCTTTCCTGATTTTAAATCAGGAAACATACACCAAGAAGAATCATTTCTGACAACGGGCCTTCTTTCAAGAGCTTCAAAGTCTCAAGATTCACTACTCAACACAAGATAGACTGGAGATATTCCTCCATCTATAATCCAAGGGCCAATGGGCTAGCCGAAGCCTTCAATAAGACTCTATGCAAACTCCTGAGAAAAAATGTTTCAGCCAACAAGAGAGATTGGAATCTCAAGCTTTACGAGGAGTTGTGGGCATATCGTACCACGCACCGTACTCCAACTCAGTTCACTCTATACTCATTGCTCTTCGGAGTGGAGGCGGTCCTCCCCCTCGAAGTCAAATTTCCAAGCTTAAGAATGGTCGTTCAGCACGAATTGACGGAGGAGGAAAACTTACTCCTTCGGCTGGAGGAGCTTGACGCCCTCGAAGAAAAGAGGCTTGTAGTACAGCAAAATCTGGAGCTGTACCATGCCCAAATGTCATGGGCCTATGATATGATGACTCGTCTCCGCGCTTTCAAGAAAGGCGAATTGGTGTTGGTCCTCAAAAGACCGATCATCCCCACTCGACATGCCAAGGGAAAATTCGAGCAAAGCTGGGAAGGACCATGCGTCATCGAGAAAGTGTTCGATGGAGGATCGTACCAACTTATAAGTGCCGAGGGAGAAAGGCCCATGCCACCCATCAATGGCCGATATCTCAAGAAGTACTACGCGTGAATGCTCCAAGTCGCAGGCGAATTGAGCACATCGGCCCTACGGTCTGGACCATACACCCTACAAAACCGTATACAATCCACGGGCATAAATGACCCCTATCTCCCCCATGTCCCACTGGTGAGATTACTTTTAAAAGTCCCACCAGCGACCACAAAAAAAATAATACGGTATGTCCACAAGAAAAACGGGCACGGATGAAAACCCGAGAGGGCTCCGTGAGTAAAAACAGCAGGACTGCCGGCGAGTTTGTGAAAACCCGAAAGGGCGCAAACTCGTGAAAAAGAAAAGATAAAACACACTCGCAAAGTCCTCTCAACCTTGTGAGGAGAAAATACCTGCGTGAGATCTTTACGACTCACAAAGGAGCAACACACTTAGGAATCCTCACGATTCCTAAGGAGAACATACACCTGCGAGTTCCTCTCGACTCGTAGGGAGAAAATGCTTTTATGAGACCCTTACGACTCATAAAATTAAAAAGTCTTAGGTGACAAGGACCTAGACCTGTCTCCTAAGCCATCGCTCCCCAACGGGAAATAGAAAATGATGAGTCGCTCCTGGCGTTATGCTTCAGTGTTAGCGTTGTTGATGCCGACCCAAAAACCAAATCCCAAGTCCTCCCGGGGCAAATGATGAGTTGCTCCTGGCATTATTCCAGTGCAGCAATGCTGATGTCAAACAAGATCCAAATTCCAAGTCCCCAAACGGCGAATGATGGGCCGCTCCTGGTATCATATGCCAGTGCAGCGATGCAGACGCCAACCAAAACCCAATTTCTCAAAATTCCCCCGGCACTACGGTTAGTCCCCAAATCGACTACCGTATACAATCCATGGGCTCAAATAATTCTTATCATACCCATACCCCACCGCAATCACCATTCCAGCGGCCGGTCTTCGCCCTTGGACTTATGCTCCAGTTTGGAAGACCCACTCATGTGTCCTCACAATACATGAGGAGAACCAACTTGCGGAATCCTCACGACTCGTGAGAAAACACCTTCGTGGGATCCTTACGACTCATAAAGGAAAAACAAACTTGGGTGTCCCTACGACTCCTAAGGAGAAAGTGCACATGCGAGATCCTTTCGACTCGTAGGGAGAAAATGCTTTTATGGGACCCTTACGGCTCATAAAATTGAAAAGCCTTAGGTGATAGGGACCTAAACCTGTCTCCTAAGCCACCGCTTCCTAACAGGAAAAGGCAAATGATGAATTGCTCCCGGCACATGTGCTTCAGTGTTAGCAACACTGATGCCTATCCTAACCCCAAAATTCCAAACTCCAATCCAATAGACCCCTAAGTCTTTAAACTGGGAACAGATGACCTTTAAGTCGTTAAACTGGGAACAGATGACCCCTAAGTCGTTAAACTGGGGACGGGGGAAATTCCCTCATGGCAAATGATGATTCGCTCATGGTACCATATTCCAGTGTACCGATGCCGATGCCAAACCAAAACCAAAATCCCCAAATCCTGTCATGACAGATGATGATTCGCTCCTGGTACCATATTCCAGTGTAGCGGTGCTAATGTCAATCCAAATCGCATCAAATCAGTAAAACAACCAATGACCTCCCTGGCAGAATCAAATTCCACCTCGGAAACAAGTCGACTTCAACCCTGACACAACAAGAAGAGGAGAAAGTCAAATCCAGAACCGACCGTCCACGTCGCAAAAAGGGCAGCACCAACCGTCCAAGTCGCAAAAAGGGCAGCATCGACCGTCCACATCGCAAAAAGGGCAGCACCGAACGTCCAAGTCGTAAAAAGGGCAGAATCGACCGTCCACGTCGCAAAAAGGGTAGCACCGACCGTCCACATCGCTAAAAGGGCAGCATCGACCGTCTAAGTCGCAAAAAGGGAAGAACCGACCGTCCAACTCGCTAAAAAGGCAGCCTCGACCGTCCAAGTCGCTAAAAGGGCAGAATTGACCGTCCGAGTCGCAAAAAGGGCAGCACCGACCGTCCAAGTCGTAAAAAGGGCAGCACCGAACGTCCAAGTCATAAAAAGGGCAGCACCGACCGTCCAAGTCGCAAAAAGGGCAGAACCGACCGTCCAAGTTGCAAATAGGGCAGAACCGACCATCCACGTCACTAAAAGGGCAGCAACGACCTCCTCGTCGGAATTATGCTCCGCCTCGGAATCAAGTCAACCAGACACTCCATCTCGGAGACACGTCGAGCATCGACCGTCCATGTCGTAAAAAGGGCAGTGCCAGCTTCCCAAAAGGTGGGAACCGAATCAAGTCGCCTCCACGTGAAAGAAGATCCATCAATTTCATGCACACGACCCACGTATGTTGTGTGCATTTATTGATGGGGGGTAATTTGTTGGGGTAAAAATTTATACTCCGGTTGACCAAGTCAAAATCAAGGTCAACCCTAAGCCAAGTGGGCCCAAGCTCAGGTCAAGTGGGCCAATGCCCGGAGCTAGCCCGAACAAAAAGCGGCCGGCCTCCCCCCATGCCAAAATTTTGTTGTATTTCTTTTACTTTATTTTATGAATAAATGTAAGAAAATGGGCATAAAGCCAAATTCTTGTGAAGCCCATGGCTTATGTGCAAAAAGAAATGGCACATGAGCCATGGGATAGGCAAAATGCCATTTTGTGAAGCCCAAGGGGCTATGTGTAAAGTGTATAGCCTATAAAGGCAAGGATAATGAAAATATCCTAACAACTTTTTCTCTCTCCAAAAGAACCAAGATCTGAGATCTTTCTCCTTCCTCAAGGTTCTAAAACCTTCTTCTTTCTTTGAATTAAATCAATAGTTTTATTCTTCCTTTTAAAAAACAAAATAGTTTTTCACCACAAAACCCACAAAAGGGAACTCAGATGTTCCATCAGATCTCAGAAATGAGAGATTTTTAAAATCTCATACTTCTTGATCTTCAAGATCCGGCCAACCAGGGAAGAAGAAGGAGACCCATCTCTAGAAACCCCACTTTGGGGAAGAACTAGGGCTCAAGGGGGGAAGCACTTTATCAGCTTCAAAACATCCTAGGAGTTTAACTCCTCACACACACACACACACACACACACAAAAGAAAAAAAATTAATAAGTGCTCCTTCCTAGGAGTACAACTCCTATTGCAGGGACCAAGTCCCTTTTGCCGCCCTAACGTCCACGCGTTGACACGTGGGGTGCTAGCGCTCAAAGCGCTAGCGCCCTTGTGCTCAAAGCGCTAGCGCCCGAGCACCCACGTACTGACACGTGGGGCGCTAGCGCTCAAAGCGCTAGCGCCCTTGCGCTCAAAGCGCTAGCCTAAAGCGCTAGCGCCAGAGCGCCCATGTGC
Source organism: Agapanthus africanus (assembly GCA_030015575.1). Lineage (NCBI taxonomy): Eukaryota > Viridiplantae > Streptophyta > Magnoliopsida > Asparagales > Amaryllidaceae > Agapanthus > Agapanthus africanus. The sequence goes on from JASDDO010000026.1 coordinate 432,389,065, forward strand.
TGACATATGGGGCGCCAGCACTCGAAGCGCTCGTGCTCTTGCACTCAGAGAGCTAGCGCCTGAGTGCCCACGTGCTGACATGTGGGGCGCTTGCGCTCAAAGCGCTAGAGCTCTTGCGCTCAGTGCGGAAGCGCCCGAGCGCCCACGTGCCATGCACGTGGGGCGCTAGCACTCAAAGCGCTAGTCCTCCTGCGCTCAAGGCGCTAGCGCCCGAGCGCTTTCTCCCACGCATCCTTTGGATGCCCATTCCCTTTTTTTTTATATATACGTATGTATACATACACACACACACACACATACTCCACGACACTGTCCCTGTTAGAAAAAACTTTCTAACGGGGCGCTGCCCCGCACCCCGCAAAGGGGCTGCTAGCCCTCTTGACCCCTAGCCAGCTATCCGTGTAGCAGGACCCCCGTAAAAACTCTGCAGGGCCCTCGAGATATCCAAAACCCCTTCAAAACACAACACTGCACATTGAGTTCGTATGACTAGTTTAATCCGTCAATCAGAGGTTCTCTCGCTCCAAATGCGAGGGGTAATTAACGGCAGCTTAGTCCGTGGTTGCCGAAGATTCGGATCCCCACAATCAATAAACTCCAGCCTAACCTAGGCAGGGGGAATCTGTAAAGCGCCTGACAAGCGCGTTGGTATTCCCATCTCAATGGGGTGACGAAAAACACCCTACACCATTTACCTTAGACGCGATCATTTCGTTCATCGGCAGCAAATTGTGTTAGTGCTTCGGCAGGTGGAGAAACTTCGGTTAAGGGTCTTGCCATCGGTGGAAGGTTTTCTTGGGCGTAGCTGTATAGTAAGGAGATCACTTGGAAGGCTGCGAGCGAGATTTGCGAGTTTTGCACTCATCTCATTGAAGGTATGCATAGTAAGAATTTTAATTCGGGGACGAATTTTCTTTAAGTTGGGGAGATTGTAACGCCTTAGATTTAGAGTAGTGTTAGTTTAGACGATAATGCGGGTTTTTGGTAAAAAGTTTACCAATTTTGGTTCCACACATTTTATAACATTTAATTAATAATTTATTATTATTTGTTATGGTTTGCACGCATGTGTGCACGTTAATGTGAGGGTTTGTTTATGCTAATCTAATTTAGGGACCATGACAACTTAACCTAATCCAATCCCTTGTTTAAAACTTGACCTAAACCCTAGATATTTGTTTGTGGAGAGATATTTGTGTTTGTTTTGTATAGGGGAGAGGTGGCATGGTGAGCTTAATGCTTGCATTAATGAGGAGTTAATGCAAGGGTGCACTCCCCTCATTATTTCTTATCATCACCTCTCTCTTTCCTTATCCTCTCATTCTCTCACACTTCATCTCCATCTCATTATTTTTCATCCCCTCATTTCCTCAACTGAACACTTATCACTTCACCACTAAATTTTCACTAATCCATCACTAAACTTCATCAAATCTCACAAAAATCACATTTTTATCCTTGTTTTGCCTTTTGGATGCCTTGGAGCTTGGAAAGTTAAGATCTTTGAGCTTGTGGGAGTAGGTAATGAACTCTTTCTGTTAAGTAGGTGTTTATTGTGTTGCGTAGCTTGTTAGTTTCAGTTTAGAACGCGAAAAGTTTCGTTTCGGGTAAATATCGTATTTTTAGGGTAGTTTTGGGTCTCGGATGATCTGCTATCAAACCAGGTATTCTTTGGAAAAGTTCTCATCACAGTAACCAAGTATGGTGACCTAGAAGATACCCTCAAAATACAAGCCCATTCCCTCATGAACGGGCTACAAATTTAATGGTTCCGGCCGCAATTTGTGGCCAGAGTGGGGTGGTTGGTGGTGAGTTTTGGTGTAGGGGACTCTGGGGTTGTGTGTGGTCTTGTGGTATGTGTAACTTTTACAAATTGTTTGGATAGAAAAATCTGGGACCACTTTTCATATTTCTTGTGTTTCGTTTTCACGTGTTACGTTATCCGATACGGTTCATGTCATTGTTTAGCGGTTGCTCTCGAATTGGTTTCGTTGTGTCGCTATGCTCGTTAGCCACTAGACGAACACTTGAGAGTTTGTTTGGAGATTTTGCGTCGATCAATCGTAGTTTGTACGTGTTATTGGTCGTTTGCTAATATACATACTTGTTATATTGTTTTATGTTTTAGGTTCGCAGGCGAGGACTTCGGACGCTGGGAAGAAGGGGAAGCAGGTGGTTGGTTTTACTTAGCCAGGAGCGTTGGTGAGTAGATTTAACATCTACAGGAGAATCGACCGCATGGCGTTATGCGTCTGGGCTAGATTAAATGACATGACTATGAGTTAGAAGTATACGGATATTGATTTTGTATGTGTACTATTGTTGCATATCTCACTTACCTATTGTGTAGGGACTTAGTACTAATGAGACACAACACCATTATTGACGGTTCATGTTTCATGAGCACTAATTGTATGCAACACACACACCGTCGATAATTGCCATGACACGTACAACACCTATACATATGTGATATTGTATTGTTTAGGGATATTGAGACATGATCCTTATTATCCTTCGTGCATATAACATATAGCATACCTGTATAACTACATGCTTATACATATGCCTTGACATGCTTACATGCTAGTTACCCATATACCTATATGGTATTGTACCATTAGTGATAGGTATATACACATATAAGACATAGCTACATGTACATCTTGCATATATACTTATACTTATACCTGGAGGGTATTACATCATTACTGATAGGTAGATACATATACCTTGCTATACCTACATGTTTACACATATATCTGGCTATAGCTACATGTTCACCATTATTTGATGATTATATGGACTTGGAGAAATTAGGAACAGCATGATATATATATATATATATATATATATATATATATATATATATATATATATATATATATATATATATTAACTTGCTGCAGTTAAATAGCGGCTTTTTCTTTATATGCTCACATTTCAGTTTTATGTTACATATATTAAATTCATGGATTTTTGCATTGAGATATGGATTTTTCATGATGTTTTCTGGATTTGAGGACCGTGGTAGTTTCATGAAATTATGCATTATTTGAAAAATCCGGTTTCTTTTGATATGATATTTCAGCATCCACCATGAGATTTCTCGGTTCTGATATATACCCCATACGAGGAGGCGTCGTGGGCCGTGTGCGGGTACATGGTGGGGCCCGGAGGTACCCCGGGGCATGAAAGGTATGTCGATGGACAACGCCGATGAGCCTGACAGGGGAATCATACCTACCGGTAACGGTATTTAGACTCGGTGGATATCGTGGGGATACCGGCAGGAGTTATGTACGTATGGATACGTCAAAATGCGAGGGTCGAAACTGGGCACTCGGGTTTTCGAGAAAGCGTATGATACGTACCAATCAGGGGCCAGTCGTGGTGACAGCACCTAATAGATCAGTATTTATGTGTCGATGCTTAACACTTGTTTTCATGATATTTTTACTCCTAAGTATATATAACAGTGGAATGGGACGCTGTTATATATATATATATATATATATTAGTGGAATGGGACGCTAATATATATGTATACATATCTAAATTATATACATCATCATAATGATTCATGCAAATATACTTATTCATTTCATGAGACTTGCTCGATATTGGATACATGATATATGAGATTTACTTGATATTGGATACAGGATATATGAAATTTACTTGATATTGGATATAGGATATATGAGATTTACTTGATATTGGACACTCAGGATATATGAGATTTATTGATATTGGACACTCAGGATATATGAGACTTACAGGATATGAGAACCAATTTGGGGGCTGATTTGAGGAAATTTGGGATTTTGATTGTCTTGATGGACTTTCGTCCTGTCACGAGATCAGGATTCCGTGAGGATGACATGTTTTATCCCATACTCCGCATTTATTTTATATGCATTACTTCATGTATTAGTAGTACCTGATAGATTACCTTTCATGACTGTTGCATATATATATTTCTATATTATTGCTTCATGTATTAGTAGCACCTGATAGTGTACCTTTTATGAATGTTGCATGCATATTTCCATTTATTGCGATCCGCTTACATAGGTTAGATTCGCGCTGTACGTGCATACTTGCGATTACCTGCATATGTTATTTACTATTCACGAGTTGGCAACTCACCCCCGTTATGCCACAGTGTTTTGCAGGTTGTTTCTCAGAGTAGTCGAGGCAGGGCTTTTCATCTATCATATCATCTTTTACAGCAGATACCGCTACGGCTGACTGTGTATAGTTTTGCTATAGATGGGTTTTGCGGTTATCCGTTATTGCTCATTGTATTTTCGTTGTACCATGTACTCTCCATCTACCACTTTCATGTATGACTTAGAGACTTGATGTGAGGACAATATTGTATATTTTTTTTGATGACTTGGTGGCCTTTTATGCAGTTTTTTTATATCGTCTTTCTTCGCTACGGCGTCGTATATCTGTGGTGGTGCTTGGTTTCCGCCTTTGGGCATGTATTTGCTCCCGTTTGGGGATGCTTTATTTATATATTTATGTTGTACCCTTTTGGGGGCTTGTTTTACAAAGGAGGTGTTGCCAAAATTTTTAAAAGAAACAAAGTTGGACTTTAAAGAATTTGGTTTGAGATTTCAAAATTTTTAAAAATGTTATTATCACTTACTACTTTTTGATGGTTTAATTTGCTGGGTTTTTGGCTTACTTAAATTGCGTTACGCCTGTAGACGTTACGTAGTTTAAGGGCCGTCACGTGCCAATTTTGGGTCATGAAAAAAAGGTTCGTGTCCTCCGGTCTTCTATCCTTTTCGTTTGCTCTTAGAGATCTCCTTGATCGAGCTTGTTCGTATTTCCTTGCTTCTTGAGTTCTCCTGAATTGAGCTAGATCATCGGTCCTCCTCCGTCGAAGATGATCCACCTGAGAGATGTGATCCATGGCTCTAGCTCCACACTAAGAGTCTAGTGGAGCAATTAGAAACTTTAGATTGCTAATCTAAATTGTTTAGGATGTAGTGTAAGGTTCCATGTGTGTATCTATCTCACCTCCTCTCTTGATTCTCAACACATGAGATTATAGAGAGGAGGTTGAAGATGAAGGTAGACGAGCTCAAGAAAAGTAGTGAGGAGAGTGAAGCAAATGGTGAGGAGAAAAAATGAATCTCATAAGAGAGAAAAAAAACTCAACCATAGTTTTGTAAAACAAATTTTCCAATATAATAAACCAACCATGCTTAAATAGTTTGCACAAATGAATTGAAAATTCTTTTGTCAATACTATTTAAGCATGGCTCTCACCATACTCCCCTTACCAATTTTACACCTCATTTTCCATTTAAAGATAAATGGATAAAACTAAAATGAGGTGTCCACCATCTAGAATGTTTTCCATATAAATATGGATTACACTCTACTGTATATACATACATGTATTTGTATCAAAATACGAATACCCAAAGAGATAGAATAACACAAAGAACATAATACTAGAATATACATATCGAAATACATGTATGTAAACTAAATCAATACCTGCACATTCCCGAGCTGGCTAGTATTATCAAATCTCCGATCGAAAGTCCGGGTAACTAGTATAATCGATCGATCGGAACCCTGCACGTATCCAATACGACCAGTATATCATTTCGCCTGAACCAGGGAAACCCACTGTGTGGGATTCTAAAGACTCGACAGTACGCCGGTAGTGAGTTACTGGATAAATCCATAACTACAACCACGTCAGCGGCACTAGCTGTACGTAACGGCTACCCGGGGTACCTATCGAAAAGGAAGACCGGCGAGAAAACTCATCCGGATCCCTAGTGAACCGATATGTGACAATCTCCGTACAGTCCGGTCTTTTCTTCTATGAGTATCGCATACCGGGTCTAGGGGGTGGTAAACGTCAGACCTTAATAACCCAGTATTTGGTGCAGATGTGGCTCAGGACCAATCCGAAAAGCTACTGATCAGCCTATTAGTAAATCCCAACTGCCTTGGTCAAGATTTTATAGTGCTGGTCAATCGAACACAGTGCGATATCCACTCCCTATACCGGGAGAGACTGTCACGACCTAAAGTTCGGCCTGTGGCCGGTACTTAACCACGCAACGTCTACAGGCGTAACGCGACTAAGTAAGCCGAAACCTAAATATCAAAACCATTGAAAAAGTGAGTGAAAGAAAACATTAGTTTAAAACATTTAGGAAACCTTGAGTAATTTAGTAAAATTCTTTATAGTTTAAGTTGTTTTCTTAAAAATTTCGGTAGCATCTCCTTTGTAAAAACTAACCCCGAAATCGGGTGCAAGACAAGATATGAGTAAAAATGACATGCAATAAGAATAAAGCATCCCAAACGGGAGCAATCACGCCCAACGGTGGAAAAATCACCACAATAAAAATATATGACGCCGTAGCGAAGAATGAGCAAAAATAAGTGAAGACAACCTGAAAGATAAAACTGAATAATTATAGTCGGCTCACAACGAGCTCGACGCCAGAGTACAAAAATAATATACATCGTCCTCACAACTGGTCTCTAAGTCAATACATGAATAGTAGATGGAGAGTACTAGATACAATAGTGTGTACTACTGGAAAGTGAACGGATACCGCAAAAACCCACCTACCAGCAAAAGGGCTCACGCGCCAATTGCAGTGGTATCCGTACCAAAAGATGCAAGAAAGGTAGCCCTGTCGCGACTACTCTGAGGGGCAACCTGCAAACACTGTGGCACAACGGGGGTGAGTTGCCAACTCGTGAATAGTAGATAACATATAAAGGTAATCGCGAGTATGCACGTACCGCGATACTCTAACATATGCCAACAGATAACATCTATATGCGATGAGCAGGGTATGCAATAATCATGCATAACAAGTGCAATCTAATAACATCTATATATGATAAGCAGGGTATGCAATAATCATGCAAACAATTGCAATCTAATAACATCTCTATATGATGAGCAGGGTATGCAATAATCATGCAAAAGTACTCTATCAGGTACCACAATTATAGGATGAGATGCATAACAATGAATGCTGAGCATGGGGTAATATATCATCTACACGGAATATCAACGTGGAAGAATAGCCGGTGTCCATCAAATGCACCCAAATCCCAGTAAAAACTGAGGCACTGTCACTCAAATCGTCCATCAAATCCTGTAAATCACATAGAATCGTGAGTGCCTAACATCGGCACTCGAAATATCATAAAATAATCGTGTCCAGCATCGACACGCAAATCCTCCTGTGTCGGGCTCCGTCAGTCCGGATCGGCCCATGGGCTCCGTCTGCGGAATCGGCCCTCGGCCCCTGCAGTACGGGTCGGCCCGCATCCATCTATCAGCTCTGGTCAGTATCTTCCGGATAACCACCAGGTCCAGCCAATCACAGGTAGGTAGTAGTCCCTCCGCCGGGCTCACCGTCTAACTATACGAGTCTTCTTGCCCCAGGGTACCATACCGGGTCCACCATGTACCCGCAGACGGTGCCTACCACTCCTCGAATCGGGTATACTCACACAAGCTCTCATGAACCGAGAAAACTCATGGTGGACGCACTGAAATATCATATCAAGAGAAACCGGGTTTTCAAAACAGTGCATATTTTCTTAAAATTATACTACGGTTCTCAAATCCAGGAATCACACGAATCCAAAAAATCAATGCGTAAATCCATAGAATGTGGTGTATGCCACTAAAAGTAAAACAGGAAATCGCTCTTTTAAAATGGATCCAGTTTTGAAAATATCTCATGCGGTCCCTATTTTCTTGAAATCAAAGCCAATATCATCCATGTATGTGACATATGTATTTATATAGGTATAGATGTGCATGTGGATATATACGCAAGTATGGATCTATCCATATAGGTGTGCACCAATATGAATATACAGTGTGCATATGCGCAAGTAGGGATATATCAATGAATGTATGCACTAATATGAATATACAATGTGCATGTGCGCAAGTAGGGATATATCAATGAATGTATGCACTAATATGAATATACAGTGTGCATGTGCGCAAATATGGATATATTAATGAACGTAAGCACTACTATGAATATACAGTGTGCATGTGCGCAAGTATGGATATATCAATGAACGTAAGCACTACTATGAATATACAGTGTGCATGTGCGCAAGTATGGATATATCAATGAACGTAAGCACTACTATGAATATACAGTATGCATGTGCGCAAGTAGGGATATATCAATGTAAATATATGCCAATATGCGACAAAGTCATGTCTAATCATCAATGATGCGGTAATCAAAACGATATATGATTCGTAGCAATCCTACAGTGCGAGTGTCATGGCAATCACTAACGGTGTGAGTGTAACATACAAATAGTGCTCGTGCAGCTTGAACTGTTAGTGACAGTGCTGTGTTATATAACTACCATTTCTATATGCAACAAAAGATGGTATGCTACAATAGTACATATAAATATATACGACTAAAATATCGTATCACGCCCTGACGCTTAACGCCATACGGGAGATTTCCCCGTAGATGTTAAATCTACTCACCTGGTCTCGTGCTAAGCGTATCCTACCACTTGTTTCCCCTTCTTTACGGCGTCAGACGTACTCACCTGTGAACCTAGAATTTACACAAAGAATACGCATATGCAAAATCCTGCAAAAACGCGATATCGAACCTAAACGAGAAACTCGCGTCGCGAACTAAACGTGCGTGTGTCTGATACGCTGAAACGTGTGTATAAGCGTCTGAAATTACCCCGACACGTCGCGACACACAGGAACACTAAACCCACTCACGTATCACACGTGTCGCGCAAGCTAAACGTATTGGAAAAACGGTATATTGCTCCAGATTTTGACTCGAGTGAAAAGGTGAAAAGTTGCATATGCCAAAACACTAGAATATACAGCAGTCTACCCTAGACAAAACCCTTGTTAGTTATATGTATGCCCTAGAGGCCATTACTGTACATTGGATGTATATTGTAGTGGATGCTGGGACATATATAGGTAGGACTTTCTTGCTCGACATGATAGTACGCTATCTAGTTGCTCTTTACCTTAACATGTATACTTTCTGTCTCTCTGTTACATGTTGATAAAGCCCTTAGGATGTGTACTCGACTTCCAGGACTATGATGCAGATCATACTAGTGGGGCCTGGATAGTCCATGAGTACATCCTTCAATGTTCCTAGTCGAGGGAATATCGAGACGGGGCATCGATATTCCAGAGTAGACTAGCGTATATCTTCTCGACCCATGCGATGGGCGATGGATGATCCCATATCCATTGGTGTTTGACATCAGAGATGGTATACGGGTGCTCAGTGGAGACTGGGTACACTGAACGGACTCGCCGAGAACTCCCAGATGGTATTATACCTCACGTCAGATGGCAGTTCTCTGGTGACACTGGTACAGCTTAGTCTGTTGACCCGAGATCGTCATAGAGTCTTGTGTGTCTCCCACTGTGCTTTGCTTTCCACCCTACCACGGCTCTATTGAGTCGTGCAAACAGGTGGTTTTTGGGTACAGTCCCGATTCACATGGAGGCAATGAGCGATAGGAGGGGATTCGTCTCTCCCGGTATTGGGGGTTGATGTTGCGCTATGCTCGACTGGCCATAACAGGAAATCCCTGGCCAGGGTTGCAGTGACCTACTGGTAAGTGTTATCAGTAGTTTCACACATGTCATGGACTTCACGTCGGCATGACTTATCGAGCTACTGGGGTCTGACGTTTACCACCCCTAGGCGAGATATGCGACATATCAGACGAACAGACCGGGCTGTACGGTAAGTGTTACTGGTTGGATTCACAGGAGTGTGAGCGGGCTTGCTCGTCGATCTTCTGATCGCTCAATACCCGGGTGGCCGTTACGTTTAGCAGACCGCTTGCGGCTTGTGGGTGTTTGATATGATCATCACCTGCTGCCGGCGTATTGACGAGTCTTTAGAGTCCTACACAGAGGTTTCCTGGCTCAAGCGAAACGAAAGAGGAGCGCATATGAGATATGTGCGGGACCGAGAATAATTCATGTATGTGATACCGTATTCCATTCTCGCGATGAATGTATCGATTGGTTATATGCGATATAACCTAGTTGTCGAATCAAGGATTTATTCGATAAGCCGATACATTGGATACTAGCCGGTTATATGCGACATGACCGGATCATTGAATCAAGTGTTGATTTAATGATTTAATGTATAATTATATATTTGATATATTACTTTGCATTAACTGGTATTGGTTCACTTTAAATGGATTTTCTCACTTGGATTGTGCAAGTTGTATATGTGATATACTTTTGTGCACAAGATTGTATCATGTTTGATGATACATGCAAGCTTGGGTTTGTGTAAAGAATTGACCATGCTTATATGAATGGTTAGGGTTTCATTTTATTTGCTTATTTATTTATTCATTTATTCTTTATTGAAAGAAATAAAATGGTGGCTAAGTTTGGTTTATCTTTGAAGCTTCATGAAGCTTTGAATGGTTGACTATTTTGTTTCTTTCCTTAACCCTAACCATTCACTTTAACCTTAGTTTATTCTCTACATCTAACCATAGTTGACATTATGATAAGTATGATTTATTTTCTATTTTCTAAATAACTTATCATATCTTCTTCTTCTTCTTCATCTTCTTCTTCCATGAAAAGAAGCTTGCTACATCAATGGTGATTGATGAAAAAGTGTGAGAAATCCAAATCTAAAGTCTACCCACTACCTATTTCTTCATCCTCTACCTCTTGCCAAGTAGTATAGGGTGTTTCCTTCACAAGTTTTCTTGACTTGGTGAAGTTGGAGCTTGATCTAGCGATGCCTCGACGTAGATCATCTTCGGCATCGTCGTCGATGATCTAGCCCGCTTTTTCTCCGATGAAGCCGACGCTAGAGCCCAAGATCCAATTTGTACAGCGAGGAGACTTCATCGCGGAGCCATGGAGGTGGAGAACCGGATCTACAAAGGTTGTAGACACTTTCCTTTAGCATTTAAATTCGTTTACATGCTTGCATCGCCTATAAATCTAGTTAACGATCCGTATTAGGGTTTGTAGGCACATGTAAAATTTGAATTATCCATGTTTGATGCCTTGTAAGACTTCATTAGTGTGCCTAGGAACCCTACAGTGGTATCAGAGCCTAGCTAGAGCCTTAGGCGATGCGTAGACGGAATTAGAAGTCCGATTGAACCGAAACCCTAATCGCATTTTGCTCTCTGGACATTTTTGAAAAACGTGGTTTTTTCCAGATTAAAAATATGCAGAAAACTCAGTAGAAGATTCTAAGAATTACTGTATAAAACGGGGCCCCTGAATCCATTAAAGCGCGGCGGAACCGCGGCATTAGCATGCTAATGCGGCGGTTCCGCGGCCCTTTTGTCTCCTCTTGCAATAAAATTTGCGCAGTAATTCCTAGTTTGCAGTGCTGGTTTTCCTGGGAATTTTTAATAATTTTTCAAGAGTTGAATTTTCTGGGTTGTATTGGGGATTCGGAGATTCGATCGGACTGTCTAATTTTGTCTGTGTGTTTTTCCGGATAATTTTGGAATATGTTAAAAAGGTCGACCGGATATAAATACCCACTTTTTCCCCTGCCAGGAAATTTCCAATTGTTGGACTTTTCCGTAGTTTAACGACATTCTAAGTAGTGCAAGTAACGCGATGGACCCTATAGAAGACAACAAACCTTAACTCGATTATATGACCATCTTGAACTGCCCTTTGAACCTTAGGGTTTGGGGCAGTACGGCGTGCCACATGTGAGGCGTTGGCTTGACCCTTCTACGGCTGGACCGTTGGTACTGAGGCACGAACTGAATGTTTTTAGACTTATTTCATGTGTTGAGCTGTATCGGGAAAACTTGAGTGTTCGATTGTTCGAGCGAAAAGTTTAGCATTTTCTATTTATCCGGAATGTGATACAACATTTGGAATTCATAAGTAGTTATGAAATAACGGAATGAATATTATAAACATAGCAGTTTAGTCTCACTTGATCGGTTGCCACGGAGTTTTGATGTGATCAAAAGTCCGTCGCAATCACGTAGCGTACGCGGATACTCGCCGGGTAAACTTAATAGACAGCCTCACCCCAGACCAAGTGACTGTAGGAGAATCCCGTCGCCGAAAGCATCCGTTTAGGTGCTCGCGGTAGCGGTGTTCCGCCTTGGTGCACTTCGTCGACGGCGTCGGGGGTGCGGCCGCCTACTAAAGTTTGCGACGAGCATTCGATCAGTTTTTCGGGAATCTTGTTGAATTTCCCGACTTGATATTGGAAAGAGTTTTCGATAATGAGACTAAAATGCGGGGTTTATAATTGTTAGGCATGCGATGTCTAAGGAATTCATTTGATTAGGCATGCGATGTCTAATGAGATTGCGGATTCCAACTGTTGTAGTTTTACACATTCTTTTCTGCGACCGTAAGTGTAATATGTGATATCGCCGGATTCGTTGCTATATGTCAACGACAATTGGGATGCGCATATTTACTTACATTGATGACATGTGATGTTATGTGTTGCTGGATATGTTATATTGGATCGTCATGTTTGAATAGCCGGGGGTTTTTATGTGAGATGAGTGCTTTTCATTTTCATTCATGTAAAAAACTTGTATGTAATATTCTTTTATTGGGGGCACTTCCAGGTTGCGGAAGTTGTCACCGTTGATGTATATTATTTATTTTTCCGCATTAGGATAGACCCAAGGAGGGGAGCACAAGTAACCGGGTTCTGGAGTCCAGTGGGAGACCAACTCGAGGAGTCGAGTCCGGGTCTCCTAACTCTAGAATTGGTAGGGTTGCTTGCCGCTCTCGTAGGGGTCTAGGGGTGTGGGATTGGCTATTCATCACGACCGTGGAATCCGTGTTTTATACTGGCTCGTATTGAAAACACGGACGTCCTAGTATATCCAATATTTCATATGTTTCTTCTGCTGTGATTTATCTGTGATGTGATCATGTGATGTTCTATGACAGATATTATATATAGTATATATGATATATTATATAGACGTTGCTTATGTTTTACACCCGCGCTAGCCCTGCCCCGCTCTGCCGTTAGTTACCTAACCTAACGGTGCAGACGGGACATCGAGGCGAATGCGGATGGCATAAGCGTACGTTATATTTATCTGTGATGTTTAGGTGGACTTAAATGATGGGATATTCATTAATGAGATTAATGAAAGAAAATAAACCTAATTGATGTTGTGGAATCGAATTTCAAAATAAAAACAGGTAGCTACAGTTCTTGCTTTGCATCGCGGTGTTCATTATAGAACATCCTGCACCTTATTCGATGAGGAAAAGACCGAGATCCCTTCACCGGGAGTGACTCCTTTAGCAATAACTGGCAGATGCTACATCACTCGGTTTGTCTTTTGATTGCTTCTATAGTTTCTGCTTTGCACAGTGATATATATGATATATCCCGCACCTCATTCGACGAGGAAAGGGCCGACGATCCCTTCACCGGGAGTGACCCCTTTAGCAAAACTAGAAAAGCTTCAAAAACATTCCATTCAAAAACCATTTGATTCCGCAACGAGATCAAGTTCAAAGCGTTAAAGGTTTTCGCAAAAACCATTCGCAACCCTCCGTCATTTTAGGAAGTAGAGTACTTAGTATTCGTGCTGTGTTTGTTGACCATAGTCAAGGCACAGTGTACGGTAGCTAAGTGATGTCTTCCTACACCGCATATGATGCGATTAGTTAGGACAGTCGCGTGACTTTGTTGACCTTAGTTAAGGGTCATGTGGGTGGGTCTAATTAATCACGAAATGACGGGTAGAACTTGACTAGTGCTTATGATTTGTTGACCATAGTTAAGGTCATAAGTGCTAGGGGTAAAAATCTTTATCGGGAGTTTCAAGTGTTGAAATTTGCAATGAGATTGCATACCTTCTATATGATAGTTGGATCCCGATACCCACTGCGAGTAATTGTTACTCCTGGGAGAGTTTTGCACTTTACAATTAGCCGATCAAGTAGGTGTCTAGAAAGGTGTCAACGGGGTTACGCCTCTTGGAAAACGAGGTTTACTGTAATTAGGTCCGTGCGAAAGCACGGGGAACCTCCCTCAAAGTACCGACACTGGCCTGGCTGAAAGATTGGCGAACTTGTAGAGTGTAATTAATCCCGGCTAGTCTTTCCTTTTAAGGTTTGAAGGAAGATTTGATAAAAACAGTGGGAGCCATCCTGATTAGATAAAATATATAACTAATCTGATCTTGCAAGAGCGCACGTAGAGTGTTTTCTTCTCTCTCTCTCCTGGTAGCGACCATATCACGCCTTAATCAAGATAATAAAATGGATGTATTGACCGAACCAGCTTGTTATACTGAGCTGGGGAACGTTGGTCCCGCTCCAACTTATAATTGTTATAAGACAGAGCAGGAAATTGGGGAATACCAGAATTCCTATGCCGCCCAAACGAAGAAAGTGCATATGATGCATCTCCTTCGGGTGTGTTCATTACAAAGAACTGTTTCTCGGTATCCTCTGCATCCTGGGTATATGATACCGGATCAGGATCCCAGATATGTAATCTGTTACATAGGGCTACAAAAAGGTAAAAAAACTGAGAACGGGTGATAAGTTTCGTGAGACAGAAAACGGGGCAAGTGTTGCAGCCAAGTCTGTTGGTCACTGTCACCCTGTATTACCAATACATTGATTCTGAACAAATGCTATTAGATACCGAACCTGATATACAAAATCATATCAGTCTCTTTATTAGTAAAGAAATGATATAATTTTGTATTGTTGGATAATGTTTTGAACATTTCCTATATCAAAAGTTGATCGGTTCAGGCACGTTATCTAAAAGCATTGACGTTCTAAATCAAACTACAGCTCCTTGTATACTGAACACACACAAGAGGAAGAGTTCAGAAATGAACAAATTCTTCTTGAGGTATTGTAGACTAGGTCATATCAATGCGACCCGACTAGCTGAAGTTACATTTAGATGCATATTTAAATCAGTTTGAATTTACATCTTGTGAAACTTGCCAGTCATGTCACAAAGATATAATGACACCAGCTCTGTTTACTGGAAGCAGAGAAAGAGTTAATGAACTCTTGGGACTGATACATAATGATGTATGTAAGGTCTCCTGTCTACACATGCCAGGACTGGTTCTTTATACTTCATTATATTCTCTGATAATCTCTCAAGATTCAGTCATATATTCCTGTTGAAATATAAGTCCGAACCTTTTGAGGTATTCACAGAATATAAGTAGGAAGTAGAGAACCAAAATACGGGTATAAGTATTATGTCCTATGATAAGATCAAGGAGGAGAATACTTGTGCATGGCATTCCTGGACCATTCTAAAGGAAAATGAGATTCTCTCTCAGTATTACTCCTCTGAATACACCACAGCACAATGGTGTATCGGGGCGGAGCAATCACAGAATATTAGATATCGTGTGCTCTATGATGAGTATTACTGAGTTACCTATTTCCTTTTGGATGTTATGCGCTTGAGAAGCTGCATACCTATTGAATTAGGTTCGAATCAAATCACTGCCTACCACTTCATATGTGATATAGAAAGGGAAGAGCCCATATCTTAAGTTAGTTAAGATTTGGGATTGTCCGGCCTATGTCTAAAAGCAAAATCTGGACAGGCTCGAGGCAAGGTCTGTAATTTAGAACTGGAAAGGTTCCAGCTATACAAACTACAGCAGATAATTTGGTAGAACCAAAGGATTCAGTAGATTCCAACGAACCTCAGCCTCTCCGCCGATCTAGTAGGGTTCCTCACCCACCTGAGAGATACCTTGGTTTCTCGATGACAGTGGGAGCATGGAATGCATCATGAGATGATGACCCAACTAGATTCGAGCAGGCCATCAAGAGTAGGGACTCTGTAAGAATGGCTGGATGCTTAGCGGTCTGAGATGGAATCCATATACACCAACAAAGTATGGACTTTGGTTGCTATATCTGAAGGGTTAAATCCCCATCAGGAGCAAGTATATCTTGAGAAGATTACTTGGTGTAGATGGAAAAGTTGAGACTTTCAAAGCTAGACTTGTTAAAGGTTTTAGTCATCAACCAGGTATGGATAATGATGAAACCTTTTCTAGGGACTATGCTTGAGTCCATCCAGATCCTACTTGCCACGGCTACATACCATGACTACGATATCTGGTGGTTGGGTGCCATGACTACTTTTCTAAATGATGTTTTAGAAGAGTGCGTCTATAAGTACACAGCCAGAGGGCCTCGTAGACAGTGGGAGCAGCGGAAACGTGTGCAAGATGCTTTATAGGATAAAGCAGGCATCGCGGAGTTGGAACATCTGTTTTGATGGATTAGTCAAAGAAGTTCACATCATCAAAATGGTAGATGAACCTTGTATAAACAAAAAGGTAGTAGGGAGTATGGTGACGATCCTCGTAGAGTACGTGGATGACATACTCTTGTTAGGGAAGGAGTTTCCCATGCTACGCTCGATCAATCTCCGCTTATCACAATGATTTTCCATATAGGATCAAAGTGATACATACTAAATCCTAAGCTTTGGATCTATGAGATAGATCTAATTGGATGTTAGGATACTCACTAGTTGTAGTGAGATGGTATCAATCGATCCTGGGGAGAATCACTGGAAGGGTTCCAGAGTGATAAAGACGACTGAATGTCAGTCACAGGCATTGTCTTTACCCTCAGTAAAGGGACGGTATGTTGGATGATTTCCAAGCTAGATACCATGACAAACTAGACGATAAAGGCTGGTAACATCGCTATTAAAGATACTACCAAAGAGGCAGTTTGGGTGTATATTGGTTCATAGGATGAACTAGGTTCCTACCATTGTGTGACAATGGAACTGTGGCTTTGACCGAGGAACCTTGGTCCCATCAGTGACCCAGACATAATCTGAGGCAGCATCACCTGATCATGGAGATAGTTGATCTCCAGGGTGATCGAGGTTAGGAGAGTAGACTCAGAGGACAACACGGCGGATCCACTCACGAAGGCCTTTTCCCAAAGAGAGACTTTTAGGGGATGGTTGAGTATTAGATACTACAACTACTGTTACAGATGGCCCTAGTGCAAGTGGGAGATTGTTAGTTATATGTATGCCCTAGAGGCCATTACTGTACATTGGATGTATATTGTAGTGGATGCAGGGACATATATAGGTAGGACTTTCTTGCTCGACATGATAGTACGCTATCTGGTTACTCTTTATCTTAACATGTATACTTTCTGTCTCTCTGTTACATGTTGATAAAGCCCTTAGGATGTGTACTCGACTTCCAGGACTATGATGCAGATCATACTAGTGGGGCCTGGATAGTCCATGAGTACATCCTTCAATGTTCCTAGTCGATGGAATATCGAGATGGGGCATCGATATTCCAGAGTAGACTAGCGTATATCTTCTCGACCCATGCGATGGGCGATGGATGATCCCATATCCATTGGTGTTTGACATCAGAGATGGTATACGGGTGCTCAGTGGAGACTGGGTACACTGAACGGACTGGCCGAGAACTCCCAGATGGTATTATACCTCACGTCAGATGGCAGTTCTCTGGTGACACTTGTACAGCTTAGTCTGTTGACCCGAGATCGTCATAGAGTCTTGTGTGTCTCCCACTGTGCTTTGATTTCCACCCTACCACGGCTCTACCGAGTCGTGCAAACAGGTGGTTTTTGGGTACAGTCCCGATTCACATGGAGGCAATGAGCGATAGGAGGGGATTCGTCTCTCCCGGTATTGGGGGTTGATGTTGTGCTATGCTCGACTGGCCATAACAGGAAATCCCTGGCCAGGGTTGCAGTGACCTACTGGTAAGTGTTATCAGTAGTTTCACACATGTCATGGACTTCACGTCGGCATGACTTATCGAGCTACTGGGGTCTGACGTTTACCACCTCTAGGCGAGATATGCGACATATCGGACGAACAGACCGGGCTGTACGGTAAGTGTTACTGGTTGGATTCACAGGAGTGTGAGCGGGCTTGCTCGTCAATCTTCTAATCGCTCAATACCCGGGTGGCCATTACGTTTAGCAGACCGCTTGCGGCTTGTGGGTGTTTGATATGATCATCACCTGCTGCCGGCGTATTGACGAGTCTTTAGAGTCCTACACAGAGGTTTCCTGGCTCAAGAGAAACGAAATAGGAGCGCATATGAGATATGTGCGGGATCGAGAATAATTCGTGTATGTGATACCGTATTATATTCTCGCGATGAATGTATCGATTGGTTATATGCGATATAACCTAGTTGTCGAATCAAGGATTTATTCGATAAGCCGATACATTGGATACTAGCCGGTTATATGCGACATGACCGGATCATTGAATCAAGTGTTGATTTAATGATTTAATGTATAATTATATATTTGATATATTACTTTGCATTAACTGGTATTGGTTCACTTTAAATGGATTTTCTCACTTGGATTGTGCAAGTTGTATATGTGATATACTTTTGTGCACAAAATTGTATCATGTTTGATGATACATGCAAGCTTGGGTTTGTGTAAAGAATTGACCATGGTTATATGAATGGTTAGGGTTTCATTTTATTTGCTTATTTATTTATTCATTTATTCTTTATTGAGAGAAATAAAATGGTGGCTAAGTTTGGTTTATCTTTGAAGCTTCATGAAGCTTTGAATGGTTGACTATTTTGTTTCTTTCCTTAACCCTAACCATTCACTTTAACCTTAGTTTATTCTCTACATCTAACCATAGTTGACATTATGATAAGTATGATTTATTTTCTATTTTCTAAATAACTTATCATATCTTCTTCTTCTTCTTCATCTTCTTCTTCCATGAAAAGAAGCTTGCTACATCAATGGTGATTGATGAAAAAGTGTGAGAAATCCAAATCTAAAGTCTACCCACTACCTATTTCTTCATCCTCTACCTCTTGCCAAGTAGTATAGGGTGTTTCCTTCACAAGTTTTCTTGACTTGGTGAAGTTGGAGCTTGATCTAGCGATGCCTCGACATAGATCATCTTCGGCATCGTCGTCGATGACCTAGCCCGCTTTTTCTCCGATGAAGCCGACGCTAGAGCCCAAGATCCGATTTGTACAGCGAGGAGACTTCATCGCGGAGCCATGGAGGTAGAGAACCGGATCTACAAAGGTTGTAGTCACTTTCCTTTAGCATTTAAATTCGTTTACATGCTTGCATCGCCTATAAATCTAGTTAACGATCCGTATTAGGGTTTGTAGGCACATGTAAAATTTGAATTAGCCATGTTTGATGCCTTGTGAGACTTCATTAGTGTGCCTAGGAACCCTACAACCCTAACACCTAACTCCCCTATCTGACCACAATTTGCGGCCAGAACGATTAAATTGGCAGCCCAGGTGTGCAATCCGGGGCTCGTGCTTCGTGTGTGTGGTCTAGGTCTAGTGTGCATGCTCCAGTTATCTCAAATTTTGTCTGAAGCATACAGGTCAACTGTAGATTACAGAAAGGCCTAAAATTTACATTAAAACGTTAATTTTGCACTAAATGAAACCCTATGGTGTTTTACTGAAATCTGGGGCAAGACTAGGTTTTCGTGGCCCTAACAACACTTAGTTAAGCTAAGCTAAACATCAAAATCACAACTTGGCCAAAATCCACACAAACCACCATTCCTAGCACTAAAACTCATATTAAACACTAACGATGCTAATTAAAACATAAGTTTAGCAAGCAAAGAAGTTGGCCTAAAAGTTATACCTCACTTGCCCCTAGGTGCAAGGAGAAGGAGGAGAAGAAGAAGATGTGCTTGCTGCTGCTGCTGCATGGTGCTGCTGTTGCTTGCTACTGCTGTTGCTGCCTGTTGCTGTTGCTGCTGTCTGGAGCTGCTGCTGTTGGTGTTGCTGTTGCTGCTTGTGTTGTTGATGCTGCTGATGGGGCTTCTACTGCTGCTGTGGCTGAAGTGTGTGTGTGTGTGTGTGTGTGTGTGTGAGTGAGAGTGAGAGAGATGTGAGGAAAAATGAGTGTTTGAAAAAAAGCAAACAAATGAGAGGTATGAGAGAGTCACCCCCCTCTCTCTCTCCTCATTAAATGCAAGCATGGGCTCAAGCCATCATGCCCACTCTCTCTCTCTCTCCAAGTCAACAACAACTAATTCATTTTTTTATTGAAAAAAAAACACTTAATTAAATCCAAATAAACTTAAGGAAAATGGGTTAATCCACCATGGTTGCTAAATATGGTTTAACCCTAATTTACATGCATATGTGTGTGCAAGCCTAAATAAATTCTAATAAAATATTCATTAATTTTGATAAAATATTTGAAAATCGTTTTGGTAAACTTTTTTTTATTAAAAACCATATTTTAAGGTATAATTAGATACTAATCATAATCTAAGGTGTTACAATCTTCCCCCTTAAAGAAATTCGTCCCCGAATTTAAAAATATATAGCTACGCGTACCTTCAAAGGGATGAGGGAATTTCTTCCGCATCTCGCCCTCGGCCTCCCAAGTGATTTTTTCACCATTTGGGCTCCGCCAAAGCACCTTCACAGATGTCAAGACCTTTGAACGAAGTTTCTTCACCTGCCAGTCCAATATCACGACTGGCTGCTCGGTGAACGAAAGATCGCGCTCGAGCTGAACGGTCTGATGCTGAATCATGTGAGAAGGGTCATGTAGGTATCTGCGAAGTATCGACACGTGGAATATGGGGTGAACATCTGGGAAGTCGGGTTGAAGAGCCAAACGATATGCTATTGCGCCCACACGCTCGAGGATCTCGAAGGGACCTATAAATCTGAGGCTAAGCTTCCCCTTCCGTCCAAACCTCATCACTCCCTTCATCGGAGAGACCCTCAGAAAAACGTGATCGCAAACTGCAAACTATAATCTGCGGCGGCGTCTGTCAGCATAAGATTCCTGCCTACTCTGAGCTGTCCTCATTCTATCTCGAATCAGCAGTATCTTCTCGGTCGTCTCCTGTACGATCTGCGGCCCCAAAATACTGCTCTCACTGAGCTCTGTCCAACAGATAGGCGATCTACATCTCCTCCCATACAAGGCCTCGAAAGGTGACATCTGGATAGTCTCCTTGAAACTATTGTTGTAGGAGAACTCCACTAAGGGTAAATGGTGATCCCAGCTACCACAAAAGTCTAAAACGCACGCTCGGAGCATGTTCTCGAGAGTCTGAATAGTCCGCTCTGACTGGCCGTCGGTCTGCGGATGAAATGCTGTGCTGAAACTCAAGCGGGTGCCCAACGCCTCCTGAAGCCTCTGCCATAGTCGGCTGGTAAACTGGGTGCCTCGGTCGGACAAGATACATGTCGGGACTCCATGCAGTTGTACAATCTCGTCGATGTATATCTGGGCATACTGAGCAAATCCGAAAGTGGTCTTCACCGGCAGGAAGTGAGCCGCTTTCGTCAATCGGTCCACGATCACCCAAATGGAGTCATACCCTCGACTAGTCCTGGGTAGACCCATAATGAAGTCCATAGAAATCTGCTCCCATTTCCACTCCGGAATGAGTAACGGCTGTAGCTCTCCCGCTGGCCTTTAGTGCTCGGCCTTGACTTGCTGACAAGTCAGGCATCTCGACATGAAGTCTGTGATGTCCCTCTTCATCCCGTCCCACCAGTAAATGTCTCTCATATCATGGTGCATCTTGGTGGAACCCGGATGAACACTATACACCGATCGATGTGCCTCCTCAAGAATCTCACGCCGCAGTCCCTCAGCATCTGGTACGCACATTCTAGTCCCAAATCGCAGTATCCCGTGATAATCAATCACGAACTCGGAAAATCAGCCCTGTCAAATCTGTGCCATGATCTCTGAACAACGGTCAACACTGTACTGTGCCTCATGTGTACGGTCAAGCAACTGTGGGCGTGCACGAACATGCGCAAGCTGTCCCCCGATCGGAGTGAACTTGAACTGCACTCGGCTGTCATATAAAATCTGCTAATTTGCCAACAACTGCCTCTGCACTGCACTCAAACAAGATAGACTATCCCTGGGCCTCCTACTTAAGGCATCCGCCACTACATTCGCCTTGGCCGGGTGATACAAGATCTCACAAACGTACTCCTCCACTAGTTCCATCCAACGGCGATGTCTAAGTTTCAGGTCTCACTGCTGAAATATATACTTTAAACTTTTGTGATCAGTGAATATCTGGCACGACTCGCCATATAGGTAATGTCGCCAGATCTTGAGTGCAAAGACCACTGCAGCCATCTCTAAATCATGAGTGGGGTAGTTCTGTTCGTGTTTCTTCAGCTGCCGAGAAGCATGCGTGATCTCCCTATCGTGCTGCATCAATACGCACCCTTGCCCCACTCGAGAAGCGTCATAAAAGACCACAAATCCGCCCGATCCTGTAGGCAATGATAACACTAGTGTCGTAGTCAATCGAGTCCAGAACTGATGAAAGCTATGCTCGCACTCCTCCGTCCAATCGAAAGGAACTCCCTTCCGGGTCAACCCGGTCAAAGGTGCAGCAATGCGGGAGAAGTCCTGTCCAAATCGCCTGTAGTAGACGGCCAGTCCTAGAAAGCTGCGGATCTCCATAACCGATGCGGGTCTGGGCCAACTCTGAATGGTCTCGATCTTCTTCGGGTCCATACATATACTATATCGTGTAATCACGTGACCCAAGAAGTCTACGCTATCAAGTCAGACTGCGCACTTGGAGAATTGCTCCTCTCGGCTCCGGGAATACACCAGAATATCGTCAATGAATATGATGATGAACAAATCAAGATACGGCCAGAAAGTACGGTTCATCAAGTCCATAAATGTTGCTGGGGCATTTGTGAGTCCGAACGACATCACCAAAAACTCATAATGGCCGTAACGCGTGCGGAAAACTGTCCTCGGAATATCCTCCTGTCGAACCCGAAACTGATGGTAGCCTGATCGCAAGTCGATCCTCGAAAAGTATTCTGCCCCTTGAAGCTGGTCGAACAAGTCGTCGATGCGTGGAAAAGGATATTTGTTCCGCACGGTAACCCTGTTCAGCTGGCGGTAGTCGATACATAAACGCAAACTGCCGTCCTTCTTCTTGACAAACAGGACCGGTGCACCCTAAGGAGACACACTGGGTCGAATAAGTCCCTTATCCAGCAAATCTTGCAACTGACCTTTCAACTCTCTAACTCCGCCGGGGCCATCCGATAAGGCGGTATGGAAATAGGCCCCATGCCAGGAATCAAGTCAATACAGAAAACAATATCGCGCTCAGGCGGTAGCCTAGGAAGCTCTTTAGGGAAAACATCAGGGAACTCACGAACAATCGGAACCTGGTCCAACGGAATATCTGTAGCTATCGTATCGCAAACATAGGCTAGAAATCCCTAACATCCCTTCCTCAAAAGTTGTCCAGCGCGAAGAGAAGAAATCAAACTGTGAGGGGCGGCACCACGGTCCCCTTGCACAACAAAAGCCGACTCGCCGGGAAAACAAAACCTAACTGTCTTCTCTCGGCAGTCCATAGACGCATAGCACGTGGCTAACCAATCCATGGCCAAAAGAACGTCAAAGTCCAACATCTCAAGAAGGATCAAGTCGACAGGCAACTCTCTCTCGCCAATACGGACAACACAGGATCGGAACACGTGTCTAGCAAAAAACGACTCGCCCACAGGAGTGGTCACAACAAGCGGCTGCTCAAGCAAACCGGACTCTCTACCCAAACTCGGCACAAAGTGTGTGGAAACGTATGAGTGCGTGGATCCCAGATCAAACAATGCGTGTGCGTCAACAGAACATATTGATAGGGTACCTGAGACCACAGCATTGGATGCCTGCGCGTCCTGATGCATCAATACGAAAACCCGTGCCTGTCCTCCACCTGAGACTGGTGGTCCCCTACTAGCAACTGGCTGTACTCTGCCGGCAGCTGGCTGTCCTCTGCCTCGGCCACCTCGTCCTCTATGAGCAAATCCTCCACGATCATGACCTCTCTGTGCATGAGTCTGACGCGGAGAACCAGTAGGTATAATAGGCAACGCTCTCTGGGGTGGGGAAGGTGGAAGTGTGACATGTGATACTGCTGGCTCCCTCCGGCGTATCTTGGTACAATCTCTGATGCGGTGATGGGGACTACCACACCCAAAGTATCCACGCGACGACTGCTGACCCTCCTAGGGATAAGAGCTAAACATCTGACCTCGCTCCGAGTCTCTTCCACCTGTACGACATCTGTCACGGCGTCCGAATGGAAGTCTCCGTGCTACTGTATCAGTACGAACCCTCTTCGGCCCTGGAACTACCGAATTCTCTGCAAGGCGCTCCTCGACTAATAGGGCTGCGTCTACAGCTGCCGCATATGTCTCGCAATGTTGTGCGCTGATCGCCAGGAACAGTGGGGTAAGTAAGCCTCGAACAAATCTCTTGACTCGCATCTCCTCAGTAGCCACTAGATATGGGGCATAAACAGATAGCTCGGTGAATAGTATGTCGTACTCTGCCACTGTCATCTCCGGTGTCTGACGTAAAGACTCGAACCTGCACGCTCGGGCATCCCTGACACTCTGGGAAAGGAAACGGGATAGAAATACCGTCACAAACTCGGTCCAGGTCATAGGAGGAAGACCTGCTGTTCTGCCCTTCTATACCGACTCACACCATTTCTGCGCAAAACCTTCCAAGCGAAAGCTCGCGAACTCTACCCATCTCACATCTGAGCATCTGAGTGAGCTGTAGGGTTCCTAGGCACACTAATGAGGTCTCACAAGGCATCAACCATGCCAAATTAAAAAATTCCGGTGCCGAGAAACCCTAAAATAGATCGTTAACTAGAGATTAGGCGAAAACGAATGCAAGTAAACAACTTTACTACTAAGTGAAAGAGACTACAACCTTTGTAGATCCGGTCCTCCACTTCCTTAGCTCCGTGATGATGTCCCTCCGCTGGGATCATCGGATTCCGGACTTTAGCGATGGTTTCGTTGAAGAAATGATCGGGCTAGGTCGTCAACTTCGATGCCGAAGATGATCTACGTCGAGGCAACTCAAGATCAAGCTCCAACTTCACCAAGTCATGAAACTTGTGAAGAAAACACCCTATACTACTTGGCAAGTGGTAGAGGATGAAGAAATAGGAAATGGGTTCACTTTGGATTTGGATTTCTCACTTGAAATCATCACTTGACATTTTTGAAGCAATTTCTTTTTCAAGAAGAAGAAGAAGAAGAAGAAGAAAAGAATATCAATTCAAATGAAAAATCAAGTGAAGAGTTATCATGATGCAACCATGGATGAGGCTAACTCATGTAGAGAATAAACTAGGGTTTAGGTTTAATGGTTAGGTTAAGGCAAAAGACAAAATGGTCATGACTTTCAAAGCTTCACGAAGCTTCAAGTAAAGAACAAGAAAAGCTACCATTTTGTTTAATTAAAATAAATAAAAAGAATAAAGAAAATAAAACCCTAAACTCTAACCATTAACTAAACCATAGTTTATTGCATACACACCCAAGTTTGCATGTATCATCAAACATGATTCAAACTAGTGCACAAAACTCTATCACATATACAATGTGCACATTCAAGTGAGAAAATAATCTTAAGTGAACCAATATTAGTTAATGTAAAGTAATATATCAAATATATAATTATACATTAAATCATTAAATCAACACTTGATTTAACGATCCGGTCATATCGCATATGACCGACTAATATCCAATGTATCGTCTTATCGAATCTATCCTTGATTCGATAACAAGGTTATATCGCATACAACGAATCGATACATTCATCGCGAGAATAGAATACGGTATCACATAAACGCATTATTCTCGGTTCCGCACATATCTCATATGCGCTCCCATTTCGTTTTGCTTGAGCCAGGAAACCTCTGTGTAGGACTCTAAAGACTCGTCAATACGCCGGCAGCAGATGATGATCATATCAAGCACCCACAAGCCGCAAGCGGTCTGCTAAACGTAACGGCCACCCGGGTATTGAGCGATCAGAAGATCGACGAGCAAGCCCGCTCACACTCCTGTGAATCCAACCAGTAACACTTACCGTACAGTCCGGTCTGATCGTCTGATATGTCGCATATCTTGCCTAGGGGTGGTAAACGTCAGACCCCAATAGCTCGATAAGTCGTGTCGATATGAGGTCTATAACAGTTCGAGAAACTACTGGTAACACTTACCAGTAAATCTCAGCAACCCTGGCCAGGGATTTCCGGTTATAGCCAATCGAACACAGCGCAACATCAACTCCCTATACCGGGAGAGACGAATCCCCTCCTATCGCTCATTGCCTCCATGTGATTCGGGACTGTACCCAAAAACCACCGTTTTGCACGCCCTCTTGGACGTGGTAAGGTGGAAATCAAAGCACAGTAGGAATCACACAAGACTCTATGACGATCTCGGGTCAACAGACTACTCTGTACCAGTGTCACCAAAGAACTGCCATCTGACGTAAGGTATAATACCATCTGGGAGTTCTCGGCGAGTCCGTCCAGTGTACCCAGTCTCTACTGAGCACCCGTATATCATCTCTGATGTCAAACACCAATGGATATGGGATCATCCATCGCCCATCTGTATGGGTCGAGAAGGTATATGCTAGTCTACTCTGGTATATCGATGCCCCGTCTCGATATACCCACGATTAGGGACCTTGAAGGATGTACTTATGGACTACCATGTCCCCACTAGTATGATCCGCATCATAGTCCAGGTAGTAAAGTACACATCCTAAGGCCTTTACCAACATGTAACAGAGAGACAATAAGTGTACACGTTAAGGTAAAGAGCAACCAGATAGCATACTATCATGTCGAGCAAGAAAGTCCTCCCTATATATGTCCAAGCATCCGCTACAATATACATCCTATGTATAGTAATGGCCTCTAGGGCATACATATAACTAACAAACTCCCACTTGCACTAGGGCCATCTGATAGCAGTGGTTGTAGTATCTCATACTCAACCATCCCATAAAAGTCTCTCTCTCTGGGAAAAGGCCTTTGTGAGTGGATCCGACGTGTTGTCCTTTGAGTCTACTCTCCTAACCTCGATCACCCTGGAGATCAACCATCTCCATGATCAGGTGACACTGCATTAGATTATGTTTGGGTCACTGATGGGACCGGGGTTCCCGGGCCAAAGCCACACTTCCATTGTCACACAGTGGTAGGAACCAAGTTCATCTCATGAACCAATATACACCCAAACAGCCTCTTTGGTAGCATCTTAAGTAGCGATGTATCCTGCCTTTATCGTCTAGTAAGCCACGGTATTTAGCTTGGAACTCTTCAAACATACCGTCCCTCTATTGAGGGTAAAGACAATGCCTATGACTGACATTCAGTCGTCCTTATCACCCTGGAACACTTCCAGTGATTCTCCCCAGGATCAATTGATACCATCTCACTTCAACTAGTGAGAATCCTAACATCCATTTAGATCTATCTCATAAATCCAAAACCCAGGATTTAGTAGGTATCACTTTGATCCTATGTGGAGAATCATTGTGATAAGCGGAGATTGATCGAGCGTAGCATAGGAAACTCCTTCCCTATCAAGAATATGTCATCCACGTACTCTACAAGGATCGCCACCATACTCCCTACTACCTTTTTGTATATGCAAGGTTTATCTACCATTTTGATGAAGTCAAACTATTTGACTACTACATCAAAACAGATGTTCCATCTCCGCGATACCTGCTTTATCACATAAAACATCTTGCACACGTTTCCGCTGCTCCCACTGTCTACGAAGCCCTCCGACTATGTACTTATAGACTCTCTCTTCTAAAATATCATTTAGTAGAGCAGTCATGACACCCAACCGCCAGATATCGTAGTCATGGTATGTAGCCATGGCAAGTAGGATCCAGATGGACTTAAGCATAGTCACTTAGAAAAGGTTTCAACAAAATCCATACCTGGTCAATGATGCAAACCTTTAACAAGTCTAGCTTTGAAAGTCTCAACTTTTCCATCTACACCAAGTAATCTTCTCAAGATATACTTGCTCCTGATGGGGATTTAACCCTTCAGATATAGCAACCAAAGTCCATACTTTGTTGGTGTACATGGATTCCATCTCAGATCGCTAAGCATCCAGCCATTCTTACAGAGTCCCTACTCTCGATGGCCTGCTCGAAACTAGTTGGGTCATCATCTCATGATGCAATCCTCGCTCCCACTGTTATAGAGAAACCGAAGTATCTCTCAGGTGGGTGAGGACCCTACTAGATCGGCGGAGAGGCTGAGGTTCGTTGGAATCTACTAAATCCTTTGGTTCTGCCAAATCATCTGCTGTAGTTAGTATAGATGGAACCTTTCCATTTCTACATAACAGACCTTGCCTCGAGCTTGTCCGAATTTTGCTTTTAGACATAAACCGGACAACCCAAATCTTAACTGACTTTAGAGATGGGCTCTTCCCTTACCAAATCATATACGAAGTGGTAGGCAATTGATTTGATTGGAACCCTATTCAATAGGTATGCAGCTTCTCAAGCGCATAACTCCCAAAAGGAAATAGGTAACTCAGTAGTACTCATCATAGAGCACACCTTATCATATAGGGTGTAATTGCTCTGCCCCGATACACCGACGTGCTGTGGTGTATACGGAGGAGTAATGCTGAGAGAGAATCTCATTCTCCTTTAGAAAAGTCCAAGAATTCCGTGCTCAAGTATTCTCCTTCTTGATCACATCAAAGGAAATAATACTTATACCCGTTTTGGTTCTCTACTTCTAACTTATATTCTGTGAATATCTCAAAAGGTTCGGACTTGTGTTTCAACAGGAACATATGTCTGAATCTAAAGAGATCATCAGAGAATGTAATGAAGTACAAAGAACCGGTCTTGGCATGTGTAGACAGGGGATCTACATACATCATCATGTATCAGTCCCAAGAGTTTACTAACGCTTTCTCTGTTTCCAATAAATAGAGCTATGGTCATCTTATCTTTGTGACATGACTGGTAAGTTTCACAAGATGTAAATTCAAACTGATTTAAATATGCATCTAAATGTAACTTTAGCCAGTTGGGTCGCATTGATATGACCTAGTCTACAATACCTCAAGAAGGATTCCTATCATTTCTGAACTCTTCCTCTTGTGTGTGTTCTGTATAGTAAGAACTGTAATTTGATTTAGAACATCAATGCTTTTAGATAACGTGCCTGAACCGATCAACTTTTTGATATAGGAAATGTTCAAAACATTATCCAACAATACAAAATTTTATCATATCTTTACTAATAAAGAGACTGATATGATTTTGTATATCAGGTTCGGTATCTAATAACATTCGTTCAAAATCAATGTATTTAGAATACAGGGTGATAGCGACCAACAGACTTGGCTGCAACACTTGCACCGTTTTCTATCTCATGAAACTTATCACCCGTTCTCAGTTCTCTACCTTTCTGTAGCCCTATGTAACAGATTACATATCTGGGATCCTGATCCGATATCACATGCCCAGGACGTAAAGGATACTGAGAAACAGTTCTCTGTAATGAACACACCCGAAGATGATGCATCAGCATGCAATTTCTTCGTTTGGGCGGCACAGGAAATCTGGTATTCCCCAATTTCCTGCTCTGACTTATAACAATTATAAGTTAGAGCGGGACCAACGTTCCCCAGCTCAGTATAACAAGCGGGTTCGGTCAATACATCCGTATTATTATCTTGATTAAGGCGTGACATGGTCGCTACCAGGAGAGAGAGAGAAGAAAACACTCAGCGTGCGCTCTTGCAAGAATAGATTGGTTATTATTTTATCTAATCAGGATGGCTCCCACTGTTTTTTATCAAATCTTCCTTCAAACCTTAAAAGGAAAGACTAGCCGGGATTAATTACACGTTACAAGTTCGTCAATCTTTCAGCCAGGCCAGTGTCGGTACTTTGAGGGAGGTGCCCCGTGCTTTCGTACGGACCTAATTAATGTAAATCTCGTTTTCCCAGAGGCGTAACCCCGTTAACACCTTTCTAGACACCTACTTGATCGGCTAATTGTAATGTGTAAAACTCTCCCAGGAGTAACTCTTACTCGCAGCGGGTATCGGGATCCAACTATCTCATAGAAGGTATGCAATCTCATTGTAAATTTCAACACTTGAAATTACTGATAATTTTGCCCCTAACCTCCTATGACCTTGACAAAGACCAACAAATCATAGGCTGCTAGTCAAGTTCAACCCGTCATTTCTTGATTGAAATAAACCCATCCGCACGGCCCTTGACAAAGGCCAACAAGGTCGCACGACTACCCTAATCCAATCTGCATCATATGCATAAGCAGATAAGTACTAGTCAGCTACCGCACACTACGCCTTGACAAAGGCCAACAAACGCAGCACGAATACTAACTACTACTTATCTGAAATGACGGAGGGCTACGACAGGTTTTTCTGAAAACCTATTGCTTAATGAACTTGATATCGTTGTAGAATCAAATGATTTTGAAATGGAGTGTTTTTGAGGCTTTTCTAGTTTTGCTAAAGGGGTCACTCCCGGTGAAGGGATCGTCGGCCCTTTTCTCGTCGAATGAGGTGCGGGATATATCATATATATCACTGTGCAAAGCAAAAACTCTTAAAAGCAATCAAAAAACAAACCGAGTGTGTAGCATCTGCCAGTTATTGCTAAAGGAGTCACTCCCAGTGAAGGGATCTCGGTCATTTCCTTATCGAATAAGGTGCAGGATATATCATATATACCGCTGTGCAAAGCAAGAACTGTAGCTACCTGTTTTATTTTTGAAATTCGTCTACAACATCTTTAGGTTTCTTTTACTTTCATTAATCATATTAATGAAGTCCCATCATTTAAGTACCTAAACATCACAGATAAATACGACGTACACTTATGCCATCCGCATTCGCCTCGATGTCCCCTCGTGCACCGTTAGGTTAGGTAACTAACGGCAGAGCGGGGCAAGGCTAGCATGGGTGTAAAACATAAGTAACGTCTATATAATATATCATATATACTATATACAGTATCTATCACAACATATCAAATGATCACATCACAGATATCGCAGCAGAAGAATCATATGAAATATTTGATATACTAGGACGTCCGTGTATTCAATACGAGCCAGTATAAAACACGGATTCCACGGTCGCGATGAATAGCCAAACCCACACCCTTAGACCCCTACGAGAGCGGTAAGCAACCCTACCAATTCTAGAGTTAGGAGACCCTGACTCGACTCCTCGAGTTGGTCTCCCACTGGACTCCAGAACCCGGTTACTTGTGCTCTCCTACTTAGGTTTATCCTAGTGCGGAAAAGTAAATAATATACAAAAGGTGACATCTTCCGCAACCTGGAAGTGCCCCAATAAAAGAATATTACATACAAGTTTTTACATCAATGAAAATGAAAAACACTCATCTCAATTAAAAAAAACCCGGCTATTCAAACGCAACGATCCAATATAACATATCCAGCAACACATAACATCACATGTTATCAACGTAAGTAAACATGCGTATCCCAATTGTCGTTGACATATAGCAACGAAACCGGCGATATCACATATTACACTTACGGTCACAGAAAAGAAAGTATAAAACTACAACAGTTGGAATCCGCAACCTCTTTAGACATCGCATGCCTAATCAAATGAATTCTTTGACATCACATGCCTAACAATTATAAACCCCGCATTTTAGTCTCAAAATCGAAAACACTTTTCAATATCAAGTCGGGCAATTCAACAAGATTCCCGACATCCTGATCGAATGCTCGTCGCAAACTTTAGTAGGTGGCCACACTCCTGACCCCGTCGATGAAGTGCACCAAGGCGGAACACCACTGCCGCGAGCTCCCGAACGGATGCTTTCGGCGACGGGGTTCTCCTACAGTCACTTGGTCGGGACTATGGGGTGAGACTATCTATTAAGTTTACCCGGCGAGTATCCTCATACGCCACGTGATTGCGACGGACTTTTGATCACATCAAAATTCCGTGGCAACCGATCAAGTGAGACTAAACTGCTATGTTTATAACATTCATTCAGTTATCTCATAACTACTTGTGAATTCCAATTATTGTATCACATTCCAGATAAATCGAAAATGTTAAACTTTTTGATCGAATAATCAAACACCCAAGTTTTCCCGAAACAGCTCAACACATGAAATATGTTTAAGAACATTCACTTCGTGCCACAGTTCCAACGGTCCAGCCGTAGAAGGGTCAAGCCAATGCTTCACATGTGGCACGCCGTACTGCCCCAAACCCTAAGGTTCAAAGGGCAGTTCAAGACGGTCACATAATCGAGTTAAGGTTTGTTGTCTTCTAGAGAGTCCATCGCGTTACTTGCACAATTTCGAACATTCTTAAACTACGAAAAGATCCAACACTTGGAAATTTCCCGACAGTGGAAAAAGTGGGTATTTATATCTGGTCAAATTTTTCAACATTTTCTAAAATTATCCGGAAAAACACAGACGAAGTTAAACTTCCCGATCGAAACACCGAGTCCCCAATACAATCCAGAAAACTCAACTCTTGAGTAGAAGTTAAATTCCCAGAAAATACAGCACTAAAAGATAGGAATTACTGTGCAAAATTCAAAAGCTGATGTGACTACTTGGCCGCGGAACCACCGCACGAGCCATGCTCGTGCCGCGGTTCCGCCGCGCTTTAGTCGAATCATGATCACGTGCTGCACAGTACACCCTGAAAAAGCCTGCTGAATTTTCTGCATATTTTTAATTTGGAAAAAACCCAGTTTTGAAAAAATGTACAGAAAAGGGTTTTAAACTAGGGTTTCGGGTTCGATCAGACTTCTAACATCGTCAACACTTCGCCTAAGGCTTTAGCTAGGCTCTGATACCACTGTAAGGTTCCTAGACACACTAATAAGGTCTCACAAGACATCAACCATACCAAATTAAAAAATTCCGGTGCCGAGAAACCCTAAACTAGATCGTTAACTAGAGATTAGGCAAAAACGAATGCAAGTAAACAACTTTACTGCTAAGTGAAAGAGACTACAACCATTGTAGATCCGGTCCTCCACTTCCTTAGCTCCGTGATGATGTCCCTCCACTGCGATCATCGGATCCCGGACTCTAGCGATGGTTTCGTCGAAGAAATGATCGGACTAGGTCGTCGACTTCGATGCCGAAGATGATCTACGTCGAGGCAACTCAAGATCAAGCTCCAACTTCACCAAGTCATGAAACTTGTGAAGAAAACACCCTATACTACTTGGTAAGTGGTAGAGGATGAAGAAATAGGAAGTGGGTTCACTTTGGATTTGGATTTCTCACTTGAAATCATCACTTGACATTTTTGAAGCAAGCTTTTCTTTTCTTTTTCAAGAAGAAGAAGAAGAAGAAAAGAATATCAATTCAAATGAAAAATCAAGCGAAGAGTTATCATGATGCAACCATGGGTGAGGCTAACTCATGTAGAGAATAAACTAGGGTTTATGTTTAATGGTTAGGTTAAGGCAAAAGACAAAATGGTCATGACTTTCAAAGCTTCATGAAGCTTCAAGTAAAGAACAAGAAAAGCCACCATTTTGTTTAATTAAAATAAATAAAAAGAATAAAGAAAATAAAACCCTAAACCCTAACCATTAACTAAACCATGGTTTATTGCATACACACCCAAGTTTGCATGTATCATCAAACATGATACAAACTAGTGCACAAAACTCTATCACATATACAATGTGCACATTCAAGTGAGAAAATAATCTTAAGTGAACCAATATTAGTTAATGTAAAGTAATATATCAAATATATAATTATACATTAAATCATTAAATCAACACTTGATTTAACGATCCGGTCATATCGCATATGACCGACTAATATCCAATGTATCGTCTTATCGAATCTATCCTTGATTCGATAACAAGGTTATATCGCATACAACCAATCGATACATTCATCGCGAGAATAGAATATGGTATCACATACACGCATTATTCTCGGTCCCGTACATATCTCATATGTGCTCCCATTTCGTTTTGCTTGAGCCAGGAAACCTCTGTGTAGGACTCTAAAGACTCGTCAATACGCCGGCAGCAGATGATGATCATATCAAGCACCCACAAGCCGCAAGCGGTCTGCTAAACGTAACGGCCACCCGGGTATTGAGCAATCAGAAGATCGACGAGCAAGCCCGCTCACACTCCTGTGAATCTAACCAGTAACACTTACCGTACAGTCCGGTCTGATCGTCTGATATGTCGCATATCTTGCCTAGGGGTGGTAAACGTCAGACCCTAATAGCTCGATAAGTCGTGTCGATATGAGATCTATAACAGTTTGAGAAACTACAGGTAACACTTACCAGTAAATCTCAGCAACCCTGGCCAGGGATTTCCGGTTATAGCCAATCGAACACAGCGCAACATCAACTCCCTATACCGGGAGAGACGAATCCCCTCCTATCGCTCATTGCCTCCATGTGATTCGGGACTGTACCCAAAAACCACCGTTTTGCATGCCCTCTTGGACGTGGTAAGGTGGAAATCAAAGCACAATGGGAATCACACAAGACTCTATGACGATCTCGGGTCAACAGACTACTCTGTACCAGTGTCACCAGAGAACTGCCATCTGACGTAAGGTATAATACCATCTGGGAGTTCTCGGTGAGTCCGTCCAGTGTACCCAGTCTCTACTGAGCACCCGTATATCATCTCTGATGTCAAACACCAATGGATATGGGATCATCCATCGCCCATCTGTATGGGTCGAGAAGGTATACGCTAGTCTACTCTGGTATATCGATGCCCCGTCTCGATATACCCACGACTAGGGACCTTGAAGGATGTACTTATGGACTACCATGTCCCTACTAGTATGATCCGCATCATAGTCCAGGTAGTCAAGTACACATCCTAAGGGCTTTACCAACATATAACAGAGAGACAATCAGTGTACACGTTAAGGTAAAGAGCAACCAGATAGCATACTATCATGTCGAGCAAGAAAGTCCTCCCTATATATGTCCAAGCATCCACTACAATATACATCCTATGTATAGTAATGGCCTCTAGGGCATACATATAACTAACATGAACGACATATCCGGGCTATCCTATCAATAAAAGACTGTGGGTCCTCGGCTGCATCGGTGCCTGTGAAGACCGGAGGCTTTAGCCTCATGAACTCTGATAGCGATACTGTGATGACCTCTGTGGCTGCAGGTGCAACTGCCTGTACTGTAGGTACCATCGTGGTCCCCATAACCGGTGGAACTACCTCTGGTCGCTGCGCTCGAAGTGTATCCACTAACTGTTGGATATAGTACTCTCAGAGTCAATTATTGGATCGCGGACACGTGATTGCAATGATTGAGGGAGGACCTGTACCGGTAGGACAGTCTTACTCGAGAGGTTTGTATACTATCTGGTTTGCCTTTATCATCGTGTACATGTTTTAGGTGACATTGTAGTTCACTATTACACGTTGATAGATAATAGTATGCTACCATGGTTTATCTTTATCATTGTATACTGCTTTAGGTGACCTTACAAGTCACTATTGCATATTGATAGAGCCCTTAGGATTCTTGCTTGACTGCCAGCAGTATGATGGCGATCATATCCGTGGGAGCTGGGGTCTATAAGCACATCCTTAAAAGGTCCCTAGTCGTGGGAGTTTCGAGACTGGGCATCGATACTCCATTAGTAGACTAGTGTATACAGTCGAGACCCCGACGAGGGGCGGTGGCCGGTCTCACAATCCATTGGTGTCAGTTGGATCACCTAAGATGTATACAGATGCTCATTGGGTTATGAGTACACCGGACAGGACTCGCCGGGAACATGCTAGTTGTTATTATACCTGACGTCAGATAGCAGTTCCGTGGTGACATGTGTACAGTTTAGTTCATCGACCTGAGATCGTCATTTGTCTCGTGTGAGTTCCTACTGTGCTTTGATTACTACCCTACCACGGCTCAAAGGAGTCGTGCAAACAGGTTTAGTTGGGTACAGTCCCGAGCCACATGGTGGCAGTGAGCGGATCGGCAGGGGTTTGTTTCTCCCGGTATTGGGGGTGAGATCGCGCTGTGTCTAGGAGAGCCATTATAGGAAGTCCTTGGCCAAGGCAGGAGATTTACTGGTAGGTATTCCAGTAGTATCTCAGGTTGTTCTGGGCTACACTCCGACACGACTTGTACCGCTTTTGGGGGTCTGACTTTTACCAACCCCCTACGCCCGACATGCGATGCTCATAGACGAACGGACCGGACTGTACGGATATTGTCACTGACAGGCTCAGTAAGGTGTCAGGATGAGTTCGCTCATCGACCTCCCTTTTGGTCAATACTTGGTAGCCCGTTACGTACGGATAATACCTCTGACGTGCTAGTGGTTAAATCCACAGCCAAAGTATTGACGAGTCTTTAGAGTCCCCCACAGACAGTTTCTCAAGTTTCGGGCGAAACGTTGTAGAGGCCGTATAATATATGGCAGGTTTTGATCATATACGTGCGGTATTGCACGGATCATACTAGTGGGCTTTGGTTTAAGCCGGATCCTAGTATTAGATTTGTTGGATTACTTTAGTCTCGTCACATTCGCATTCAGTCGGAATGCGGATACAGGTATGTATATACAGGTGAGGGGTATCCTTGTGATCCGTCACGAGTTTACTTTAGATGTTGCCGTATCTTTTTATTGTTGCAAAAATTTGGATTAATGTTTGTAAATGGAAATTGTGAGCTATATGTCATGATAAGAAGCATTTATTGTGACACATTGCACAAGTGGTGACTCGTGGTCTCTTTCTTTGTGCATGTGTCACATAATGTGATAGATTTGTATTGAAATGATAAGGAGAGAGAGAAAAGGCAACCATATGGTTGTAGTTTGCTCTTGTATTATTCCACATCTCATTCTCACTCTCATTATCATTTTTTTCCATCACAAAACAAAAGGAAAAGGAGAGAAAGCCTTCTCTTCATCTTCTTCCTCTTTCTTCTCTAGATCACCATTTTCATTAATGGCAACACCTTCAACCTCCATCCAAGCAATGGATGCAAGAGACAAAGTGATCACAAACATTCTCTACAACACCTTGGACACGTCGGCTAGCACACTTCGTGCCCGAGTTGCTTCGGATGAAGCGGGAGCCCGTAAAAAGACTCGTAGATGTGGTGTCCTTTTCCGACGAGGAGATCGAGACCGGAGGTGCCGCGAGGAGCTTGGGATGGTGGCCAAAGACCGAAGGACACGGATCGATCGGTATAGCATTCTATCCCTTCTCTAGATAGCTAGTTGTAGGTTAATGGTTCGATCCGGGTTTTAAGCATACAATAGCGCCGGTTTCTAGTTAAAGAAAAGTTTTCGTTTTCCGCATTTTGGCCTCGTATAGATGGCCGGGGCGCTACCGTAGACTTACACTAACGACCCTATCATCTGGCGCATCTCCTGCATACCGGCCCCTAGCATGGCGATCTGATCTGTCGAAGGAGGAACAGTCTGCTCTGGTACAACAGGTGTACTGCCCCGGTCAGTCCTCGTCTCAGACGAGTCAACTCTAATCTCGGCTCTCGCGGCCGCTCTTTACGCCCTCGTAGTCTTTGGCGGCATAATGGCTGAAAAGAAAGTAGGATTCGATAAGGATACGGAAATCGAATCACTAGAATGTATATAATCATGAAGGAATTTCAATCAATATATCCTAAGGTCGCTTAGGCGGAGTACCATGTCGTGAGTATGCCGCGGAACATACACACGCTACGCCACTCTGCTTCAGCTACCTACTCCATCATACCAGGGTCATCCTACACTCCGAAAGGTAAAGCCTACGCTCTGATACCAACTTTGTCACGATCCAAAGTTCGGCCCGTGACCGGCACTTAACCACGCAACGTCTACAGGCGTAACGCGACTAAGTAAGCCGAAACCCAGAAATCAAAACCATTGAAAAAGTGAGTGAAAGAAAACATTAGTTTAAAACATTTAGGAAACCTTGAGTAATTAGTAAAATTCTTTAAAGTTTAAGTTGTTTTCTTAAAAATTTCGACAGCATCTCCTTTGTAAAAACTAGCCCCGAAATCGGGTGCAAGACAAGATAAGAGTAAAAATGACATGCAATAAGAATAAAGCATTCCAAACAGGAGCAATCACGCCCAACGACGGAACAATCACTACAATAAAAATATATGACGCCGTAGCGAAGAATGAGCAAATATAAGTGAAGACAACCTGAAAGATAAAACTGCATAAATAAAGTCGGCTCACAACGAGCTCGACGCCAGAGTACAAAAATAATATACACCGTCCTCACAACTGGTCTCTAAGTCAATATATGAATAGTAGATGGAGAGTACTAGATACAATAGTGTGTACAACTGGAAAGTGAACGGATACCGCAAAAGGGCTCACACGCCAACTGCAGTGATATCCGTAGCAAGAGATGCAAGAAAGGTAGCCCTGCCGCGACTACTCTGAGGGGCAACCCGCAAACACTGTGGCACAACGGGGGTGAGTTGCCAACTCGAGAATAGTATATAACATATAAAGGTAATCGCGAGTATGCACGTACCATGATACTCTAACATATGCCAACAGATAACATCTATATACGATGAGCAGGGTATGCAATAATCATGCATAACAAGTGCAATCTGATAACATCTATATATGATGAGCAGTGTATGCAATAATCATGCAAACAATTGCAATCTAATAACATCTCTATATGATGAGCAGGGTATGCAATAATCATGCAAAAGTACTCTATCTGGTACTACAATTACAGGATGAGATGCATAACAATGAATGCTGAGCATGGGGTAATATATCATCTACACGGAATATCAACGTGGAAGAATAGCCGGAGTCCATCAAATACACCCACATCCCAATAAAAACTCAGGCGCCGTCACTCAAATCGGCCCTCAAATCCTGTAAATCTCATAGAATCGTGAGTGCCCAACATCGAAACTCGAAATATCATAAAATAATCGTGTCTGGCATCGACACGCAAATCCTCCTGTGTCGTGCTCCCTCAGTCCGGATCGGCCCACGGGCTCCGTCTGCGGAATCGTCCCTCGGCCCCGGCAGTACGGGTCGTCCCGCATCCATCTCTCAGCTTCGGTCAGTATCCTCAGGATAACCGCCAGGTCCAACCAATCACCGGTAGGTGGTAGTCCCTCTGCCGGGCTCACCGTCTAACTATACGAGTCTTCTTGCCCCGGGGTACCATACTGGGTCCACCATGTACCCGCAGACGGTGCCTACCACCCTTCGAATCGGGTATACTCACACAAGCTCTCATGAACCGAGAAAACTCATGGTGGACGCACTGAAATATCATATCAAGAGAAACCGGGTTTTCAAAACAGTGCATATTTTCTTAAAATAATACCACGGTTCTCAAATCCAGAAATCCCACGAATCCATAAACTCAATGTGTAAATCCATGCAATGTGGCGTATGCCACTAAGAGTAAAAAGGGAAACCTCTCTTTTAAAATGGATCCAGTTTTGAAAATATCTCATGCGATCCCTATTTTCTATAAATCAAAGCCAATATCATCCATGTATGTGACATGTGTATTTATATATGTATGGATGTGCATGTGGATATATACGCAAGTATGGATCTATCCATGTAGGTGTGCACCAATATGAATAGACAGTGTGCATGTGCGCAAATACGGATATACCAATGAATGTATGCACTTGTAAGTCGATGTACAACACCCCACGACTTGCGGGGAGGCGGAAAAATGAAAAACGATCTTGTTCTTTGCGTAAATATCGACTAACCGAGAATCTTTACTAAACTATAACTAACAAGAAACATAGAAGTTGCTAACTACTATGAGAAGTTATTATACCTAATGAACCGTGTCCTTCTCCTTTTTGTTATCCACCTGCTTCTCGGCCTCCTCCACATAATAGATGATCCACCTGAGAGCTTTACTCCAAGCTTCACCTCTAACTTGAGGTAACTAGGTTTCTTAAAGTGCTAATCTAAGCAACCTAGGTGATATAGAGTTGGGTTATGGATTAATTAGTCTATTCTAATCCTTGGTCTCAACACATGAGTGGTAGGATTAGGGTTTGAAGAGAGAGTGCGCTTGAGGAGAGAGAAGGTGAGCATGAGAATGAGAATGAGATAATGATCTCTAATTATATATATGAAGCATTATTATTTAACAAATAAATAAATAAATGATTTAACAACCATGCTTCATAAATACATATGAGTGATTCATCTACATGAGTCATTAACCATTTATGATGCATTAATGACATGGATGAATCACCCAAATGAGTCACTAATCTCATTTAATGCTTATGCCACCTAAACCCCCAAGTCACCATCCTTCTAGAAGCTTATCGTGAAATTACGAGAACGCCCCTCCTACCCATGAAAACACGGAAAAACTTTAGACTGTATAAATCCAATAACCCGATACTAGAATCATGCTTAAACCAAAGCCGGCTAGTAAAAACTGTCCGAAAGTCGTACGTGCGTAAACACACGTATGCGTCCGAACCCTTGTCGTAAAACCATACGACCTCTATATCGTTTCGCCTGGAATAGGGAAACTCTATGTGTGGGACTCTAAAGACTCGACTACTACGCTGGCAGTGGGTTTAACCATAGACCACAAGCGGCACTAGCTATACGTAACGGTCCCCAGGTAGATGTCGATAAGAAGGCCGATGAGGAAACCCATCCGAACACCTACTGAGCCTGATGTGACAATCTTCGTACAGTCCGGTCTGTTCGTCTAAGACTATCGCATATCGGGCCTAGGGGGCGGCAAGCGTCAGTCCCCTAATAGCGGTATATGTCGTGTCGGAGCGTAGCCCATTA
Organism: Agapanthus africanus; assembly: GCA_030015575.1. Classification (NCBI taxonomy): domain Eukaryota; kingdom Viridiplantae; phylum Streptophyta; class Magnoliopsida; order Asparagales; family Amaryllidaceae; genus Agapanthus; species Agapanthus africanus. The sequence continues at coordinate 432,429,860 of JASDDO010000026.1, forward strand.
CACCCTGAGAAACAACTGGAACCTACCAGTAAATCTCGCTTGCCCTGGCCAGGGACTTTGCGTAATGGCTCCCTGACACAGCGCGATATCAACTCCCAATACCGGGAGAGACGAATCCTGTCTAACCGCCACTGCCTCCAAGTGCTCAGGACTGCACCCAACTGCTACCTGTTTGCATGACTTCTTTGAGCCGTGGTAAGGTAACAATCTAAGAACAGTGGGACACACTCGAGGCGAAGTAGCAGTGTCAAGTCTCCGGACTATGCTGTACTCATGTCACCTGGGAACTGTTAACTGACGACTGGTATAAAACCAACCAACAGTTCCCTTAGAGTCCTGTCCGGTGTACCCGTAACACAACGAGCACCTGTATACTATCACCAGTACGACGTACTGACGGCTGTGGGACAGACCATCTCCCCAACTGGGACGAGAAGCGTACACACTAGTCTACTCCGGAGTATCGATACCCTGTCTCGATAATCCAACGACTAGGGACCTGAAAAAGGATGTGCTTGTAGACTACCCAGCCCCTACTAGTGTGACTGCCATCACAACCCTGGTAGTCTAGCAAGATCTTAAGAGCTCTATAAATACGTATACTCACATATTAAGATAGAAAAACCAAGTAGCATACTACCATGTTTAGCAAGACTGTTATATACATGTGAATATCCCAAGCTTCCATTAAGTAATATACAAACTAGTATGATACAATAATGGCCCCTAGGGCATATACACTAACAGCACTAATATGGATATACAGTGTGCATGTGCGCAAGTAGGGATATATCAGTGAATGTATGCACTAATATGAATATATAGTGTTCATGTGCGCAAGTAGGGATATATCAATGAATGTAAGCACTACTATGAATATACAGTGTGCATGTGCGCAAGTATGGATATATCAATGAATGTAAGTACTACTATGAATATACAGTGTACATGTGCGCAAGTATAGATATATCAATGAATGTAAGCACTACATGAATATACAGTGTGCATGTGCGCAAGTATCGATATATCAATGAATGTAAGCACTACTATGAATATACAGTGTGCATGTGTGCAAGTATGGATATATCAATGAATGTAAGCACTACTATGAATATACAGTGTGCATGTGCACAAATAGGGATATATCAATGTATGTAAGCATTACTATGAATATACAGTGTCCATGTGCGCAAGTAGGGATATATCAATGTAAATATATGCCAATATGCGACAAAGTCATGTCTAATCATCAATGATGCGGTAATCAAAACGATATATGATTCGTAGCAATCCTATAGTGCGAGTGTTATGGCAATCACTAATGGTGTGAGTGTAACATACAAATAGTGATCGTGCAGCTTGAACCGTTAGTGACAGTGCAGTGTTATATAACTACCATTTCTATATGCAACAAAAGTTGGTATGCTACAATAGTACATATAAATATATACGACTAAAATATCCTATCACGCTCTGACGCTTAACACCGTATGGGCGATTTCCCTGTAGATGTTAAATCTACTCACCTGGTCTCATGCTAAGCGTAGCTGACCACTTGTTTCTCTTTCTTTGCGGCGTCCTACGCACCCGCCTGCGAACCTAGAATTTACACAAAGAATACACATAAGCAAAATCCTGCAAAAACGCGATATCGAACCCAAACGAGAAACTCGTGTCGCGAACTAAACGCGTGTGTGTCCGATACGCTGAAACGTGTATATACGCATCTGAAATTACCCCGACATGTCGCGACACGCAGGAACACTAAACCCACTCACGTATCACACGTGTCGCGTAAGCTAAACGTATTGGAAAAACGGTATATTGCTCATGATTTTGACTCGAGTGAAAAGGTGAAAAGTTGCATATGCCAAAACACTAGAATATACAGCAGACTACCCTAGACAAAACCCTAACACCTAACTCCCCTATCTGGCCGCAATTTGCGGCCAGAACGATTTAATTGGCCGTCCCAGGTGTGGAATCTGGGGCTCATGCTTCGTGTGTGTGGTCTAGGTCTAGTGTGCATGCTCCAGTTATCTCAGATTTTGTCTGAAGCATACGGGTCAACAGCATATTACAGAAAGGCCTAAAATTTACATTAAAACGTTAATTTTGCACTAAATGAAACCCTATGGTATTTTACTGAAATCTGGGGCAAGACTAGGTTTTTGTGGCCCTAACAATACTTAGTTAGCTAAGCTAACCATCAAAATCACCACTTGGCCAAAATCCACACAAATCACCATTTCTAGCACTAAAACTCATATTAAACACTAACCGATGCTAATTAACACATTAGTTTAGCAAGCAAAGAAGTTAGCCTAAAAGTTATACCTCACTTGACCCTAGGTGCAAGGAGAAGGAGGAGAAGAAGAAGATGTGCTTGATGTTGCTGCTGCATGGTGCTGCTGTTGCTTGCTACTGCTGTTGCTGCCTGTTGATGTTGCTGCTGTCTGGAGCTGCTGCTGTTGGTGTTGCTGTTGCTGCTTGTGTTGATGCTGCTGCTGCTGCTGGGGCTTCTGCCGCTGCTGGGGATGAAGTGTGTGTGTGTGTGGGTGAGAGTGAGAGATGTGAGGAAAAATGAGTGTTTGAAAAAAAGCAAACAAATGAGTGGTATGAGAGAGTCAACCCCCCTCTCTCTCACCTCATTAAATGCAAGCATGGGCTCAAGCCATCATGCCCACTCTCTCTCTCCAAGTCAACCACAACTAATTCATTTTTTTATTATAAAAAAAAACAACACACTTAATTAAATCCAAATAAACTTAAGGAAAACAGATTAATCTACCATGGTTGCTAAACATGGTTTAAACCTAATTTAACCTTAGTTTACATGCACATGTGTGTTCAAACCTAAATAAATTCTAATAAAATATTCATTAATTTTGATAAAATATTTGAAAATCGTTTTGGTAAACTTTTTTTATTAAAAACCATATTTGAAGGTATAATTAGACACTAATCAAAATCTAAGGTGTTACAGAAACGAATCCCCAACAATCTCTCACTGCCTCCATATGGTTCGGGACTGTATCCAATCAAAATCTATTTGCACGACTAAGTAGAGCCGTGGTAGGGTAATAATCAAAATATAGTGGGAACTCAATCGAGACAAATGACGATCTCAGGTCTGAAGACTAACCTATACTCATGCCACCTGAGAACTGCTGTCTGACGATACGTATAGTACCATCTAGAAGATCTCGGCAAGTCCGTCCAGTGTACTCACCCCCAGTGAGCACCTGTATACGATCTTAGGTGCAAAAGACCAATGGCTGCGGGACCAACCGTCGCCCCTTGTCGGTGTCTAGAAACGTATACACTAGCCTATTCCGAAATATCGATGCCATGTCTCGATACTCCCACGACTAGGGACACTTTAAGGATGTGCTTATCGACTACCCAGCTCCCATAAGTAAGATCATCATCATAACACTAGTAGTCAAGCAATGATCCTATGGGCTTTATCAACATGTATAAGTGATATGTAATAACAAGTAAAACATACGCACATGTTAAGATAAAAAAAAACCAGATAGCATACTATCATATCGAGGAAGATTTTCCTGTACATACATATGTCCAAGCATCCGCATGTATACATATACAATAATGGCCTATAGGGCATACATATCCAATGCTACTCTGGAGTATCGATACCCAGTCTCGATACTCCTACGACTAGGGACACTTTAAGTATATGCCTATCGACTACCCATCTCTCACAAGTATGATTGCCATCACAACGCTGGAAGTCAGGCAAACATCCTACGGGCTTTATCAACATGTATACAAGATATGAAATACTAAGTAAACACATCACATGTTATGATAAAGGCAAACCAAATAATGTACTATCATATCGAGCAAGATTGTCCTGTACATAAATATCCCTAGTATCCTATACAATGAAGGCTTATAGGGCATACATATCCAACAATCTCCCACTTGCACTAAGGCCTGTAATTGGCGCAATAAGTACCTATTGTCTGTACTAGAGCCAGTTGCTGGCGTACCGCATACACAACATCTCGAACAGTCTCTCGAACTGGACTTAAGGGATAGCCTTGGTGATGGATCTGCCGTGTTGTCCTTTATATCTACTCTACACACCTCGATCTTCTAGCGATTCATGATCTCCCTGATCAGGTGATACCGCCTCAAGATATGTCTGAATTTCTGATGGGAACGTGGTTCCTTTGCCAAAGCCATGACTCTATTGTTATCGCAATACAAAGGTATTGGATTAGCAATGGATGGAACTACCTGAAGTTCAGAAACAAACTTCCTCATCTAGACAACTTCTTTTGCGGCATCGCTAGCAACGATGTACTCAGCCTCCATCGTCGAGTCTGCTATGGTGTCCTGTTTGGAACTCTTCCAACAAATTATTGGCTATAGTGCCCTCAAGTCAATTATTGGATCGCAGGCACGTGATTGCAATGATTGAGGGAGGACCTATACCGGTAGGACAGTCTTACTCGAGATGATTGTATGTTATCTGGTTTGCCTTTATCATCGTGTACATGCTTTAGGTGATATTACATATCACTATTACATGTTGATAGAGCCCTTAGGATTCTTTCTTGACTACCAACAGTATGATGGCAATCATATACGTAGGAGCTAGGTGGTCTATAGGCACATCATTAAAATGTCCCTAGTCGTCGGAGTTTTGAGACTAGGCATCGATACTCCAGAGTAGACTAGTGTATACTGATCGAGACCCCGACGAGGGGTGGTGGCCGGTCTCATAAGCCATTGTTGTTAGTTGGTTCACCTAAGATGTATACAGGTGCTCGTTGGGTTATGAGTACACCGGACGGACTCGCCGAGAACTTGCTAGTTGGTATTATACCTATTGTCATATAGCAGTTCCTTGGTGACATGTGTACAGGTTATTCTATCGACCTGAGATCGTCATTTGTCTCATGTGAGTTTCCACTGTGGTTTGATTACTACCCTACCACGGCTCAAAAGAGTCGTGCAAACAGGTTTTAGTTGGGTACAGTCCCGAGCCATATGGAGACATTGAGCAGATCGTCAGGGGATTCGTCTCTCTCGGTATTGGGGGTTGATTTCACGGTGTGCACGGGTAGCCATCACTAGAAATAATTGGCCAAAGTAGTCGAGAATTACTGATCTAGGCTCGGTAGTTTCTTAGAGGGTGATAGGTTTCATACCGACACTAAATGTCAAGTTATTAGGGGTCTGACTTTATCCACCCCCTAGACTCGATATGCGATACTCATAGACGAACAGACTGGACTGTACGGATATTGTCACTGTCAGGCTCAGTAGGGTTTTCAGGATGAGTTTGCTCGTCGGCCTCCCTTTCGCTCAATACCTGGGTAGCCGTTACGTACAGCTAGTGTCACCGACGTGCTTGTGGTTAAACCCACTGTCAGCGTATTGACGAGTCTTTAGAGTCCCACACAGAGGGTTTCCCTGGTTCGGGCGAAACGTTGTAGAGACTGTATGGTTTTATGGCAGGGATCGAACATATACGTGCACTTGTGCATGTGTCATGATTCGGACGGATAATACTAGTGGGCTTTGGTTTAAGCCAGATCCTGGTATTATATTGTTGAATTATTTTCGTCTCGTTGTATTCGTATTCAGTCGAAATAGGGATGCGGGTATGTATATACAGATGAGGGGTATTCTTATAATTTGTTACAAGTTTACTTTAGAAGATGCATTTTCTTTTTGGACTAAACATTTAGATTAAATGTTTATTTAGTGAGGTGTAAAGTGTGGATGTAAGTTTTGGCATTGGGTTTTCATTCATGCACTTGGTGAGTCATGGTGCCATGATGTGGGTTTTTGTAGTATTGTGAGATATTTGTTGTGAGCTTGGAGATATTTATTCTTGAGTTGTTTCTTTAGTTACTAGCATGATATAAGCTCACAACACAATATTCACAAAATAACACAACACATAAAAAGGCAGCAGCCCTAATTTTTTTCTTGAGTTGCCAAAGCTTTTTCTCTTGAGCTCACTCTCTTCACCTATTTTCTTCTTCTTCAACCACCATCCAAACCCTATTATGAGTTTAGAATCCTTGGGTGTATTGAGACAAAGTAATCACACACATTCTCTACTTCATCTTGGGTATCTATGCTAGCAAACTGGATGCCCGAGTTGCTTCGGTTTTGAGGTGGGAGCCCGTATTACTAACTCTCGACGTGGATCTTCTTCGATGTGGGGAGACCGGAGATAAAACTTGATCAAAGAAGCCGCGAGGAGCTTGGGATAGAGGTTGAATACCGAAGGACACGGATTGATCGGTATAACCTCTCTAAACTCCTTTATGATAGCAACTATAGGGTTAATGGTTCAATCCAGTAATCGGGTTCCGTTAGCGCCGGTTTTTTAAAATTTTTGTTCCGCATTTGGCCATGATTGATGGTCGGGGCACTGGAGTAACCAAACATGGTATCAGAGCCAACCCATTAACCCCATACTAACTCATTGCGACATTAGAAATCCACCGTTTTTGTCGTGCAAAACTGCCGACAAAAACAGTTCCAAAAACTGAAAGTTTAAGATGTTTGCACACCCTGCGGGCTCACGGCTTGAACTGATAAGCCACGGGGTGTTGAATGGGCACCTCGAAGAACCCCCGGGTGGACCGAACGGCTGGGCCCACTCCCCAATACCACCACAAGGTGGTCTTGGCTGTGGGGACCCGAAACTACACAATCTTGGGCAGTTTCGGGTCTGCCTCACCCCCTGGACATATCGTGGTGGCCTTAAGGGTGGATACCCTATCTAGGCCCCCTGACTCGAAGTTAATTTCATGCTTTAAATACCTATGAAGGTTCGGACACATTTCGTTTTGATTCGGACTTCCGGATTGGCTTTAAACGGTTGGTTTTTGGAACTTTAGCTCACTGTTTTTCCATGGTTTTGGAAATTGGTTCGGTTTGCTAATTGCGTGCGGAATTATAATGTCTTAGTTTATAGTACATACATTACTATCTGTGACCGTGAATGTCATTAGAGCGGTACAACTTATCTAATTGCTAAAGTTCTTTTAGACGGGTTTGTGAACGTGACATTCACGTTGATGTTCTGTGTTGTGTTGTGTGTTGGCTGGATCGTCGTAGTGGATAGCCTGGGTGAAAATTTAGTAAAGTTTAGTTTTATTTATACATTTGATATCGCAGGGCAAGCGTCCAACACATGGAATGTCGTCACTGCCTGTTTGTATATTATTTATTTGGGGCATGACCAGGTTGAGGTCGATGTCCCATTGTACATATTTTCTTTTCTTTACTAGGATTAACCCACGGTGGAGTGCACGAATAGCCGGGTTCTAGAGGGAAATGGGCCTGCATCTTATGACGGTGAGACGAAGGGGGCCTCACTCTAGAATTGGCGGGCTATTTACCGCATTCGTAGGGGGTACAGGTTGACCCAAGGAGGGGTGCTCAAGTTAGCGGATTCCGTAAAGTGCCGGGTGGCCCATTCACGTTGTTGATTGGGGTTGCCTCACTTCTGGAATTAGTGGGAAACTTTTCGCGGTCATAGGGGTCTAGGTTTTCATTGCACAAGCTATCCACACGACCAGGGGAACATCGTGTTTCACTTGTGGCTCAAAGGAAACCCGGGGCTCCCAGATTATCCGTTTGTTCTGTGATGCTTATCGCTATTCTGTGATGTTACATTTATCATACCTGGAGCGATTATTATATATTGTTATATATATAATAGTAGATGTTGTATATGTTTTACACCCGCGCTAGTCCAGTCCCCGCTCTGTTGTTAGTTAAGTAACCTAACGAGTGATGACGGGACCCAGTGGCGAATGCGGATGGCATTTACGTACATCATATTTTCGTTCATTTCTAGTGTGATTAATTGATGGGACATCATTAATTCTAATCAATGCAAGGAAAAAAAACCTATTCGATGTTGTTGGAACATTTTCCAAAAGCTGTTATTATAAGAACGTTTTCTTTTGTTTTGCACAGCGGTATTCGGTTATGAATATTCAGCACCTCATTTGAAGAGGCAAGGGCCGAGATCCTTTCATCGGGGGTGACCCCTTGGGCAGAAGTTTTCATCAGGGTAATAACTGTTGGCTATAGTGCCCTCAAGGCAATTATCATAGTCGCGGATTCGTGATTATGATGATTGAGGCAGTACCTATACCGATAAAACAATCATACTCAAGATAATAGTATGCTATCTGGTTTGTCTTTATCTCATATACTTGTTGATAGAGCCCATAGGATTCTTGCTTGACTGCCGGCATTATGATGGCGATCATATATGTGGGAGCTAGGGTCTATAAGTGTAAGTCGATGTACAACACCCCACGAGTTGCGGGGAGGCGGAAATATGAAAAACGATCTTGTTCTTTGAGTTAACATCGACTAACCGAAGAATCTTTGCTAAACTATAACTAACACAAACATAAGAGTTCTTAACTACCATGAAAAGAGATTATACCTAGTGAACCTAGTCCTTCTTCTTTACATTATCCACCTCCTCCTCGGCCTCCTCTAGGTAATAGACGATCCACCCGAGAGCTTCTATTCCAAGCTTCACCTCTAAACTTGAGGTAACTAGGTTTCTTTAGTTGCTAATCAAAGGTACCTAGGTGATATAGAGTGAGGTTATGGATTAATTAGTCTATCTAATCCTTGATCTCAACACATGAGAGGGGAGGATTAGGGTTTGAAGAGAGAGAGCTTGAGGAGAGAGAAGGTGAGAAAGAGAATGAGAATGAGATAATGATCTCTTATGAATATATGAAGCATAATGATTTATCAAAATAAATTAATAAAATGATTAATCATCATGCTTCATTTATTCATATGAGTGATTCATCTACATGAGTCATTAACCATTTATGATGCATTAATGACATGGATGAATCACACAAATGAGTCACTAATCTCATTTAATGCTTATGCCTCTCAAACCCCCAAGTCACCATCCTTCTAGAACCTTCTCGCGAAATTACGAGAATGCCCCTCCTATCCGTGAAAACACGGAAAAACTTTAGACTGTATAAATCCAATAACCCGATACAAGAATCTGGCTTATACCAAAGTCGGCTGGTAAAAACTGTCCGAATGTCGTACGTGCGTAAACACACGTATGCGTCCGAACCCTTGTCGTAAAACCATACGACCTCTATATTGTTTCGCTTGGAGAAGGGAAACTCTCTGTGTGGGACTCTAAAGACTCAACTACTACGCTGGCAGTGGGTTTAACCACAAACCGCAAGCGGCACTAGCTGCACGTAACGGTCCCCACGTAGATGTCGAAAAGAAGGCCGATGAGGAAACCCATCCGAACTCCTACCGAGCCTGATGTGACAATCTCCGTATAGTCCGGTCTGTTCGTCTAAGACTATCGCATATCAGGCCTAGGGGGCGGCAAGCGTCAGTCCCCTAATAGCGGTATAAGTCATGTCGGAGCGTAGCCCATTACACCCTGAAAAATAAATGGAACCTACCAGTAAATCTCGCTTGCCCTGGCCAGGGACTTTGCGTAATGGCTCTCTGACACAGCGCGATACAACTCCCAATACCGGGAGAGACGAATCCTTTCTAACCGCCACTGCCTCCAAGTGCTCGGGACTGCACCCAACTGCTACCTGTTTGCACGACTCCTTTGAGCCGTGGTACGGTAGCAATCTAAGAACAGTGGGACACACTCGAGGCGAAGTAGCAGTGTCAAGTCTGCGGACTATGCTGTACTTATGTCACCTGGGAACTGTTAACTGACGACTGGTATAAAACCAACCAACAGTTCCCTGCGAGTCCTGTCCGGTGTACCCGTAACCCAACGAGCACCTGTATACTATCTCCAGTACGACGTACTGACGGCTGTGGGACAGACCATCTCCCCAAGTGGGACGAGAAGCGTACACACTAGTCTACTCCGGAGTATCGTTGCCCTGTCTCGAAAATCCTATGACTAGGGACTTGAAAAAGGATGTGCTTGTAGACTACCCAGCCCCTACTAGTGTGACTACCATCACAACGCTGGTAGTCAAGCAAGATCCTAAGAGCTCTATAAATACGTATACTCACATATTAAGTTAGATAAAACCAAGTAGCATACTACCATGTTTAGCAAGACTGTTATATAACTGTGAATATCCCAAGCTTCCATTAAGTAATATACAAGCTAGTATGATACAATAATGGCCCCTAGGGCATATACAATAACAATCTCCCACTTGCACTAGGGCCATGTACTGGCATATCCAAGACCAATGATCTCGAGTAGCCTCTCGAACTGAATCTGAGGTAGGGCCTTTGTGAATGGATCAGCAATGTTCTCTTCAGTAGCAACTCTCCGGACCTCGATCTCCCGGCGATCTATGATCTCCCTGATCAGGTGATACCGCCTTAAGATGTGTCTGGACTTCTGATGGGACCTTGGTTCCTCTGCTAAAGTTATAACTCCGTTGTTGTCACAATACAGAGGTATTGGATCAACAATGGTAGGAACCACCTGAAGTTCTGTTAGGAACTTCTTCATCCAAACCGCTTCTTTTGCGGCATCGCAAGCAGCAATATACTCCGCTTCGATCGTCGAGTCAGCAACGGTGTCCTGCTTGGAACTCTTCCAGCACACCGCCCCTCCAACGAGGGTAAAGACATAACCTGACATGTACTTGGAATCGTCCTTATCACTCTGGAAGCCGGAATCAGCAAAGGCCTCCATCTTGAGGTCTTTTCCGCCGTAAACCAAGAACATCTCCTTAGTCCTTCTTAGGTACTTGAGAATGTTCTTTACTGCTATCCAGTGCTTCTTCCCTGGGTCTGACTGATACCGGCTTACCACACTCAGTGCGTAAGCTACATCTGGTCTGGTGCACAACATCGCATACATTATAGAGCCTACCGCAGAAGCGTAGGGTATAATAGACATGCGTTCCCTTTCCAAATCAGTCTTGGGAGACATCTCTTTGGAGAGGGTGATTCCGTGACAAGCCGGTAGATTACCGCGCTTAGAATCTTCCATACTGAATCTTTTCAGTATAGTGTTGATATACCTGGACTGCGAAAGTCCCAACATCCTCTTGGATCTATCACGATAGATCTGGATCCCCAGAATGTAAGAGGCATCACCTAGGTCTTTCATGGAGAACCTGTGTGACAAGAATCCTTTGACAGATTGTAGCATAGGAATGTCATTTCCTATCAATAGAATGTCATCCACGTACAAGACGAGGAATACGACAGTTCGTGCTACAACTTTACTATATATACATGGTTCATCTGGATTTTTGATAAAGTCATATTCTTTGACCGTTTCATCAAAACAGATGTTCCAACTCCGCGATGCCTGCTTTAGTCCATAAATGGACTTAAGCAACTTGCATACTTTCCCGCTGCTCCCACTCTGATTGAAACCTTCTGGCTGATCCATATAGATGCACTCTTCTAAATTACCATTCAGAAAAGCCGTCTTTACGTCTATCTGCCAGATTTCATAATCATGGAAGGCAGCAATAGCAAGAAGGACCCGAATGGATTTGAGCATAGCCACTGGAGAAAAAGTTTCGTCATAGTCCAAACCAGGTCTTTGACGAAAACCCTTTGCAACAAGTCTAGCCTTATAGGTTTCCACCTGTCCATCTACACCAATCTTTTTCTTGAAGATCCATTTGCATCCTATGGGTTTTACCCTATTTGGAGCAAAGTCCAAAGTCTATACTTTGTTGGTGTACATGGACTCCATTTCGGTCCGCATTGCGTCTAGCCATCGTACCGAGTCGCCGCGCTGGATGGCTTGCTGGAAGCTAGTAGGTTCATCATCATCAATGATGCAATCCTTTCTATCCCCATCTATGAGAAAACCGTAGTATCTCTCAGGCGGATGAGATGGCTTACTACTCCTGTGGAGGGGTGCGGGAATGTCCTGTTCTTCTTGAACTACTGGTTCTACCAAACTTTCAGTAGTAGTTTGTGGTTCTGGAATTTCTTCCAGTTCTATTTCGCTCCCACTTATTTCCTTTTCTAAAAACTGATATTCTAGAAAATGAGCATTACGAGAAACAAAAACCTTTTGTTCCTCTGCGTAATAGAATAGATACCCCTTGGAGTTCTTTGGATATCCCACAAACTTACACTGTACTGATCGTGCCTCGAGCTTGTCCACATGCTGCTTTTTAACAAAAGCTGGACATCCCCATATCTTCAGATACTGAAGATAGGGTTTCTTCCCACTCCACATCTGATATGGGGTGGTAGGCACAGTCTTGGTAGGAACCATGTTAAAAAGATATGCTGCTGATTCTAGCGCATAACCCCAGAAAGATCGCGGTAACTTAGCATTACTCATCATGGAACGTACCATATCCAATAGGGTTCGATTCCGTCTCTCCGATACACCGTTATGCTGTGGAGTGTATGGAGGAGTAAGCTGAAAGAGAATTCCTTTCTCTTTTAAGTAACCTTGGAACTCGGCACTTAAGTATTCACCATCTCGATCAGATCTCAGTGTCTTGATACTTTTGCCGGTTTGGTTTTCTACTTCACTCTTATACTCTTGGAATTACTCAAAAGCCTCGGATTTATGTTTCATCAGATAAATGAATCCGTATCTTAAGTAATCATCCGTAAAAGTAATGAAATAGGAAAAACCACCTCTTGCATGTGTAGACATTGGACCACATACATCGCTGTGTATGAGTCCTAAGAGCTCGCTCGCTCTTACTCCACGTCCAGTGAATGGAGTCTTTGTCATCTTTCCTTTGAGACATGATTGACAAGTGGCATAAGTTTGATATTCGAACGATTCCAAATATCCTTCTCTATGTAACTTAGTTAACTTTGTCTCATTGATGTGACCTAATCTACAATGCCATAAGAAAGCCTTATTTAAATCTGGAGACTTTCTTTTTAGTGTGTTCTGGACATTGAAAATCTGGAGTCGGTTTAAGAGATATATACCGTTATCCAGTGTACCGGACCCAATCAAATTATGATTAAGGTGGATGTTAACAACATCGCTTACAAATGTGAAATTATAACCTTTATTTGATAACAAGGAAACTGATATGATATTACACGTTAAACTAGGTATACAAAAACAGTTATGTAAAACCAAAATATGTCCACTCGTCAATCCCAGGTGATAATCCCCTACGGACACAGCTCCCACGCTAGCTCCGTTAGCAACCATCAGGGTCATATCACCATCCTTCAGCACTCTATGGTTTCTCAGTGCCTGCAATGAATTGCATATATGAGATCCTGATCCGGTATCCAATCCCCAGGAAGTAGAGTTGATTGACAGACAATTCTCAATTATAAACACACCTGAAGCCGAAGCCGCCGCTTGCTTCGGTCCTTGGTTCTTGGCATTCCACGCCTTGCAATCCTTCTTCCAGTGCCCTTTCGTGTGACAATGGAAGCACTCATCCTGGGCCACTACTGGCACCGCAATATTTTTCTTTCCCTTCGCTCCCACCTTACTAACACCTCCTCTAGGTTTGGTGGCGGCCTTCTTCTTCCTTCCTTTGGCCCTAGCCTTAGACCCGGAAGAAGAAGCACCGCTAACAAATTCCCTTGCCTTTTGCAAGGTGCCCTCTGCACTCCTCAACATGTTAAGGAGTTCTGGAAGTTCAACTTCTTTTCTTTGAATGTTGAAATTCTGTATAAACTGGGCGTAGGTGGAAGGAAGGGACTGGAGAATTAGGTCTGTATAGAGCTCATTATCCAAAGTCGTCCTAAGGTCTACGAGCACTTCAATATATCCTATCATCTTTAGGACATGTTCTCCTACTGATGATCCGACGGCCAACCTCGCTCGAAACAAGTTCTTTGAGGTCTCGTATCTTGCTATACGAGATTGCTCTCCATAAAGTTCCTTTGTATGGAGAAATATGGCATCTAGATCCATATCCTCGTGCCTCCTCTGATGTTCATTATTCATCGAGGCAAGCACGATGCACTTGGCCTTCGCGCAATCGAAATCCCAGGTTTTGCGGATTTCCTTATCCGCATTACTGGGTTTGGGACCAGGGATAGCAGGTGCCTTAGCGGTGAGGACATACCCCAATTTGTCATAGGTCAAAGCCATTTTGACATTCCGCAGCCAATCTTTATAGTTTGGCCCTGTCAGTATATTTTTTTCTAAAAGTAACTGAAGTCCATTCATTTTCAGGGTCGCTGCAAATAGGAAAGAGAGAAGAAAACTTTAGCATGATGCTCTTGCAAGTTTAGAGTGGTTTTTAGTTTATCTAAACTGGATGGCTCCCACTGTTTCTCGAATCCCTCCTCAAACCAAAAAGGAAGAACTAGCCAGGACTATTCTCACCGTACAATACTTGCTTAACCGTTCAGCCAGGCTGGTGTCGGTACTTCGAGAGAGGTTTTCCAACGCTTTCGCGAAGTTCCTTAATTAAATAACCTCTTTTTTCTGGGGGCGTAACCCCGCTGACACCTTTCTCGGCACCTACTTGGTTTATAGCATTGATCGTTAAGTGACGAATCTCCTGATGAGTAGCATATACTCACAGTAGGATCGGGATCCAAATATCATCGTATGATAATGTTGAAGGAATCCTACCAACATTCATCAAACTCCAAATTGTATGCATCTCTTTGCAAATTTCAGTTTCTTTAGAAATTCCCGATATAAATTTTTTGCCCCATGCTCTTATGACCTTGGCGTTGGTCAAAATGTCATAAATCACACGTCAAGTTCTACCCATCATTATCTTGTTAATTTGAACCCATCCGTACATATCCTTGACGTTGGCCAAAATGATAATACGACTGTCCCAAACTAACTCATCTATCTATGCAACAAATGAATATCCAGCAGCTACCAAACACTATGCCTTGGCGTTGGTCAAAATATATAGCTTGAATACTACTGAATACCCAAATGAAATGACGGAGGGCTACGAATGGTTTTGGCGAAACCGTGAACGTAGTGAACTTGATATAACCGAAGGAACCTGATAGGTTTTAAAAGGAGTGGTTAAAGCTCCGCAATTAAAAAATATCTTCTGTTTTAAAAATAACCGAGTGGTTTCTTTTGAATTGTTCCAACGATTAAACTTTGGTTTATTTTCTTTGCATTAATAATAATGCGTCCCATCATTAACCTATCATTGCAGAAAACAACAAAAATATAACGTCCTCTTATGCCATCCGCATTCGCCTCTGGGTCCCGTCATCACCCGTTAGGTTACTTAACTAAGGGCAGAGCGGGGGCTGGGCTAGCACGGATGTAAAACATAAGTGACGTCTAAATAGCTATCATATATAGATATTGTACATTCGTCAGACGCAATAATAGGCATTCCAGATTCCAGATGAACATTATTGGATATGCAAGCAATCCGCGTTTCTTTTTGAGCCTGCAACGAAAGACGGATTACACAGTTGTGATGAATAGCCATTACCCCACCCTAGACCCCTACGGGTACGGCAAACTACCCGCCTAGTATCCGAAGTGAAGTGGTCTCCCTCAACAACGTGAGTAGGCAACTAAACACTTCAAAGTACCCGGTAGTTTGTGCACCCCACCTTGGGTCTATCCTAGGAGCAAAAACAGAAAAATGAAATAATACAACGGTGGCTACAACCGCAACCTGGATGTGCCCCGCAAAATAATATTACAACATATTACAATTATATCGAATGAATGAATATAACAACCTATCTCAAACCCCGGCTAATCATCACAACAATCCAATACGGTTCATAACCACAAACAGTAAAATCCATTACAGAAATGTGCAACCCCCTGCCAACCGACATACTAGCAGTTAGGGGAGGTTTACGAACACATTATACAATCACAGATATAATCAAATTAGCAAACATCATAAAATTTCGATCGAGCAAACACATCAGATTCTACTCCCAAAACTTCTCTGTGCACCAGAGACTTGAGTAGAAATTAAACATTCCAGAAAACACAAAAATATCACAGAAGAGCCACTGGAAAAACATGGGCTGAATCGGCTCCAACTCGGCCGCGGATCCGCGGCGGATCGGTGGGATCGGCCGCGGTTCCACGGCGGTATGGCCGATTCATGAACCTAATTTTTTTCAGTGTTCTTATATTTCTCTGTAGGTTATACTGCAGGTCCCTGAAAAAAATTTAGACCTTATTTTAAAATCGGCAGAAACTATGTGATATCGATGTTTTTTCCGGTTCGTTTCGCGTTCGAAATTGTAACGAATTTGCTAATGAGTTAATTATTCTTTAGCGAGGCTCTGATACCACTGTAAGTCGATGTACAAAACCCCACGAGTTGCGGGGAGGCGGAAATATGAAAAACGACCTTGTTCTTTGAGTTAACATCGACTAACCGAAGAATCTTTGCTAAACTATAACTAACACAAACATAGGAGTTCTTAACTACTATGAAAAGAGATTATACCTAGTGAACCTAGTCCTTCTTCTTTACGTTATCCACCTCCTCCTCAGCCTCCTCTACGTAATAGAAGATCCACCCGAGAGCTTCTATTCCAAGCTTCACCTCTAAACTTGAGGTAACTAGGTTTCTTTAGTTGCTAATCAAAGGTACCTAGGTGATATAGAGTGAGGTTATGGATTAATTAGTCTATCTAATCCTTGATTTCAACACATGAGAGGGGAGGATTAGGGTTTGAAGAGAGAGAGCTTGAGGAGAGAGAAGGTGAGCAAGAGAATGAGAATGAGATAATGATCTCTCATGAATATATGAAGCTTGATGATTTATCAAAATAGATTAATATAATGATTAATCATCATGCTTCATTTATTCATATGAGTGTTTCATCTACATGAGTCATTAACCATTTATGATGCATTAATGACATGGATGAATAACACAAATGAGTCGCTGATCTCATTTAATGCTTATGCCACCTAAACCCCCAAGTCACCATCCTTCTAGAAGCTTCTCGCGAAATTACGAGAACGCCCCTCCTATCCGTGAAAACACGGAAAAACTTTAGACTGTATAAATCCAATAACCCGATACTAGAATCTGGCTTAAACCAAAGCCGACTAGTAAAAACTGTCCGAATGTCGTACGTGCGTAAACACACGTATGCGTCCGAACCCTTGTCGTAAAACCATACGACCTCTATATCGTTTCGCCTGGATCAGGGAAACTCTCTGTGTGGGACTCTAAAGACTCGACTACTACGCTGGCAGTGGGTTTAACCACAGACCGCAAGCGGCACTAGCTGTACGTAACGGTCTCCAGGTAGATGTCGAAAAGAAGGCCGATGAGGAAACCCATCCGAACTCATACTGAGCCTGATGTGACAATCTCCGTACAGTCCGGTCTGTTCGTCTAAGACTATCGCATTTCGGGCCTAGGGGGCGGCATGCGTCAGTCCCCTAATAACGGTATAAGTCGTGTCGGAGCGTAGCCCATTACACCCTGAGAAACAACTGGAACCTACCAGTAAATCTCGCTTGCCCTGGCCAGGGACTTTGCGTAATGGCTCTCTGACACAGCGCGATATCAACTCCCAATACCGGGAGAGACGAATCCTGTGTAACCGCCACTGCCTCCAAGTGCTCGGGACTGCACCCAACTGCTACCTATTTGCACGACTCCTTTGAGCCGTGGTAGGGTAGCAATCTAAGAACATTAGGACACACTCGAGGCGAAGTAGCAGTGTCAAGTCTGCGGACTATGCTGTACTCATGTCATCTGGGAACTGTTAACTGACGACTGTTATAAAATCAACCAACAGTTCCCTGCGAGTCCTGTCCGGTGTACCCGTTGTTGGAGATAGTGCCCTCAGAGTCAATTATTGGATCACAGGCACGTGATTGCAATGATTGAGGGAGGACCTATCCCGGTACGACAGTCTTACTCGAGATGATAGTATGCTATCTGGTTTACCTTTACCATCGTGTACTGCTTTAGGTGACCTGACAGGTCGCTATTACACGTTGATAGAGCCCCTAGGATTCTTGCTTGACGACCAGCAGTATGAGGGGGATCATATACGTGAGAGCTGGGGTCTACAAGCACATCCTTAAATGGTCCCTAGTCGTAGGAGTTTCGAGACAGGGCATCGATTCTCCAGAGTAGACTAGTGTATACAGTCGAGACCCCGACGAGGGGCGGTGGCCGGTCTCACAAGCCACTGGTGTCTGTTGGTTCACCTAAGATGTATACAGGTGCTCATTGGGTTATGAGTACACCGGACAGGACTCGCCGGGAACATGCTAGTTGGTCTTATACCTGACGTCAGATAGCAGTTCCCAGGTGACATGTGTACAGGTTAGTTCATCGACCTGGGGATCGTCATTTGTCTCGTGTGAGTTCCTACTGTGCTTTGATTACTACCCTACCACGGCTCAAAGGAGTCGTGCAAACAGGTTTTAGTTGGGTACAGTCCCGAGCCACATGGAGGCGGTGAGCGGATCTTCAGGGGTTCGTCTCACCCGGTATTGGGGGTGAGGTCGCGCTGTATCTAGGAGAGCCATTACACGAAGTCCTTGGCCAAGGCAGGAGATTTACTGGTAGGTATTCCAGTAGTATCTCAGGGTGTTCTGGGCTACACTCCGACACGACTTGTACCGCTTTTGGGGGTCTGACTTTTACCAACCCCCTAGGCCCGACATGCGATACTCATAGACGAACGGACCGGACTGTACGGATATTGTCACTGACAGGCTCAGTAGGGTGTCAGGATGAGCTCGCTCATCGATGTCCCTTTTGGTCAATAGCTGGTGGCCCGTTACGTATTGGCTTATACCTCTGACGTGCTAGTGGTTAAATCCACAGCCATAGTATTGACGAGTCTTTAGAGTCCACCACACATTCAGTTACTCAGCTTTCGGGCGAAACGCTGTAGAGGCCGTATGGAGATATGGCAGGGTCCGATCAGATACGTGCGGTATTGCACGGATCAGGATCGGACGGTTTGTACTAGAGGCCGTATAGTTATATGGCAGGGTTCGATCAGATACGTGCGGTATTGCACGGATCAGGATCGGACGGATATTACTAGCCGGCTTTGGTTTAAGCCGGATCCTAGTATAGTACAGTGTAGATTTTGTCTCATTGCATTTGTATCCGGTCGGAATACAAATGCGGGTGTGTATGCACAGTATCGGGGTTTTTCCTGAAATTTATTACGGGACCAGTTTTCTGGAGTTGCCAGTTTGCATTCCGTTCCGGCCGGTTTTCCTTTGTTCTTTCCCGGCCGGACTTTTCCGATGGAGGGTGTTATTTGCAAGTTTGCAGATAACACATTGTGGAGGGGTTTCTTGCTAATGTATTCATTATGATAGGATAAGCATCTTTTGCTTTTTCATCCATGATGTTGCATTAATTGTGATTGGAAAGGGTTATGGGTTTGATGTAAGTTTATTATGATGATGTTTTGTTTATGGTCACCTTTCTACTTTTACTACACTCACTCTCCTTCTTGGTTTGATGATGGTTGATTTCTTTTTTCCCTCCACCATTCTCTTGATAAGGCCGGCCACTTGAGTGAGGGATGAGAGGAGTTTTCATTTTTGAGCTTGTGGCATTCTTGATCTCATTTCATGCTAGAAAAATGCAAGCACCATTTTTCTTATCTTGATTCCTCCATCAAGGCAACTACAAACCCCATTGAGACAAAATGATTCTACACTACATTCTACAGCACATCTTGGGCATGTCGACTTGCCAGCTTCATGCCCGAGTTGCCTCGGTATAGAGGCGGGAGCCCGTAAAAGAAACAGGCGATGTGGTGCCCTTCCAGCGAGGAGGCGATGACCGGAGTTTCCGCGGGAGATCGGGACGATGACGAGAAGACCGGAGGACTCGGATCACTCGGTATATCCCTCTTCCCTATCTTGTTACTTTGCTAGAACTAGTTTAATGGCCCGATCCGGGGTTTTAGTGCGCGGTGGTGCCGGTTTGCAAAGTTCGCAAAATTAAAGTTTATCACCGCTTCCGCATTTGGCCGTCGGATTGACGGCCGGGGCGCCGCCGTGCACTTACAGTGGTATCAGAGCCTCACCATTAACTTCGTCTAGCTTTGTTTGATGTGTTTGCATTTCCGATCGACCAAAATTCCAAAAACTCGCGTTTTTCCTCACATCAGTTTTCTGTCAAATTTTTTTGATGTCCAAAAATTTTTCAGGTTGTCTCAGAATGATGTGCAGGGAGTTCTAAGACTGCTGTAAAAATTCGACGCAGTGACTCGATCACTGAAGCGCGGAACCGCGGCCAAACCCCCCCTTGGGCCGCGGTTCCGCCGCACATTGGTGTCCTCACTGTGTCCAATTTCTCCAGTGGGCTTCTGGGCTGATTTTAGGGGTTTTGGAATATTAATATTGGGCCCAGAATTTCTGTGAGTGCTACAGTATTGCTTGGCGGCCCACTTGTTAATTTTTGATCGATCGGATATTTTAAACACATTATTTCACAGTATTTACATTATATCTGCGACCGTGAATGTCACTCGATCTGTAAATCCAGTCTAACTGCTATAGCCCGGTTAGACGGATTTGCGAACGTGACTTTCACGTTGATGTTCTGTGTTTTTGCTGTGATGTTGCGGATTGGTCGCGGGGATAGCCTGGATGCAATGCTAGTACAGTTTCTGTTGTATTATGTACATTTGATATTGCGGGGCGAGCGTCCGACATGTGGACTGCCGTCACTGCCTGTTTGTATTATTCTTTTGGGGCACGACCTGGTTGCGGTCGATGTACCCGTTGTATGTATATTTTACTTTCTGTACTAGGATTACCCCGCGGTGGGGTGCACGGATAGCCGGGTTCTAGAGGGCAACGGGCCCGCATCTCAGGGCATTGAGACGGAGGGGGCTTCAGTCTGGAATTGGCGGGCTATTCGCCGCACTCGTAGGGGGTACAGGTTGACCCAGGAGGGGTGCCCAAGGTACCGAATTCCGTGAAGTGCTGGGTGGTCCATTCACGGTGCTGAAAGGGGCTGCCTCGCTTCAGGTTTTGGCGGGTGACTTGCCGCGCCCGTAGGGGTCTAGGATTTCATTGCACAGGCTATCCACACAACCAGGGGAACGTCGGGTTTCAGTAGTGGCTCTGTAAAACCCGGGGATCCCAGATATCTGTACATTTCTGTGATGTTGCATTTTTATCACGCCTTGAGCGAAATATAATATATTGGTATATATATTAGTAGATGTTGTATATGTTTTTCATCCACGCTAGTCCAGTCCCCGCTCTGCCGTTAGTTAGCTAACCTAACGGGTGATGACGGGACCCAGTGGCGAATGCGGATGGCATATACGTACGTCAGTATATTTTCGTTCTTTGTGGTGTGATCAATTGATGGGACTGCGTTGATTCAGATCAATGCAAGTTAAAAACAAACCTATTCTGATGTTGTTGGAACACTTTTCAAAAAGCTGTTATTGCAAGGACGTTCACTTTTGTTTTGCATCGTGGTATTCATTTGGAATATCCTGCTCCTCTGTCGACGAGGCAAGGGCCGAGATCCCTTCACCGGGAGTGACCCCTTGGACAGAAGTTTGCGTCAGGGCATTAACTTCACTATAGCCGATTACTTTTGCTTTGCATCGCGGTATTCATTTGGAATATCCTACACCCCATTCTACGGGGAAAGAGCCGAGATCCCTTCACCGGGAGTGACCTCTTTAGTAAAGGTTTTCGCCACTATATTTTCTATAAAGCTATCCGTTCCTTCAACGATATCAAGTTCATTACGTTAAAGGTTTTCGCTAGAAACCATTCATAGCCCTCCGTCGTTTCAGACAGGTAGCACGTAGTATTCATGCTATGTTTGTTGACCTTCGTCAAGGCATAGTGCATGGTAGCTGCTTGTTGCTTTTCTGCTGCATAGATAGATGTGTTGGTTTGGGACAGTCGTATAGCCTTGTTGACCTTCGTCAAGGGCTTGTACGGGTGGGTTCAAATTAACCTGGACAATGACGGGTGGAACTTGACATGTGACTTATGATTTGTTGACCTTCGTCAAGGTCATAAGAGCATGGGGCAGAAATCACATTGGGAGTTTCAAAAGAACTGAAACTTGCCAGATATGCGCATACCTTCTGGAGTGTGATACCGTGAGCGGATTCCGTCACGTTATCATGCGATGAGAGTTGGATCCCGATTCCCACTGATGAGTTGGTTTACTCCTCGGGTGACCCCGACTAATTCTTCTTTCAGGGTTGGAGGAGAATTTGAGGTACAGTGGGAGGTTTCCTGATTAGATAAATTGGTAACCATTCTGATCTAGGGTAGAGTGCACGCTGAGTGTTTCTTTTCTCTCTCTCTTTGGCAGCGACCATTGACCCGACCCTAGACTATGACTCAGTGACCAAGTTGACCGAACCTTCTTAACACTGGCTTTTGGATTGTCAGAGTTGCAGACCTCATTGCCACTCCTACTTTTACCCTTTTCTCCAGGACACCCCGTATTACTACGAACGTCCACTTCCATTGGACAAAACCATCGTATGGTTAGATACGAACTCGAAGGAATTCGAGGATGGTTTCCGGTTTTGGAGAAAACGGATAGGATTATTCAGTTGTCTTTTCCCTTTTACCTTCTCTCAAGTTGTGAGTACTCCTTGGTTTAGGAGATAGTACACCTATTATGCAAATTGGATAGTCTTCTTCCAAACCTTAGGCTGGTGCCGACCGGTAGGGAATGAGGAAAACCAATTAGCCTAAACGGAGTGCAGAAGGTATTAAGATTAAGACAAAGCAAGGGATTAGTAAGAGGGCAAAGTAAATTGCGACTGATATTCACGACCAAACCAAGTATTTCTTCGCCAATCCTAAATCACCTTTGTATTTCTCCAGGACACTCCGTATCACTACGAAGATCCACAGTTTATTGGATAATCCATCGTATGGTTATATACGAACTCGAAAGGAACTTGTTCCAGTTCGGGGATGGATTCTGGTTTAGGAGAAATAGGAATAAGGTTTATTCGGTTGTCTTTTATCTTCACCTTCTCTCGCATTGCGAGTGTTCCTAGGATTAGGACAGTACACCCATTATGCTTATTGGATAGTCTTCTTCCAAACCATAGGCTGGTGCCGAACGGTAGGGAAGGAAGAAAACCAATTGGCCTAAAGGGGTGTGCAAAAGGAAATGACTAAAGACATATAAAGGGATTTGGAGAGGTGGCAAAGAATTATACGGTTATAGTTATGAATCTGGATAATGGTAGAGGCATTACTAGGAATAAGGCATTACTAGGAATACCAGGATACCCCATCGAAACATTTCAATGTTTCAGTTCAACTGTGTACTGTTAAAAGAAAACTGATTTCCCGATTGGACACTTGCTCCAGGGTATGTATTTACTAAGTTTTGATTCTCACATCTGTATGGTTTTACAGATGATGAGTGGGAGTAAGTTATTGGGAATAGGGTGATCATCCTCATTATATCGGGATTCATTGTAATCGGTGATATTTGAGGAGATCATCTGGGCTGTTTGCCGGTCGGCAAATATTTGGTTTTGAATATCCGCTTTTATGCACCAATTTCAAATTGATATATCTGTACGCCTATTTTCAGAGAGTGAGATATACCTTTTGATATTATGTCGATGACATTTACCTATATCAGTGGATGGTTAGGTAAGGAGCATTAAACAGCGGTGTAATTCTTCTTAACCATAAGTACAGTTTTCAACCTACGACACACAGTGAAAGAGTTGTTAGACTCAGCGGACTTATACTGAGTATTGTATGTTGTCCAGTGTCCATTAGGACAGAGGGGTTGGTCCTCATACTATATTCTGTTTACTTTTAACTTTTCTAGTTCTTAGACATGTGTTTCGTAGAAACACAGGGTCTAAGTTTTGAGGAGTTATAGGTATTTGAATAGAGTAGAGAACCAGGTGTAGCAAGTATCGGGATTCTTCAAAGTGATCGAAGATGTAGATACTTGTGTATGGTATTCAGTTGATAGTAATGATAAAGAGAAATTGCTTCTCTTTCAGGTTACTTATAATTGGAAGCATTCCTAAGTTGAGTAACGCTGATCACCTTTTTCCATTTAGTTGACATGCACTGGAGACAGATGCATGATTTGAATCTGGTTCAATTAAATCAGTGCCTCTAGTTCTATATTGGATATAGAACAGTTCATATCTTAACGATGTTAAGGTACGGGGAGTTTTCCGGCTTATGATTAAAACCAGACTCTGGATAACTCAAGGCACATTTCTGTAATGGCTGTTTGTGGGTTGACCCAGGCTATGACGAGGGTTGACTTTCTACCATCTGGGCGATCAATAGAAATATTGTTCTAGACTCGCCACAGTTTCATTAAAAATGGATTTTTTCAAAAAAAACAGTAGTGGGAGTATGGTAGAACTGGAAGTGATTCCAGAACCGCAAACGATTACTGAAGATTTGATAAGGAACCTAAAGATTCAATCTGGTTTGACATTCCATTGGCCACTCCGCAGATACGGTGGGTAACTTCAGGCACCCGAGAGGTACTCCGGTAGCCTCAAGGACGGTGACAGGGAAGTTCATGTTTACCCACACTTGCCATTGCTGTTGTTCCAGGCTGCGAGACCCGGTGGGAGGATGAGTATAGCGTCGTTCTAAACTAGCTTTAGAAGTGCACGTCTATATGACTCTGCCAGAGGGTTGTCGTAGTCAGTGGGAGCAGCGGAAGCATTGGTGGACATCAGGCTTATGTCTATTTATAGACTAAAGCAGATGTAGCGGAGATAGATCATCTATTTCTGATGTGACAGTCATAGGTTTGACTTCATCAGAATAGGGGATGGATCTGTTGAGTAGGTAGTAAGGTGTGATATCCGGGTTTTGGATAACATACACAAAGTAGGAAAAGAAACTCCTATACTACGATCGGTTATACTATGGTCGTCACACAGTGGTTTCTCCACATGGGACTTGGACATTATATCAGACATACTGGTTACTAGATCTATGGTTTTAGATCTAGATTTGGGTGGTATCCCAATCAGGGTACTTTGACAACATTCTAAGAGTATTTAGAATGGACGACTCCTGGCACGGCAGTGTACCTGCAGGTGATGGAGTCACCCTCTCTAAAGGTGTCTTACAGACTGAAGGGGAGAGGGATGTGCATGATTGGCAGATCACTTGCTTAGGCAATTGAGTCAATCATGAGATGTCAAGTACCACACCAGATGTTATTCTTGCACAAGATGCAATAAGTTGATATTGATCCAATCCTGGAGAAACAATCGGAAGCAGTTTTAGAACATAAGTGCATGTTCTAGGGATATGATAACGACAGCCTCATTCAGGAGACAGTTATCATTCCAGGCTTCCAAGGTGACCTGGACGACAAGGAGGTTGTCAGAGTTATAGTTTTCCCTCTGACGAGGGGCAGTATTTTGGACAGGTGGTCCAAGGCAATACTGAGGGTGGCATGGCGCAGGATACTGATTATATTCAGTTGACGATACAGTCTAAGAAGTCTGGATTTGAAGTTCATTTATGAACTGGGTCCCATCAGACATCCAGACATTCTAAGACAGGTATTGCTCATTTCGGGAGATGGTTTTCTCCGCGAACTTGAGATTTAGAGAGACATAGAAAGAAACACCAGAGCGGATCCACTCACTGAGGCTATTCCTCGAACGCAATAGTTTCGCAAACGAGCTTTGTGAGACTGACTAGTAGAGGAGTTGGGTGTTCGGTATCACACGGGCTGTGAGTATGCGACATCGCAATAATTAGCCTTGAGTGCAAGTGGGAGATTGTTGGAGATAGTGCCCTCAGAGTCAATTATTGGATCACAGGCACGTGATTGCAATGATTGAGGGAGGACCTATCCCGGTACGACAGTCTTACTCGAGATGGTAGTATGCTATCTGGTTTACCTTTACCATCGTGTACTGCTTTAGGTGACCTGACAGGTCGCTATTACACGTTGATAGAGCCCCTAGGATTCTTGCTTGACGACCAGCAGTATGAGGGCAATCATATACGTGAGAGCTGGGGTCTACAAGCACATCCTTAAATGGTCCCTAGTCGTGGGAGTTTCGAGACAGGGCATCGATTCTCCAGAGTAGACTAGTGTATACAGTCGAGACCCCGACGAGGGGCGGTGGCCGGTCTCACAAGCCACTGGTGTCTGTTGGTTCACCTAAGATGTATACAGGTGCTCATTGGGTTATGAGTACACCGGACAGGACTCGCCGGGAACATGCTAGTTGGTCTTATACCTGACGTCAGATAGCAGTTCCCAGGTGACATGTGTACAGGTTAGTTCATCGACCTGGGGATCGTCATTTGTCTCGTGTGAGTTCCCACTGTGCTTTGATTACTACCCTACCACGGCTCAAAGGAGTCGTGCAAACAGGTTTTAGTTGGGTACAGTCCCGAGCCACATGGAGGCGGTGAGTGGATCTTCAGGGGTTCGTCTCTCCCGGTATTGGGGGTGAGGTCGCGCTGTGTCTAGGAGAGCCATTACACGAAGTCCTTGGCCAAGGCAGGAGATTTACTGGTAGGTATTCCAGTAGTATCTCAGGGTGTTCTGGGCTACACTCCGACACGACTTGTACCGCTTTTGGGGGTCTGACTTTTACCAACCCCCTAGGCCCGACATGCGATGCTCATAGACGAACGGACCGGACTGTACGGATATTGTCACTGACAGGCTCAGTAGGGTGTCAGGATGAGCTCTCTCATCGACGTCCCTTTTGGTCAATAGCTGGTGGCCCGTTACGTATTGGCTTATACCTCTGACGTGCTAGTGGTTAAATCCACAGCCATAGTATTGACGAGTCTTTAGAGTCCACCACACATTCAGTTACTCAGCTTTCGGGCGAAACGCTGTAGAGGCCGTATGGAGATATGGCAGGGTCCGATCAGATACGTACGGTATTGCACGGATCAGGATCGGACGGTTTGTACTAGAGGCCGTATAGTTATATGGCAGGGTTCGATCAGATACGTGCGGTATTGCACGGATCAGGATCAGACGGATATTACTAGCCGGCTTTGGTTTAAGCCGGATCCTAGTATAGTACAGTGTAGATTTTGTCTCATTGCATTTGTATCCGGTCGGAATACAGATGCGGGTGTGTATGCACAGTATCGGGGTTTTTCCTGAAATTTATTACGGGACCAGTTTTCTGGAGTTGCCAGTTTGCATTCCATTCCGGCCGGTTTTCCTTTGTTCTTTCCCGGCCGGACTTTTCCGATGGAGGGTGTTATTTGCAAGTTTGCAGATAACACATTGTGGAGGGGTTTCTTGCTAATGTATTCATTATGATAAGATAAGCATCTTTTGCTTTTTCATCCATGATGTTGCATTAATTGTGATTGGAAAGGGTTATGGGTTTGATGTAAGTTTATTATGATGATGTTTTGTTTATGGTCACCTTTCTACTTTTACTACACTCACTCTCCTTCTTGGTTTGATGATGGTTGATTTCTTTTTTCCCTCCACCATTCTCTTGATAAGGCCGGCCACTTGAGTGAGGGATGAGAGGAGTTTTCATTTTTGAGCTTGTGGCATTCTTGATCTCATTTCATGCTAGAAAAATGCAGGCACCATTTTTCTTATCTTGATTCCTCCATCAAGGCAACTACAAACCCCATTGAGACAAAGTGATTCTACACTACATTCTACAGCACATCTTGGGCATGTCGACTTGCCAGCTTCATGCCCGAGTTGCCTCGGTATAGAGGCGGGAGCCCGTAAAAGAAACAGGCGATGTGGTGCCCTTCCAGCGAGGAGGCGATGACCGGAGTTTCCGCGGGAGATCGGGACGATGACGAGAAGACCGGAGGACTCGGATCACTCGGTATATCCCTCTTCCCTATCTTGTTACTTTGCTAGAACTAGTTTAATGGCCCGATCCGGGGTTTTAGTGCGCGGTGGTGCCGGTTTGCAAAGTTCGCAAAATTAAAGTTTATCACCGCTTCCGCATTTGGCCGTCGGATTGACGGCCGGGGCTCCGCCGTGCACTTACACCCGTAACCCAACGAGCACCTGTATACTATCTCCAGTATGACGTACTGACGGCTGTGGGACAGACCATCTCCCCAAGTGGGACGAGAAGCGTACACACTAGTCTACTCCGGAGTATCGATGCCCTGTCTCGATAATCCTATGACTAGGGACCTGAAAAAGGATGTGCTTGTAGACTACCCAGCCCCCACTAGTGTGACTGCCATCACAACGCTGGTAGTCAAGCAAGATCCTAAGAGCTCTATCAATATGTATACTTACATATTAAGATAGATAAAACCAAGTAGCATACTACCATGTTTAGCAAGACTGTTATATAACTGTGAATATCCCAAGCTTCCATTAAGTAATATACAAGCTAGTATGATACAAAAATGGCCCCTAGGACATATACACTAACAATAAGCACATCCTTAAATGTCCCTAGTCATAGGAGTATCGAGACCGAACATCGATACTCCAGTGTAGACTAGTGTATATTGATCGAGACCCCGACGAGGGGCGGTGGCCAGGTCTCACAAGCCATTGGTGTTAGTTTGTTCACCTAAGATAGTATACAGGTGCTCATTGGATTATGAGTACACTGGACGGACTCGCCGGGAACCTGCTAGTTGGTATTATACCTATTGTTAGATAGCAGTTCCCAGGTAACATGTGTACAGGTTAGTCTGTCGACCTGAGATCGTCATTTGTCTCGTATGAGTTCCCACTATGCTTTGATTACTACCCTACCACGGCTCAAAGGAGTCGTGCAAACAGGTTTTAGTTGGGTACAGTCCCGAGCCACATGGAGGCAGTGCTCGGATCGTCGGGGATTCGTCTCCCCCGGTATTGGGGGTTGATGTCGTGTTGTGTACGGATGGCAATCACTATAAATTCGTGGCCACGGTGGACGAGATTTATCGATCCAGGATTGATAGTTTCTCAGGTGGTGATGGAGTTTCATACCGACACTAAATATCGCGTTGTTGGGGGTCTGACTTTATCCACCCCCTAGACTCGATATGCGATATTCTCAGACGAACAGACCGGACTGTACGAATATTGTCACTATCAGGCTCAGTAGGGGTTCTGCATGAGTTTGCTCGTCGGCCTCCCTTTCGTTCAATACCTGGATAGCCGTTACGTACAGCTAGTGCCGCTGACGTGCTTGTGGTTAAACCTACTACCAATGTATTGACGAGTCTTTAGAGTCCCATACAGTGGGTTTCCCTTGTTCTGGCGAAATGATGTATTAGTCGTATTGGATACGTGCAGGGTTCCGATCGATTGGTGTACTTAGTACCCGAACTTTCGATCGGACAGTTGATAGTACTAGCCGACTCGGACTTGAGCCGGATTATTAAATCAGTTATTGATTTAATAATTTACGTATATGTATTTCGATACGTATATTCTAGTATTATATTCTTGGTGTTATTTTATCACTTTGGGTATTCATATTTCGGTACGGATACAGGTATGTATTTACAGTAGAATGCAATCCGTATTTTTTACCGGATAACATTCTAGAAGGTGCCACCTCATTTCATGATTTGACCATTTTATTAAAATGGTAAATGAGGTGGAAATTGCATGAGGAGGTATGGTGACAACCATACTTGCAATAGTGCACACAAATGAATTGTTAATTCATTTGTGTTCACTATTCAAGCATGGGAGGAATTTAAAATTGGAAAAAGGCTTTTAACAAAACCAAGGGTGCTAATTTCTTTTTCAAGTGAGAGTTCATTTTTGAAGCATGAAGGTTTTGTTCATTGTTTTTCCTTCTTGAGCTCCTCTTTCACCATGAGCTTCACCTTCCTCTAGCTTTCATTTTTTACTTCCACCTTCAAGTTTTTGAGATAGCTAACACTAAGAAACATTCACACTACATCCTAGCCTCTCTAGGCTAGCATCCTAGAGACCCTAGTTGCTCCATATGCATCATGTCGTGGAGCTAGAGCCGGAGTTATATCCCTCGGGTGGATCATCGGAGATGGAGGAAGACCGGCAACCAAACATCATCAAAGAATCACTAGGAGCTTGGAATGAAGACCGAAGGACACGGATCAACTCGGTATAATGATTCTAACTCTTAGTTTAGCATGCTAGATTAGGGTTTAAGGTCTATCCGTAAATCGGGTAACGGTAGCGCCGGTTTAGAAATTTTTGTTCCGCATTTTGCCCGCGTTTCGATGGCCGGGACGCTGCCGTGACCCTTCATGGTATCAGAGCCACCCTTTTAACCCTACTAGAAAGTTTACACAAGCTTAAAATCTCGATCGACAAATTTTTCCGAATCGTTTTTCCAAATTGATGTGTTTGCTGTCGATTTTTAAAAGTGGTCAGAAAATATTTTCAGATATCTTAAAAATACATGCAGGAAAAACTAAAGCTATAGAAAAACTTTGGTGACCTAACTCCAAAATTCTACCGAGTAACCGCCGCTAAATGCCACTTTTGGCGGCGCTTCCGCGGCCCTTTTTGGACTACAGTGACCAAAAGTTTTTCTGGAGCTCTAGTTGGTGGAAAAATGGTTTTTGTGATATATAGTTTTGGCCCAGATTCATTTGAGTACTGGTTATGCACTTGGGGCCAATTTGGGAAAATTTAATCGATTGAAATTTTAAGTGTGTGTGATCATCAGTACATACATTATAATCTGCGACCGTGAATATCATTTGATCGGTACAACTCGTCTAATTGCTATATGTCTTTTAGACGGGTTTTGCGAACGTGATATTTACGTTGATGTTCTGTGTTGTGCTGTAGTGTTGGTAGGATCGTCGTGGTGGATAGCTATGGTGCAATGTTAGTACAGTTTTATTTCATTTGTACATTTCATATTGCGGGGCGAGCGTCCGATATGTGGACTGCCGTCACTGCCAGTTTGTATATTATTCTTTTGGGGCACGACCGGGTTGGGGTCGATGTCACCCTTGTATATTATTTTCTTTTCTGTACTAAGATTACACCGCGGTGGGGTGCACGAATAGCCGGATTCTAGAGGGTAACGGGTCCGCATCTCATGGCATTGGGACGGAGGGGACCTTACTCTAGAAGTGGCGGGCTATTCGCCGCACTCGTAGGGGGTATAGGTTGACCCAGGAGGGGTGCTCAAGTTTCCGGATTCCGTGAAGTGCTGGGTGGCCCATTCACGTTGTTGAAGGGGGCTGCCTCGCTTTTGGTTTTGCGGGTAACTTTCCACGCTCGTAGGGGTCTAGGTTTTCATTGCATAGGCTATCCACACGACAGGGAACGTCGGGTCTCACTTGCGGCTCAAGTGAAACCCGGGGCTCCAGATTACCCACCATTCTGTGTTGTTTCTGTGATGTTTTCTGTAATGTTTCTTATATCATGCCTAGGTCAATTGTTATATATTTATATATATACTAGTAGATGTTGTATTTGTTTTGCACCCGCGCTAGTCCAGTCCCCGCTCTGTCGTTAGTTAAGTAACCTAACGGGTGATGATGGGACCCAGTGGCGAATGCGGATGGCATATACGTACATTTTATTTTCGTTCTTTTCTGGTGTGACTAATTGATTGGGCTGCATTGATTCTTATTAATGCAAGAATAAAACAAACCTATATATGATGTTGTTGGAACCAAGTTTTTAAAAACTGACATTACAGACGTACACTTTTGCTTTGCACAGTGATATTCGGTTATGAATATCCAGCACCTCATTCGACGAGGCAAGGGCCGAGATCCCTTCATCGAGAGTGAACCCTTGGGTAAAAGTTTGCTTCAACGTAATAACTTTACTATAGTCGATTATTTTTGCTTTGCATCGTGGTATTCAGTTTGGGATATCCTGCACCCCATTCGACGGGGAAAGAGCCGAGATCCCTTCACCGGGAGTGAGCTCTTTAGCAAAAGACTTCGCCACTATATATTTGTAAAAAACACTTGGATTCCTTCAACGATATCAAGTTCACTACGTTAAAGGTTTTTGCCAAAAAGCAGCCGTAGCTCTCCGTCATTTCAGACTAGTATTATTTAGTATTCGTGCAACGTTTGTTGACTCCGTCAAGGCGTAGTGTGCGGTAGCTGAGTGGTGCTTTTTTGTAGCATGGATATGTGATTGGTTAGGATAGTCGTGCGGCCTTGTTGACTCCGTCAAGGGCTCGTGCGGGTGGGTTTAATGCAATCAAGATAATGACAGGTTGAACTTGGCTATGACTCTTTGATTTGTTGACTCCGTCAAGGTCACTAGGGTCCTAGGGGTAAAAACACACATCGGGAGATTCAAACATACAGAAAACTTGCCAGGCATGCGCATACCTTCTGGAGTGTGGTGACTTGAGTGGCATCCATCAGGTTATCATGCGATGATAGTTAGATCCCGATTCCCACTAATGAGTAGGATTACTCCTCGGGTGATTCCGACTAATTCTCCTTTTGTGTTTGGAGGAGAATTCGAGGAAACAGTGGGATCCATCCAAGATTAGATAAAGTGATTGACTATTCTGATATAGATTAGAGTGCATGCTGAGTATTTCTTTTCTCTCTCTCTCTCTCTCTGGCTGGGACTATGACCCGACCCTAAACTAAAACTCATGAACCAAATTAACCGAACCTTCTTAAAACACTTTGGCTTTTGGAATGTCATGGTGTCGCATACTTCATTGCCGCTTCTATATCACCTTTGCATTTCTCCAGAACACCACGTATTACTACGAACATCCACTTCCATTGGATAAATCCATCGTATAGTTACATACGAACTCGAAGGAACTTTTTCGAGGAT
The DNA here is from genome assembly GCA_030015575.1 of Agapanthus africanus. Classification (NCBI taxonomy): domain Eukaryota; kingdom Viridiplantae; phylum Streptophyta; class Magnoliopsida; order Asparagales; family Amaryllidaceae; genus Agapanthus; species Agapanthus africanus. The sequence continues at coordinate 432,462,499 of JASDDO010000026.1, forward strand.
GGATTCTGGTTGTGGAGAGATTGAATAGGATTATTCGGTTGTCTTTTCTCTTTACCTTCTCTCAGGTTGTGAGGGCTCCTAGGATTAGGAGAGGGTACACCTATTGAGCTTATTGGATAGTCTTCCTCCATACCATAGGCAGGTGCCGAACGGTAGGGAAGGAAGAAAACCAACAAGCTTAACTGTGGTGTACAGAAGGTAATAAGTAAAGACATATAAAGAGATTAGAATAATGGCAAAGAAAATTGCGATCACCATCATTCACGACAAAGACCGTGTGCACCCTTGCCACACCTACATCCACTTTGCTTTTCTCTAGAACACTCCGTATCACTACGGATATCCACTTCCATTGGATATGCCATCGTATAGTTACATACGAACTCGAAGGAATTCGTTCAAGATTCGGGGATGGTTTCCGGTTCAAGAGAAATTGGATTGGATTATTCAGATGTCTTTCCACTTTACCTTCTCTCAGGTTGCGAGGGCTCTTAGGATTAGGAGAGTGCACCTATTACGCTTATTGGATAGTCTTCTTCCAAACCTTAGGCTGATGCCGAAAGGTAGGGAATGAAGAAAACCAATTAGCGTAAAAGAGGTGTACAGAAGGTAATAAGTAAAGACATAATAAAGGGATTGCAGAGATGGCAGGCAAGTATATGGTTACTATCGTGAATCAGGATAGTGGAAGAGGAGTTACTAGGAATACCAGTTAACCCTTTTAAAACTTTTTTTCATATTTCAGTTTTACTGTGCGATGATAATTGAAAACTGTTTTCCCAATAAGAATCTAACTCCAGGGTATATATTTACCAGATCAGTTTCTCACATCTGCATGTTATTACGGATGGTGAGTGGGAGTAAGATATTGGGAATTGGGTGATTAGATCCTCATTATATCGGAATTCGTTGTAATTGGTGATATTTGAGGAAATCATCTGGATTTTGACGGATGGCAAATATTTGGTTTTGAATATCCGTTGTTATGCACCAATTTCAAACTGATATATCTGTACATTTATTTTATAAAGTGAGATATAACTTTTTGATATTATGTCTATGACATTTACCTATATCAGCTGGTGGTTAGGTAAGGTGCATTAAACAGCGGTGTAATTCCTCTTAACCATAGTACAGTTTTTCAACCTACGACGCACAGGGTTTGAGTTATTGAACTCAGAGGACTTATACAAATTATTGTACGTTGTTCAGTGTCCATTCGGACAAAGGGGTTGGTATTCGCACTGTATTCTGTTTACTCATAACTACTCTGATTCTAGACATGTATTTCGTTGAAGTGCATGGTTCAGATTTTGAGAAGTTATAGGTATAAGAATAAAGTAGAGAACCATTTGTTGGAAGTATCAGGATTCTTCGAGGAAGTCGAAGATGCAGATACTTGTGTTTGGTATTCCATTGATAGTAATGGTTTTGAGAACTTGCTTCTCTTTCGGGTTACACATATATGGATGCACTCCTAGATGAGTAATGTTGAATGGCCTTCTTCCATTTGGTTGATATGCACTGGAGACAGCTGCATGATTTGAATCTGGTTCCTATTAAATTAGTGTTTTTGTTTCTATATTGGAAATATATAGAATCAATTTATATCTTAACGATGTTAAGATATAGGGAGTTGTCCGGCTGATACTTAAAACCAGAATCCGGATAAACTCAAGGCATGTTTTAGTAATGGCTATTCGTGGGTTATCCCGGGCTTTGACGAGGGATAACTTTCTACCATCAGGAAGATAAATATTTATATTTTTCTTGACTCGCCACAGTTTTAGTAAAATGGATTTTTTCAGAAAAACAATAGTGGGAGTATGGTAGAACTGGAAGTGATTCCGGAACCACAAACGATCACTGATGATTTAATAGAACCTAACGATTCAATTAGTTTCGACATTCCATTAGCCACTCCGCAGATTTTGGTGGGTAACCTTAGGCACCCGAGAGGTACTTCGGTCTTCTCAGAGACGGTGACAGGGAGGTTCTTGTTTACCCTGACTTGCCATTGCTGCTGATCTAGACTATAAGACCCGGCAGGAGGATGAGTATACCGTCATTCTAAACTAGCTTTAGAGGTGCATATGTATATGACTCTGCCAGAGAGTTGTTGTAGTCAGTAGGAGCAGCGGAAGCATAGTAGGCAAGTAGCTTATGTCTATTTACAGACTAAAGCAGGTATAATGGAAATAGATCATCTATTTTTTGATGTGACAGTCATAGGCTTTGACTTCAACAGAATAGGAGATGGATCTGCTAAGAAGGTAGTAGAGAGTGATGTCCTGGTATTTAGGATGGCATGCACTTTATAGGAAGAGATATTCCTGTACTACGATCGGTTATACTGTGGTTGTCACAAAGTTGTTTCTCCACATAGGATATGGATATAATATCAGGGTTTCTGGTTACTAGATCTATAGTTTTAGATCTAGATTTGGGAAGTATTCTAATCTGGGTACTTTGACATTGTTCTAAAGGTATTTTAGAATGGATGACTCCTGGCATGGTAGTGTACCTGCAGGTGATGGAGTCACCCTCTCTAAAGGTGTCTTACAGACTAAAGGGGAGAGGGATCTGCATGATTAGCATATCACTTGCTTAGGCAATTGATTTAATCATGAAATGTCGAGTACCACACTAGATATTGTTTTTGCACTAGCTGCAATAAACATATATTAATCCAATTCTAGAGAAACATAGGGAAGCAGCTTATGAACATAAGTGAATGTTCTTGGGATATGGTAACGGTAGCCTCCTTCAGGAGACGGTTATCATTTCAAGCTTCCAAGGTGACCTATATGACAGAGTGACTGTCAGAGTTATAGTTTTCCCTCTTCTGAGGGACGGTAAGTTGAACAGGTGGTCCAAGCGGATACCGAGGAAGGCATGGCGCATGTTACTGATTAAATTCAGTGGATGATACAGTCTAGGAGGTTTGCTGGATTTGGAGTTTGTTTGTGAACTGGGTCCCATCAGATATCCAAACAAATTCTAAGACAAGTATTGCTCATTTCGGGAGATAGTTTTCCCCACGAAGTTGAGATATAGAGAGATACAGAAAGAAACATTGGAGTGGATCCACTCACTGAGGCTATTTCTCGAACGCAATCATTTTCGCAAACGGACTTTGCGAAACTAATTAGTAGAGAAGTTGGGTGTTTGGTATCACACGGGCTGTGAGTATGCGACATCGCAATAATTGGCCTTAAGTGCAAGTGGGAGATTGTTTGCTATAGTGCCCTCAAGGCAATTATCATAGTCGCGGATTTGTGATTATGATGATTGAAGCAGGACCTATACCGATAAAACAATCTTACTCAAGATGATAGTATTCTATCTGATTTGTCTTTATCATCATATACTTGTTGATAGAGCCCATAGGATTCTTTTTTGATTGCCGGCATTATGATGGCGATCATATATGTGGGAGCTGGGGTCTATAAGCACATCCTTAAATGTCCCTAGTCGTAGGAGTTTCGAGACCGGGTATCGATACTCCAGTGTAGACTAGTGTATACTGATCGAGACCCCGACGAGGGGCGGTGGCCAGGTCTCACAAGCCATTGGTGTTAGTTTGTTCACCTAAGATAGTATACAGGTGCTCATTGGGTTATGAGTACATTGGACGGACTCGCCGGGAAGCTGCTAGTTGGTATTATACATATTGTCAGATAGCAGTTCCCAGGTGACATGTGTACAGGTTAGTCTGTCGACCTGAGATCGTCATTTGTCTCGTGTGAGTTCCCACTGTGCTTTGATTACTACCCTACCACGGCTCAAAGGAGTCATGCAAACAGGTTTTAGTTGGGTACAGTCCCGAGCAACATGGAGGAAGTGATCGGATCGTCGGGGATTCGTCTCTCCCGGTATTGGGGGTTGATGTCGCGTTGTGTACGGATGGCCATCACCATAAATCCGTGGCCACGGTGGACGAGAATTATCGATCCAGGATCGATAGTTTCTCAGGTGGTGATGGGTTTCATACCGACATTAAATATCGCGTTGTTGGGGGTCTGACTTTATCCACCCCCTAAACTCGATATGCGATACTCTTAGACGAATAGACCGGACTGTACGGATATTATCACTGTCAGGCTCAGTAGGGGTTCCACATGCGTTTGCTCGTCGACCTCCATTTCGCTCAATACCTGGGTAGCCGTTACGTACAGCTAGTGCCGCTGACGTGCTTGTGCTTAAACCCACTGCCAGCGTATTGACGAGTCTTTAGAGTCCTACACAGAGGGTTCCCCTGAATCTGGCGAAATGATGTAGTAGCCGTATTGGATACGTGCAGGGTTCCGATCGATTGGTGTACTTAGTACCCGGACTTTCGATCAGACAGTTGATAGTACTAGCTGACTCGGACTTGGGCCGGATTATTAAATCAGGTATTGATTTAATAATTTACGTATATATTTCGAGTATTATATTCTTGGTGTTATTTTATCACTTTGGGTATTCGTATTTTTGTATGGATACAGGTATGTATTTACAGTAGAATGCAATCCGTATTTTTTTACCGGATAACATTCTAGAAGGTGCCACCTCATTTCATGATTTGACCATTTTATTAAAATGGTAAATGAGGTAGAAATTGCATGAGGAGGTATGGTGACAACCATGCTTGCAATAGTGCACACAAATGAATTGTTAATTCATTTGTGTTCACTATTCAAGCATGAGAGGAATTTAAAATTGGAAAAAGGCTTTTAACAAAACCAAGGGTGCTAATTTCTTTTTCAAGTGAGAGTTCATTTTTGAAGCATGAAGGTTTTGTTCATTGTTTTTCCTTCTTGAGCTCCTCTTTCACCATGAGCTTCACCTTCCTCTAGGTTTCTTTTTTACTTCCACCTTCAAGTTTTTGAGATAGCTAATACTAAGAAATATTCACATTACATCCTAGGCTCTCTAGGGTAACATCCTAGAGACCCTAGTTGCTCCATATGCATCATGTCATGGAGCTAGAGCCGGAGTTACATCCCTCGGGTGGATCATCGGAGATGGAGGAAGACCGGCAACCAAACATCATCAATGAATCACTAGGAGCTTGGAATGAAGACCGAAGGGCACGGATCAACTCGGTATCACGATTCTAACTATTAGTTTAGCATGCTAGATTAGGGTTTAAGGTCGATCCATAAATCGGGTAACGGTAGCGCCGGTTTAGAAATTTTTGTTCCGCATTTTGGCCGCGTTTTAATGGCCGGGACGCTGCCGTGACCCTTCAATAACTTCACTATAGTCAATTACCTTTTACTTTGCATCGCGGTATTCAGTTGGGAATATCCTGCACCTCATTCCACGAGGAAAGAGCCGAGATCCCTTCACTGGGAGTGACCTCTTTAGCAATGGTTTTCGCCACTATATATTTGTTAAGCTATCCGATTCCTTCAACGATATCAAGTTCATTGCATTAAAGGTTTTTTTCCAAAAACCATTCGCAGACCTCCGTCATTTCAGACAGGTAGCACTTAGTATTCATGCTATGTTTGTTGGCCTTCGTCAAGGCATAGTGTATGGTAGCAATTTATTATTTTTCTGTTGCATAGATAGACGCGTTGGTTTAGGACAGTCATACTGCTATTTTGGCCTTCGTCAAGGGTATGTACGGGTGGGTCCAAATTAACCTGGACAATGACGGGTAGAACTTGACATGCGACTTATGATATGTTGGCCTTCGTCAAGGTCATAAGAGCATATGGTAAAAATCACATCGGGAGTTTCTAAAGAAACTGAAACTTGCCAGACATGCGCATACCTTTTGGAGTATGATAACTTGAGTGGATTCCATCAAGTTATCAGGCGATGATAGTTCGATATCGATTCCCACTGATGAGTTAGTTTACTACTTGGGTGATTTTAGATGATCCCGACTAATTATTCCTTTGGGTTTAGAGGAGAATTTGAGGATACAATGGGAGACATCCTGATTAGATAAAGTGATTAACCATTCTGATCTAGGTTAGAGTGCACGCTGAGTGTTTCTTTTCTCTCTCTCTTTGGCAGCGACCATGTTCCGACCCTAGACTAGAACTCAGAAACCAAGTTAACCGAACCTTCTTAAAACACATTGACTTTTGGATTGTCAGAGTTGCATACTTCATTACCACTCCTACTTTTACCCTTTGCATTTCTCCGGAATATTCCGTATTACTACAAAGATCTCCTTTCATTGGATATGACCATCGTATAGTTACATACGAACTCGAAGAAACTTGTTTCAGATTTGAGGATGGTTTCCGGTTCTGGAGAAATTGAATAAGACTATTCTGTTGACTTTTCCTTTCACCTTCTCTCAGGTTGTGAGGGCTCCTAGGATTAGGAGAGGGTACACCTTATGCACTTATTGGATAGTCTTCTTCCAAACCATAGGCAGGAGCCAAAAGGTAGAGAAGGAAGAAAACCGATTAACCTAAGTGTGGTGTACAGAAAGTAATAAGTAAAGACAAAATAAAGGGATTAGAAAGAGGGCAAAGTAAAGTGCGACTGCTATCATTCATGACGAAACCACGTATTTCATCGCCACTCCTACTTCACCTTTGAATTTCTCCAGGACACCCACTATCGCTATGAACATCCACAGTTATTGGATAATCCATCGTACTCGAAGGAACTTGTTCCAGTTCGAGGATGGATTCTGGTTTAGGAGAAATAGAATAAGGATTATTCTGTTGTCTTTTCCCTTTACCTTCTAACATGTTGTGAGGGCTCCTTGGATTAGGAGAGTACACCTATTACGCTTATTGGATAGTCTTCTTCCAAACCATAGGCTGGTGCCGAACGGTAGGGAAGGAAGAAAACCATTTAGCCTAAGGGTGGCGTAAAAAAGGTACTGAGTACAAAAAAATAAAGGGATTTGGAGAGATGATAGGAAGATATACGGTTATAGTCATGAATCTGGATAATGGAATATGCATTACTAGGAATACCCGGATACCCCTTCGAAACATTTTCATGTTTCAGTTTCACTGTGCGTTGTTAATAGAAAACTGATTTTCCAATTAGATTCTTACTCTAGGGTATGTATTTACCAAATTTGATTCTCACATCTGTATGGTTTTACAGATGATGAGTGGGAGTAAGTTATTAGGAATTAGGTGATTATATCCTCATTATATCGGAATTCATTGTAATTGGTGATATTTGAGGAAATCGCCTGGGGTTTTACCTGACGACAAATATTTAGTTTTGAATATCCGTTGTTATGCACCAACTTCAAATTGATATATCTATACGTTTATTTCATAAAGTGAGATATAACTTTTTGAAATTATGTCCATGACATTTACCAATACCAGTTGATGATTGGGTAAGGAGCATTCAACAGCGGTGTAATTCTTCATAACCACAGTACAGTTTTCAACCTACGACGTACAAGGTTTGAGTTATTCAACTCAGGGGACTTATAAAAAGTATTGTATGTTGTCCAGTGTCCATTTGGACAGTGGGGTTGGTACTCGTACTATATTCTGTTGACTTGTGACTTCTCTAGTTTTAGACAAGTATTTTGTAGAAATACAATGTCAAGGTTTTGAGAAGTTACAGGTTCAAGAATAAAGTAGAGAACTATGTATTGCAAGTATCAAGATTCTTCAAGGTGATCGAAGATTTAGATACTTGTGTTTGGTATTCAGTTGATAGTAACGGTTTTGAGAAACTTGTTTCTCTTTCAGGTTACTCATATCTGGATGCAATCCAAGTTGAGTAATACTGATCGGCCTCCTTCCATTTAGTTAACATGCACTGGAGACAGCTGCATGATTTTAATCTGGTTCTAATTAAATTAGTGCCTCTGTTTCTATATTGTATATAGAATGGTTCATATCTTAACGATGTTAAGGTATATGGAGTTGTCCGGCTTATGCTTGAAACCAGACTCTGGATAACTCAAGGAACATTTCTGTAATGGCAGTTTATAGGTTAACCCGGGCTATGACAAGGGTTAACTTTCTACCATCTGGAAGAGCAATAGTGATATTGTTCTTGACTCGCCATAGTTTCAATAAAATGGATTTTTTTTCGGAAAACAGTAGTGGGAGTATGGTAGAACTGGAAATGATTCCAGAACCACAAAAAATTACTGAAAATTTAATAGAACATAAAGATTCAATCGGGTTTGACATTCCATTAACCACTCCGCAGATATGGTGGGTAATCTCAGGCGCCCGAGAGGTACTTCGGTATCATCAAAGACGGTGACAGAGAAGTTCTTGTTTATTCAGACTTGCCATTACTGTTGTTCTAGACTATGAGACCCGACAGGAGGATGAGTATAGTGTCATTCTAAACTAGTTGTAGAAGTGCACGTGTATATGACTCTGCCAGAGAGTTGTTGTGATCAGTGGGAGCAGCGGAGGCATAGTGGACAAGTAGGTTATGTCTATTTATAGACTAAAGCAGGTATAGCGGAGATAGATCATCTATTTTTGATGTGACAGTCATAGGTTTTGACTTCATCAGAATAGGGGATGGATCTGTTAAGAAGGTAGTAGGGTGTGATGTCCTGGTATTTGGATGACATACACTATATAGGAAGTGAAATTCCTATACTACAGTCGGTTATACTGTGGTTGTCACACAGTGGTTTCTCCACATAGGATATGGATATAATATTAGGCATTCTGGTTACTAGATCTATGGTTTTAGATCTAGATTTGGGTAGTTTCCTAATCTGGGTACTTAGACAGTATTCTAAAGGTGTTTTAGAATGGACGACTCCTGGCATGGTGGTGTACCTGCAGGTGATGCAGTCACCCTCTCTAAAGGTGTCTTACAGACTAAAGGGGAGAGGGATGTGCATGATTGGCATATCAATTGCTTAGGCAATTGAGTCAATCATGAGATGTCAAGTACCACACCAGATGTTGTTTTTGCACCAGATACAATAAGTTTATATTACTACAATCCTGGAGAACGTTCGGAAGCAGTTTTAGAATATAAGTGGATGTTTTAGGGATATGGTAACGGCAGCCTCCTTTGGGAGACGGTTATCATTCCAGGCTTCCAAGGTGACCTGGATGACAGAGTGACTGTCAGAGTTATAGTTTTCCCTCTTTTGAGAGACAGTAGTTTGGACAGGTGGTCCTAGCGGATACTGAGGGATGAATAGCGCGGGATACTGATTAAATTTAATTGACGATACAGTCTAGGAAGTTTGCTGGATTTGGAGTTCATTTGTGAACTGGGTCCCATCATATATCCAGACATAATCTAAGACAGGTATTGCTTATTTCGGGAGATGGCTTTCTCCGTGAACTTGAGATAAAGAGAGACATAGAAAGAAACATTGGAGCGGATCCACTCACTGAGGCTATTTCTCAAACGCAATAGTTTTACAAATGAGTTTTATGAAACTGATTAGTAGAGAAGTTGGGTGTTCTATCACACGGGCTGTGAGTATGCGACACCGCAATAATTAGCCTTAAGTGAAAGTGGGAGATTGTTGGCTATAGTGCCCTCAAGTCAATTATTGGATCGCAGGCACATAATTGCAATGATTGAGGGAGGACCTATACCGGTAGGACAGTCTTACTCGAGATTATAGTATGTTATCTGGTTTTCCTTTATCATCGTGTACATGCTTTAGGTGACATTACAGATCACTATTACGTGTTGATAGAACCCTTAGGATTCTTGTTTGACACCAGCAGTATGATGGCGATCATATACGCGGGAGCTGGGTGGTCTATAGGCACATCCTTAAAATGTCCCTAGTCGTCGGTGTTTTGAGACTAGGCATCGATACTCCAGAGTAGACTAGTGTATACTGATCGAGACCCCGACGAGGGGAGGTGGCCAGTCTCATAAGCCATTGGTGTTAGTTGGTTCACCTAAGATGTATACAGGTGCTCATTGGGTTATGAGTACACCGGATGGACTTGCCGGGAAAATGCTAGTTGATATTATATCTATTGTCAGATAGCAGTTTCCTGGTGACATGTGTACAGGTTAGTCTATCGACCTGAGATCGTCATTTGTCTCGTGTGAGTTCCCACTGTGCTTTGATTACTACCGTACCACGGCTCAAAGGAGTCATGCAAATAGGTTTTAGTTGGGTACAGTCCCGAGCCACATGGAGGCAGTGAGCGGATCATCAGGGGATCCGTCTGTCTCGGTATTAGGGGTTGATGTCGCGGTGTGCTCGGGTGGTCATCACCAGAAATCCTTGGCCAAGGTAGTCGAGAATTACTGATCTAGGATCGGTAGTTTCTCAGATGTTGATAGGTTTCATACCGACACTAAATATCAAGTTATTAGGGGTCTGACTTTATCCACCCCCTAGACTCGATATGCGATACCCATAGACGAACGGACCGGACTGTACGGATATTGTCACTGTCAGGCTCAGTAGGGTTCCACGATGAGTTTGCTCGTCGGCCTCCTTTTCGGTCAATACCTGGGTAGCCGTTACGTACAGCTAATGCCACTGACATGCTTATGGTAAAACCCACTACCAGCATATTGACGAGTCTTTAGAGTCCCACACAGAGGGTTTTCCTGGTTCGGGCGAAACGTTGTAGAGGCCGTATGGTTTTATAGCAGGGTTCAAACTGTTAGTTATGTATATGCCTTAGAGGCCATTATTGTACATATGATGTATATTATAGCGGATGCTTGGATATATATAGAGAGGACTTTCTTGCTCGATATGATAGTATGCTATCTGGTTGCTCTTTGTCTTAATATGTTGACTTGTATTGTGTTACTGTCTTGCTCTCACATGTTGATAAAGCCCTCAGGATGTGTACTTGACTACTTGGACTATGATGGAGATCATACTAGTGGGGCCATGGTAGTCCAAAAGTACATCCTATAATTATTCCTAGTCGATAGTGTATCGAGATAGGGCATCGATACTCTAGAGTAGACTAGTGTATACGCTTCTTAACCCATATGATGGGCGATGGATGATCCCGCATCCATAGGTGTTTGACATCAAAGATGGTATACGGGTGCTCAGTGGAGACTGGGTACACTGAACGGACTCGCCGAGAACTCCTAGCTGGTATAATATTGTAACATTTCAGAAAATATAAAATATTATTTTTGGAATTTAATATTAAAATAATGTATTTCACGAAAACTACCCGATTTGCGAAATTGGGGTTTTCGTAAAATGGTATAAATATATACCAATATTTGTGAAATAATTGGAGATTAAAACGATTTATTCATTTAAAAAATATATTTATTGAATTTGGTATTTTATAATTTATTATATACAAGTTTAAAATTAAACCCAATTAGTGCACTACTAATTGCGATTAAGCCAAATCCGTGTTCCTACTGTTTTCCATGGCGAGTGCACCATGACATGTTGCATTATGTTACATATTGTTTCCTTTGTGTTGTTTCATTGCTTTTAGTTCTATTTTGTGAGAAAAGAAAATGAAGAGAGTGTATTATTGAGGGGGGAGAGAGGGGGGACCACATCATGACTTGGAGCATGCCATGAGAGAGAAAGAGAGTGAGAATAAGTGAAAGAGAGGGGGGCTGCCACATTCATTTTCCCCCATCATTTTTCTTCTTCTTCTTTATCTTCAAGCTCTCTCATTCTACCCTCATGACCCATCTCAAAATTTTCATCAAAACCCTATACTCTCTTCACAAAAGATGATCCCCACCTCTCTACAAACCCATTGGACCTTTCAAAGTTGGATTTTGATGACCTTAAGCATCTAGGGTTTTTCTTGAGTTTCCCAAATGAGGTATAATTCCTTTCATTTACTTTAGTTTGAGTTTTCTTGTATTCTAGTATAGTTCAGAATGTGATTTGGTTAGGGTATGTGATGTTTAGAAATTTCAAGATAAAGGGTTGGGTGATGGTGTGGATTTGGTGATGTTTAGAGGCTATTACAAGACTTGAGTGGTGTTTTTACTGGCCTGGAATAGAGAATACGGACTTAGGAATCAACCTAAGTCAGTTTTGTGAAGTTCGGTGTGCCTACAGGGAATCTGGAGCAACCTGGGGTAATTCTGAGAAAAACAAACAATACTATTGACCTAGGCTGAACATTAGGAGACCACCCTGACGAAAGGAACCCCAACAGAGACTACTTGGCCGAGGTGGCCGGATTTTCTGGCATTGTGGCCGGGCCCTTGGTGGTGTTTGGTGCTGGAATTGGTCCAGTAGCTCACACACTTCATATACTACCCCATAGTACTGTTGGTTTATCCCCATTTTACCTGAGAGAGAATCTGGGAGCTATTGCGAGTGGTTTTGGTTATGTTTTCCGTATTTTGGAATGCTTGGTTTTGGTATTTGGTATTGTATTTGGTTGTTGGGCGTTTGTACGTCAACAACAAGGGTTGTTTGATTATTTTGCATGCGTAGGCTATAGGTTCTAACCTATGAGCGCACCGTGAGCCGTATTGGTTTGCCGAACTCGATTTTAATAGCATTTGCGATTTGTATTGATTGTAGATACCTTCGTGTGGATTCCGAGATGACGGAGCATGGCGTCATCGACTTCGGCAACCAAGGATCAAGGTGAGTAGATCTATATCTACGGGGGAATTCGGGTGGATGGCGTATATCACCCCCGCAAATTATAAATGGAAACCGATTTATAGGATACAATCGTAGAAACTGATTGTTAGAGATTCTGCATGTTCAAGTTTTAGTTAAATACCGCAATCAAGACGGTTTCTCTTGTAGCTAGCCGGTTGAGTACGGGTCGTCCGCAGGGAGATGGGAATCTTTTTCTATGTGCTTTAACGAGTTAAGTCCAGTTTTTCAGATTTTGTTGGGATTAATTAAGTGGTAAAATGATATGTAAAGAGAGCTTGTTAGGGTTAGGATTAGGTTAGTTTGAGTTAGGAGTCTCCCACATCTTTCGTTGCCCCTTTTAATATCGGTGTTACGGTAATCGGCAACAACGGGGATTAGCACGACTAGGAAGGAACTTGCGAGTATAAGCTAGGCTTTCCAACGCATAAGTTCTTCCTTTTGGTGCTTGCCCGTCCGTTCTTGGCTCTTAGCCATAACCTCCGGTTAATTCAACCACAACCGGTCTCACTACGGAATCACCGCTATTATGTAGGATAGGGTGCCATAAGGAGCGGACTGTGGTTCAATTAACGGGAGTCGAATTAAGCTGTTGGGCAAGGAAAGAGTGAGAGAGATTTCCTTCTCTCAAACTTCCCTTATCCTACCCTAACAAGTATGAAACTACTCACACTTCATAATGAAAAGAAAACAAAACAAAAGAGGAAGATAGAAAGAAAGAGATTAGAAGATAACAACTAGCTATTTGCGACCTCACCTTAGCAAGGATCAAGCGTAAGCATCATGGTTGTTTTAAGGATGAAGAAAAAGAGAAAAGAAAGAAACAACAAGAAATAACAACAACTAAGTTAACAAATTAAAATTACAAGCAATTATAAAACAACAAGACAAGATATAATAGCAAAAGAGTCTTCTTTATTCATCATTCTTCACTCACAAAGCTCACTACAAATTTTAATGGAGAAGAGATGAGAAGAGGAAGAAGAAACACAACTAAACCTAGAAAATAAAATACAAGATATGGACCCTTGGCTTCACAAGGTTCTGGGGTATTTATAGGCTGGAAAATGAAAACCTAGGGCAACATTCAGAACTAAAATGAAAAGACCAAACTACCCACAAAAATTTGTCACCTGCCGCCACTATACGGCCGCGGATCCGCGGCCTAAGCCAGCTTATGCCGCGGAACCGCGGCCCTTTAGTGGAGTTAGGTGACCAATTTTTGTAGGGTTCCCTGGTTTGCTGTGCCCATGAGTCTGGTTTATATCTTTTCTCAGATTTTCTTCACGATTTTTCCAGAATTTCTGTTGAGCAAAAGGTGATTTGATGTGTATCTTTTTGTCATGATTTCCTCGAGCTCCGTGTAGATTTCTTGGATCTTGTGCTGCCATTGAGCCTTGTGCATGAAAACGACATTGATTTGACATTTTGTCTCTTAAACTGGTGTGTGGCAACAGACGGATAAAGAGTGGAGATCCGTGTTTTATCTGTGGTTGGCAGGAACTCGGATTTTGTCGTGTTTTCCATGGATTTCACCGTTTTAGAACCGAGAACCTGTATCCTGCAATTGACTAGCAAACACGGCTCAAGAGTATCTACCGATATGCAATGTGATAAAAATTGGGCGGTATGAAAATGCAAAAATCTGATATGAAAAAATACCCCCAAACTTATCATTTGCTCGTCCCGAGCAAATCCAATTTATTCACAAAAAAAAAATTCTTAACCTCACTTTCGCAGGGAACGCGATTGCACTGAGCATGTGCAACAAGCCGTTAAACCTCTAGGTGTCCCTAGTAGGAGGAGTGTTGTCTCCTGAGGGTTTTCAGCGGATACTACCCACAAAATCCGGTCAAGTTGGTTTTGTAAAATAACTAAGATTCAATCCCTAAAGTTTTGTTTCAGAAAATAACAATTCTATTATCCTAAGTCTAGACTATCGAACCCTTATTTTTCACACCTCGCTTCTTATTTAACTACAGATTTTATATGTCTTTACGTGCAGTGCAAATAGTGTCGTTAAGTTCCAGAAAGGTCGAATAAAGTCCTCATAATAAAGCCCGGATAAGAATTTTGAAAGGATCACATAAGTTTTATAAAGAGTTAAGCATTTTTCAAGTTTCGTTTTCCAGTAAGGTTTCAACTTCAGACTTTCTATCTTCCTTAACAGGAAACTAGGTCTTATTTTTCACTCCACCTTTTTCTTGTTTTCATTTCATACACACCTCTGTGAATGTGTAATAGTCTTTATCATAGAATAAAACCTTCATATCTCCGCTAAAATTTTTATAAAAGCCTGTCTTTTATCAAGATTATTCTCACACAAAGAACCGTTAGGAATTTTAACTCGGAGAGAATACTTGCTTGACTTTGTTTTAATCTGGATTTTCTAGGCTTCTTAGCGAGCTTTGGGCCAATGCACCCAAACCAGTTGGTTTTAGGGTATTAGGTGTAGAAACACCCCAGCGGACTTAATTACTCAAGTTACCTAGGTCCACAAACAAAAGACAGTTTGGCGTGAAAATCAGATGATTTAATACGAACGGAGATATAACCGGCAGTTCAGTTATTTTTTGGATAAAAGACGTGTTTAGTGGGTTTTGGTGTGTAATCATTCCAATCAAGTTCCAGATGGGTTATTTTTCAGACTTAGTTCCAATTAAGGCATCAATAACATTCCTTCATATTCACTCACTTCATAAACTATTCTTGATATTACTTATTTCCGAACAAACCTATTTGATCCTCAGAAAATCATTTATCCGTTTAAAAGTTTTTAGACATAAAAAGACTTGTCATCTAATTTCCAAAAACTCACGACACATGTAGTGTGATGTAAAGACGTATATCAGCTATAGTTAACTTTAAAGGAGGGTTATCTTTCATGTTTTCAAAATCTAAACATAAGATTTAGTTATTCTTATTTTATCAAACAAAACCGTCGAAATGTTGAATCAGAGTCCTCCCACTAGCTAACTTGACAGAAAAGTTTTTATGTTTTTAGAAAATTTTCAGATTTTTATGGATTTTATGGATTTTAATATGCAGATGCAGAATATACATATGAATACAAAGGTAAGAAATGCGTACCGAGCGTACCCCCAAACTTTAAACTGGACAGTGTCCTCACTGTCATTGCATGAAGAGATCATTTGAAGGGTCAAAATTGTCGGTTAGCGATACACAATTTTTATTTTTTTTTCGTTTTTGAAGAAAAGAAAAAGAATATATACAAATATATACAAAATGGTTTGTACATACCCCCAAACTTATTTGGAACAGTGTCCACTTGTTCTTGGCTGGATAACCGAAGTTTGGAGGTAGGCAGAGGAAGATTATGCAGGGTAAACCGGCTCCTGTAAGAACAGGAGCTCCTCTGTTGGTTCGGCGCTAAGGTACGGTTTAAGTCGGTGTCCATTCACTTTGAAAAATGAACCGTCCTTTGGATTTTCCAAATCCACAGCGCCATGCGGATACACATTATGCGGATACACATTCCGCACAAAATACGGCCCTTTCCAGCGAGATCTGAGCTTTCCTGGATGGAAGTGAAGTCTGGTGTCGTAAAGCAGTACCTGCTGACCAGGTACGAAGGTTTTGCGCAAAAGGTGTTTATCGTGAAACACCTGTAAGTGCACGGCGGCGCCCCGGCCGTCAATCCGACGCCGGAATGCGGAAGCGGTGAAAAACTTTAAATTTTGCGAACTTGGCAAACCGGCACCACCGCGCACTAAACCCGGATCGGGCCATTAAACTAAATCTAGCTAACTACAAAGAGAAGGGGAAGAGATATACCGACTGATCCGAGTCCTCCGGTCTTCTCGTCGCCGTCCTGATCTCCCGCGGAATGTCCGGTCTCCTCCTCGTCGCCGGAAGGGCACCACATCGCCTACGTCTTTTACGGGCTCCCACCTCAATGCCGAGGCAACTCGGGCACGAAGCTGGCTAGTCGACGTGCCCAAGATTCGCTGTAGAGTGTGTAATGAGCTATTGTCTCTATTGGGGTTATGTTGCCATAAAGATGATGGAGGAATTGTGCAAGAATAATTTTCATGAAGGCTTGAAGAAAAATGGAGCAAGCCATCAAAAGGGAGCTCGGCCAGATCATTAGAGCTCTCTGGAAAAACATGAAGCTGGCATACTGAAGAATGTGTGCCTCAAGGAAATTTCAACCTCACAAACAAATTAAATCTCCAGCAACCCAACAGTGGTCGGCCCAAAGCAATAAATCAATATTTTTTAACCCATCATCTTCTGCACCCCTATTTAGTGCTCACTGCCACCTCAAAATAATAATCATCCCACACCTCAAAAGAACCTACAGCTAACTCACCAAGGAATAAATTAATATCAATTAATTTATCATGACCAGCACACTCAATATGCCCACGCCCTCTTAATAAAT
The DNA here is from genome assembly GCA_030015575.1 of Agapanthus africanus. Taxonomy (NCBI): domain Eukaryota; kingdom Viridiplantae; phylum Streptophyta; class Magnoliopsida; order Asparagales; family Amaryllidaceae; genus Agapanthus; species Agapanthus africanus. Next base: position 432,479,421 of record JASDDO010000026.1, read on the forward strand.
TAATCCTACAACCTTTATTCTCCTGCACACTCATGTGCTCCTTTAAAACCCTTAGGAAATTAATTTAAATCATCACCCCCTAAGAACAGTGGCCGGCCCCCATTACCAATCTTATCACAATTAATGCAAAGAAGTGATTAGAATGGAATCTAATCATGACAAAGGCTACAAAATGCAAGGAAGCCCTCCACTAAAAGTTATTTGCGAACTTGCAAATAACCCCTCCAACGGATAGTCCGGCCGGGAAGGAAAAAGAGAAAACCGGCCGGAACGGAATGCAAACTGGCAACCCCAGAAAACCGATCCCGTAATAAATTACAGGAAAACCCCGCACTTGCAAATACATGCCCGCATTTGTATTCCCACTGAACACAAATGCAAAGAGACAAAACTACATTATCTAATACTAGGATCCGGCTTAAGCCAAAGCCGGCTAGTAAAAAACCGTCCGATCACGATCCGTGCAATACCGCACGTATCTGATCGAACCCTGCCATATCTCCATACGGCCTCTACAACCTTTCGCCCGAAAGCTGAGTAACTGAATGTGGGGGACTCTAAAGACTCGTCAACACCTCGGTTGTGGATTTAACCACTAGCACGTCAGAGGTATAAGCCAATACGTAACGGGCTACCAGGTACTGACTAAAAGGGACGTCTGTGAGCGAACTCAGCCTGACACCCTACTGAGCCTGTCAGTGACAATATCCGTACAGTCCGGTCCGTTCGTCTATGAGTATAGCATGGCGGGCCTAGGGGGTTGGTAAAAGTCAGACCCCCAAAAGCGGTACAAGTCGTGTCGGAGTGTAGCCCAGAACACCCTGAGATACTACTGGAATACCTACCAGTAAATCTCCTTGCCTTGGCCAAGGACTTTGTGTAATGGCTCTCCTAGACACAGCACGACCTCACCCCCAATACCGGGAGAGACGAACCCCTGAAGATACGCTCACTGCCTCCATTTGGCTCGGGACTGTACCCAACTAAAACCTGTTTGCACGACTCCTTTGAGCCGTGGTAGGGTAGTAATCAAAGTACAGTGGGAACTCACACGAGACAAATGACGATCCCCAGGTCGATGAACTAACATGCACACATGTCACCAGGGAACTGCCATCTGACGTCTGGTATATGACCAACTAGCATGTTCCCGGCGAGTCCTGTCCGGTGTACTCATAACCCAATGAGCACCTGTATACATCTTAGGTGATCCAACTGACACCAGTGGCTTGTGAGACCGGCCACCGCCCCTCGTCGGGGTCTCGACTGTATACACTAGTCTACTAATGGAGTATCGATGCCCGGTCTCGAAACTCCCACGACTAGGGACCTTTTAAGGATATGCTTGTAGACCCCCAGCTCCCACTTATATGATCGCCCTCATACTGCTGGTGGTCAAGCAAGAATCCTAGGGGCTCTATCAACGTGTAATAGCGACGTGTCAGGTCACCTAAAACAGTACACGATGATAAAGGTAAACCAGATAGCATACTATCATCTCGAGTAAGACTGTCCTACCGGGATAGGTCCTCCCTCAATCATTACAATCACGTACCTGTGACCTAATAATTGACTCTGAGGGCACTATCTCCAACAACACCTTTGTTCGATTCTTAACGACAACCGCGTTATCGTAAGCCTCATCCCTAAGCTCGCTCAGTTCGTTCAGTTGCAGCTTCCGATGGCTGCCCGCATCTTCGAGAGACAGATTCAGCTCCTTTATCGCCCAAAATGTGCGATACTTTATTTCGACAGGTAAGTGGCAGCCTTTTCCGTACACAAGCCGATAGGGAGACATGCCAAGGTCGGTCTTATAAGCAGTTCGAAATGCCCAAAGAGCATCCGTGAGTTTCAGCGACCAATCCTTACGGTTCTTGGAAACCGTCTTCTCCAGTATCTGCTTGATTTGCCGATTTGAAACTTCGGCCTGCCCGCAGGTTTGGGGGTGGTAGGGTGTAGAGAGCTTATGATTAATGGAATATTTCCGCATCAAGGCCTCGAAAGTCTTGTTGCAGAAATGACTTCCATTGTCGCTAATGATCGCTCGGGGGTGCCCAAACCGGGAGAAAATGTTTTCTTTAAGGAACCTAACAACAACCTTGTTGTCGTTAGTCCGGCTGGGCACAGCCTCGACCCACTTAGAGACGTAATCAACAGCGAGAAGGATGTACAAGTTCCCAAAAGAGCTGGGAAACGGCCCCATGAAATCTATCGCCCAAACATCGAAAATCTCCACAACCAAGATCGGTTGGAGCGGCATCTCGTTCCTCCGGGATATCAGGCCCATGTGTTGGCACCGGGAGCAAGTCTTGCAATAGTCATGAGCGTCTTTGAAGAGTTGTGGCCAGTAGAAACCACATTGCAAGATCTTCTCAGCTGTCTTTCTGGGGCCAAAATGCCCGCCACATGCTTGATCGTGGCAAAAAAACAGCACACTCTTGAATTCCTCGTCAGGGACACACCGACGAATAATCTGGTCGGGACAGTACTTGAACAAATAGGGTTCGTCCCAGTAAAAGTGTTTTACTTGGGATAAGAAGCGAAGTCTGTCCTGACTTGACCATTCAGTCGGTAGTAATCCTGTGGCCAAATAGTTCACAATATCTGCGAACCAGGGTTCGCAAGATACTGTCAAGAGCTGTTCATCCGGGAACACGTCGTTGATCGGAATTGGAAGCGAAGGCGAAGAAGGAAGTCGTGAGAGATGGTCGGCAACTACGTTTTCACATCCTCGTTTGTCCTTAATGACAAGGTCAAACTCTTGAAGCAAGAGGATCCAACGTATTAACCGAGATTTTGCATCTTTTTTTGCAAAAAGATGGCGCAGAGCAGAATGGTCTGTGTAGACAATGACTGGAGAGCCGATGAGGTAGGGCCTGAACTTTTCTAAAGCAAATACAACATCTAAGAATTCCTTCTCAGTTGTTGTATAATTGAGTTGGGCGTCGTTCAGGGTTCGGCTCGCATAATAGATTACGTGCGGCATCTTGTTGATGTGTTGTCCAAGGACAGCACGAATGGCAAAGTCGGATGCATCGCACATAATCTCAAATGGGTGCGTCCAGTCAGGGGAAGAAAGAACGGGAGCAGAAGTGAGTGAGCGTTTCAATGACTCGAATGCAGTCGCACAGCTCAAGTTGAAGTCGAATGGCGTATCCTTGGCCAGCAAAAGGGTCAAGGGCCTAGCAATCTTGCTAAAGTCCTTGATGAACCGTCTATAGAAACCGGCATGGCCAAGGAAGGCTCGGATATCTCTGACGCATCGGGGAGGAGGTAGATTGGAAATGACCTCAATCTTTGCTTTGTCAACCTCTATGCCATTTTGCGAGATGATATGTCCTAAAACAATACCTTCGCGCACCATAAAGTGGCATTTCTCCCAATTCAAAGTGAGATTCTTGTCCTTACATCGGGTAAGGATAGCGTCAAGATGCAGCAAACACTCGTTGAAGGAATCGCCGAAGATGGAGAAATCATCCATGAAAATCTCCAGAAATTTTTCCACCATGTCTGAGAAGATTCCCATCATACACCGCTGGAAGGTAGCGGGCGCATTGCATTGTTGGAGATAGTGCCCTCAGAGTCAATTATTAGGTCACAGGTACATGATTGCAATGATTGATGGAGGACATATCCCGGTAGGACAGTCTTACTCGAGATGATAGTATGCTATCTGGTTTACCTTTATCATCGTGTACTGTATTAAGTGACTTGACACGTCGCTATTACACGTTGATAGAGCCCGTAGGATTCTTGCTTGACCACCAGCAGTATGAGGGCGATCATATAAGTGGGAGCTGGGGGTCTATAAGCATATCCTTAAAAGGTCCCTAGTCGTGAGAGTTTCGAGACAGGGCATCGATTCTCCATAGTAGACTAGTGTATACAGTCGAGACCCCGACGAAGGGCGGTGGCCGGTCTCACAAGCCACTGGTGTCAGTTGGATCACCTAAGATATATACAGGTGCTCATTGGGTTATGAGTACACCGGACAGGACTCGCCGGGAACATGCTAGTTGGTCATATATCAGACGTCAGATGGCAGTTCCCTGGTGACATGTGTGCAGGTTAGTTCATCGACCTGGGGATCGTCATTTGTCTTGTGTGAGTTCCCACTGTACTTTGATTACTACCCTACCACGGCTCAAAGGAGTCGTGCAAACAGGTTTTAGTTGGGTACAGTCCCGATCCACATGGAGGCAGTGAGCGCATCTTCAGGGGTTCGTCTCTCCCGGTATTGGGGGTGAGGTCGTGCTGTGTCTAGGAGAGCCATTACACGAAGCCCTCGGCCGAGGCAAGGAGATTTACTGGTAGGTATTCCAGTAGTATCTCAGGGTGTTCTGGGCTACACTCCGACACGACTTGTACCGCTTTTGGGGGTCTGACTTTTACCAACCCCCTAGGCCCGCCATGCGATGCTCATAGACGAACGGACCGGACTGTACGGATATTGTCACTGACAGGCTCAGTAGGGTGTCAGGATGAGTTCGCTCACAGACGTCCCTTTTGGTCAATACCTGGTAGCCCATTATGTATTGGCTTATACCTCTAACGTGCTAGTGGTTAAATCCACAACCGTGGTGTTGACGAGTCTTTAGAGTCCCCCACATTCAGCTACTCAGCTTTCGGGCATAAGGTTGTAGAGGCCGTATGGAGATATGGCAAGGTCCGTTCAGATACGTGCGGTATTGCACGGATCAGGATCGGACAGTTTGTACTATAGGCCGTATGGATATATGGCAGAGTTCGATCAGATACGTGCGGTATTGCACGCATCAGGATCGAACGGATATTACTGGCCGACTTTGGTTTAAGCCGGATCCTAGTATAGTACAGTGTAGACTTTGTCTCATTGCATTTGTATTTCGGTCGAAATACAGATGCGGGTGTGTATGCACAGTATCGGGGTTTTCCTGTAATTTATTACGGGACCAGTTTTCTGGAGTTGCCAGTTTGCTTTCCGTTTCGGCCGATTTCCATTGTTCCGTTCATTGGCCGAAGATTGGTGGAGGAGGGCTTATTTGCATTGTTGCAAATAAGCAATTGTGGAGGGGGTCTTTGCATTTTTATCATGTCATGATTAAAGCACCATCCTTTGACTTGATTTCTTCATGATGGCATGACTTTTTGAGTCATCATGGTTCATGATGGTTGGACTTTGTGAGGTGATGATGGTGGTGTTGAGTGTTGAGTTTACCTTGTGATCATTCCCTTTTGCATGATAGACTTTCCTCTCTCTCTCTCTTGTTTTTGATATGAGAATGATTTTCTCATTTTTTGGCAACCATCTCACTCTTCCCCTCCTCTCTCTAGCATGGCCGGCCACTTCACAAGTGGGCTGTCCAAAATTTTGGGTGGGTGATTTTGGTTCATATCATGCTCCAAAATACCCCAAGCTCCTTCACATTTGTTCTTGCTTCATTCCTCCACCAAATGGCAATTCCACAACCCCAAAGTGAGACTTGAGGACTACATATTCTACAGCGAACCTTGGGCACGTCGAGTAGCCGGCTTCGTGCCCGAGTTGCCTCGGCATTGAGGTGGGAGCCCGTAAAAGAAGTAGGCGATGTGGTGCACTTCCGGCGACGAGGAGGAGACGGGACATTCCGCAAGAGATCGGGACGATGACGAGAAGACCGGAGGACTTGGATCGTCGGTATATCTCTTTCCCATCTTATTGTTAGCTAGGACTAGTTAGTGGTTCGATCCGGGTATTAGTGCGCGGCGGTTTGCCAGTTCAAGTAAAATTAAAGTTTATCACCGCTTCCGCATTTGGCCGTCGGATTGACGGCCGGGGCGCCGCCTGCACTTACAGTGGTATCAGAGCCTCGCCATTAACTTAGTCTAGCTTGGTTTAATGTGTTTTGCATTTCCGATCGACCAAAACTCCAAAATCTACATTTTTGTTAGCATCAGTTTCTGTTGAAATTTTTTGGTCTCGAAAAATTTTTCAGGTTGTAAAATATTGATGTACTGGAAAATCTAAGAGTTCTGTAAAAATTCGATGAAGTGAATCCACAGTGGGAGCGCGGAACCGCCGCAAATACCCCCTTCCCGCCGCTGTTCCGCCGCACACTGTGGGGATCCCTGCACCAATTTTTTACAGAGGCTTTCTGGGCTTAAAATATGGGTTTTGGAATATTAATTTTGGGCCCATAATTTCTGTGAGTGCTACAGTATTGTTTGGGGGCCCACTTGTTAAAGTTTGATCGATCGGATATTTTAAACACATTATTTCACAGTATTTACATTATATCTGCGACCGTGAATGTCACTTGATCGGTAAATCCGGTCTAACTGCTATAGCCCGGTTAGACGGATTTGCGAACGTGACTTTCACGTTGATGTTCTGTTTTTGCTGTGATGTTGCGGATCGGTCGTGGGGGATAGCCTGGATGCAATGCTAGTACAGTTGTGGTTGTATTATGTACATTTGATATTGCGGGGCGAGCGTCCGACATGTGGACTGCCGTCACTGCCTGATTGTATTATTATTTTGGGGCACGACCTTGTTGCGGTCGATGTACTCGTTGTATGTATATTTTACTTTCTGTACTAGGATTACCCCGCGGAGGGGTGCACGGATAGCCGGATTCTGGAGGGCAACAAGCCCGCATCTCATGGCATTGAGACGGAGGGGGGCTTCACTCTAGGATTGGCGGGCTATTCGCCGCACTCGTAGGGGGTACAGGTTGACCCAGGAGGGGTGCCCAAGTTACCGGATTCCGTGAAGTGCTGGGTGGTCCATTCACGGTGCTGAAGGGGGCTGCCTCGCTTCAAGTTTTGGCGGGTGACTTGCCGCGCCCGTAGGGGTCTAGGATTACATTGCACAGGCTATCCACACGACCAGGGGAACGTCGGGTTTCAGCAGTGGCTCTGTGAAACCCGGGGATCCCAGATATCTGTATTGTTTCTGTGATGTTGCATTTTATTCACGCCTTGAGCGAATATAATATATTGGTATATATATTAGTAGATGTTGTATATGTTTTGCATCCGCGCTAGTCCAGTCCCCGCTCTGTCGTTAGTTAGCTAACCTAACGGGTAATGACGGGACCCAGTGGCGAATGCGGATGGCATATACGTACATCAGTATATTTTCGTTCTTTGTGGTGTGATCAATTGATGGGACTGCGTTGATTCGGATCAATGCAAGTTAAAAACAAACCTAATCTGATGTTGTTGGAACACTTTTCAAAAGGCTGTTATTGCAAGGACGTTCACTTTTGTTTTGCATCGTGGTATTCAGTTGGAATATCCTGCTCCTCAGTCGACGAGGCAAGGGCCGAGATCCCTTCACCAGGAGTGACCCCTTGGACAAAAGTTTGCGTCAGGGCAATGACTTCACTATAGCCGATTACTTTTGCTTTGCATCGTGGTATTCATTTGGAATATCCTGCACCCCATTCTACGGGGAAAGAGCCGAGATCCCTTCACAGGGAGTGACCTCTTTAGCAACGGTTTTCGTCACTATATTTTCAAAAAGCTATCAGTTCCTTCGACGATATCAAGTTCTTTACGTTAAAGGTTTTCGCCAGAAACCATTCGTAGCCCTCCGTCGTTTCATATGGGTGGTCAATAGTATTCAAGCTGTGTATGTTGGCCAAAGTCAAGGCACAGTGATTGGTAGCTATTGGACATTCATATGCTGCATAGATAGATGCGTTGGTTTGGGACAGTCGTACTGCCATTTTGGCCATAGTCAAGGGTAGGTACGGGTGGATTCAAATTAACCTGGAGAATGACGGGTAGAACTTGACATGTGACTTATGATATGTTGGCCAAAGTCAAGGTCATAAGAGCATGGGGCAGAAATCACATCGGGAGTTTCAAAAGAACTGAAACTTGCCGATATGCGCATACCTTCTGGAGTGTGATGACGTGAGCGGATTCCGTCACGTTATCATGCGATGAGAGTTGGATCCCGATTCCCACTGATGAGTTAGTTTACTCTTCGGGTGACCCCGACTAATTCTTCTTTCAGGTTTGGAGGAGAATTTGAGGTACAGTGGGAGGTTTCCAGATTAGATAAATTGGTAACCATTCTGATCTAGGTTAGAGTTCACGCTGAGTGTTTCTTTTCTCTCCCTCTTCGGCAGCGACCATTGACCCGACCCTAAGACTATGACTCAGTGACCAAGTTGACCGAACCTTCTTAAACACTGGCTTTTGGATTGTCAGAGTTGCAGACCTCATTGCCACTCCTACTTTTACCCTTTTCTCCAGGACACCCCGTATTACTACGAACGTCCACTTCCATTGGACAAAACCATCGTATGGTTAGATACGAACTCGAAAGAATTTATTCGAGGATGGTTTCAGGTTCTGGAGAAAACGGATAGGATTATTCAGTTGTCTTTTCCTTTTACCTTCTCTCAGGTTGCGAGTACTCCTTGGTTTAGGAGATAGTACACCTATTACGCAAATTGGATAGTCTTCTTCCAAACCTTAGGCCGGTGCCGACCGGTAGGGAATGAAGAAAACCAATTAGCATAACGATGGTGTGCAGAAGGTATTAGGTTAAGACAAAGCAAGGGATTAGTAAGAGGGCAAAGTAAATTGCAACAGATATTCACGACCAAACCAAGTATTCCTTCGCCAATCCTAAAATCACCTTTGTATTTCTCCAGGACACTCCGTATCACTACGAAGATCCACAGTTTATTGGATACTCCATCGTATGGTTATATACGAACTCGAAAGGAACTTGTTCCAGTTCGGGGATGGATTCTGGTTCAGGAGAAATAGGAATAAGGTTTATTCAGGTGTCTTTTATCTTCACCTCCTCTCGCATTGCGAGTGTTCCTAGGATTGGGACAGTACACCCATTATGCTTATTGGATAGTCTTCTTCCAAACCATAGGCTGGTGCCGAACGGTAGGGAAGGAAGAAAACCATTTGGCCTAAAGGGGTGTGCAGAAGGTAAAGACTAAAGACATATGAAGGGATTTGGAGAGGTGGCAAAGAACTATACGGTTACAGTCATGAATCTGGAAGAGGCATTACTAGGAATACCAGGATACCCCATCGGAACATTTCAATGTTTCAGTTTCACTATGTACTGTTAAAGGAAGACTGATTTCCCAGTTAGACACTTGCTCCAGGGTATGTATTTACCAGGTACGATTCTTACATCTGTATGGTTTTACAGATGATGAGTGGGAGTAAGTTATTGGGAATTGGGTGATCATCCTCATTATATCGGGATTCGTTGTAATCGGTGATATTTGAGGAAATCACCTGGGCTGTTTGCCGGTTGGAAAATATTTGGTTTTGAATATCCGCAGTTATGCACCAATTTCAAATTGATATATCTGTACGTCTATTTTCATAGAGTGAGATATACCTTTCTGAAATTATGTCTACGACATTTACCTATATCAGTGGATGGTTAGGTAAGGAGCACTAAACAGCGGTGTAATTCTTCTTAACCATAAGTAAAGTTTTCAATCTACGACACGCAGTGAGTGAGTTATCAGACTCAAGGGACTTGTACAGAGTATTGTATCATGTCCAGGGTCCATCAGGACAGAGGGGTTGGTTCTCGTACTATATTCGGTTTACTTATGACTTCTCTAGTTTTTAGACAGGTGTTTCGTGGAAACACAGGGTCCGAATTTGGAGAAGTTATAGGTATTTGAATAGAGTAGAGAACCAAGTGTAGCAAGTATCGGGATCCTTCAAAGTGATCGAAGATGTAGATACTTGTGTATGGTATTCAGTTGATAGTAGTGATTAAGAGAAATTGCTTCTCTTTCAGGTTACTCATAATTGGAAGCATTCCTAAGTTGAGTAACGCAGATCGGCCTCCTTCCATTTAGTTGACATGCACTGGAGACAGCTGCATGATTTGAATCTGGTTCAATTAAATCAGTGCCTCTGGTTCTATATTGGATATAGAACAGTTCATATCTCAATGATGTTAAGGTACGGGGAGTTGTCCGGTTTATGCTTAAAACCAGACACTAGACAACTCAAGGCACGTTTCTGTAATGGCTGTTTGTGGGTTGACCCAGGCTATGACGCGGGCTGACTTTCTACCATCTGGATGAACAATAGCAATATTGTTCTAGACTCGCCACAGTTTTATTAAAAAATGGATTTTTTCAGAAAACAGTAGTGGGAGTATGGTAGAACTGGAAGTGATTCCAGAACCACAAACGATTACTGAAGATTTGATAAGGAACCTAAAGATTCAATCTGGTTTGACATTCCATTGGCCACTCCGCAGATGCGGTGGGTACTTCAGGCACCCGAGAGGTACTCCGGTAGCCTCAAGGACGGTGACAGGGAAGTTCTTGTTTACCCACAATTACCATTGCTGTTGTTCCAGGCTGCGAGACCCGGTGGGAGGATGAGTATAGCGTCGTTCTAAACTAGTTTTAGAAGTGTACGTCTATATGACTCTGCCAGAGGGTTGTCGTAGTCAGTGGGAGCAGCGGAAGCATTGGTGGACAGGTAGCTTATGTCTATTTATAGACTAAAGCAGATGTAGCGGAGATAGATCATCTACTTCTGACGTGACAGTCATGGGTTTGACTTCATCAGAATAGGGGATGGATCTGTTGAGAAGGTAGTAGGGTGTGATGTCCTGGTATTTGGATGACATACACAGAGTAGGAAAAGAAACTCCTATACTACAATCGGTTATACTTTGGTCGTCACACAGTGGTTTCTCCACATGGGACTTGGACATTATATCAGACATACTGGTTACTAGATCTATGGTTTTAGATCTAGATTTGGGTAGTTTCCCAATCTGGGTACTTGGACAGCATTCTAAGGGTATTTAGAATGGACGACTCCATGCACGGTAGTGTACCTGCAGAAGATGGAGTCACCCTCTCTAAAGCTGTCTTGCAGACTAAAGGGGAGAGGGATGTGCATGATTGGCAGATCACTTGCTCAGGCAATTGAGTCAATCATGAGATGTCAAGTACCACACAAGACATTGTTCTTGCACTAGATGCAATATGTTGACATTAATCCAATCCTGGAGAAACAGTCGGAAGCAGTTATAGAACATAAGTGGATGTTCTAGGGATATGATAACAACAGCCTCATTCGGGAGACAGTTATCATTCCAGGCTTCCAAGGTGACATGGACGACAAGGAGGTTGTCAGAGTTATAGTTTTCCTTCTGACGAGGGGCAGTATTTTGGACAGGTAGTCCAAGGCAATACTGAGAGAGGCATGGCGCAGGATACTGATTAAGTTCAGTTGACGATACAGTCTAAGAAGTTTGGATTTGGAGTTCATTTATGAGCTATGTCCCATCAGACATCCAGACATATTCTAAGACAGGTATTTGCTCTTTTCGGGAGATGGGTTTCTCCGCGAACTTGAGATATAGAGAGACATGGAAAGAGACAACAAAGCGGATCCACTCACTGAGGCTATTCCTCGAACGCAATAGTTTCGCAAACGAGCTTTGTGAGACTGACTAGTAGAGGAGTTGGGTGTTCGGTATCACACGGGCTGTGGGTATGCGACATCGCAATAATTAGCCTTGAGTGCAAGTGGGAGATTGTTGGAGATAGTGCCCTCAGAGTCAATTATTAGGTCACAGGTACGTGATTGCAATGATTGATGGAGGACATATCCCGGTAGGACAGTCTTACTCGAGATGATAGTATGCTATCTGGTTTACCTTTATCATCGTGTACTGTTTTAAGTGACCTGACACGTCGCTGTTACACGTTGATAGAGCCCCTAGGATTCTTGCTTGACCACCAGCAGTATGAGGGCGATCATATAAGTGGGAGCTGGGGGTCTATAAGCATATCCTTAAAAGGTCCCTAGTCGTGAGAGTTTCGAGACAGGGCATCGATTCTCCATAGTAGACTAGTGTATACAGTTGAGACCCCGACGAAGGGCGGTGGCCAGTCTCATAAGCCACTGGTGTCAGTTGGATCACCTAAGATGTATACAGGTGCTCATTGGGTTATGAGTACACCGGACAGGACTCGCCGGGAACATGCTAGTTGGTCATATATCAGACGTCAGATGGCAGTTCCCTGGTGACATGTGTGCAGGTTAGTTCATCGACCTGGGGATCGTCATTTGTCTTGTGTGAGTTCCCACTGTACTTTGATTACTACCCTACCACGGCTCAAAGGAGTCGTGCAAACAGGTTTTAGTTGGGTACAGTCCCGAGCCACATGGAGGCAGTAAGCGCATCTTCAGGGGTTCGTCTCTCCCGGTATTGGGGGTGAGGTCGTGCTGTGTCTAGGAGAGCCATTACACGAAGCCCTCGGCCGAGGCAAGGAGATTTACTGGTAGGTATTCCAGTAGTATCTCAGGGTGTTCTGGGCTACACTCCGACACGACTTGTACCGCTTTTGGGGGTCTGACTTTTACCAACCCCCTAGGCCCGCCATGCGATGCTCATAGACGAACGGACCGGACTGTACGGATATTGTCACTGACAGGCTCAGTAGGGTGTCAGGCTGAGTTCGCTCACAGACGTCCCTTTTGGTCAATACCTGGTAGCCCGTTATGTATTGGCTTATACCTCTAACGTGCTAGTGGTTAAATCCACAACCGTGGTGTTGACGAGTCTTTAGAGTCCCCCACATTCAGTTACTCAGCTTTCGGGCGAAAGGTTGTAGAGGCCGTATGGTGATATGGCAAGGTCCGTTCAGATACGTGCGGTATTGCACGGATCAGGATCGGACAGTTTGTACTATAGGCCGTATGGATATATGGCAGAGTTCGATCAGATACGTGCGGTATTGCACGCATCAGGATCGAACGGATATTACTGGCCGGCTTTGGTTTAAGCCGGATCCTAGTATAGTACAGTGTAGACTTTGTCTCATTGCATTTGTATTTCGGTCGAAATACAGATGCGGGTGTGTATGCACAGTATCGGGGTTTTCCTGTAATTTATTACGGGACCAGTTTTCTGGAGTTGCCAGTTTGCTTTCCGTTTCGGCCGATTTCTATTGTTCCGTTCATTGGCCGAAGATTGGTGGAGGAGGGCTTATTTGCATTGTTGCAAATAAGCAATTGTGGAGGGGGTCTTTGCATTTTTATCATGTCATGATTAAAGCACCATCCTTTGACTTGATTTCTTCATGATGGCATGACTTTTTGAGTCATCATGGTTCATGATGGTTGGACTTTGTGAGGTGATGATGGTGGTGTTGAGTGTTGAGTTTACCTTGTGATCATTCCCTTTTGCATGATAGACTTTCCTCTCTCTCTCTCTCTTGTTTTTGATATGAGAATGATTTTCTCATTTTTTGGCAACCATCTCACTCTTCCCCTCCTCTCTCTAGCATGGCCGGCCACTTCACAAGTGGGCTGTCCAAAATTTTGGGTGGGTGATTTTGGTTCATATCATGCTCCAAAATACCCCAAGCTCCTTCACATTTGTTCTTGCTTCATTCCTCCACCAAATGGCAATTCCACAACCCCAAAGTGAGACTTGAGGACTACATATTCTACAGCGAACCTTGGGCACGTCGAGTAGCCGTCTTCGTGCCCGAGTTGCCTCGGCATTGAGGTGGGAGCCCGTAAAAGAAGTAGGCGATGTGGTGCACTTCCGGCAACGAGCAGGAGACGGGACATTCCGCAAGAGATCGGGACGATGACGAGAAGACCGGAGGACTTGGATCGTCGGTATATCTCTTTCCCATCTTATTGTTAGCTAGGACTAGTTAGTGGTTCGATCCGGGTATTAGTGCGCGGCGGTTTGCCAGTTCAAGTAAAATTAAAGTTTATCACCGCTTCCGCATTTGGCCGTCGGATTGACGGCCGGGGCGCCGCCGTGCACTTACATGCATAACCCAAAGGGCATGCGACGATATGCAAACGTGCCGAAAGGACAAGTGAAAGTGGTCTTGTCCTGGTCTTTTTCGGCGATGGGAATTTGATTATAGCCAGAGTAGCCATCAAGGAAGCAGTAGTACTCGTGTCCGGCCAATCGTTCAAGCATTTGGTCAATGAAAGGTAGCGGAAAGTGGTCTTTCCGCGTTGCGGCGTTGAGTTTTCTGTAATCAATGCATACTCGCCACCCAGTTTGGGTGCGAGTAGGGATTAACTCGTTCGCCTCGTTGGTTATGACCATGATGCCCGACTTCTTGGGGACAACATGAATGGGGCTTACCCACTGGCTATCAGAGATAGGGTAAATGATACCACTATCAAGACATTTTACGATCTCCTTCTTCACAGCCTCTTTCATAACTGGATTGAGACGTCTTTGTGGATCCCGGGCTGGTTTGGCATCATCCATCAGATGAATGTGATGCTCAACGATCAGGGGACTAATCCCCTTGATGTCAGCCATGGACCAGCCAAAAGCTTGCCTGTTGCTGTGCAAGACCGCGAGAAGGGCTTTCTCTTGCTCTGGAGCTAGAGAAGCCGAGATGATGACAGGTAGGGTCTCGTTCTCACCTAAGTAAGCATACTTAAGGTGAGACGGCAAAGGCTTGAGTTCGAGCGTTGGAGGTGAAACGATGGAAGGCAAGATTGGTGCAAAGGTCTCGAACTCAAAGGACTCCAGCAAAGGTTCAAAACAAGTGTAAGCGACCGAGTCGGATGGTTCAGGTAACTCATCCGAAAATTCAAAAGATTCAAACTCAGGTTGTGCGCGGCTAAGATCATTTGAAAACGTGAAACACTCGTAGTC